>CM042225.1:19533370-20133370 GCA_023566465.1 Cottus gobio | reverse complement strand
GTCTCGATCTTGATACACTCTACTCTTGGTCTTGATACACTATGGTCTTGGTCTCAAAACAACCCCATCTTGGTCTTCAGTTGGTCTTGAACGCTCAAATTATTGTTCGAGCTTGGTCTTGATACACTCTGGTCTTGCTCTTGGTCCTAAACCTTCAAAGTCTTGTTCTTGTCTCGGTCTCGATACGCTCTAGTCTTGGTCTGCACTTGGTCTCAGTGTAGGTGGTCTTGACTACGACACGGCCAAGTGATCATAGAATGGGCAGGGTAATAGCCTTCAACTTGCTGCCATCTCATGACCCATCAGTCTCAGGGTGACATTGTTTGTCAGCTGGCTTTGTACTCATTGACATCCATCAGTTATGAACTCAATTCATTTTAAACGTATAGTTGTATACGTCAACAAATCCGGTGTCTGCCTTGCCTCCAAAACAAAACATAATTTAAACCTAATTTTTCCCCCTACATCTTCTCAGCATCTTGCCTGATTGCTGCATGTCTGGCGGCTGACCTTTTTAGTCGGTATCACACTGCTTAATAGCCCAGTGTCACTTTGTTTGGAACAGACTCGGAACCAATTACGGCTAAATTACACAAACATATGGCGTCTCTTCCCATTCCCCAAGTCAGTGGGCATTATCCTTGAAGTGAATTGCAGAGTATATGGTTCATTGAGGATGACAGTTTGGGACAATATTTACCACTTTAGATCTCCCCCTTCCTTGTCATTGACAGATAATTAGTGGAAGCCTTTAGGCTGAACGGGTGGGGTGCCCCCCCCCCACCACACACACACACACACACACACCCTCTCTCCTCTGATAGCCTCTCTATGCTCCACAGAGCTCCACAAATTTTTAATTACAACCATCCAGCTCTGTTTGGGTGTGTGGTTTTTATGTTATTTTATTTTATTTAAGGGGCTGGGGCGGGTATATGTGGATGTGATGATGTTTTTGGATGTGCGTCAGCCGCCCTCCAGGTTAGACACTATATCAGGGGACACTGTTGCAGCAGAACTGAGCCGGCGGCTGCCGCACAGTAAATCCTCTATGTCAGCTCAGGCATCTAAGACAACCAAACATGACCCAGTTTATCCCAATACAGTAAATGTGGCGCCTTTACGAATGCGTAGCATCTTGATAATTCGCCTCTAATTGGAATATGTTAGGGAATGCGTTGTGTACAGCCCCTCTAATAAGCTACGGAGGATTTAGAGTACTTAACGCCAACACGAGCAGTACAAGGACTCTTCATTAGCTCGTTGACCCTGCATCTCCGTGCAGAGGGGCCACGGATGGAGGAAATCCTCCCTTCGTATTTGACGTGCAGACGACCGGAGGTTAATAGCATGGGTGTCGAACCGCAGGGAGGCTTCATAGTCAAATGGCAACGGCGTTAACGTTGGATGGGTGTTTCTGTTTTATTAGTTCATGTTGTGCTTCATAATGATGAGTGGGTGTATTGTGCATGTGGGTGGATGTTTGAGTCTGAGAGCATGCAAGCATGCCCCGTGTCCAAGGTGAAAATATGCATGTATGCATGCTGCCGTTGCGTTGCGCTTGTGTGCACAGGCGAAGATGTGAATATCAAGCATACAAACGTATGCGTGTGGCGGCACATCCATGCAGATGCATTACGCTCCACAGCGAGAAGGCGTATAGAAATTTTTACTCTGTCCCTCGAGGAATCACTTCTTTTTTTTCTCCTTGTTTTTTCTTCTTCCCTTTGCAGCTCGGTGAAACAAACAGGCCTGTGATGCAGCAGTGAGAGGCCTTGAATGTTAAACACATCATAAGAGAGGAAGGCAGTTGAGAGGAGGAAGAGGAGGAGGAGCAGGGCCAGCAGACAAAAAGAGAACTGAAATAGAAAGAAAAAAACATGGCAAAAGTTGACGAATGAAGGACTAGAGACGTACATGTGGATCCAGGAGATAGAGAGCGAGGTGGAGACACTAAGCAGGGGGCAAAGGGAGAGCGAGACGAGGAGCATGAGAATGAGAACGAAAAATTGTCCTATCAGTGGCTGGAGATCAGCAGGCCTCGGGGACTTCTGTCCATTTCCAGAGATTTGTTTCCCTTTGTAGAGAAGCAGAGGAGTCAATCCTCTACTTCCTGCATGGAGCGTGTGCAGGACAAGTCGTCCCCAGCTGAATCATTCATCCTATCCCAACTTTTTCTGAAAAAAATACCCAGGGAGGTCACTTCTGACTCTTTTTTGTCCACACCTTCACTTTTCCTTTCTCGCCCAATCAAATGATTTAGTTATACATGCAGCTGTTAACCGGGCCTCTTTGTTGGCTATGTTGTAGTCTTTTACTGCTTTACATGCTCCTCCTACAGCACTCTGATGAGGAGACATTTGCTCATCACTGACAGTCGTTATTTCTTTTTAGATTTTGTTTTGCTTTCATACATTTAACCAAGATCTTGTTTTCTGTGTGCTGTGCGACAGACTTATCCAGCGAGCTGTGCCACATTCTCAGCCAGCCTCGTCCCTGACAGCTGACTGTAGAAAAACGACAGCTCCGGCCTGGCCACCGCTTCAGGAAGAATAATCCTTTGAAAAATAGGTCATTTTCAATTATACATTGCATCTGCATCTTAATAGTGTCTTCTGTAATCGTGTCAAAGAGAGTATGGTAAAGATTTTCCCCTGCCTGTAGCCTCACTGCAAACCTGCATCACTCACAACAGCATCTCCTCGAATGAGCACAGAAGTCTTTTTTTAAAATAGCTTCTATTTTGAAAAACCGTCAGTGGAGAGAAATTTAGGATCTGATTTCACGATCACATTCAGTTTAACCCAACCCAAGGAACACCACTTGATCAAATGAACTGCAAATGCAAAAAAAGAAATTCCATTTGTGTTTCCACATGTTCATCATTTATTTTTGGCTGCTTAATTCTGGCTGTCACACCATCATACATAATTATCACAGCTAAATAATTAGAATCCACATTCAAAATAGTGCAGGAAGGTAGATAGAGCCTGTAACTGAGCATACAAATGGATTTAAGCCGCTGGATTATTTACACGATAATATCATGTTCATATTATTATAATTATATTTTCTTCAGTAGATCCATCGCTACACCTCCAGTGTTACAGTTGGGAAAGAACCAACATATACTGGCCTCAGACTCTTAGAAGCCACCAACACCGCCCACCAACATGCCAACACGCCAACATCTCTGCATTACTACCGACGGGGCAAACAAACTGAAACACAGCTGAAGCAGACCCGTCAGTCACATGACATTCCCGCTCTATTTGACTGAACAGTGGCTGGAGTTAACCAGACAAGGAGCCCGGTTCTCTGGTCCTGCTGTGACAACTGTGCCTCCGTTTGACGGGGTAAAAGATGGTCCCTCGTGGCTCATTAATCCGCTAATGAAGGCAGGAGCGCTGTGTTGCCTTCACGGTGCCCGATGAAAGTGTCGGTAATGATGGGGATGGATGGTGTCGGCTGTATTCGCCACGGTCGGGTTTTCACTGCAACGTACTGGGAAGCCGGTACACAGGTCGTTGCATCCCCAGCCGTTGTATAAAACGACACGTGATGAATTCCATTCATGTGGCCCATCTCTGACTCGGCTGTTTTATGTTTTATGTGCTTCACTTCCGTGGTTCCATGGTCGTCTATGGGTCGAGAAAACCCGAACGTCTACTAATCGGAGTGAAATGTTGTTTTGCACTGAGAACAAGGCTGTTTTCCTGGAAAGTGGCTGTTGATTTGCTTGATGCTATATTTTTTTTTCTGCCAACAGTGACCAATATGGTTCATGTCCCAGTGAAACTCCGAGAGTGAGTGAGCAACATCTTTCCTCCCAGAATGGCAAACGAAGCCAGCACTAGAAGACCAGGCCAGCATTGGAAGCCTGTTGCACTGGGCCTATGCCAGCTGTTTATATGGTTCCCTCCGAATTTGAGCACAGACTTTGCTGAAAAGAAATCCCATGTGCGCTAAGCAAACTTTATCTGGATGAATAGTATAGGTCTGAATATTACACCTCCCAAATCCAGCAGTTTGCATGGCTTTGTCCTTATGACATTTCATCTCCAAAGCCAGTTAACTGTGCCTCCAGTTTGACATGTCAGATGGCATTCATCATCTCCCTGCCCTCCTATTGCCACTTACGTGACCCCCTCGCTCCAGTAATAAAGAAGCATGTTTCTGCATTGGCATTTTCCAATCTAGACACCAGTAACCCCTCCAGCATTTCATATTCCCACACTTGTGTGATCTCTTGCCCTTTTTCTACTGTCTCATTATCTCTCAGACACACGCATAAAAAAAAGAAAAAGAAAGAATCCTTTTTCACTGCTGAATGTTAGTTAAAGACTTTAACACAAGGTTCAAATGTTGCGCTCCCAGTGAAAGGGAAGTCGGAACGTCTTTAGCTTCTGCATCATGGTGTATTTTGCGATCATACGGAATATTTGAGTGGTGTTCAGTCACAAGAGGGATTTAAGTCAAATCCCACAAATTTGATTGGGCCGCTAAAAAGTGTGTGTGGGCTTAGAGTTTAGACTTCATTGTTGTGAGATCAGGAGGAGGAGGAGGAGGGAGAGATGAAAGATGAACTGTGTGTCACTGGGTTGGGAGTGGTACATGCAGAGCAGCGTGCGTGAAAGAAAGATTTTTTCCCACTTTCACCCGAACACATCTCTTCCTATCTCCTTTATGTATTGCTCCGTGACTGACGTGGCTAGCTACTGGCCCCAAAGTCTCATTTGACTTTTTTTTTTTTTTGTAAATGCCCCTGAGTGAAGGATGACGGATCAAACATTTAAAACCATTTAATAGAAGACAACCAAAAAAAAGGATTTAATGGGGATTTTCTTGAAAGTACCCAAACTTTCGTGAACATATATTTGTCATTTAAGAAGAGATAAGTGAACAAGTATTTTCCATTTACTGGGACGTTAAAGAACAAAAACTCCAGTGCATTAGCCACCTCCGACATTACATAAATATTACTCAGCTTAATATGTATACTATTTTATGAACCACCATCCCAATAGCGCAAAGCACACAAATCCAAACACACTCGTTTTCACCATTCCCCTCACTCCCCTCCCCCCTCCCCTCCATCCTGCCCTCCTCCTCCCCTCCCTCGTCCTCCTTCTCCTGCTCTTTTCATGTGGCTTAAAGCAGCAACTGCTGAGCCAACTGGCTGAGTACTGCCTCCCGTGCGCTAGTTAATCTGTCCTGTCCTGCTTCATCTTCCACCTTTTTGCTTCTGGTCTACAAATCACAGCTCCCTTGACTCCCACTTCCATCCGCCTTTCTTCTCTCTCCCTCTGCCCTCCTTCCTGGCGCGTCCTTCGAAAGGTGGGATGCAGCAACGGGGAGTCCACTGCAATCCGTCTCCTCTGTTCCCTGCCTCAGCTTCACACACAGCTTTACACACCTCCCCCCCTCCTCCTTCCTCCCTCTTGTGTTACTCTGAGCTGCTTTCATCCTCTCACCCTCCTTCCCGCACACTATGTGGGGTAGAGTAATTGAATGCATTAGGATGCTGTAAAAACAGGTTGCCCAGGGTTGAGGTCTGCAGTGGATGCAACTAAAAGCAAGAATCAACACCTGAGTGAGTTGCCTTGATGCCAACGCACAAGACGCACACAGAGAGGCGTTCTGCTAATCCCTCAGCATCACTGCACACTGACGTCGAACAGCTGTTGGTATGACAGACAGCATCCAAAGCCCATATGTAGATCTGAAAAGTTTCTGTTTCTCAAATAAAATGAAAATGGAGTATTTTTTTTTCTTTCTTAGTTACTTCCTTCCTTGCTTTTGAAACTATATCTTAAAGGAATACTTCACCAATAGAAAATATTGTAATTGATTGGAAAAATGCAACCTATGTTTCTGTAAACCACAGGATACATTGAATGGGTACGTTTTTGCATTCGGTCAGAGCACGTTGCATAGTACAAGGAGTGCAGTTGCGTACAAGCCCGATGATACCTGCAATGAATCCTTTTTGTGCCTAGATAAAAAATAAAATAATCTGTGTATGTATTTTCTTGCAGCCGATCACCAGCAAGCATCCTTCTCGTAAATGCTACATGATATTGGCTCACTAGCGCAGCAGCTACAACCCATACAGTTGGACCTCGTCGTTGATCCTAGCAAAGGCATCTCTGGTCCCTCTTTTCGCCCCCACCGTTCTTCCACCACATTAGTTTTAGCAACTAAACCAACTGCAGTGTTTAGAAAATCTGCTTCCTGTTTACATCGTCACATGCATGCCCAATGTACGTGAATGGTCATGTGATCTGCATTTTTGAGGGTTGCCGTGTGGACGGAAATCATTTAGAAAGTAATGCTGAAATGCCTGTGTGGATGCAGTGAAAGTTTGTGAAAGGTAGTTAATATTTATCTACAATAGTTATAATTTATTTTTAATCAGCCAAGTAGTTTTACATTTCACATTCAACTTTTATCAACATCAACTACATTGCATTATACATTTCTGCAAGCTTGATAGAAGGCTGATATAAAGTGTTCAGAAAAAATGTCGCCCTTCCTCAGATCTCCTGGTTTTGCAGAAAGCTACAGTGCCAGCGTATTGTCTGTATTTATCACCTCCTGTGTTACTTTGAATTGTTGAAGAAAACCTTGTTTCGGTTGCACGCCTCAGCGGTGAACAGGGAATCAGAAACACAGAAAGGCCTTGATGAATTGAAGTAAATTGGGGGGCCACCACCATCAAAACTACATTAAAACGTCCCTTCACAAACTCTCACACAACTCATGCAGTGTGATCCCAGTCTCAGTCCCGAACGCTCAAACACAAGCATCTTTTGCTAAAACCTCACTATTTAAAGCAGCAGCTGCCTGAGCGAGAAGGAGACTGTTTATGCAGACTTGTTTTTAAATTACCACAATTTTAACGAAGGTGCACGTTTGGGAAGTAGAGAGCACATGGTCCCAATTTTGTTCAATTCATCAAGAATTTCCCGTTTTTTGAAAGCTCATTTCGTCGTCGAGGCGTGCAAGAAAAGCGCAGGGTTTCGTGGGCTGGGTATTCCTCTCAAAGGTTTTTACGACATCAGCTCCAGCGAGGGTCCTTCGTTGCTTGATGGTTGACGTTGAGCTCTTCACACGTTGCTGTGAACTGCTTGCTCAGTGCTGACATGTGGGTAACATATGTTCCACCTGTACTTTAAGACACACGTGGGATACATGAGGGAAAAGCGGGTGTGACAGTTTGCTAAGTCGGGGAGAAAACATCCTTCTCTTTTTGATGAATGAAATAAAAAAAATTTCACACATATTTGAGAAAAGCACATCCGTCGTTTCTCAGGGAACTCTTTTTTTCTCCTCCTGTGGCTTCTTCACTCTTTCCTCTGACTCCTCCCCCCGTCCCCCTCTTTTATCAGCTCCATGTTTTGGGGAAACAGTCTCCTCTAATACCTGCGAAAAAAGAAAAAAATACTTTTTCTAATGGCTCCGCGGTGTGTTTGCACATTACACCATCTGCAGAGCTTCTGCTGTTCGCTCAATTAGAATTCTTAGATCAACGAGATTGGGGTTTTACTGCAGCGCCCGTGTTTGCTCAGATGGAATCTGCTGCAAGAGCACCGGCTTTCACGAGTTACAATTACAGTAACACTGTACTTCTCTTTCAACAGTGGGATATCTCTCACTCTTTCTCTGCGTATATGTCTCTCTAATTATTGTTATTCCTCATGTGGAAACGCTAGTTTTCACCCCCCCTACTGTATCTGTTACTGCACTGTGCAAAGCTGTAAACTTGGCATGTCAGTTAAGAGTCCTCCCACGGAGTGTCCATAATTTTGGATTTACCGAAACAATATAAGCTGCTTATTTTTGAACGAAACATGTGTGTGTGTGTGTGTGTGTGTGTGTGTGTGTGTGTGTGTGTGTGTGTGTGTGTGTGTGTGTGTGTGTGTGTGTGTGTGTGTGTGTGTGTGTGTGTGTGTGTGTGTGTGTGTGTGTGTGTGTGTGTGTTGTGTGTCTCATTCAGGAAGAGTGGCTACAAACATGCACAGCCTTTCCCCCATGTTGTAGTCAAGGTTTTAAATGTATCCGTGGGACCATTAAGAAGCTTTTTTTTTTACTGACCGCAACAGATATATGTCCAGTAGTGTACAGTTCAAACAATCCCTGATGTGTGTAAATATTTGATTTGGTTTAATTTAGACCGGTGAGAGTTTTCTTCTGTGGACTAAACTGGTCTGATTGGAGTCCAAAGAAAATTCTAGTGAAAATTGACTTCAGTCTGGAGACGAAAGCAGCCCAAACACACAGGGTTTTTCCAGGAAAATATATGTAATTTTAGCATGAATTTAAAAGCTCAGCTGCGATTGAATCCCAACTGCTGAACAAAAAGTGGTCTCCCAGTTTCTATAAGCGATATACAGTGTGTGTAATCTGGTGACAAGCATAGTACTGCCACAAGTGATGTGAGGAAAATGGCAGCGTGGTGAATTAAAATCCCCTTCAAAAGCTCTTTGTCGTGGCCCATCGTGTCATCTTCATGTCCAGTTATGTTGACAAATCCTCTCACGTTTCTTTTTCACAGATGCAGTGGTCGTGTTTACACCGACAACAGTTTCCTGATTTCTTCAACATTTCCTTTACATTTTGTTTTCTGATGCTTATATCCCCCCCACCCCCCAATCCATCTTGGTATAAAAGAAGCACACACAGATAACGTTTCCAAACACATGTACGTCGACACAAGAGCAGCCCTGATACATAATTATATGTATTTATTGTAACTTCAGAGCCAATGGAGTCTGTCAGTCTTGAATACACACAAATTCAAAGTGCCAAACAGTGGGTGGGCATTCCTTTTGAAGCCCAGTTGACCTCCCAGGTCATGCCCAGGTGGCAACCTCTGGTTCTGTAAAGTGAAGCCAATGAGGAAGCATCTTAAACTTGCATTCTTTCTAACGACAGAATGAGTTTGATTGAATAGAAGTCTAATAGAAAATGACTCTACTTCTCACTTGATTTATTCCCTCAGTAAACATTGTAAACATGAGTTTATGGTCTCAATGACTAGTTTTAAGTCTTCTTCAATACAGCCTGCTGTGTATTAGTAAATCATGGTCCCGTTTGGAGTAAAATAGAGAAAAGGTAGGTTATGCTTTAGGGCGGAGCTACCTTGGGATTACCAGAGCCGCCTTCATCATCTCTACATCATATCTCGGCAGTCAAAATATGGTAACCTTGGTTTAATGGTTGCAAAAAACAAGATGGCGATGGCCAAAATACCTAACTCAAGGCTTCAAAGCCGCAGTCCACAAACGTGACGTCACAACGACTACATCCACGTCTGTCATAAATCTACTGGGCCCCGTGACAGGCGACACCATTCTTTAAATTGTCTTGGAATCCTACTCTCACCTGTTCAAAGAGCAGATGGCTTGACCGGTATGGAGGCGATTCCAGTTCAAATGTTTTGTAACAGATTTTATATTTTCAACTTTTTTTTACAGTTTCAAATAATTTCTTCACTTTCAGATGTTTTTTTTTTTAGGTTCAGACTTTTGGCCTGGATCTGGCGTGGGGGGCGTAGTTTCAACTACTGGGGCATGGTCTCATGAGTGACAGCATAACAGTGTAGGCTGAGGACCAGTCTCAACCATGTTGCCTTCAGGAAGCATGGGTACCGCGTGAATTATGACTACTTTCCTTCATGCAGATGTGCCGCTGAGCCTCTCTGTCGCAAGACATAAACATATCAGCTGTAAACTTCTCTAGCTGTCGTGAGGCTGAGCTTGAGACACTGAGGACACGCAAATGTAAGTTGATGTCGATGCCTAAAACACACGGGTTGCTGCAGCATTCATTTATTGACAGCATTATCACGAAAAGTTATCCATCTTCATGACGAAAATCTCACTTCTTGACTGCCGAAACGTAGTTACCACGTGGTCCCAGTTGAACCACTGATCATGTCCGGCTTTAAGCCCTTTTAGTGTCTCCTGTACTACCGCTGAGCTTTAGAAGAAACTGAAGGTTAGATAGAGTACTATTTATTTAACACTCACATTCAAAACTATGTCACTAATGATCCCCTTTGGAGCCCAATTAAAAAAGCTAGTATATACAGAAAACCATTGTGAAGATAGATAATAAGGCCATATATGTGTTATTGGTATATTGGTTTATGATAGTACACAGAAAAAAAGATCTATCTTAAATATATGAACGAACACTTATTTAAATATAAAATAGCTCAATATTGTCAATACCTGTGCGAAGTTTGGCCTTGATTGAGTGAAGTTAAGTATTTTTAATAATTATTTTAGTTCAGACATGTCGAGAACTCATGTCATCTCCGCTTAAGCTAGGAAGTTCCAACAGTCCTCGGTGGTCCCTGAACGGGGCTCGTTTCACTGCAGCAGGGTGCTCCGTGGCCTTAGCTGTGAGGAGGTAGCAGGAATACTCCCGCTAAGGCCACGGAGCACCCTGATGCATTTTGAGTCAATTTGGGGGTCATTTTGAGTCACTTTGAGTCATTCTTATGGTTTGTTTATATGTATTGTGTAATAGTGTTATAAACATGACACAATTAACTTATATTGACTTGTGAGGCCAGGATTTGACTTTCTTATTTTTAATTTTTAAATGTATTTAATTTTATTTCTTATATTTTGTTGATATGCTCAGTCCCAGAGGCTAAAACCCAGTGTTCCAAATTTGGTACTGATGGGGCCTATATGGTTTATTTTGTCACATCAATGTTAATGCACGTAGCTCATCACGTATGTTATTTCGGTAAATTATGCAAGAAGAAAAGGCAGCCAGTGTTAGAATATATTGTAGAAATATTACTATATTATTACATACCTAGTTTACTCACACTGTAAAATGTGTTTTTGCTTGTTTGTTATTTTATTTTAGGATATTATTCTATGTCAGTATAACAAAAGATTATTGAAGTTGTCGTAATAACACAACATTACTAGTTAGCAACATCTCAACGACAAATTAAACGTTAAACTGTAAATCCACATTCAACTGAATTAGAAGTTTAAATCAACTTGATTAAGAAAGTAGTTATCACATTTATGCGACCGTTATCAAAGTGCATTATGGGGATTTGGCGGGCGAAGTTGACTTTCCACTCCAGTCCTGTAGCTACCTGTTTCGGACCAGTCTTGGGTGTCATCTTCGGCTCAGACTGTTTTCGAGGTGAGTGAAATCATAAGAGTTTATATATAAGTGATGTATAAGTTTATATATGTAATAGTTAAATTGTTACAATCAGCCAACATTTTCCAGACTGCTTTGCGAGCGACGTTACTAATGCTGCGTTCACACACGCTGCGTCCAGCGTGAACGCAGCATTACTGCTAACCTATGTCTGCTCCACTCGCGTAGACTTAAGTCTTCTCTGCCCGTGTCTCTCTCTACTTCAGCGGTGGCTGGTTTGAACTCGGAGATGCAAGTGGCGGCTAACATTAGCTAACATGGGTCCGTTAGCTAACGTTAGCCGCCTTTATCTCAGTCAAACAAGCTAATTTGCTGGAATACTTTCCTAACGTGCTCCTCCTCGGCTGGTCCGAGATGCACCGTTAAGTAACGTTAGTTAACGTACGCTAGCTAAAAACTGAAAAACACCGTGGTTTAACTAGCTAACGTTAGCTAACCTACGTTCGTTAGCTAACGTGCGCTAGCTAATGAACGTATGTTAGTTAACGTCAGCTAGCTAGTTAACCTAAGTCAAATACTGGCCTCCCGTGCTTATCGGCTGCATCAAGCTTGCATTTCTTTTGTTTTTTGCACGTCATTCTGTTAATTTATTGTGTGTAAACCTAGAATGCATGCACAGTTGCAGATAAAGATTAGGCTACACTATTGTTCTCAGCTAACACCACCAAACTTCAGACAACAGGTTTTGTCAAGCTAAGTAGGTTATTCAAGACATGTATACCGTGGCACGTTATTGTTAGACCTTGCATGAACTGATCATAATATAAATACTCTATTTTAAACCTCTGTTCTTTTGTTTCTTGTTTTGAGACAGATTTATCATGCTGCTGCGCATCATCCTGAGCGAAGATGACATTAGAAGAGTTTCCATTGACAACTTGCCTGAGACTGTTGATGATTTCCAATCCATCAAAAAGACCCAACTAGGATTGGAGGGGGACCTTGTGGTTCAGTATCAAGACCCTGAATTTGATAATGAATTGTGCACTTTAAGTAGCATGTCAGAGCTTCCTAAAGATAAAGCAACTTTGAAAGTGTACACCAAGGCTTGTGAATCATATCACATAGACTCAACCCTAGACACGGCAAGCCTGTCTTCATCTTCCCTTGAGGAGAGCCCAAATGGTAGCCAAAGTCGTCAGCTGCCTCAGCCATTTGTCATTCCTGCCTTTTCTTTTGATGTGGAGTTAAAACTGAGGCAAGGAAATGAAGCTTACCATAAAGATGGGACACTTCTTGACATATAAAAAGACATGAAATCGGACATCTTGGATAAGTTAGCAGAAGCTATATATTCCCACAACCCCCAGCACGTGAAGAGTATGATCATGTAGCCCAAGCTCTCATCAACAAGCATCCTTGTCTGAAGGAACCAGGGTCTGTCCATGGGTGGTTCAGTCTAAAGTTCAAGATGGGCAACTTCCGGCAGAAGCTGCGAGTGGCTGGATGCACCGAGCTCAGAGTCAACTCACGTTCCTCTGGACGACCTGTGTCAAAAAGACTGAAGAGAAAATCCCAAAGGGATCTTGACATGGACAGATCAGCCATGGTCAGTGAGATGAAGAAAAGAAAGGTTGACTGGAAGCAAATTGGTGACATGATGAATAACACATTCCCCTTACGGAGAAAAGAGATTGTTGAAGAACCACTTGTGGCACAAGTGAAAGAAAGATGGCCAGCCTTGTTTGCTGAATGACAGGTAAAATACGCTGTTTTAGATTTTTCTTAAACTTAGGTCTTGGTGAGAAATGTTGCATTTCATTGTTTTTCATGAAATTTACTTTTTAACCACATCCAACAGATTGAAGCAGAATTTTCTCGCCTTTCATCCGTTGACTTAAAAGGCTCCCTCTTCTCTGGGCTGGACCAGTACCTGGCGAGGTTCCTTGAGCTCTACAAAGTAGGGATGCACCGATACCGGTATCGGTATCGGGGGTCGTTACTGCGTTAAAATACTCGTACTCGTATCGATTTCAATTGTCGATACCAAGAACCGATACCACTCAACAGTATTTCGCTACAACAAACTGGTCGCGCTTTGTGGAGAAAAAGATTTGTTGTCCTACCTGACTTCAACGTCTAGGGCAGGGGTCGGCAACCCGTGATCCAGAGCCGCATACGGCTCTTTCGTCGCTCTCTTGCAGCTCTTGCAGCAAGGTGTGTTCACATCCAACGCGACGGAAAATTACTGCCGTTCCGCCGGTTTGAATCAAACTGTTGCTGGTCCGCCAGAAGTAGCGCTGGCAGCGGCCTCATTCAGACGCTGTTGTGCGGCTACGGATGATATTATTGTAGCCGAGTGTCTGTTGTGTGTCTATATTTGTAATTCTAATAAAATGAAAACACGCTCCAGGGTAACTTGAACCACTTTTTTTATCTCCTTCACACACGTATATCCCACAATTCCACTCCTCTTTTCCTTTCCGTTTCTCCCTCCACAATAAAAGCACCGGAAACATAACTTGGAACACAGCTTCCTATATAATTGCTCGATCCCTAATATTATCGCTTACATTATGAACCCGGACACGGGGGCGTTTTATGGTCCGACATTAGAGGGACTTCCACAAGACGTTTAAAGCTTGGGATAGCCTTCTGTTAATTTTGTACTATAGGCTTGACATAATCTGCAGAGGATAAAATAAAATCTGCCTCCAAATTAATTGCACTTTCATGGAGACCAAATCTAAGAAGTATCGGTATCGGTACTCGGTATCGGCAAGTACACAAATAAAAATACTCGTACTCGTATCGGTTTGTAAAAAATGGTATCGTTGCATCCCTACTACAAAGTAAAGAATGGCACAGTGGGCCTGACCAGGCTCACAAGATTGCTTGATGATGATGTAAGTATTAAAATGTTAGTTCTTCCAGGCCTCCCACATTTGTTGTTAGCATTTTGTCAAGTAATGGAGAAAATAGCTTCTGTTTTTTACCTGTGGTATTTTTGAATACCGTGGTATACCTTAATACCATGATACCACACAGGCCTAGAGATAATTAAGGACTGACGTTATGATTTCTGATTGGACATTTAGTATTTTACCTTCCCCGAATCAGTAATGTACATTTTCTGCTTGCATGACTAACCCTGACTAATATTTAATGCTGATCACATTAATCCAATTCTGTTTATTGATGTGATTACTTTTTGATGGAAACCTGAAACAAATTGATGTAATTCCTTTACCATACGCAAGCAGATGGTACACCATATACAATAACTGTTTTTCTCTTCTTTTTTTAAATCAGAACTCAACATACAAGAAGAGTACTTCTGCTGCGCCTGCCTCATTATCTCAAGGAGGATCCCTCGTGTCTTTTCAAGACTGTGGAGGTAAGCATTGTTTATTTAATGGTATTGTTACAGTTGTCAATTCATTTAAAATGGCCTGTTAGTCCTGAAAAGTAATATTAAACCAGCAAATGCAACTCACTTAGTTGCAATTCCATAAACTATCTATGACACTTAAGTCAGGTGATAATAGGTGGCCATAAATGTGAAATAACAACCCAGTCTTTGTTCAAATATGGCATATGGTGTTGGATGTGAGCAATTTCTCTCTCTATGTGTGTGTGGGAGTGAGTTTATATGTGATTATTTATATATATATATATATATACATATACATACAGTTAGGTCCATAAATATTTGGACATTGACACATTTTTCATTATTTTTGCTCTGTACACCACAACAATGGAGTTGTAATGAAAAAATCAAGATGTGCTTTAAGTGCAGACTTTCAGCTTTAATTTGAGGGTATTTACATCCAAATCAGGTGAACGGTGTAGGAATTACAACAAATTCAAATGTGGCCACCCTCTTTTTAAGGGACCAAAAGTAATTGGACAATTGGCTGATCAGCTGTTTCAAGGTCAGGTGTGTGTAATTCCCTCGATAGTTCAATTACAAGGAGTAGATAAAAGGGTCTTGGGTACATTTCAGGTGTGGTATTTGTGTTTGGAATCTGTTGCGGTCAACTTTCAATATTAAGTCCAAAGAGCTGTCACTATCAGTGAAGCAAGCCATCATTAGGCTGAAAAATCAAAACAAAACCATCAGAGAGATAGCAGACACATTAGGTGTGGCCAAATCAACTGTTTGGTACATTCTTAAGAAGAAAGAACGCACTGGTGAGCTCAGTAACACCAAAAGACCTGGAAGACCACGGAAGACAACTGTGGTGGATGACAGAAGAATCATTTCCCTGGTGAAGAAAAACCCCTTCACAACAGTTGGCCAGATCAAGAACACTCTCCAGGAGGTAGGTGTATCTGTGTCAAAGTCGAAAATCAAGTGAAGACTTCACCAGAGTAAATACAGAGGGTTCACCACAAGATGTAAACCATTGGTGAGCCTCAAAAACAGGAAGACCAGATTAGAGTTTGCCAAAAAACATCTAAAAGAGCCTGTACAGTTCTGGAAGAACATCCTATGGACAGATGAGACGAAGATAAACTTGTACCAGAATGATGGGAAGAGAAGAGTATGGAGAAGGAAAGGAACTGCTCATGATCCAAAGCATACCACCTCATCAGTGAAGCATGGTGGAGGTAGTGATATGGCGTGGGCATGTATGGCTGCCAATGGAACTGGTTCCCTCGTATTTATTGATGATGTGACTGCTGACAAAAGTAGCAGGATGAATTCGGAAGTGTTTCGGGCAATATTATCTGCTCATATTCAGCCAAATGCTTCAGAACTCATTGGACGGCGCTTCACAGTGAAGATGGACAATGACCCGAAGCATACTGAGAAAGCAACCAAGGAGTTTTCAAGGCAAAGAAGTGGAATGTTCTGCAATGGCCAAGTCAATCACCTGACCTGAATCCAATTGAGCATGCATTTCACTTGCTGAAGACAAAACTGAAGGGAAAATGCCCCAAGAACCAGCAGGAACTGAAGACGGTTGCAGTAGAGGCCTGGCAGAGCATCACCAGGGACGAAACCCAGCGTCTGGTGATGTCTATGGAATCCAGACTTCAGGCTATCATTGACTGCAAAGGATTTTCAACAAAGTATTAAAAGTGACAATTAGATTTATGATTATATTAATTTGTCCAATTACTTTTGGTCCCTTAAAAAGAGGGTGGCCACATTTTAATTTGTTGTAATTCCTACACCGTTCACCTGATTTGGATGTAAATACCCTCAAATTAAAGCTGAAAGTCTGCACTTAAAGCACATCTTGATTTTTTCATTTCAACTCCATTGTTGTGGTGTACAGAGCCAAAATAATGAAAAACGTGTCAATGTCCAAATATTTATGGACCTAACTGTATAAAAATATAAAAAATAGATACAATTCTAGACTTTCAGGCTCCCCTTGTAAATGCCATCATACAAACTGCTAGAACAAACTAAAAAGATGGTAAATGCTATTTTTGCTATTTTATTTTAAACTCTTGTGTAGGCCACAGACAAAGAAGACGTATGGACTGACGGGATGAAAGTGGGCATTGTGATGGTGAAAGAAGGAGAAGACCTCATCAACGTGTCTGTGGTCCTTGAGGAAGCAGTCATCTTGTCTGACTTGAAGGACCTACCAAGCGCCATTGCCATGCTGATGGGTTTGCTTTTTTCCCTTAACATTGACTATCCAAAGGAACTGAAATACACCTTTGAAGTCATTCAGAGGTCCTCATGAACATTGGTGGAGGACAGTGTTTCTCACTTGTGCATGGATTAAGAAACAGACTCCTGCGAAAATCCATGTAAGATGGTTATCTAATGACTCATCACAATTGAGAGAGTGTTCAAATATTTGTTGATGTATAAGTTCAACGTTAGTTACACAACTGAAAAGTACAGGTGCATACGTTGTTATTTAATTGTGTGTTTTGCACATTTGAAGTGCATGGTTTAAGAAACAGTAACAAATACACCAATAAATTGGTTGGATGTAAAGTGGTTGTTTCTCTTTTCTTTTTTAAACTGCCATGTATTTATTATAGGTTATTGTAGAACTTTTTGTTAAGTTCAATAAATTGATAAATTTAATTAAAATGAACATACCTTTTTAATTCAGCTGAAACAGAGTTTCAAGTTCAAACAACTACCATAAGCAGTTAAATCAATTAAGAAATCCAAATCAACCAAACTAAAACAAAAGGTCTACTTAACTGACAGCTTTAGTTCAATTGAATTACATTTGCAAGTCCAAACAACTATCCTAAGCAGTTCAATCAATTAACAAATATAAGTTAACCAAACTAAGACACAGGTTTACACAACAAGGGATATTTAATCAAGTTGATATTTAGTGAAGTTCAAAGAACAAATTATATTAGTTCATTTAACTTAGAATTTTAAGGCAGCCCTTTAACTCATATTTTTAAGTTGAAACAACATGTTATATTTTACAGTGCAGGTTCACATTGTATTATTGTGAAGCATTTTTTAATGTGAATGTTATATGCTTTGTACTCTGAGTCAGCCTCTTCCCTCCGTGGATTAGTGGTAGTTCAGAAGAACTGTGCTGTCACACATGAGACCACGCCCCTGTAGTTAAAACCACGCCCCCCACGCCAGATCCAGGCCAAAAAGTCTGAACCTGAAAAAAAACGAGCTGAAACTGAAACAATTATTTGAAACTGAAAAAATAAGATTCAAAACTGTAAAAAAAAGAATTCATCTGTTACAGAAAACTGAATAAAAACAACAAAAAAACAGAACTGAATCAAAATTATATTAACCCAAACAATTCATACACTTATTTTTATTATTTTTATTATTGTTGAATTTTTCAAAAACGTTTTCAGGTTCAAATCTTTTTTTCAAATGAACAAAACATTTGCCCTGGAATCGGCTCCATGAACCGGCCATGAACTGTATCTTCATTGTATCCGCAAAGGCCGGACATATATTAGTTTTTCACTACACATGCCCGTTGAGCTGCCTCACTGATCCTGTGTCCTCCGTTTAAAACGCTGTATGTGAACATCCTCAGAATTGAACGTGGTGCTTCAAGCGACTCAAAGGCGTGGTTAAAAGGGAGGTGTGGTGAAGCTTGCTTGACTTCCTGTCAGTCACCGGCATTTGAAATCCAATTTGGGTCAGGTAGCAATGATGCATGATGGCAGTGATCGAAACCAAATGGCAAAAGTTGAAATGGTGCATTCAGAGCGAGGATGCTGGAGCTCTTTCTTAAGTTTGGTTTGTTTGGCGTGAGCATATTTACATGTTCCGTCTTCGAGATTCTGCTTTGAGGAATGAGAATGTAATCTGGACATATTGAAACCCTGAGCTCTTTGGGGTTTAAAAAGAAAGATATTTACCACCAGCAGCTGGCAGTTGCTCATTCTTGGAAACCACAACTTTAGAAAATGAACTGAAGACCAACTACAGTGTGAAATCCATTGTGTGTGGATTAAAGTTACAGGGGGCTGGAATCAGATTTGTTTTGATTCTGTATCGGGTGAGATGACAGTTCAGCTAAACTCTGTCCAGTTAATGAGCTACTTCTGAGCCTGTGGACTTTTGTTTACATGCACTGCATTGAGTCTAATTATGATCCTAAATGAACAAAACATACAAAAAAGGTTTCGCGCTTCAGGGCGAAGCAAACCAACCGCAGGTATCACTGAGTTTGAGATCACAGCAATGCCGAACATCCGTTGAAATACCTGCATTTACAAATACAGCCAAAAGCTGCCGACTACAGTACTTTACAGCTGTGTCACTAACCCCAGCCTCGTTTACCTCTCGGCCCCGTGGCGCCATATCTCATACAGAGGGCCATGCTGCATCCACGGTATTACATTACATTTCATTTTGCTGACGCTTTTATCCAAAGCGACCTTCGATAAGTGCATTTCACCGTGAGTACAAACAATAATCAGAACAACAAGAATCAAGAAGGTACAATTTCGTCAAAAAAGTTCAACTACAAGGTGCTATCAGTAAGAGCCATTCCAGTGCTACTAAAGTGCTACTTCCTTTATTCAAGATATAGTCGGAAAAGATGTGTTTTTAGTTTGCGACTGAAGATGTAGAGACTTTCTGCAGTCCTGATGTCACTGGGGAGCTCATTCCACCATCGAGGAGCCAGGACAGAGAACAGTCGAGACTTTGTGGAGTGTTTAGCTCTCAGTGACGGAGCAACAAGGCGATTGGCAGAAGCCGAGTGGAGCGCACGAGTTGGGGTGTAAGGTTTTACCATGTCCTGGATGTAGACTGGACCAGATCTGTTCGTAGCACGGTACGCCAGTACCAGTGTTTTGAAGCGGATGCGGGCGGCCACCGGTAACCAGTGAAGGTCGCGGAGGAGCGGAGTGGTGTGTGAGAATTCCTGGAGGTTAAAGACCAGTCGAGCTGCTGCATTCTGGATGAGCTGCAAAGGTCGGATGGCACCAGCAGGTAGACCCGCCAGGAGGGAGTTACAGTAATCTGTTCGAGATGATCAGAGCCTGGACGAGAACCTGTGCCGCCTTCTGGGTGAGAAGGGGACGTATTCTCCTGATGTTGTGCAGCATGTACCTACAGGAACGTGTTGTTGCGGTAATGTTGGCAGTCAGGGAGAGTTAACCGTCAAGGGTCACACCGAGGTTCCTGGCAGTCTGAGTCAGGGCCAAGACTGAGATCCATGTTGCATGCATTGAACAGAGCTTCCACTTTACTTCCACCGTCCGGTCTTCAGGCTTTGACCAGAAGGTTCAGTGATCAGTACTCTTTGATAAACACATGGCAAAATGTGTATGTTCAGCAGTGCATTTCCTGCTCAGTTGTGTTCAACCTGCATTTACACTCCATGTCTCCGTATCAGCGCGTGACGTCTTGCTTCTCCTGCGCCTTGCAAGTCGTTAAGCATTCGTATCCAGATTCCCTCTGATTCTGGTGATATCTGGATTGAAACGGCCAGCGTGTTGACCCAGTTCAGTGCAATATCTGCTACCTGCAGCAGATATGGAGCAGGAGTGGGCCGCAGTAATTACAATGTAGGAGACTGATCCCGCTCCACAGGCCCGGAATGTTAATGCCTTATCAGGCCCGGTGCATACGACTGCAACCGCAGAGGGAGACGAGGAAACTGTACTCGGATCTGTCTGCCTTAAAAGTTGCTCTGAACCGGAGTGTAAAGGCTGTGGTTGACGTCGTCGAAGCTGAGTTTGTTGACAGGGGGCAGCTGCCGCTTATCATGAATCGTGTGTTTTCTTGAAGGCCAAAAAAATCAATAAATATCTATGCCCGAGAGATAACTCACTTTGTGTTTTTTTTGGAGGTTTCGTCTTCCTCTGTGTTCTATCAAGTTACCGACACGGGCTTCGAAGCAAGCAACACTGCAAGCAAAAGCTTGTTTGAGATTTCATTTTAAGGCGCAAGACATTTATTTACATTTATTTATCCGATCTTGTGTCTCGTAGTCACATTTTGGTTGAGCTCTCATTTATTCAAAGGATAAAAGCTGGCTTTTATGCCATCTGCGCCTGCCACAGTCATCACCGGAGGTGTTCGTTTTCGGGTTGTTTTCAGGTTGTCCGTCCAATATATTGATTTGGAGGGGGTCGAAGGTCATTGTGGCTTTGCGCCTGTCCCATTCTCCTGAACACGATACCTCGGGAACGCCTCGGGCAGGTTTCTTCACACTTGGCACAAGCATCCACCACAGCAGTAAATTCTGCGCTGTTTTTTGTCAGGGACTATTTTCAGCTGCAGATCTGGCGTGCCAGCACACATTTACAGCAGCCGGATGTGGGATTGACTCGTAATGAACTGGGTGTCTGTGTTTTCATGGTAATGAAGGAACGTGTCACCGGGCGCAACAGTGTGGCTCACTGATGTGTTTTTAATAGTTCCTCGACAACAATGGAGCAGCACAGAGGAAGAGGATATGTCAGGCTTTGATACACGTGCAATACCTACTGGTTTTACTCTTTTCATGGGGCGTGTGGACAATTAGAAAAATACAGATGTATGCGTTCTATTCTTAAATATCCTATCGATCAGTGTTTAATCTTCTATTCGCATTATTGATCCTCAAAGACCAGACTTTCTTTGTCTTGAGTCATGTCACACTCATGTGGTCTTGACCACATCTTTTACGTCAGGTATGGTATTACTACGTTGCCCGTGTTCATTAGGAGTACAATCTGTACTACAATGCCTGGTAGCAATCCGGATCGCATTCAGTGTCGAGCAACATGCTTAATTAACTTCTTTCCCGCTGCTAATTAAAACCAGAGTCTGACGCACACTAATTACCAAATTACAATAAATGCACGGTGTGTCTTGCTGACACAAGTGGAGAGACGCTGCGCATACAAAGCGGGCGGTCGCCTGTCCACGTAAACAGAGCTCGGGTTCCAACGATATTCCCATCCAGTCGACGCAGGAACACCTGTCTGCCCGTACTCTCAGAGAGAGCACAGGTAGACGCCTCTAATTATCTTTGCTGCCGCGAAGCTTGTTCTCCCTGTTCATCCCCCTCTCTCTCTCTCTCGTTCTCGCACATTGAAGTGTGTAACCTTTTCCCCTGCCGTGTAATCCAGTGCGGCGCTGCTCTGTGTTCTCCTGAAGAGCATAAGCAACTCCCAGCCTCGCTAATCCACACTGGAGCTCTCAACTCTTTCTATGCACGGCGCCCGACTTGAATCCTAAGACGAGGGATCATCTGTATGTATTTGCCAGCAGCTCGGCTCATCTCGTTAGCTGGCTTACTTTGCATTCACACTGCCTCCAGCCATATTGTTCTGCCGCTGTCTGATGACATAAGGTAGCTGACAGCCCTCCTCACATTGGCAGGATTAAAATCCTGGTTGGGAAATACCTTTACCTTTTTGCGTTGGCTTTAAGTAGTCAAATTAAGATTAATTCAGTCTAAAAGTATTGGAATTGGCGGCAAAATTCCACAAGGTGTAATTTTTTTCTAAAACAATGGTAGCCCTCACAGCAGCCGTGTGCTGCAAAGCAGGAAAGATGATTTGCAACCTTGCATTATGTACTGTATAATATTGTAACGGACTGAGTTACATGTAATGTTTTACGTGTTATTGTGTTTACAAAGAGAAGTTGTTCAAGACAATGTATTAGTTATTGCAATTCCTGGGTTCAGGAGGTCAGTGAAGGTCTCATGGGCTGGGTGGCTGTGGGGCCTGTCAATCATTGTGGCTACCTATGAGGGTGGGTGGGACACATGGGTGTGCCTGTGATTGGAGAGCGAGTGAGGTTGGATGTTGTTGTTGGTGTGTGTGCGGCTGCGCTGTGTGAGTTAGTCTATGTCGGGGAGCTGAGTGTGAAGCATGTTCAGAGGTTTCCACAGTTTGACAGTTGTTTTGGCGTAGGCTGCGGCCGACAGTAGCCTGTGTGGTGTTCATGAATAAAGCACACTATAAGCAAGACCACGTCTAGTAGCTTTCCTGACCCAGGGTCGCTACAATATGTATTGTGCTTCTAACAGCAAAGTGACAAAATTAAGGATTCTTAAAAGAAAGACAGCATGAACACTCAATGTTGTTTTAAAAAAAAATCAACTCAAATCACTCCCTAGGGGGAGAACCCTCCTTCAGGAGGTCTCCTTCGTGTCTTTATGTGTCATTATGTTCCATGAATCAATTCATTCCAGACAGCACAGCCTGGCCTTACAAGAGCACATAAGTAAATTGTATATAGTGGTGTACAGTAACAAAGTATTTCTACTTTGTTACTGTACTCGCCTTGTTTTTTTGGATATCTGTCCTCTTTACTATTTATATTTCTGTTGTCTTTAACTTTTACTTCACTACATTTTGCAAAGAAAACTGATACTTTTACTCCAATACATTTCCCCTGAAACCTTATTTACTCGCTTCAAAATCAAATCTATCTTTAGAAAAAGTAATCCTGAGACTAACATCAGGGACTGTGGTGGAACACAGACTCCACCAAGCAGGTTTGGAATCTCAATATTATGCATTGGCCCTCTACATCCTTCAGTCCAGCGGTCTCAAACTTTTTTTGAGCCACGGACCAGTTACGTGTAAGACAATATGTTCACGGACCGGCTCCCATCTCAGGGTGACACGTGTATTCTCTATGTCCAGTCTACTCCTTAACTTAAACCTTTATGTCCAGTCTACTCCTTAACTTAAACCTTTATGTCCAGTCTACTCCTTAACTTAAACCTTTAGTCCAGTCTACTCCGTAACTTAAACAAAGTAGAAATACTTTGTTACTTTACACCACTGGTTTTAAATATGTACAATTTACTTACTTAACTCCTTTACTTACTTTACTTATTTAACCTCTGGCCTCTATTTGTCTTTGTGAAGGCGCTTGACCTCCAGAAGCTGTATGGAGCTGCTTGTCTTGTGCTCGAGGACTCGTATACATGCAGATGACACAATGCTTTATGCTCAATGCTGTCACACAAGGCCTTTAACATCCAATGTAAACCCGTCTGTGTCAGTATGAGATGCCGGAGCAATGGACGTAGCATTAGGAGGGGCGATAGATGGATGGGTCAAACAAACACAGGACTTTAACTCAGGGGTCCCATGTAAAACCAAAAGTTAAGTGATTTCTACAAACAACGTCTGTAGCTTACATTACAGGCATACTTATTTGAGGCCAAAGTCTGATGTTTTTCAAACCCTAACTGAGTGTTTTTGTTGCCGAAAGCGGCCACACTCTTACCACGTTAGACCTTGCGCAGACCTTCAGCGCCAAGATATGACGGAAAAGGCTTCTGCCCAAACAGCAAAATGCTATTGTCAGCATGGCAACATTCAACTTCATTTGTTGTTAGCGTGTTAAGGTACATCTAACATTTGGGGATTGTCAGTTATTGGACAAACTAAAATTTTGACTTTATGTAGTGCCTGATTAAAAGGCAAACGATCACCGAATTGTCCTGACATCTTGTGCTAAATATCATGTAAATCCCTCCAACAGTTGTCGAGACATTTCACTCTTTATCGAAAGTGTTCAACCTGCCTGTGGCCCAAGACGAAAAGTCAGGGGATTACCAAATATACTGGCATCAATTATGTGTCCCAACTTTCACGGTAATCCATCCAATAGCTGTTGTGTTATGCCCGGCCTAGGGGAGCCAGAGTGCAACATACTTAAGAGTCTCCCCACCTCCCAAAGAAGGACCAATGCTGCCGCGTTTATAGTTTCCAATGGGTATTTATTTTAGATACGGTGTCACAATTCAGGGTGAGCGTGGCCCAAAACAACAAACAAAACAATCTGAGCGGGTCACCTATCTTCCCTAGACCGCACAAAGGAACAAACAAAAGAACAGGTATCTTACCTATATCCCTACCCCAAAACAGGAGAAAACATGGTTAAACAAAAGGGCTTCTCACCCCTACCACTAACGACACCCTAGCTAACCCCACCACCCAAAGATCTGTGCCGTGCAGCATGGCCAGGTTGGAAGCTGGAGAGAGTCAGGAAAACAGGGCTGAGAAAAAGAGGAGGGACTTACATATATTTTCATTTCAGCCTAACTGTTTGCTTATAATGTGTTGTGTGGTGTTTCTGACTGGATTGCAGTAGCTCTCCTCTCTGCGCTGCTCCAACAGAGAGGCAGGCAGACAGTGAGATGTGTTCCTCTCCAGGTCCGCTGGACAGCGGACGTTTATAATTCATGAGAGTTTGATAAGGGACTAAAAGCCTTCTCTTACTTAAACAAAAAGTAGGTGACAGAGAGGTGGACGGAAGAGGAGCCAGATGGCGGAGATAAAGGAGAGTCCCTCGGGGCGGGTGGAAAGGGTTGGGGGGGGGGTGTTAGAGTGAAGAAACGGAAGGCAGAGAAAAGGTGAAGGTAATTATAAATGTGGAGGACTGAGAGTAAGAGACGGGGCGAGAGTAAGAGACAGAGGTAGACATAAATAAAGCATGGATGAAGGAGAGCGAGTGAGAGAGAGAATGCTTTATTTTTTTCATCCCTCAAGAAAGCTCAGGTTGCTATTCCCACCACATATCCCATGATGCTGTTTGTGCCACATGAGAATAAAATAGTCCACCACTGAGGCATCCTGCACAATAACCTGCGTACACCAGCAGACTAGCAAGACCTCAACACGGAACACATTTCTCTGTGAAGGACATGAATACCTTCTCTGATTGAATGTGAATAGGATGATTATTGTGGATGACGGGTAGATAGCCTTCAACACACTTCTGAAAAATACAGATATCATGAGTGGTCCCTGTAAGTACTCCGTTTCTTTTTTCCCGTGCCTGTGCGTCCCTGGCTGTGCTTCAGTGGCAGTGGGTAATCATTAGAGCTCTTCGCTCCTGGCTGCTGCACAGTGGTCCGAGGATCTGGCCGCAGTCTGGGAAGACGGGAGCACGAGGCGGCAGCCAATCCCACCGGACTCCACCCCCCTCCCCCACTCCCCCCCACACAACGATTGGTGCATTGTTTCAAGGCAACCCCGCTTGTCTGGCAGCCTGACGGAGTGGGATGCATTGAAAGAGGGTGATACGAAGGGTGAGGGGCGGGTGATGGAGGACGAAGAAGAAGAAAAAAGGTGGCGGCCGCCTCCTGCTCTTTTAGATAAGAGGTTTGGAGGACATGTGACGAGATCTGGCTGATTATGTTGGTAGAGGTGCACTTCCATGATGTATAATCTCTCTCTCAAGGATACAGAAGACAGATTAAAACTATAATTCCACTTTCTTACAGTTGGCTTCATGCTTTTTAATGTTTTTAACTTTCATTTGTGTCTCTTAGGAACAGAGATTCTCCAATCACAGCTCATTCAGTGAGGACTTGTCTTGGGAACCGGTGGGTTGCCGGTTCAAGTCAAGTTCAAGTGTCGAATGGAAGCTGGGAAGGTGCTAGTAGCATCCGCTACTTTGCGTGGGACTATATTAGGATTAATACTTGACATTTAAAGAGTTTGGAGGGCGGTGACTTCTTTTGAAGCCTTTCCAAAAGCCAAAACACATTAGACACATGAAGTGTTAGGAATGGATTAACCAAATGTGTTATGTCACTTTAACTTAAGCTAAAAGCATTAGCATTTCTAGCTAATTTAGGAACGAAGCATTTTCTACAACAATGATCCTCTGATATTGCTATATGCCGGGCTCTATGAACCGGTATGTATTCATTCTGTGCTCATTGTTTGGTGTGTTTCCCCAGCTGCTCTGTGTCTTCACGGGGCAAGCGGCGTTTTGAAAATGACACGGCTATGTGACACGGAGATCTCTTATTTGCTCATTCCTGAGGACATATACTGTCACATCCCATTATGGTGGCGCAGCATCGGGAACAGAACAGGGACTGACAGACTGAGATGAATTTAGATGTAGCGATCTTGTCTGGGATAAGCTTTAATAGATTACATTTTATGGTGATGCGGCCTGTCCCTTGTCGCTCAATGTGCACTTATCCCCTGAGCTTTACACACACGCATGGTCGTGCACACACTGACACACAATCCCCAAAACAAACACACACCCGCCCACTCTCATCAAGGCTCTTATCCGTCCCTGTATCGCTTCCCCGCTGTCCATTACTCTGTCTCTCACTTTTCGCCCCATCCCAATACGCCATGAGGCGCCGGGCTAGCGCTCCACCTGTGTTTCCACTAGTGTTCGCCTCGACGTTAATGAATCGGATGGGCCAACGTTAACGTGGTGTAATTGCATGGATCAAAAATGGTGTTGTTCCCCCGATTCGCCATTGTCCCTCCTGCTCTGTTTTTATCAGGACAGGCCCCGGAGCAGCGGCGTTGTTCGCAGCTAATGGTGGAAAAGCCACGAAAAGCCTCAAATTACATCTGGCGACGGGGGTTTTAATGGTTTTCCCTTCTGCCCACCCGTCCTACCGGCCACCAGAGCTCCCAATCCACATCTGTGCGCTCTAACAGTACCCTTGAGCTGTTTTGTTGTTACGACCACCATCCACACCAAAGATAGCTTTTCACTTAAGACAACTGGCTCCAGAGGATGCGGCTTGGAATTGTTGGAGCATTGAAATATGTTCAGCTCAGTCTCAGTCCTTTTCCCTGGTTCACCCTAAACTTCTTTAGGTATTGGTGAGCACCACATGAAATCCCAATCGGTCTAACCTTAAACTGGAACCTTAGTGGATATTATTGCAGGGAATGGTTTTGTTCTCGCCGTGGGTGAGCGACTTCACACTTGTTGTTTTACCTGAGTGACCTTGAGGAAAATGGCCGATGTCTCTCGATTCAATATGTGTTGAGACAGCATGAATGAAAATACCATTTAAAGCCAACATTTTTGAGGGTGAATGTACTCAGACTGGATGTAACTCACGCAAGTCCACATTGTTTAAAGAATGTTATCACGACGTCTGAACATGAACCTTTTATTTATTTATTTTTTTGCTTCCTGGGGGAAAAAAAAATCCAGCTCCTCCCAATACAGCCGCTCATAATTTATTCATTAAAAGCCGTTATCTGATTATCTCCATTAATCAGTGTTGTGTGTCTCTGTAAACAGAGTGTGAGGACAAAGTCGGGATCCACCTAAAATTGTATTCCAGCTCCTCGAGCCCGCAGCGGAGAAGAGCCGCCGTGATTGTGGGTTGTGAGCGAATGAGCAGCGAAAGGGTGTGTGTGTGTGTGTGTGTGTGTGTGTGTGTGTTGGGGGGGTTAGAGCTTGTGTACAGGGGGAACGCTAAACAAAGCCAGTGCCACAACATGGACCTTCTCTTCTCCTCGAGTCCATGAATAATGTAGCGGAGTCAAACACTACGTTCTGTTGTCGCAGCGCGCCGGTAAACAGACATTTAACATAATAGCAGATACACACACACACACACGTGCGCCATGCGAGAACCACACAGAGGAAGGTGAGTCGGGCAGGGTCAGTACTAATTGTGACAAAGCACTACAAATGAACTAGGTTACATACAGGTGAAAACCAACCTCAGAACAACAGCATGACAACTAACTTTTTTTTCCGCCTCTTCGTTGGCCCTCCTTGCATTTACCCGGCTTTGAAAATCTGTCCTCCAAAAAGTATCTTTGTTCTATATTTATCCTAATGCCCTCATTCTTATTCAGTCCGGGCCTTCTCATAGATTTCCTTATTCAGTACTTATTTGAATGGGATTTTCAAGGATGCTCTCCTCCCACTGAAAGCAGAGGACTTTGGTTATCCTCACTAGGCGGTGGTGGAGTACCGCCAGTGTTCTCCTTGTTTGTTTCGGGTCAATTAAGGCATTAGCCTGTTTAACAGGGTCAAACTAGGGGCACTCCACTCAATGGGGTCTGTGGGTTTTGGTTTACGTCTTGGAAATACACACACATCTCACCTACAATATAGCCCAGTTTTATAGGTTCCTCTCTATGTGGTTTGTTTGCCAACAAACCACATGTCTACAATTTTAAACATATGTTTAAAACCTAAAACTGAGATTTGATTTGACTCTAATCAACATGGCTTAATAGCTGTCATAGTTAGTAATCATTAAGATTTCAGAATTAATTTTGAGCAGCTAGTTGATACAACAGTAGAGCAACTTGTTTATCAGTCTAGTGCGACTAAACAAACACCGGCTGCTCCATGTTCCATTACTCACTTTAAATCATTATTATTATTATTTTAAATCAACTGATGAAAACAATGGGAAAATACATCACTATTGTGTTGTTTGTCGATGATGGTCGGTGCTAATCACAGTAACAAATTACTTTGTTTCCCGTGACTCCTTCACAGTAAATGCCAACCCTTTACACTTTTAATGTGAGCTAGCAGGAGGGATAGTGAACAGGAAACATGTATTCATCATTTCCTGTGAATGCCTCCTGCGTGTGACTTTGACCCCGCCAATAACAATAAAAACATACTAGAAATGTATTGGATATTTGTGAAAATATTAAGGATTCTAACAATGTATTTATTATAACAGTCAAGATCAGAAATATTTGCCCCCTCGTCAGGTCCAAGTATACAAGCTTTCCCTGAAACCTCTGGCTAGCCACAGCAAAAAAAAATATACCACCACGGTTTAACACTGACAAGAAACCCGTCCCCTCCAGGAACATTGATTGACAGAGCCTGTTTACACACACACTGGCAGTGCGCCGCATGTATCTGGGTCCTGCAGACCCTGGAGTGTACTTTGGCTTAGATAGGCAGCTCTGGAAGGAGCTTTAGTTGTTAATGAGAAGGTAGATGTGATACATTGTGGCCTCCAGGAAAAAAAGATAGATGGCAGAGTGTGTTAGGTGAAGTCTTGTAGATATAGACCTCGGCTGGAGTTCCCATGGGGAACCAACAAAGGTTGATGGTGTTTAGGATCGCATGAGGAGTCAGTGGCCTGTTATCCAGTGCACCTCTATCCTCCTCCCTTTCTCTCTCTCTCTCCCTCCGCTGCTCTGGGACCGGGGACAGAGGGCTGTCTACGGAAGGTCATGCAGATAAGGTGGAATGTTGTTCTGCTGTGGAGATAGGAAACTGCCGCAATTACCACAGCGTCAATCAAAAATGCCTTTAAATATCTGCTGCTTTCAGAGGAGGGGACACCTCCAGCCAATTGCTCCCTTTGGTGCATTGTAAAACAAGTAATTTCATTTTCCAACTTTTTTTCCCTTGACTTTTTCCAATCTTTTTAGAATCACGTAATTTCATTGTATATTTCATATATTTCATCACACTGTATCGTTGAGATGTAGATCAAGACACTTTTACAGACAATATGATGTGTCTACCAGTCACTTAGTAAGAGTCAATCAATTATAAAAAAAAGCGATATGAAATACATTATTAGAAATGTCATAGCTTCAAAATAACTGCAGGGAATGAAGATATATTACGGGCTCTGTCTGTTCTGTTTCTAAGATGTCTGGTATCCTAAACAGGTAGTAACTAACAAGGGATGCAAATGTTAAGGGATTTCCTTTATCAATTATTGGGCATGTTGAGTTAATGAATAAACTACTGGCAGGGCCCATCATCACCACGACATTAGCATAACTTAGTTATTGGAGCAAAACACATAACACCTAACTAAACAATTGCGGTGGTCTGACTTCCTTCCTTTTGTCCCTAAGCGATAAATGACAAGACAATTAAAATCTCTAATATAGCAAATAGTGCTGCCTGATTTCCAGGCTTTATTGTGGGTCATTCATTAAATGAGACTAAACATGCTGGAACCAAACTCCTGGAGGAGGGTTGGACTTTGTTCTTTTCTGGAGTCGCCCAGGGTGAGAGGCGCCGGGCGGGAGTGGGGATACTCACGAGTCCCCGGCTGAGCGCCGCCGTGTTGGAGTTTTCCCCGGAGAACGAGAGGGTCGCCTCCCTGCGCATACATATTGCGGGGAGTAAGGCTCTGACTGTTGTTTGTGCTTATGCACCGAACAGCATTTCTGAGTATCCGGCCTTCTTGGAGTTGGTGGGAGGGGTCCTGGAAAGGGCGCCGCCTGCCGACTCCATAGTTCTCCTGGGAGACTTCAACGCTCACGTGGGCAACGACAGAGAAACCTGGCGGGGGGTGATTGGGAGGAACGGCTTGCCTGATCTGAACCCGAGCGGTGTTTCGTTGTTGGACTTCTGTGCTAGCCACAGTTTGTCCATAACAAACACCATGTTTGAACATAAGGTGGCTCATAAGTGTACCTGGTACCAGAACACCTTAGGCCGGAGATCAATGATCGACTTCGTAATCGTATCATCTGATCTGCGGCCGTATGTTTTGGACACTCGGGTGAAGAGAGGAGCAGAGCTGTCAACTGATCACCACCTGGTGGTGAGTTGGATCAGATGGCGGAGGAGTCGGCCAGAAAGACCTGGCAAGCCCAAACGTGTAGTGAGGGTGAACTGGGAACGTCTGGCGGAGGATCCTGTCCGGGAGGTCTTCAACTCCCACCTCCGGAAGGACTTCTCACACATCCCGAGGGAGGTTGGGGACATGGAATCCGAGTGGATCATGTTCAAAGCCTCTATTGTGGACGCGGCCGCTAGGAGCTGTGGTCAGAAGGTCATCGGTGCCTGTCGTGGCGGCAACCCGAGAGCCCGGTGGTGGACACCGGGGGTGAGGGAAGCCGTCAAGCTGAAGAAGGAGGCCTTTCGGGCTTGGTTGGCCCAGGGGTCTCCTGAAGCAGCTGACAGGTACAGGCAGGCCAAAAGGGCTGCAGCTGCGGTGGTCACGGATGCTAAAACTCGGGCATGGGAGGAGTTCGGGGAGGCCATGGAGAAGGACTTTCGGTTGGCCTCAAGGAGGTTCTGGCAAACCATCCGACGACTCAGGAAGGGAAAGCAGGGCCTTCCCCAGGCTGTTATCAGCGGGGGAGGGGGGCTGCTGACCCAGACAGAGGATATCGTCGGGCGGTGGAAGGAGCACTTTGAGGAACTCCTAAACCCGGTCAACATGTCCCCTGAACAGGGGGCAGCGCCTGAAGACTTGGGGGTGGATGAACCTATCTCCCTGGCAGAGGCCACTAAGGTAGTCAAAAAGCTCCTTGGTGGCAAGGCGCCGGGGGTGGATGAAATCCGCCCTGAGATGCTGAAGGCGCTGGACTTTGTTGGGCTGTCTTGGCTGACACGCCTCTTCAATGTCGCATGGGGGTCGGGCACAGTGCCCATGGACTGGCAGACCGGGGTGGTGGTTCCCATCTTCAGGAAGGGGGACCGGAGAGTGTGCTCGAATTATCGGGGTATCACACTACTCAGCCTCCCGGGAAAAGCTTATGCCAGGGTGCTGGAACGGAGGCTCCGACCGTTTGTCGAACCTCGGTTTCAAGAAGAACAGTGCGGGTTTCGTCCTGGTCGTGGAACAGTGGACCAGCTCTTTACCCTTGCAAGGATACTGGAGGGGTCCTGGGAGTTTGCCCAACCAGTCTACATGTGCTTTGTGGACTTGGAGAAGGCTTTCGACCGGGTCCCTCGGGGCTTTTTGTGAGGGGTGCTGCGGGAGTATGGTGTGCCGGACCCGTTGCAACGGGCCATCCGGTCTCTGTACGCCTGCAGTAGGAGCTGTGTTCGTATCCTCGGCAGTAAGTCAGATACGTTCCCGGTGGGTGTTGGCCTCCGCCAGGGCTGCCCTTTATCACCGGTCCTGTTCGTGACTTTCACGGACAGGATATCTAGGCGCAGCCGTGGGGCGGAGAATGTCAGGTTCGGGGATCTCAGGATAGCCTCTCTGCTGTTTGCAGATGATGTGGTCCTGTTTGCCTCCTCGGACCATGACCTCCAGCATTCACTGGGGCGTTTTGCAGCCGAGTGCGAAGCGGCGGGGATGAGAGTCAGCACCACAAAATCTGAGGCCATGGTGCTCTGCCGGAAACCGGTGGATTGCTTCCTCCGGGTGGGGACAGAGTGCCTACCACAAGCGAAGGAGTTCAAGTATCTCGGGGTCTTGTTCACGAGTGAGGGTAAAATGGAGCGGGAGATCGACAGGCGTATCGGTGCGGCTGCAGCAGTAAAGCAGGCGTTGCACCGGGCCATCTTGTTGAAGAAGGAGCTGAGCCGGAAGGCGAAGCTCTCAATTTACTGGTCGGTCTACGTCCCAACCCTCACCTATGGTCACGAGCTTTGGATCGTGTCCGAAAGAACGAGGTCGCGGATACAAGCGGCCGAAATGAGTTTCCTCCGTAGAGTGGCCGGGCTCAGCCTTAGAGATAGGGTAAGGAGCTCGGACATCAGGAGGGAGCTTGAAGTCGAGCCGCTACTCCTTCGTGTCGAAAGGAGTCAGCTGAGGTGGTTTGGGCATCTAATTAGGATGCCTCCAGGACGCCTCCCTTTAGAGGTTTTCCAGGCACGTCCATCTGGTAGGAGGCCCCGGGGAAGACCCAGGACACGCTGGAGGGATTATATCTCCCAGCTGGCCTGGGAACGCCTCGGGATCCCCCAGAATGAGCTGGTAGATGTTGCGGGTGAGAGAGAAGTCTGGGTCAGCCTGCTTGACCTGCTGCCTCCGCGACCCGACCCCGGATAAGCGGTGGAAAATGGATGGATGGATGGATGCTGGTAAAATCCATCACTCAATAATGTAGATGTCCAACATGTTTTTTCTCAACAAAACTGTGTCGCCGTTAAGAGCATGCAGCTCTTACTAGCAAACATAAAATAGGTTACACCGATCCCTCCACTTTACCAGCCCAGGGACTCTTTGAACATTTCACCAGTAAATTGGATTTACAACCGAGGAGGGGGAATGTCGCTGAGAAGTCAAGTCAATTTTATTTATATAGCCAACTATCAAAAATTACAATTTTACCTCAAGGGGCTTTACAATCTGTACATCATACAACACCCTCTGTCCTTTCACCCTTGATTTGGATGAGAAACTCTTTAAGGTGGAAAAAAGAAGAAGAAATGGAAGAAACCTCAGGAAGAGGATGAAGGGGTTCCTCTCTGAGGACGGACAGCTATGCAATAGATGTTGTGTTGACGGAATAAACCGACAGTGAGTGTCACAAAGATGAATTCATCTCACCTCGACTCCTAGAAATGATGTTCCAATACAATGAAGTTATGTTTTGAACGTATTTGTTTTTGGTTTACGTTGGTTTGACTTGTTAGTTGTTGATGCATATATGTTTGATCACACTCCGAGTAGGAAGGAGGTCGGTGTGGATGGACCTTTTGTGTGTCTCTTGTAAAACCAAAAGCAATCTATATATCCCAAAAGTTGATCTTTGGCTAAAACGTATCCAAAATTTGAAACAAATTTTTGGTTCTGAACGTCGAGATTTAATTTATCTGTGGTTTGCAGAAACCAGAAATTTGATTCTAATCTTGATGCTTTTCTTGGCCAGGCCCACCCTACGTAGACCTCAGGTACTTAGTGGTAGGATAGGCCATTGGTCAGGAGATAGGACCTCAACGAACCATGGCACGGGTACCTCAGCGAGCATGGACGCCTGTCTGGCCAGTCCACAGAGGGTGGATTTACCAAGAAAAGCAGTGGGACTCATAATAACGCAGTTATATCAGCATTAGGCTCTGGATAGATAGCTCAACCTCCAGGAAAATTTACTTGGTGGGATTTTCACAGGACCAACTGGGTCACGGCTAGCTAGCTCTCAGCATAATGAGGGGTAATCATTTTTTCCATAATCACAGTAAATTTGATCTCAACGATAATTATTTTATTTAACAGCGACTAACAGTTAATCATTGACAATCCTACAACTAAATTAACTTATTATACTATGATATTATAGCACAGTAAGAATACATACCTCCCTGTGGTTATTGAACTTATCAGGCAGATAAGAAACTTTCATATTGGTGTGGTGCTCACAGGTTTTGAGATCGGAAGGTGAAGATATTGGTTTTGTGAAATTACATTTGACCCCTCGGTGGAGTATGTATTGTCTGGACGGAGGACAGCGGTGAATGTTCTTTGCATTCGGGTCAAATGGGATGATACAGCAACTCTACAGTACGCACACGTGCGTACCTGCACATCTGCATACAAGCGGATCCACAGATCGTCTCGCACTGATTTAATTTCTTGCATGGTCTCTGTGTTGCCATCTCTCTCTGACTCTAACTCTCACACCTTAATCCGGGATCTGAGGCGAGCGTGTACCTGAGGTGCTTTAGCTGAGTGAAAATTACATTTGCACCGACATGGAAAGGCAGGTCCATCCCCGGAGTGGAACTAAAGTCTGGCTGGTGCTGGCCGCTGTCAAGCATCCATTCTCATACAAATCTCCCTGGAGGCTGCAAGGTTTGCGGCTCACTTTCGAGCAGCTCGTTTGAGGGAAACGTGTCACAATCACCACCATGGTCTCATTGAGCCGGTTTCTCATTGTCTCACCTGCAGCCTCCCCACACTATGTTTTGTGTGTGTGTGTTCAAGTGGATGTGGCTAACCTGATGTAGCACAAGTGCGGCATCTGCACATTTCACTCCTCTTCTCTCATCTTTGGTGAGATCACCTTCCCTTCTGCCTCAGCTGGAATTCACTGTGCATGTGCACATTGTAGAAGGCTTGTTGCCCACATTTATTTGTTTGTATCAGACCTAAATATAAAAAAGTGAATACACATCAAAAAGAAAAGAGGTGTTTGTCATATTCAACAAGGGATATCTGTCTGTCTGTGTGTATGTGGGTGTGTCCTTTCATAGCTCAAGAACTGTACCCGAAATACCTCACACTTGGTGGTATTGCTGGGGACCCAAGGGAGTGCCGTGTTGAATTTGCTGCACTCTGGACACAAAACATGTTCAATAGTAATAACTTTTGTATTACCGAGGAAGCAACACCGTGCAGAAGCGGAGGCGGAGCTTCAAGGCTTTGCGGACGGAGTCGAGCAGGTCGTCTGCAGTGGTTGGTTCACAACATAACTCTTCTTCAAGTCCCTGCAGTCAGCGAGTGATGAGTGGTTCTCGATAGCGCTGGAAGTAGCGGTACTTTTGATCAAGTAACAGTTCCCCTTAGAACAGGGGCACTCCATACGGCCACGCCTTAAACCCCTGGGATATTTAGTTTACTTAAGGAAAGACTATCCTCATATTTGAAAATCTGGAAATCAAAATGATTTTCTGTTTATTGATTCATTTATTAATCAACGAACAGGCATACATTTTACATTTATAGGAACGGGTTATTTAAGTAACTCAAACTCTATCAACAGGTAACTCAAGCAAAGACCTCAGCTGATTGACCACTAATGTATTGGAAAAGCAGTTCACAAACCCGACAGCGTGGCTCAGTACTGTGAGCAAATGATTGTTTAATGGTGATCGAGTGGACGACCTCTTGAAGGACATGGCACCCTAAACTAATATTACAGATGAGTGTTAAGTAGCCAGATCGACTTTTAAGTGCGAGGTCGTAGCAAGGAGCCTGTCTTTGTAGCCGCCCCAACATAGCTGCTTGGATCAAATATCTCGCCGTAACGACACCTCGATGGGGAATGGATTCTAAATGGACTTGTGCAGCACTTTTCTAGTCCTCCGACCACTCATCGCGCTTTGACACCGAGCCACAGTCGCCCCAGCGCTAACCTCTGAGGAGAGTGGTCGAGCTAGACTCAGAGCTTTGAAGTGACCAATTAGCTCCCGCCCTCACGGGACACAGCGGCCGGCGCCGGGGGGCACGTGGCCCGATGGGGCAGGAGATAACCAGCAGCGGTAGCCCCGAGGTCAAAAGGATCACAGGAAAAAACCTAGATTTCTCTCAGGACAGAAGGGACAGCAGTAATGAGCTTGTTGGTATAAATCCCCCCCTACACCCTCCACAGCTGAAGCCCACTCCAGTCTGACACTGTGGAGAGTCAAGGTGGAGTATGTCTCGTGCCTCTTCATGGGAATGACGTGCTGTATGTGCATGCATACATTGTGGTGTTCAGCTGTCTTCTAGTGTTCAAGGAGCTCTCTCAGGACACTGCTGCAGAAATATCCATCCTAAGATTTCAATTTATCAAGTCTGAAAATATACATTTCCCTTCAAATTTGGAAGATGATTAGACGACACAACACAGATTCCAGTGGACAAATTACAGTGTAAATATTGTGTGTATAATATATATGACTTAACACTGATTTAATACTACTGCTACTTACACAACCACATAAGTTTAGTGCACCAGGGTGAGTGGCTGGTCCACAGAGTCAGAGCGCCTTTATTTATGAGCGAAGGGGATCAAGATATTTCAATAAAAGGGTTGGTTGAAATTAACTAAATATTAACAAACTCTTTTTTCTCTCTTCTTTGGAAAATCCATCAATGCTTCAACAGGGCAGGGCATGTGAGAATAGAAAGGGCAGTCTGTGTGAAGTGGAAGTGGGAGACAAAGGAGGACGAGCTCCTACTGCCCTCCCTCATGGCGGGACCTCTTCCATCAATGTAATGTGCTTCCTTTGTTTTTCTTTATGCTAATCCGTTATTGTCCGAAACATGGAAAAGGATGCTGCAACGGAGGGCTTGTTTACTAATCAACGAGCCAAACACAGTATTGCAATGAGGGTTTCTAAATGTTATCCTTAATTCTCCATCAAACTGGCAGCAAAGCAATTCATACAGGAGCATGTTAGAAAATGAATGATAACTACTTTAAACACACCACCAGAAGGTTGCATTTTATTTAGGCCCTTTCAACAAACTCCAAATTTCCTTTTTTTGTATGCCATCAGTGACCCCAGTGGCCGGAGGCATCATGTTTTCCGGTTGTCCGTCGCTACATAGGTGCATTCTAGTGTACTTGACATCTCTGGAGCACAAACGTCTTCTTGGACTCTAAGATTAACTCATCAAAAGTCACTGCGACCTCACTAAAAACGTTGTTGGTCGTAACTCAAGAATTAATATGTTAAACGTCCAAGTGATGACCTTTTGGACAGACATGTACGTAAACTGCAAGATGACTTGGTGCTTGGTGAAGGCAAACAACCGCTGAGGCGGTAATTGTAGTGTCAGATTTACATTTCCCTTATTTCACACAGTGGTAAAGCTAGCTACCTGCATCAGTCAATTCAACAACAGGATGTAGCTTCAGACAGAATGGAGAGCTCCGCTGGCGTCAGGCCTCGCTACCTTAGCCGTCCTGGAGGGACAACGGCGGTGTGTCACTCCGTGACTGGAAAATCTTCACTCTATCTCCTTTTGCTGACATGGATCGTGGTCCATGTCTATATGAATAATTTCTGTCATATTCATTGAATGTGCTGTAACTATGTTACGTTGTTCTGGTCACATGACACCTACTGCACTCTGTCTATCCGGGGAGAGGGATCCTCCTCCGTTGCTCACCTGAAGGTTTCTTCCCTTTTTCCCTGTGAAAGTTTTTTTCCTGATTCAATGAGAGTTCCCGGAACAGGGATGTCGTATGTGTACAGATTGTAAAGCCCTCTGAGGCAAATTTATGATTTTGAGCTATACAAAATAACTAAGCCCGGGGGGGGGGGGGGGGGTAAATCATTGATTCCATGGTCCAACTTGGAACAAGCACAGCAATCAATCAAAACCAATCGCTTCAAATCCCTTTGTTCCACCTTTTTTTTGCGAGGCTCCAACACTTGGAACACTGTTGATTGTTGCATCCTGAAGCACATGTTGAACGGGGCGATGAGACAAAGGTCAGTGGGTTGTTAACACCATCACTGTGCTTGTTTCCTAATCAGGGTGAAAACAAATATCTGATGAATGACTCCTCTCTCCTCTACCCCCTCTGTCTCTGTCTCTCTGTGGTCACTGTGTACTCTGAGTGGGACAGCTAATAAGTCCCTGTTGGGTAACATGGCTGGATCCCAGCTAATCACTTTTTGAGACAGGATCTTCAAAGTGTGCCCTCTTGTTTTATGCTAATCTGGGCCAAGTGGGGGCCCTTTAGATGGATGAGTGTGTGCTGTGGGTAGATTGGCTCCAGTTAGCTCTGCACCATACAAATCATCTGTCTGTTTATTTCAGTGATGTGGCATGGCTGACTGCATGAAAGCCTGATAAGGTGACATCTGCAAGATGTTATTAAGTGCGACCATTAATTGTAGCATTTGACCTTGTACCTGGGTCAAAGACTAGCAACGTGTTTCATGTGCTTGGTGACAAATACAGAGTACATGAGGACAACGTGTCAGATTACCAAGGGGTTAGTGAAAATGTAGGCTGTTGAATTTGGCTGCATCTAGCAGTGTGGTTGCAGATTGCTAAAAACTGAATACCCCTCAAGACTGTGGTAACGTGAGCAGCCATGTGCAAAACGGAGGCGACTGTGGCTCAGTGGTTAGCAAGTCCGACTTTCAATCAGAGGATCGGTGGTTCAAACCCCGGCTCAGCCAGTCCATGTCGTTGTGTCCTTGAGCAAGACACTTAACCCTAATTGCTCACCGTTGCTGTGTCTACGATCTAATGTATGACATGTAAGTCGCTTTGGATAAAAGCGTCAGTTAAATGAAATGTAATGTAAAACCGAAGTACAGCCATTTGCCTCGCTCAGAGGTCATCACCTGGGAAAGTGCTTTTTCACTGCAAACAGTGACAAAGCACTTTCCAATAAGCATTGTTTGCTGTACTATATGCAGCACATATTTGACCCATTAAAATGGCATGAAGAAGAAACTATGTGGACCTCAAATCATCTGGATGTTCCAGTTAGCAGATAAAACATTATGACGATGATTACCAATATAAAGGCTGTATTTAAGCATCGGTGATATAAGATTATCATTATCATCATAATGTGATCACATGTCCGTGATAACAGCACAATATTTAATTATGCCTGTTGTAAATTTTGAGTAAAATAAGAGTAAAATGGTCCATGACCACTAGTCGGCGCTGTTCGGGCATCTGGAGGTGAGAGGGGAAAGTGAGGAGGAGAGAAGAAGAGAAGGGAACTTGGCTGTGTGGTTGGATTGTTTAGTGGTATTAAAGTTATGAGGAAAACCCAGAACGTGTTGGACTGAATTATTCCTGCTGATACACCCACGTCGCTTACACTGGTGGCAGCGGTGGGATTGTGTCTTTTGGTGGAATATCGTCCCATGGGATTCTGCTCACCTTTGTGAGTAGCTGAAGCTTTAAGGCTAACGGCTAACGACAGCCACGCTACCCGCTAGCTTAGCTTAGCTTGAGATTTTTCTCAGCTTGTTAGCTTCAAGTGGGTCTCTCGGTCGTCTAGTTCCATACGAAAGCTAAAGATAAGAGGAGGAAGAACTCCTCATGTCTGATGATGAATCACTCTCCGCTGGTGAGCCGCAAGTCAGCACGTGCTCAAGAGGAGCTCCAACGGCAGTTGTACTGCCGTCCAGAGCATCGGGATCGCCACGGGGCATTCCCTTACCGCCGCCTTTTCACAACGATGGCCGTGAGTCTTTTCAACTGTGGATTCGCCGCTACGAGGTAATTCAAGAAGCCCGTTACAAGGACAAGTACAGTGTTAGCAGCTGAGCTACCCACAAGACTACCGCCAGAACTGTTCATTGTTTGGGATAATCTGCCTCAGGAAACTCAGCACTCCTATGATGAAACAAAGAGGCATTTGCAGACAGATTTTGGCCAAAAGGATATTAGATTAGATTAGATTAGATTCAACTTTATTGTCATTACACATGTACAAGTACAGAGCAACGAAATGCAGTTTAGCATCCAACCAGAAGTGCAATAGCAGTAAATACCAATATACAGATAATAATAAGTATTTTACAGATAATAAGTTAGTGATATAGGTACGGGATATACAGATTGATTGCGGTAATATGTACATGTTATACAGGTTGATTTGTGCATTAAATGTAGGTAGACTATAAGCAGGAACTATAAACATAATTTACAAAAGGCAAATGGGCATATGATAAGTTAAGTAATACAGATTGAGTGAACGTTAAATAGTGCATAATAATAATAAACAGTAGCTGCCTAACGTTACTAGACTAGTGCAATGTTCAGTTTTTAGTGCAGACAGTTCAAAAGTGTTTGAGTGCAGGTGTAAAGTCTTTGGTCAGTGGGGGGAGATGACGAGGAGATGGGTTTGTGGGTGGAGGTGGTTGGGGAGTAGGGGGGGTGTCAGCATGGGGCAGAGTTCAATAAGGAAACAGCTCTGGGGAAGAAACTGTTCCTCAGTCTGCTGGTCCTTGTCCGGAAGCATCTGAACCGTCTGCCTGAGGGCAGGAGGGAAAACAGTCTGTGTGCAGGGTGGGAGGCGTCCTTGAGAATGCTGCGAGCTCGACGCCGACAGCGTTTCCTCTGGATTTCCTCAATGGCCGGAAGTGGAGTTCCTGTGATGCGTTGGGCAGTTTTCACCACCCGCTGCAGTCCCTTGCGCTCCGCAACAGAGCAGCTCCCATACCAGACTGTGACACAGTTGGTTAGGATGCTCTCGATCACACAGCGGTAAAAGTTCACCAGGATGGCTGAAGACAGATGGTTTTTCTTCAGTGTCCTCAAGAAGAAGAGGCGCTGGTGAGCTTTCTTGACAAGGCTGGAGGTGTTGGTGGTCCAAGACAGGTCTTCCGAGATGTGGGTCCCCAGGAACTTGAAGCTGGAGACACGCTCAACATCCATCCCATTGATGTGGATGGGCGCATGCTTGCTTCTTTTCTCCTATATATAATATAATTGCATCATTTCAAGCATTCCCTAATGCCCATCAAAGATTGCCTAATGAAGCAATGGAAGTTATGCTGCAGATGTTTGCAGGCTGGTTAAATAAGCTTTTCCTGAGTTTGAGCATAAAGCTTCAGAGTATATGAAAATTTCTCGCTTCATTGCTGGTCTGGATCAAGAGCTTCAGTCAAGTTTCATGAAAACCTTCACCGAAGCTTGTGAAGTTGCATCTCAAGCTGAGCGGGCACAACAAGCAGCGAGATTGGTAATGCCAGTGTCCCCAGCTTATGTCACTATCAGAGATGTTGGCCCAACACCGTCAGTAAATTTGGTACGTGAAAATTACCCTGAACTCAGAAAAGCTGTCCAGAACCTGACTACTACTGTAAAACATTTAAGTAATGATCTGGGTGCTCTGAAACTGAATCTGGATAAACAAAGTAGCGGGCACCACCTGGTAAGGAGCATGCAGGTGCGTCCTCGTAAAATGTCAATCCCTTCTCTGGCAAGAAGACCCATAAAAACACAAGCTGTGACTGGCCAAAGCTTGGATCCATTAGGTATGGTGGATGTCACTTTTAAGCTAGGGTCTCAAATGCTACAACATGAAGTACAAGTCATCAGAAATGTAAATCAAGGCTTCATATTGGGTTGTGACTTTCTCTCCCCATCACTTCACCCTCTCACCTCCAGACGCCCGAACAGTGCCGACTAGTGGTCATAACTAATACATTAAGTTTACATTATACAGTTTTATTGTGGTTATATATATGTAATTTATGGTGCTATTGATTGATGATAGACCGCCCCATTAATACAGGTGCAAATGGAAGAATAAACAGTTTTTGATCACGGTGAAAATGTTGTCTTCGAAAGGCTAAGCGCCAACAAATATGCATTCAAATTGAATATTTCCTTCAATATTTCCTTCATGTGAATTTTTTTATTTTTCCCCCCTAAATATTGATTTTATTTAACTAAGGACACTGTACCACGGACACTACTACGCAATGTTTCTGGAAGTTATTAACAATAATACTTTTTATTCCAATGTTATGATTGAATCCCCGTACTACTCGGCACTGCCCTGGTAACTCCCCATGCAGCCCAAACACCAGCACGATGGTTGGCCACTCTCGTTAGATGTAATGAAAAATTATTAAAAAGGAATAATGAGCTAAATAGAATGATGTTTGGATGTGAATCTGTAAACATGTGTGTCTCCTATTGAGTGTTTTTATCATCACTTTATGTTAGGGAAGACTTTCCCATACCAACACAGCGCATGTCCAGGCATTTCGAAAGTGAGTCTGCTATTGGAATATATTTTAAATCACATCAACATGTCACTAGTTCCAACCACCTCTATTACCACATGGCTCAGGCCAGCATTTTACTGCCATTGTGCTAAACAGGTGGTTGATTGACAACAATGTATTACCCCTGTTTAACAGATGAAATGGCTGTATCGAGTGCAGATCCCAAGGGATTTCATTTGCTACGTAAGCTCAGATCATCATCTTTTTGTCATCTTATTAAGAGAATTGCCATTACAATCATGAATCATGAGACATTGCTCTGCCTGACTGATCGATAGAAGGATGATCCTGATTGAGTTCTCGTCTTTTCACTACAATATGAGTCAATTGGCTCTGGTCCCACTGCAGGGGGGCGTGGAACCTCTATTGATCCAAACTTGGAGGGGGATGGGGAGAGCAGAACCGTCACTATGGTAGTGCTTGAACAGATCGATTAAAGGGATGTGCGTTTGAGGCACAAGAGTGCTTCAATAAATCCTCCATTCTACCCTTGCTCACGTTGAAGTATCTTGCATTCCTCAGCATGACCAAGATTGCGAGAACGGGTACAGAATGCAACTGTGGACAAACACATCAAAAGTGCCTGCGTTACACAAAAGCACGCTCGATACACTAACAAATGTGTAACTTTCACTTGTGACAAGCTAGCGCGCTCGCGTCAGCATTTAAATGTTCTTCTCTGTTATGCAAAAAGAGAGAATTACATTTGAATCAGGAGAAAAGTCAACTAAAAAACCTTTTTTTTCTCACCATTTTTTTACATTACATTTCACTTAGCTGACGCTTTTATCCAAAGCGACTTACACAGTCACAGACATGTAGGAACCGTGAGACATTTTGTGAAATATGCTTAATCCCAGAGTAGAGATGCTCTGATCTCGTTTTTGAGCTATAATAGCCAATACATAGCAACATTGTTGTTTTGTTTTCTTATAGCAGCTCTTAAACAAGGCTCTGCACACATTGTTTTATGTAAGTGTAAACTGTCAAAATTGTAAATGTCATCCTGTTCCTTTTACTATTGATGTCTTTAGTGGTTATTTGCATAATAAGTTCCAAATTATTACATTACATTTCATTTAGCTGACGCTTTTATCCAAAGCGACTTACATGCTATACAGTAGACCGTAGACACAGCAACGGTGAGCAATGAGGGTTAAGTGTCTTGCTCAAGGACACAACGACATGATGCCACAGTCGCCAAATGATTGGGAAATTATTGGGAAATACATTATTGTATTAAAATTTGCTTTAATTAATCAACTTCTTAGTAGTATTAGTCGAGTGTTATAAGCTGCTAAGAGCTTGTGTTACGAAGTTAAATTACCTCTTTAACATCTATTATGTCAATGCTGTGAAGACATCTCCTTCAAATCTGTATTTATTCAAGGTTCTTGCTAAAAACTACATTTAACAAGATTACATTCAAACACATCTCGATAGTGTTATAAATTCCCTTTGCCCTGTACTCATTTAGTGTGAACGCATTATAGTGCAACTCAATGCAACCTCTCTCAGCGTTGGCAGTTAGCTCCATTTCTTAGCGAAGCGAGACTGTGCTGGCCACCGGCTGCCAGTAACGTAACTGAGCAACCACATGTGCAGCGCCTGGCCAGTGAAAAAGTGTGTGGAGGCGGGACTACACTATGAGTGTTCAACCACAGATTGTGCAGTACTAGTTTGTCTCTATGTTTTTGAGTCAAAGTGTAAAAACACAATTTGTGGTTTTATGGGACTTCCTGGATGATTGTTGTCCTCAGAGGCTCTTGATTGAAACTCAAAGCAATACATCTTATAGGATTATCTCCTGACATATCAAGCAACTATTTTAGAGGTGACTCCGAAAAGTTTGTAACTTGGGCCTTAATGGAGGACAACAGCCCTTCATGTTAAGACTTGTCAACACAGAAGGTGTCAGAACACATAGGCGTCTTTTTAAATCAATGCAGAGGCCACATGGCATATGTTTACCTTTCAGCGGACTGAGTGTTGGGCTCTGGGTGCTGCTAAAACACAGGGGACCTACACCCAACACTGTCTCTGAACACATAATGTGAGGACTCAGAGGACTAAAGCTATTGCTGCTGCTCCTCCAAACAGTCACACCTGGTCTAAGACCGGAGATTCGATCTGATCCGAAACGAAATCGGTCCAAACAGGCCCAGGTAGCAAGCGGCCACCAACACTGGCAGCAGCACGATGTAGGGGGGACAATGCCATTGTGTTGTACGGTTCTGTTTAGGGGTGAAAGGTCAAGTCCATTGTTTCCAGCAAACACTTTTGGAGCGAGTGCTGCTGGCTACTTTCATTGGAGAAGAGTTGGCAACAACTGGTCTGGGTTTTTCGGTTGGGTCATGAAACAAATTTTAATGTACTCTTACTTGTTCCTCCAACGTAACATCACCAAGCCTCAAGTCAAGTCATCACATTCATTATGCAAGTCTGCAAGTCATGTGACTCAAGTCAAAGGCTGAGACAGGATGCGCCACCTATCAATGACCAAGAACCACGGCAATAGAATGAGGTCTCACATGGTCCCAATTATAATGAATATAATTTGGACCCACCCAACTTGGGTCTGTGTGAAGAAACAAGACCTCTGTTGACTTTAAAAATGCGGAGGCTAGAATTTGAATAAAGCCGATGTTATGTGACTAAGCACAGTGGGCGGAAGCTTCATCCTGGGTGGGTTTGGTTTGGTGACTTTGTACAGTTACACACATCCATGTGCAACCTTTAACTACGACGACATTTCTGCTACGCCTCCGTCTTTTATGGGTGTGCGCTGAAAGCCTTCACATGTCTCGAGCTCAAAGGTATCATAACTGTACCTTCACCGACCAGTTGCAATAACATCAAGCATGCAGGCAAAAGCGTAATATAGTAAGTGTAATTAAAATGCCACTGGCCCGGGAATGAAATTGTCATATTTTTTGCCAGTGAGTTCATCATCAGCCCTGTGAGATAAAGATGACCACCAAAGCCATTACGTTTTTTTTTTGGTGCAGCTGCAGGATTAGCAGGAAGGGATTAATATGGTAAAAGGAGGCCATACATACAACACTCTCCTTCTCTTTTTCTCTGCTTTTATTTCCTCCCCAGATCCGCTGGATTTGCCCACAGACATTTTCCAAGGCAAGAAAGTTAGCTCCAAAATGAGAACACTGCATCTCCAGACAATGCTAATGGTAGTGTAACTAGAACACTAACATCGGGTGATTTTTACCAACGCCATTGTGGTATAGGTATAGCGGTATTGTCCCCCCATGATACCTTTTTTGATCTTATGAGACAGGAAAATAATTTGTATAGTATTGTAGTATTGTTGTAATTTTTATCGGGTATATTACATTGAGTAAAATATACTCGACGTTAGTGTTCTAGGGTTAAATACATTTAAGCAAAGCAATGCCTCTTTTTCAATTTGTACATGTTCATATTTGACATTGCTGTGCTGGGTATCCATATAGCTCTGTACGTGTACATGAACACCATTACTATTATTTTTAAGCATGAAGCACTACCTGATTGTTCTTAACGTCATTATGACACTAAGGCTTTTAGTGATGATTTTTCCATGTAATGTTGTCAGTGCAGCCTTCGGCTGGTCACTTGGTTGCGTTTTCACTTAACAGGTGAAGCGCCCTGCTCTGCCATCGTGGAGGGAAGGGGTTAAGTCACTCAGATTCAGTGGCAGGTTACCATGGAGACACTTAGACAGCTCTTACTACACCTGCCTCACATGGGTGGAGGCACATGGGTCCAACATAGGATAGCCTACATCATGGAGAGGACTCAAGATACAAAGATCACATCTGTGTGTTTGTGTTGCTGCGGCATAATTATTTCATTCCAGCTAATTTATCGAGTTCACCTCCAACATCAAACAGTCTGATAGCATACGTTTATGGGATCAATATTCGGCCCCGGCTTTCCAAAAAATTAGAGATTGTCATAAACGGCACACACGCGTAAAATCAAACAGCCACCGAAAAGTAATTGAATGATTCAATCAGTGAAACGCACACACGCGCACACACACACACACACACACACACACACACCAGATCACATTCATTTCACCTCGGAGCCGCATCTCAAATTACAATCTGAAAAAGGCCCAAAGAGACGGCAATTGTTCTACCCCCTCCTTCTCTCTCTCTTCAAATGGAGATCTACTTTAATCATGTTGTTCGAGTGGAATGCACACTCTGGTTAAATCTACAGACACAACAGCAGTGCCAGGGACGGACGAGTTTGTGACATTTGATAACAGCGCAATACGCGTGAGTTTGTGCAACGGGGGTTGCCGCCATGCAAACATTCTCACCGCTGTGCTAGAAGTGCTGTGCTATGGCGACGTTCTGATCTGAATGCTATGATTAGTAAATGTATTATTTGACCTTTTTTTTTTTTTTACCCCCCGCAATATTTAAAGCCCCTTCTGTCACTTCCTTCTGGCGCCTGGTCCGGGTGTCGGACTAAGAAAGTGTTCTAATGTTACTAGCATCAGTAATATAGGCCTAAGCCAAAAACCAGAGCTCTCAGATGTACTGAATCAAGGGGAGCTCATAGTGTTTGTCCCCGGCGGCCCGATCCAAAGTTACGACTGCGTTTCACCTCTCGGGGCCGTGCTCGCACACCCACTTTGTGTGACGGCCAACTGTTATTGCTGCACCAAATGACCGTCCATTAATCCTGTCTCTGTGCCCTGCGGCTAAATCAAACTTCAGAAGCGTGCACATGGGAGAGAAAATATTTTGATAGTAAAACACAACCTGGACCGGCTCCAAAAGGACCACGCAACTGTGTGTGTGTGTGTGTGTGTGTGTGTGTGTGTGTGTGTGTGTGTGTGTGTGAGCGTGAGCGTGTTAAATCCTCTCTTAGCCTACGATAAAAAGGTATAATGTTGTGGTACAGACGCTGACTCATTTTGTTTTGGGTGGTGGGAAGGTGGGGTGTGGGGGGGTTCCATTCAGGCCAATTCAGCCTTATTCACAATCGGGCCAATTACAGTATCGCTGCTTCAGCAGTATTCAAAGTGAGCATGTTAGTGAATAAGCAGGTAATGAATGGTTGAGGGAGCGAATGAATACATGAATAGAGAGCAGGCTCGTGGGTTTGTCATCGGCTCTCTGCAGGATCTCACTGGAGGGCTGTTCCTTCGCCTCTAATGGACATGAATATGAATATTACTTACCTAATGCACGTCCAAACCTTCTGTCAGAGTTGTGTTCCGGACCCAAAAGCAAACCTCGGACAACCAGAGTGCAGTGGGAAAACAAAAGGTTTATTTAACTTCACAAGCCAGGTAACCGGGGGAAAGCAAAAACCAAGGAAAGTGAAAACTCAGAATGTCCTCTAAAACACAACATGTACTCAGCCACTCGTCCTGGCGGTGCTCCGTGCTGACTCGTGACTCCTGGCGTGACTCGTGACGTAGCTTGTGGCGTAGCGTAGCTCCAGGCGTAGCTCGTGGCGTAGCGTAGCTCCAGGCGTAGCTCGTGGCGTAGCGTAGCTCCAGGCGTAGCTCGTGGCGTGAAACCCTCTGGACAGGGGCACTTGCCGTAATCACCCGACAACGGGAGTCCGGGAGGAAGCTGGCTTTAACCCGCCGCTGATGAGCCGGGATGAGTTGCAGCTGCGGAGCGCTCTCCTCACACTGCCCCTCCTCTACCTGCACACACACACCCTGGCTGCACCCAGGGTTGCTTTGGCACCCCCTGGCGGTGGTGCCTTGCGGATCCTCACAGTACCCCCCCCTCAACGGACGCCTCCAGGCGTCCATGGCACCACCGGACCAGGGTGGGTGGATGGGGGTCCGGTAGGAGGGCCACAACACTCCTGACGACCACCGGCTCGCGGAGAGAGACCTGGAACACAGGAAAAAAGTCACTGGACCACCGAGCTCAGGGGAACGGGCCCCAGGCGGAGACTCGGGAGGCCGGGCCGGAGGACGGCCCCCAGGCGGAGACTCAGGAGGACGGGCCGGAGGACGGCCACCAGGCGGAGACTCAGGAGGACGGCCACCAGGCGGAGACTCAGGAGGACGGGCCGGAGGACGGCCACCAGACGGAGACTCAGGAGGACGTGCCGGCGGACGGGACCAACCAACCCTAGACTCGGGACGGGACTGGACCGGACGGAACTTGGGACGGGACTTAACCGGACGGAACTTGGGACGGGACTTAACCGGACGGACCTCGGGACGGGACTTAACCGGACGGACCTCGGGACGGGACTTGGGACAGGACTTAACCGGACGGAACTCGGGACGGGACTTAACCGGACGGGACTCAACCGGACGGAACTTGGGACGGGACTCAACCGGACGGAACTTGGGACGGGACTTGGGACGGGACTTAACCGGACGGGGCTTGGGACGGGACTGGGGACGGGACTGGGGACGGGACTTGACCGGACCCGGAGGAACGGATATTGCCCGTACCTCGACGGGACTCGTGGGACATGTGTCGGCCGGACCGCCGACGGGACTCGAGGGACATGTGTCGGCCGGACCGCCGACGGAACTCGAGGGACATGTGTCGGCCGGACCGCCGACAAGAATCACAGGATACAAGCCGGGCCGGACTGCCGGCAGGGCTTGGGGAACAGGTGGCGGCCGGACCACCGACGAGACAGGTGTCGGCCGGACCACCGCCGGGACTCGGGGAACAAGGGTCGACCGGACCACCGACGAGACAGGTGTCGGCCGGACCGCTGACGGGACTCTTGGGACTAGGATCGGCCGGGCCACCGACGAGACAGGTGTCGGCCGGACCGCCGATGGGGTTCGGGGAACAAGGGTCGGCCGGACCACCGACGAGACAGGTGTCGGCCGGACCGCCGATGAGACTCTTGGGACTAGGAGCGGCCGGGCCACCGACGAGACAGGTGTCGGCCGGACCGCCGATGGGGTTCGGGGAACAAGGATCGGCCGGACCACCGACGAGACAGGTGTCGGCCGGACCGCCGATGAGACTCTTGAGACTAAGATCGGCCGGGCCACCGACGAGACAGGTGTCGGCCGGACCGCCGATGGGGTTCGGGGAACAAGGGTCGGCCGGACCACCGACGAGACAGGTGTCGGCCGGACCGCCGATGGGGTTCGGGGAACAAGGGTCGGCCGGACCACCGACGAGACAGGTGTCGGCCGGACCGCCGATGAAACTCTTGGGACTAGGATCGGCCGGGCCACCGACGAGACAGGTGTCGGCCGGACCGCCGATGGGGTTCGAGGGACAGTTGTCGGCCGGACCACCGACGAGACAGGTGTCGGCCGGACCGCCGATGGGACTGTTGGGGAAGCTGGGACCGGGACTAGCACCGTGGCGGGACACGAGACCGGGGATGAACGCGACACGGTGGCAGAAACTGGGCTCGGGGCTGGCAGCGGCACAGGGACAGAAACTGGGACCGGGACTAGCAAAGGCACGGTGACGTAAACTCTGGGAGCTGGAGTCGGCCGGGACGCCGACAGGACACGTGGAGCAGGAGTCGGCCGGGGCGCCGACAGGACACGTGGAGCAGGAGTCGGCCGGGGAGCCGACAGGACACGTGGAGCAGGAGTCGGCCGGGGAGCCGACAGGACACGTGGAGCAGGAGTCGGCCGGGGAGCCGACAGGACACGTGGAGCAGGAGTCGGCCGGGGAGCCGACAGGACACGTGGAGCTGGAGTCGGCCGTGGCGCCGACAGGACACGTGGAGCTGGAGTCGGCCGTGGCGCCGACAGGACACGTGGAGCAGGAGTCGGTGAAGGCGTCAACGGGATACAGGGAGCGGGCGTGACCGGCTTCCCCACAGCCGCAGCCTGCGCTGGGGGCCCCCTCCGCCGGCGACGACGGCCCGAGGCTCTGGCCTCCGGGTCAGAACCCCTAGCCCGTTGGAGGCACCGGGGCCCACCAAACGCCAGCCGGGCACCTGCCCAGGGATCCGGTTCGGGATCCTCATCCACATTGGGATCCTTGTATCTGGGATCCCGCACGTAGTCGACGTAACCAAAGCCATCACGAAGGTAGAACCGGGTGGGCTGCTCAACCACATTGGGATCCTTGTATCCGGGATCCCGCACGTAGTCCCGGGGCCCACCAAACGCCAGCCGGGGAAAGTGTTCCGCCAGGAACCGCGCCTCCGGACTGGAGTTCCACATAAGCCCGGGGGACACAAAAAAAACAAAAAAGAAACAAAAAACGTGGTTTGCTGGGTCCTTGTATATGGTCGGGTGATTCTGTCAGAGTTGTGTTCCGGACCCAAAAGCAAACCTCGGACAACCAGAGTGCAGTGGGAAAACAAAAGGTTTATTTAACTTCACAAGCCAGGTAACCGGGGGAAAGCAAAAACCAAGGAAAGTGAAAACTCAGAATGTCCTCTAAAACACAACATGTACTCAGCCACTCGTCCTGGCGGTGCTCCGTGCTGACTCGTGACTCGTGACGTAGCTTGTGGCGTAGCGTAGCTCCAGGCGTAGCTCTTGGCGTAGCGTAGCTCCAGGCGTAGCTCGTGGCGTAGCGTAGCTCCAGGCGTAGCTCGTGGCGTGAAACCCTCTGGACAGGGGCACTTGCCGTAATCACCCGACAACGGGAGTCCGGGAGGAAGCTGGCTTTAACCCGCCGCTGATGAGCCGGGATGAGTTGCAGCTGCGGAGCGCTCTCCTCACACTGCCCCTCCTCTACCTGCACACACACACCCTGGCCGCACCCAGGGTTGCTTTGGCACCCCCTGGCGGTGGTGCCTTGCGGATCCTCACACCTTCACTCTGTCTGCTCATTAACGCTGAGAGGAAGGAGACACAGGTGTCATGTTTTCACTGTTGATTCCTAACAACAGTGATCTGCTGAAACTCCCCCCAACCTTTTGGAATATTCTGAAGTACTTATATTTCCTAAGGCAGCGCTTCCAAAGCAAAAACCGGACAGGAAACTCCTTGTCATCGAGACACAGTCCTTTTTAAATCAGTGTGTCAGCTCATGTGGAATTTCACTGGAATGTAAATTGAGGGTCAATGATGCAGTCACATTTTCCTACGAAGACAATAAAGATGGAATTATATTAAAGGGTCGGCTCATCCAAAATACAAAACAACAAATCTAAATAGTCCAAGTGGTGCTATGTAGTTTGTGTTTTAATTCTCTAGGTTTTAGAAACCTCCATCAGGAATATCAACCACCCAATATTCCAATAAGATCAACAGTGGATTCATGGGTTTTACCCACAGCTGAAACTTTAAAATATAACCTAGGACTATGGTTAACTCCTCCCTTCAATCCAGCTTTAATAGTGGAATATTTAAATGAAAGCTATTTCTGACTTGTACAGCTTCATTGATCTCGTCAACTTCAGTTCAATGTGTCCAACTCAGAAACGGTATTCCTTAATCCGACAGTCATCCAACAACAACAAAAAAAGGTTTAATGTTGTCCCTTCTCAATATGGAAAAATATAACCTGGGAAGAAGCAATGTTTGCAAAAAACATCTTTTTAAAAAGGAATCAAACTCACCAAATGGTCCGTTGGAAAAAGAAAAAGTTTGGGCCTTGGCTTGATATGCTGCTTAATCTTTATGATTTATAGTTTCCTTGCTGTCTCCAGTAGGTAATGGTACCGCCATAGAAAGAAGCTAAATGTGTTTTTTTCCCCCAGAAGGCCTCCCGGCTTCCACCTTACGTCTCCGTCTCTCATCACAAACAACCACACCTGACTAGTGTTGACTTGTGGGACCAAGTTAAAGCAGGACTGAGTGGCACCCAGTGCACCAGAGGTTTAACCTTGCCCGGCTTTTCAACCATTAAACCCTCTGCCGTTAATGCACACACATCTGTGGTGCTGTCACACACACGCACACACACACACACACCGTTCTCTCTGTCTCTGTCATGGCTGAAGCTACTGTTTGGCTCTCGTACAAGAAGATTATATCCCTGTTCTTAATCCGGCCCACAAAGCTCTGATTGGCTTAGTTATTTCTCAACTGGGAATCAACCATCAATGATCGCAAAAGACACAACAGTGTGCCCATCACATCAGAACCAAGCTAACACAGTTGAGGTCAATGTGACTTAAGTCAGACAATCTGGTACCTTACATTTTACATCCTACGCCAAAGCCGAGTGCCACAGCACAAAGTGTAGTTGGCCCTTAATATAATACTTTAATGCTGCAGGCCTGTATGCATTCTTTATTACCATCACCCCGTCAATTAACCATAACCAAGTGCTTTAGCTGCCCAAACTGAACCATAATTTAGTTTGCCATCACCACGATCTCTCCCTTACATGAACTGCACAGATATATAACAGAGCAATATATTCTACAGCAGATTTTAAAATGTTGAGCTTGGACCTAATAAACATTAGCCACAAGGATACTTGCAAATTCTCTGCTCATTAATCAGAAACAATTTGCGTGGCTTGATACCACCAAGTTAAGATGTTATTTTGAGTGCTATTTGTTTGAACTGGCCCTTTAAGAACAAATGGAAGATGACTCAGAGGAATAAAATCACGTTTGTTTTTCTGTTTGGTTTGTTTTGTGTGTGTGCCCAAATAGTTTCTTATCATTACAGTGCTGCCTGAAAATATGTGCTTTCAGGAGACATTCTGTACACTGAGTCACAGTCGACTCTGCCTTCACTAATAATGGGCTCGTGGGCTACACTGACGTGGCATCTGCAGGCTGATGAGACAAACATTTGTGGATATGGGGGAAGCTGACAATGGAGGATCTGTGTATTTGCGTTAATGAATGCTGTGAATTTCCCATCTAAGATCTGTTTTGTCTCAAAGAGTTGGCTCAATATTAATCGCCTCGCGGCTAGTATGGCAGTTATGCTTTTTACGCACAGTAAACAACATCCATCCATTTGTGGCGTTTTAATCAGCCGGCATTGTCCATCTGTTGCAGCTTCTGTGTAGGTTTCTGTTCGGACGCTGCCCTGTGATGTGACAGCTTGAGACAGAGCTGAGGAGAGTCTAGCAGGCAGCCGAAGCTCATCTCTGCTCTCCAAAGAGCCTGATTTCCTGCTTCGAATCCGCTCAAATGCCAACATCAACTCGACAGCACCTGTCTGGAGGGAAAACGAACGCTTGTTGGCATGGCAACCGTATAGGGCCGTGTTTAATTTAATGATAAGCAATGCTAGCAACACGACAGCGTAACAATGCTCAAGAGAAGCGGCCTTTCCGAGCTGTAGCCATGGCAATCACTTTTTGGGGGGAACTATGTTTCCTTTGTTTGTGTTTTGAACGGCCGGGCTGTTGCGACCACGGGCCCTCGAAAGCGGGGGGGGGGCCTCACCAAACGGTGATTTATTGCCAGACTCTAAGAATGACCCCCATGAAGTTTGCCGATGTCGACCTATTTGTCATAGTCATCGTGTCTTTGAGTCACGTCCGCTCTACAGGACTGCCAATGATTACAAGGAAAAAAATTATGCAAATCTCCCATCGCGCTCGTCAGCAGTTTCTCTCGGGCGAGGGCCGAGCTCAGCGGGCCGCCCTTTGAGCCAAATTCATTTAATTTATAGTTCATTTTCAAGTCGCCGGCTGCGCAAATAAATAAATTTATCTCCCCCACAGATATATCTACAAAGGAACATAGCTGTAGCTTTTTCTAATTTTGGATTACGCAATAAAGACACACTCGCTGGCTCTTAATTTCCCCCTCTTTGTCTTAAATACACACCCACAGTAATCCCCCCTCTCTGAAGTCAAGCAGCCATGTTTAAGCGTGATGTTCAAGCTGTGATTTGGTGGCTGCCCCGGGTCTAACAGTGCTCTTGTGTTTTACCCTGCAGGCTGTTATTTATTTATTTAATTATTTTGCAACTCTGTGGTTCTGTCGAACACGGCCGTGCATCAAGGGTTAGGTGGGGGAGGTAGGGAGGGGGGTGGAGGAGAGGAAACAGCTTAGGAAATAGGAGCTGACATTCACTTGAATGCCCTTTGTAAGGAAGGGAAGAAGAAAAAAAGAGGGTGAGGGAGGAGAATGAAGCCTAAACGAGAGATGGACGGGAGTGCGTGATTTTGGTTACTAAGGCCTCTACAGTTGCCCTGTTGTAAAGAGAGGGGCGTGGAGGAAGGTCAGACGGCTGAGGTACAACCAGCTAAATCAACTCTAAAGTGCGAGGTTGAGGAAATGTAGCTGTTTAGGTTGCTCAGGAGGAACAACACAGGAAGATTGTCAGCGACAAATGGGACCTTGTGCACGCCGTTGCTTATAGCGCACCCTCTGGGCTGTAAATCCCTTTGATACACCACATAAAAGAGGATAAAAGACGTAGAAGGAGATGAGGAGACAGGTGTACCAGATACGATTTATTTCATGTGAGTTGTACACCTCAAAAACGCCCCTGCCACGCCCCGCCACTGGGGAGGAGGTCATCTGGCATCTGTGTTCGCCGTATGAGAAGGGACTCCCTCGCTGGTCACCGGGGCTCAAACCCCCCACTTCCCCCCGCCTCAATCTCTTGGATGTCTGTATCCCACGACATCTCAGAAAACAGACTGGCAAGCTTGAGCTGTTTGGAGAAAGGAAATGATGCAACATAAATTTCAGGGAAAGGATTCTCTCAAGTCTTTCTGCCTCTCCTCTCTCTCACACACACACACACACACACACACACACACACACACAGTGCGAGAAGGAAATCAATAGGCTTTCAAGAGCCAGTCAATGCAGAAAGTAATAGCGAACCAACCCAATGCTGTAAAATCACCACTGGCTCCCAACACACGGTGGGTGTAATGTGAAGGAATTATGCTTAAGCACGCCGTTGCTCTTTGTCACTGTAAAGAATTATTTTCCCAGAGTCTCACATCTGAGGGGGGGGGGGGGGGGGGGGGGCACAAAACAGGTCATTTCCGGGGCACACCACATTCAACAAACGCTGCAACACCAGCCTAAGAAACATAAGAAATCACACAGGAGCGCTTGTTTAACTTTAGGATTAGGAAATACTTTGATTGGGCTGAACGTCTAACTAAGCAGCTCCCCATTAACTGTGAGGGCACTTTATGGGCATCCACATTCCTCTTGGTCAGGAAGCTTCCCTCCCTTTCAGGCTCAAAGCGCTGATCCCCTCACACTGCAGGCTGACACGATTGAAAGCAAAACAAACCTGATTTGGAAAGACACTGCGTAACACAATCATTATCTCTACCGTGGACACCTCAGCAGCCTGCCCCGTCATTAGCATCATTCTCCACTTACTGGATGAACACTGTCAATGCTTCTTTCCTCGAAATCTGTTCACGGTGTAGAAATGTCTTAATAACCTCAGCTGTTGAGTTACAGCCCAGTCAGGGGGGAAAACATTGCCATTGGACACTTCTGCAAACCACGGATATGTTGCAAGTGGACGTTATATGGTAAGCGTCTGCTATTAAAAAGTTGCGTGGTATAATAGCGAGTATAACAAGCAAGAGAATCCAGACAAACACTGGACTTTCCAGGCCGCTGTTCGTGTCCCCTGTGAAACTAAAAGTAGGCGTTGACTTTGCTGTTGTTAAGTGATGTTGTAATGCTTGTCACATTTCATAAGAGAGTCTGCTTCGGGTTATTTATTTTGGTTATTTATTTACGCTACTTGTATGTAATTGTTTGTAACTTTACATTGCTACATTACATTACTTCATTACCATGTTGTTTGTTTTATTACATTCCGTTCCACACTTTTGTTGCTACGTTGCTCCGCTACGTTGCTCCGCTACGACTGGGTTGTGAATGAATGATATCCTCTTTCTTGATTATGACACAGAAACTGTTCAGTCTGCTTTGGACACTGATGTGTTTTATACCTCTATGAAGGTCACTGATCAGAAGAAAAGCATGTTTCTCATTAAATTACGACTGAGATTACGTGTGTGGAAGCCTTTCCTTAAAAAAAATAGTGTTTATTTGCCATGGTAAGCACACAGTAGTTCCAATTCCCTTTGTTTACGTAAAGGAAATATTGAGCCCATTAGAGCCGGTGTTGTGATATCACACTATGGAATTCAGTGGAGTGCGTGGCCACATGTGCAGGTCGTACATGCTGACAGTGGCACTTTGGAAGCTTTTTTGTATTATTAAACTTGATCTTCCTGGCAGGGTTAAGTGCTGCCTGTCCCGTTCTAAGTGCAACCAGTCACCAGTCCACACTCCCTTGAACAACGTTTCTGTCCACCAGAGGCGTGAATGCACTAGAGCAGTGGTCCCCAAACTAAGGCCCGCGGGCCGGATACGGCCCGCCTCCACATTTGGCCCGGCCCCCTGAACCAAGGGCGTAGGTTTGCATAGGGTCCATAGGGACTAGTCACGACCAAAGTTTGGGAAAAGACACAATTGTCCCCACCGTCCAAAGTTTGCACAAACTCATCTGTAATAGTATAAAAACTTGGAAGTGGATTTTTCACTCTTCTAGTATAATACTATGTTCATCGCCCAGAAGAGTAAAAAAAAAAGTCCATGTTTTCCAATGCGCCCTCGAGCCTGCGAGTCAGAAAGTGGGGAGTCAGAAACACCGAAGTTACGTGAACGTAACATGCAGAATGAGAGCTGGCAGTCGGACTCATCTGACACGGTAAACTACTAAAATACACCGGGAAATAATAAAGCCTCATATTAGTATTTCGTTTGGTCTCAGCATGAATGTTGTTGACCCTTTTGTGCTTTGTAGATAGGAAAATGCCACCCAAAAAGAAAAGGGATATACGGAGTGTTTTCACCCAGAGGGTAAGTAGCTATCAAAAAGCCCAGGTCGTTGTTAGTTAGCTAGTAGTAACTACCCCACACAGTGCAAACCTGCATTATTTTTAAATGCATTCAGGAAACTCAGAAATACACTGCAGATGCAGTGCAGGATGATGAGGAAGCAGCAGCTGGACCATCAGGGCTTCAGGTGAGGTCTGAAATTGATTCTGTGTTGAGGTGTACAATCATGGCTGACAGTGTAAACATTGTCTCCCTGTTTTAAGTTAATTATTATTACATTAAAACATGCATGTGCAGACTAGGCTAAGTTTTCTTTGCACTTTAGGGAACAGTCAGTTTAAGTGACGGTGACCTTGACGAAGGCAGTGTAGCGGTGTCCTGGATATGGGGAGTGAAGCATACCAGCCTGATCCGAAATTCATTGAAATACAGCAACTTCAGCACAAGAATAGACTGTGACTGTATATTGGCATTTTTGCAAAACGTTTTTCATTCATTTATTGTATTATTTATTTGGTGCAGAATATGTTTTAGGTATTGTAACTAAGGTTGTATTACTGTTATTATGTGTTTTAATCAGTTCCAAGTGACACAAATGTTAATATATTGTAATAAAGCTTGCCTGTTCAACATAATAGCAACACATTTCTTTCTATGGCGGGGGGGTTCTGTTACAAACTGACCCCGGCCCCCATCAGAGAAGGGAAAAGTTATGTGGCCCTCACAGGAAAAAGTTTGGGGACCCCTGCACTAGAGCATGTGGCAAAGTTCCTGCAGCTGTTATTGTGCAGCTCCAAAGGGCTGGTTCCTGATTGTAGAACAGATTTTCTTGAGACTGGAAGGGCACAGACTCCTGACTGCTAGTATGCCATTTGTTTAATATGCAAAATGATCAGCTACAGGTTGTGGATCTTGAATGGGAATTTATTTTGCGCTGCAATGTGATTCTTGGACGGGTTTGTTCTTGCAGATACAGAAATAAAAAGCAAGTTCACAAGATCAGTTTGGATTTACTTGTGCTCAAAGATGGCATGTCCCTACTCCATGAAATACCCAAGCCATGCCGCGCCCCCCACCCACCTCCTCCCAAAAAGAAATGTTGCCAGGAATGTTACTTTCTTTTCTTTCTTTTTTTCGGGGGTTCTTTGGTGTTTATAGTCGGAGAAAAGAAGATAAAGTCAGACCGGTTGTCTCTTTAAATCAAGCTGCAGTGTTGATGTGCCCTCAAGCTGAAATGGTAAGAACCATTTCCACCTCTGCGGCAGGGAGCCTGACCAAATAGGCGCACTAGAGCGCTTCAAACGTGATTCTCATTCCCTTGGTCACTTGTGGTCTATGGTCGTCTCCGCTCCTGGAGAGGGAAAGCAATTGTCAGTCTTTTTTTCTACGGGAGTTTCTGTTTTTATTCTCCCCCTGCGCATCTCGGAGACATTATTTAATTTTTATTTTTCCCCTCTCTCTCTCTCTTTCTCTCTCTCTCTCTCTTCTTGTTTTCTTTTTTTGTGTTCCATCCGCAGAACTCAGTGGCAGTCGCCTCAATCCATTTACCGCTGGCTGGTACGCCTATCTCCTCCTCTGCGTTGCAATCTGTTGATAACTCCACTTGCAGGCTGCAGTTTATCGTGTTTCGCAATGGGAAACTCTTCCCTTGCACGGGGAATTCATCAAATCTCGCCGACGATGGGAAGCGTAGGAGCGTTTCGACACCAGTTGCTTTCACCAAATTAGGTAAGAGGAAATCCATTTTGACCATCATGCCCGTGATGTCAACGCCGCACTGTATTGCCGACACGCTTACACTCACACACACACAAACACACACACACACCAGTTTGCTCTGCGCAACACGTTGACGCGAGCTTCGCGGCCAAATCTCGGAGCATGCATGTTGTTGCCAACATAAATCAATGACTTTCTGCACGAGCGTTCCGCGTCACACCCGCTTCACTGATGTTGTGTGTGAGGGGAACAAATAACAACATGCATTCTATTTTGAGATTCAAGCAACACTTAACGCAACAGTCCGTCTGACACTCGAGTGCTGTCTACACGAGGCGCGCGCGCGTGTGTTTTGTATGTCAGACGCGCGCGCCCCTGTCCATGCTCCTCTTTTGGCCACATAGCACTTACAGACTTTCCACTTGGGTTCCTTAATTGAATGTCTTGCCCCCCCCCCCCCCCCCCCCCCCCTCTTCCTCTCCTCCGTGCAGATGGGTGCAGCCTCGGGAGCGCCGTGCACTCCGTTACCATCGCTTTAAGGCACTTCGCACTGGGTGTAGACCCCACCGCCGCCTACTGGGATTTTGACCTGCTGGATGGACACGGCGGCTGGAGGGCAGAGGGCTGCCACATAACGGGCTCCGGGGGCAACACGACCACCATTCATTGCACCCACCACAATAACTTTGCCGTGCTAATGGTGAGTAGTCTACCGTGTGGTATACGGTGTCATTCATTTGTAGCGACACCATGCCCCCTCCCCTCCCCACCCCCACCCACATAAAGTGTCTCCCACTGCTTAGGGCCTTTTTATGGATCAAATGAATCTTTTTTTCTTCTTCTTCTCGCCACCACCACGGAATAGATGGAGTCACATATTTTAAGAGGCACTTCGTGCAGGGGACCTTTAAAGGCTTCCTTTATTGTTGCTCCTCAGCAGAGGGGAAGGATTTGTCAAATGCGCTACGGGGATTTATTGGCTTTGGAGTAATGCGCTACGCTAAATTCTCCCTCCCCACCCCCCACCCTTCTATATCCTGGAAATGAGAAGTTGCGTGTGTTGTAGAGTCTGCCACCTTTTTTTTTCTTTTTTTTCTTCTTCAAAAAAGCAGCACAGCAGCAGCTGAAATAGCAACGAGGCGCGAGAGAAGGAGCGCCTTGTCAGGAGCTATTCGCCTCCGAGCGCAAGTGCTGTGCTAATTGGTCGCATCCATCGTCAAAAAAACCAAAAAAAAAACATGTTGGACTGCAAAGCATAGCGTCGCTCCTCTTGTGTCTCGACGCCGGGCCGAGATGCCTTCTCCTGACGACGTCCCGCCGCTCACATTGATTTCATGAGGATAATACACCAAACGCGCAATGGCATCGCATCGCCCAGTCGCTCCGTGAGCCGCTGCGCCTTGTCCGCTCTCTTTTGGATGAAAAGAAATCCTCCGGATGTTTACCGAAGAGTGGGATTCGTTAGACTGGGAGGTCAGTTCTCATTAGAGCATGAATGTAACCCCCCCCCCCCCACCCAAAAAAAAAAGAAGGAAAAAAAGGAGAAAAGTGTGCTTGAGATGTCGCTGCTTTCCGAGTTGCCTTTTTATTTTTTTATACCTGCATATTTGATGAAGCCGCTGTTCAATTGCGTTGTTGTTTGTGTGTGGAAATAAGCTGGGTTTAGAAGAGGAGAGGAAGAGGGGAAACAAAAAGCCGCATAGGAATGAGAAAGAGTGGGGCACGGAGGTAAAGCGGCGTGGACAAGCGGCACGGGGTTCTGTGTGTGCGTGTAGCGTGTGTGTTGTGTGTGTGTTGTGTGTGTGTGGGGGGGGGGGGGGTAGGCAGGGCGGGGGGTCTGTGGAGAATACTAAGCTGTTGTCAGATTGTCATTGGGCATGTATTTGTGGATCAAATACGGGCGCTTGGCTACAGCGCGCCGTCAGTCGGCACCGGTTGTCGGACTGAAGCGGCATCGGCAACAACGGCAAAAAAAAAAATATATATATATAAAATGTTAAGAATGTTAAATTCCCTGGCAGCAGAATAATGATTTGTACTTCAAGACACGTCCTGATAAGTACAGGAGGTGTAGTCGTAGCGGTGGTGGACTGCCGTTACATGGAACGTCCACGTCCATGCGGAGCCGTTTTGCGCGCCTACTAATGCAGTCACCACACCCGCCTGGTCTCTGCAGTGCCCGAGAAAAAGGACCCTTATTTACGGACTCGTGACATCATCTCCCCCCTCACTGTTTGGCCTCATCAAAAATGCTGTGTATTGCAAAAAGGACGCTTGTAGCCTATATAGGGGCTTCTGCAAGTACTATACCTGTTGCATAATCGTTTTTATGTCGAAACTGAGAGCAGTCACTGCCTGGCTGCCAGGTGGCCCGTTTCATTTTTTAATTTACAGTATTTATAAGTAAAGGAGCCTCCATAAGCGAAGCTCTCATTTGTTATGAGTTACAAACGGAATGCTGCTCTGGGGTTTTCTGAGGGGAGGTCTGAACGGAACGAGTTCCAAGTCCCGCGCCGTCACGTTGTCAGCGAAGGTGACGACGGCGTTTCCTCCCCAAGCGTGCTCTGAACCCCCTGAGCAGTCACATGGGTTTCCAGCATCCATTATAGCCGCATCACCTTCTGTGCTTCTAAAAAATGATGCAGCCGAATTCCTCCTCAGATCAGCTGCTGCAAGGTGCAGTGTGAGAATCCATCTCGCCGGTGTGCCTCTGTGATGTGGAGCACGCTGGCGGAGGGGTCAGCCACAAAGCATGACAGCGCTGAAAGATGAATAATAATAATGCAAGAGAATCGTTTTAAAGAATGTGGGGGAGGGGAATGTGTGTGTTTTTCTTTGGGGGAGGCACAATAATGCATAACAATAATGCCTTTCAATTTGCAATATCCAATTCCTGTTGATCCTGGTGTGTGTGTGTGGGGGGGGGGGGGGGGGGGGAGAAGAGAGATGATGAGTCCACAAATAGCATGACAACTCAATACAACTGTCCGTCTGGGGACTGAGGTTCTGGGATATTAAAAGAATACTTTTAATGGGAATCTTTTTGACTTGGCTAAGGAGGAATTACATGGTAGAGAGTCTCCCCCAACCCCCCCCCCCCACACACACACACACACACACACACTCCGGCTTTGTGATGAGAATGCTGAATAGCCTGTGTGGAAGAACTTAGACAGCAAAGCCTTTTCTTTTGGGCATACATTGGACCCTGAATGAGGATGCATCATGTTGCTTCTATGGCAATAGAAAGCTACGGTGCCATTGAAACTGGAGCTGAAGCAGATTGTTCTGAGATGTGGGTCAGGCATGGAAATACAGCGTGCCTCTGTTTTGGACATTTTCTTTATTCTTTTTTTCCTCTCTCCTGCACTGAGCCGAACTTGAGCCTGTTAGAAAGCAGCCGTTCCAGATTTCAGCACCGGGGACAGTTCCCATGCATTCCTCCCTCTGCCTCCAGCGACCCTGTGTCCGTCTGAAGGGAGGGCTGACTCACTCGTTTACAGCAATGCAGCCTCATCATCTGTCTTCCTCCCAGTGACCAGTTCCCCCCCCCTCCCAATGACACACCCCTTCTCTGTTCTGTGCGACCACGTTCTGTACATTCTTGTTGCCCCACCAGCAGCTTGTTCTGTTTATTCTTTCACTGAGGCCGAAGCGTAGATGAAGGAGCTCCCACATTTCATTCTTGCAACGCTCCAGACTGTTTAATATGCAGGAGCAGACCTTTAGAACGAGAGCGACACACTGAGGGGGTGGCTGGCTTTTTGTAACTATCCAATCATAACAAAGGCCCTAAGGCCATGGGCCAATAAGGGAAGAGCTGCTACCGAGATGCATTCCCATACACACTGGACACGATTTAATGAATGTGTAAAGCAAAGTGGATTTTCTTGGAAACAGACTCCTTCAGGGCTGCCTCTGCATCGGAGGTACAGAAGAGCAGGTGACGTGTCAGTCGAACAGTCTCATATGGATGTATGAATTTGGATGTGATTGTGGAAAGAAGGCATCTTGCATTTGAGAGTGGAAAGCAGTGGGTGTTGTTGGTGATGGTTTAAGGAGGGACAAAGAGATAAGAAGACAACAAGTAGTCCATTGTTCAATCATGTGTTAATTTTAAAAGTAGCCAGTAGCTAGAGCTATAAAATGAATGCCGTGGAGTCGTAAAGTAGCGAATCTGAATTAGCTTAGATTGTGTTACTGTAAATTAGCTGTAAATGCAAGGTCTCCAGTTTTTTGGGTTGCTGGGAAAATCCTCACCCACCAACAGCTGTCCCATGGTCTTCTTGCAGGTCGGTTTTCAGTGGCCTTCACCTGCCAGTGTCACCTCGCCTGTAATGGAATGTGGTCTGACGTCCCGCACTACCACATTTACTGGACCGCCTCCCATTTTAGTTATGGATCGATTTAGTGTCGCAACAGACGATTGACCTGCCAATTATTTTCTCGAATCATGTTTTTTTTTTACTATCAAATGAAAATGAATAGTGAAAATCCGTCCGGCAATCCGCCCGTCTGTTCTCGTCTTCATCCAGTCGAAACAGAAATAGGAATGTTAGCTTGACTGTTTTCTTTTGTGCAAAATGTTTATTGCCTACTCAATCATTATCATTGCCACTCAAAAGGTAGTAACTTGGAGGAAATGAGGGATGAATGTATGGTAGGAGGGTAGAGCAGATAAAATTAGAAAGCCTTCTGCGCTTCAGCGGAGAGGGAAAACCAATTAATTGTGATTGCATTTAAAAAAAAAAAAGCATCCTTTTAAAGGTTGTTTACTCAAATTCAATCCACATTCAGGGCTCTCGCGTTGGGCAATTACGACGGATACACACACAGACATATACTGTAAGTTGTGCATGATGCGCCGCCGCTAATTGAAAATCACCTCCTGGCATCTTCACATCTCCTGCAGCTCAGAAGCAGTTTTCTTGTTTTCGCATGTTTTTTTTCTTTTCCTTCCAGCGTGTAGCCATCTCCGAGCTGTCCTCATTAGTCCTTTGTCCACATCCGTGCTCACGGCGGACGTAACAAGACAACAAGCCGGTCTTCGCCACTCGCCCACAAGCAGGCTTCATCATCGGGGTTCACTTTAGCCCCGGACTTCTCTGTCTCTGAGAGGTTTTCGCACTAAAGGAGCTTCGGTGTGTGTGTGTGTGTGTGTGTGTGTGTGTGTGTGTGCGTGCGTGTTTAAGGAGATGAAGGGATTTACAGTGATAATGCCGATGACCTGTTTAGATACGCGTACGTTTCTTTTCTGTCAATATGCATTGTAGTGGGAAGGGAGGGCAATTTCAGGCCGTGATATCAACAGAAGAGGGATGAGGCCTTGAGCTTGTGTGTTCACTTATAGTGGATTTAAAAAATCTAGAAGAACAGGAGACCCTACAGTGAGCACTTCTTAGCCTCTGGAGAAGAGCAGGAATAGTCAACCTCGCTGTGACGGGAAAAAGTCGGCGCTCCCTGCCGATAAACGGTCCGGCAGATAAGCTCCCATAATATCGCATTTTTTTCCGGCAGATTAAACAAATAATATACAGTACTGTGCAAAAGTTTTAGGCAGGTGTGAAAAAATGCTGTAAACTAGGAATGCTTTGAAATTAAACTGTTAGCACTTCTATTTTTGAAAGCATTCTTAGTTTACAGCATTTTTTCACACCTGCCTAAAACTTTTGCACAGTACTGTATAACATGTTAATTTGTGAGTTTTAGAAGTGCTGTTTAATATCACCTTTGACAACAAATCTTTACATAACGGTTTTGCTTACGAAAAAACCTTTTGTTTTTCAAGGGGTTTCTACGAATGTCAGTTTCCGCTTGTTTAATGCCGACAGTTTTTTTTTAAATAAACTTCCGTCTTCACAGATAACAACTTCCTTAGGCAACAAAACTACTTAGATATGTATTGGAAAAGATTGTGAAATACTTGGATAGGTCTTTAAAAAAAATGGTGAAATACTTGGTAAGGTTTAAGCACCAAAATTGCTCAGCTTAGGAAAAGATTGTTTGGGTTTAAATAACTACAGAAATGCCGTTACTTAAGTTACTTAAGCGACATTGATTTCTCGGGGTAAAGACCGTTTTTTTTGTTTGTTTGGATTTCTGTTCTGCACCAAAGGAAAATTTGCATATGTTTTTGAAAATGGGTGTAGTTCCCCTTTAACTCTCTCCAAAACAGCACATTTGTGTATTTCCCAAAGTGTGGAACTATCCCTTTGACTTGATTTTGGTGAAAGAAGTTGGTGGAATAAAAGAGGCGTCTTTGGCATACTTGAAAATGTGCTTTTCAACTACTTTTTCAATTGATGTTGATAATAGTCACCTCATAGCTTTACAGGATATGAACGATCAGCAAAGCATAATTTGTGTCTGTTTTGAGCTTTCTCATAATGATGCAGCTTAAGCTAATTCTTATAGAGTAAATGCTAATCGCATGCAGGGGCCCACTCAGCATCGGCTCACCATTCACCCTTTTACCTCGCTTGCACTTGTTTCAAGCGTGGCGGCTGACAGACAAGGGCGCTAATCCACCTCCAATAGCGGGCAGCCTCGTGGCCTCCTCACACTTCACCCCGGCTACGCTCGGGCTTAGCGGCGTGCTGCGCAGCGTGAACTTACCCCGCACGCGAGTTGAGGTTCGGCTCAGGTTAATATTATTTAATGCATGCACTCGTGTTCCATTTGTAAGCATTAACGGGAATTTGATGTCAGGCATGATTAATCCAGCACAGGGGGATTGCTTTGTGTGTGTGTGTGTGTGTGTGTGTGTGTGTGTGTGTGTGTGTGTGTGTGTGTGTGTGTGTGCTCGCTGCAACCACAGCGCCACTGCAGATGTTCTTCTGTCTGATTTAACCTCTCAGTGTTTGCAGGCTACAGACTTTGGTGTGGTGGAAGCTGAAAGGGGGCAGATTGCTGTTGGCCGATAACCGGACATGTGATGCAGGTTGTTTTTCTGCCTGACCGATGAGTTCAGGTCTCACAGGCCGCCATTTCCCTCGGACATCAACAGTTGCTGTAGCGAGCTGATACTCACCATTGGTCCTCCTCCCTGACGCTCCGTGTTAGCGCTCTATTTTTTGCGCTGCGTATCTTTTTTTTCCCTCTTTCGCCCAGATACAAATCGCATTGCTCTAACCTATTGTTATTCAAATTATGTCTGCTCCTCAGCTAAGTGTATGACAGACTATAATAGTGCTGCTCGAAGCAGAAGGGATTGTTGCACTTAATGTGTGTGCGCGCATGCGTGTGTTTGTGTAAAGAAATTTAATAAGCTATCCGATTGTCCTGTGGTTTTGATATTGTTTATATACGGCCGCTGATTAATTGGCAGCCAAAACTGCTCTTTCTTTTTCCTTTTTTCCTTTTTTATTGAGCGGCAAACCGCTTGCTCGAAATGCACCGTCCTTGTCGCTAAACAGCATTTATTAAAGCTAATGATGTCGTTGCATTTTTTTATTTTATATCCAGTGTGACAATTTTTTGGCACACAATCCTCTTGAACAATTAGTGAGAGAAATTAACACTTGTGCGAGGTGTGAGCGGGTTGTTTGTTACCGCCACGGCGTGCGGACTCGCCTGCATCGGCCATGCGACGCCTCTGATAAGTCACAAGTGATCCAGCCCCACGTGGTCTGTTTTGCGGTCACAGAGGCCATGTGGGTGCACGCAGTCTCGACCAAACAGTAAGAAAGGAAAAAAGAAAGAAAACTAATCTGAAGCTGTCAATGTTCTAATGTCCCCCGCATGCCCCCTCCCCCTGCTTTTACCAGCTGCTCCCTAGTGGACAGCGCAACCCTCTATGAACCCCAGAAACAGCTTGGGAGAAATGAGGGCATGCTGGGTAAACAGCCCCTCCGTGTCTCTCTCTCCCTCTTTCTCTCTCTCTCTCGCTCTCTCTCTCTCTCCCTCCCTCCCATCTCTCTGCCTCCGTTTGAGCTCCTGTCACTGGTTTGCAATTGGGTTGCTGTATTTGTGTGCTGCATTTAACTGAACCGGACAGCACCTCATTTGCACAATGCTGGGCAGTCTAGACAAACACATTAAGTGCTTATTTTTTTTCCTCCTCTGCATTAAGGCACTGTAGAAAGCGATCCGGCCCTGTGGCTGGCTGCCTAGCTGGCTGCATGTCCCCCCTCTGTTGTCTCCAGCTCCCAGACTGCCCGCTTTGCCCCTCCATCTCGCTGCTGCTGCTGTTGCTGTTGCTGCTGCTGCTGCTGCTGCAGCTACTGCTGCTGCTGCTGCTGCTGCAGCTACTGCTGCTGCTGTTGCTGCTGCTGCTGCTGCTGCAGCTACTGCTGCTGCTGTTGCTGCTGCTGCTGCTGCTGCTGCTGCTGCTGCTGCAGCTACTGCTGCTGCTGTTGCTGCTGCTGCTGCTGCTGCTGCTGCTGCTGTCAGCCACTGATTAGCAAAAGTATATCTCCACAAAAACAGACAAGGCCGAAGGTGAAAGGCGACAGTCATTTTCATAAGGGACTCGAAAGAAATTAGGCTCTTGCAAGTGGTTTACTATACATCATGGCTTTTCTCCGCCACAACATATCACGATCACTGTGATCTTTGGTGTTTGACCGTATTGCTTTGAGAGCGTACATTTGTGCATTCTCCTTGGCACACAAGGAGAGTACATTCATGATCAGCGTCTCTTTGAGAGCTACTGTCAGGGCGTGGGGCTGCTGCTGCTGCTGCTGGCTGCTGAGCTCATAATTAGGGAGCAGCTATTGACGCTATGTGGCCCCCAGTGCACTCCTACTGAGGAGATAAGGACAGCAGGAAGACTGGTGTAATTCGACTGGTAGAGGGGGGTAACATGACAAGGGGTATACCTTGAGGCAAAGTATATTGAGAGCCCTTCAGATTTATTAGTCAGAGGTCTTACAGTTTAGATTTTATTTTTAGAGTGCAATGTGAACATTTGCATTCCACTGTTTTCATGCAGGAAAGTAGCCTCCTGCTGGCTGCAGCGGGGCTGGCAAGGATTTGTGAGATTAAAACCCGACCTCGCAGATGTCCACAATTTTCATTTCTTTTCACATCCAATCATGAATTACAAGAACACCTGATAATATCTGGGGCAGGCAATTCCACAGACAGAGCAGTTCAGTACGAGCCACAACGTTTGCCAAAAATAACAACAGTATTGTCTGTGTCGCCAAAGCCTGCATATTGTTGTAGAGTGACACGTTCCTTCATTAACATGAACGTGGGCACTGTGGAGTCACCATCCTGCTGTAAACACTCACTAACCTGTATTAATCTGCAGCTCAGAAGAGTTCCCCATAAATGCACAGTTTACTCCTCTCTAATAAGCTCAAAACTACAGTTCCCAGCTGTTTTGGGAAATTAATTGGCTGTTTTAAAGATGTATGTCTTCATTAGAAGCTAATGGGCGTGGGACTCGGACAGACAAGTTGGTGGGAGTAGATTAGTTGTGGTTTTGGTCGTTGCATGGGATTTGTCGACAATGAGAAAGTAAACACTCAATAATGCCAGCCCAATGGAATCACACCGGCCGGCCCCCGAGTAAAAGTCCTGTGTTTGTTTCACCCATTCACCACCACTCCCTCCCGCCCACACGCACGCCCTTCGAGGACTTTCTCAAGGACAACTGACGCTCTGAGCGTCTAACACTGTTGAAACCCTGGTGTCTCCCTCAGGCTCCAAAGGATGCCTTGTGAGTCACTGCCAAAGCTTTGTGTTTGTCCACCTGGGTGTGAGAGCCGTATCCTTGAACTGGCCGTTTGGGCTACTTGGACCTTTGCAGCTGATCATTTTAGACCAGCGGTCCCTAACCTTTTTTGCCCACGGACTGGTTTCGTCTAAGACAATATTTTCATGGTGTGGGCAATAAATATGGCGTCATAAATGTTGATGTAATAAAATTATACGACCAGCATAAAAACAAATATATAGTGCATGAAAATACAACTCACCATTACGCCGAAATAGTGGGAGCCCGGAGCTTGTTTCTCTGTAATGAGCCGGTCCCATCTCGGGGTGATGGAGACAATGACACCCGACGTGTGTTCTTTATGTCCAGTCTACTCCGTAATTTAGTTTTGGAAAACAGAAAACCCCACTTCACAAAGACAGGATGTTTTTTGTCTGAAACGTACTCTTAAGGCCACCGTCAGTCATTAGATTGTGGTTTTTATTTTTGGGGTAACGTATCACGTTCAGATGGACGGATGAATATATCCGGTCATTTTTCTAAATAAAACATCCTTTCGACCTTGATAATCAACATCTTTTTTCTTTCTGTGTCAAACCACCAGTGGGGACCACTGTTTTAGACCACATATTGGCCCAGGATAAGGCGTCAAAATGTGTTTGCAAAGTCCAATATCACATACGCAGGGCTTTACAGACCCAAGACAGCAACAAGGAAAAACCTCTCAAACAAGCTCTGCACATAAAGGGAAAAAAAGGAGAAACCTCAGGGGAGTCTATTCAAAGAGAGATCTCTCCTCCTTGGACGGCTGGGTGTTCTGGCTATTAAAAATGAACAGTAAGTTGTAGAAATAATACAAAGGAAACACAGCATGCAACAATGGGATTATAGATGAACGACATGATCCTAAAATCTCTTATCTCATATAACATGTCCAATTAAGGAAGTCTAATAAGAAGGGTCCAGTGAAAGGAAGGCCAGGGCAGATCCTAGATCAGTTGGATGCCAGCCGGGTGGGGTTCAGTGTGCAGTCTGGAGGAGCAGAAAGTATTTTTAAATAAGCTTCTCTTTGATGACGCAGAACACAACAATGAGAGCTTGATGGATGGAAGTTGAGATTATTTTCAAAGAATCTTTGCCTCATTGGGTTTATCTTCAGGGCTGAGCAGCATTGTGTGTTTTCTCCGTGCAGCCACTGTCGATACGTGAGTGAGAGGAAGCGGGTAAAGATGTGTCCGAAATATGCACGACGGAGTGAATTACCCATCCATAGAAGCGCCTCTGTGTGGCCCGGGTGAGCGATGCGCTTCGGTATCAAAGGTGAAAAAATTATCTGGGCTCTGAGACTCCCTTCTTTTTCACTGTCCTGACACCGGGGCTTACAAATGCCGCTGACAAGATGCAAACATGTAAATTGCCGGCGGTGGAAAGCGGATCGTCCACTTAGGCCTAAATGGCACGGATAGCACAACTGTCAGGCGGTAAAATGGAACTGGCTGAAATCACGGCCAGCAATCTGTAATCAAAAATGGAGGAAAATTGCATCGTGGTTTGGGGGATGGGAAAAGAGGCTGAGTGAGATCCGAGTCAGATGTATAGCTTCCTGGACTGAAGAGGCGATGATTTACCTTTTGTGTCCTCTCTCCATCCGTCTCCACAATCACTCTTCATCTCATTATCTCCCCTCACTGCTTTTCACTGTCGTCCCCACCACACACTGTTTTACGTTCGACACACCACATGACATGTTCTTCATGCATTTATTCTTTGCACTGTTGAGTGCATTCGTTCCAGAGCCCTCCCAATCAATTGGGGAATACGGCAAAGGCTTTTTTCAGGGAAACGGTGGCAAAGACGCCTCACGGTTTCTATGGCGATGCAAATAGAGCCACGAGATGCCCGACATTGCACAGTTTTTTGGGCTGTTAGAGATTTGCCCAAGAGACAGAGAGAGGGCACGTGTAAATGGTGGACAGCAACAGAGTGCTTGTGAGAGCTCTGTCAAAGCTCGGCAGCGCTTTTACCAGAGGGCTTGCAAGAGGCCGGTTATGCAGTGCGTCCTCTCCACCACTCGTTAACAGAGCAGAACCCGTGGAGCGCTGCCCTGCTCTCAGCCATTGTTACCACGACGTGTGTGTGTGTGTGTGTGTGTGTGTGTGTGTGAGGGGGGGTACAACGTATCGACCAGCAAGGGAACGAGGCGCGGGCTGGCGTAATGCATGCTCCCATTCGGTGTACCGAGGGACCTCAGAGCGTGAGCAGTGTGTGTAAGAGGGCCGAGGTGTTTCTGGCGTGTGTGTGTGTGTGTGTGTGTGTGTGTGTGCGTGTGCGTGTGCGTGCGTGTGCGTGCGTGTGCGTGCAAACATGTGAGTGCACACAGAGCCCCATCCATTGAGCATTCTGTGGCGCGGAGCGATTGGAAGAGATGAGTCACCCCTCGCAGACAACACCTACCAACCATCTCTCTCTCTCTCTCTCTCTCTCTCTCTCTCTCTCTCTCTCTCTCTCTCTCTCTCTCTCTCTCTCCTTCCCTCTCATGCAAACACACGTGCACGTAAAGAAGGTGAGCGACGTGATGTTGGCAGGCAGAGTCTCAGGCTCGCTCACACAGTCACATTAAAATGAAACCCCGTTGAAGAGGGTTCGTCTCATTCATTTTCAAAACAATCTTCTCTCAGATTTATTTTGTATTGATTCACCTTCTCAGACAGATGGAATGTTTGGAGGGGCTGGCTGGAGGCTTGAGCCTAATGTTGGAGGGGGGTAAAATGTCTCGACATGAAATTGGGGTTGGGTTCTGAAGGCTAGTGCCGTTTTGGATTGGGCGCCAGGTTGGCAAGCTACACCGAAGTCTGAGGGGATCAAAAAGCTCTTTGCTCCTTTTTTATCTGCAAAGAGCACCATGCAAACTGGTTCCTCGTAAACGGCACTGACTGTCAATGTATTGTATCAGCAGTAGCTAAACTGCAGCAAGAAAATATAATGATCACTGAAATACACGACAACCATTGAATGGATGGCCAACACTTTGTGGTCCATTCATGCTCTCATGGGATGAATTATAATAACTTTGGGGATCCCGTCATCAGGTAAAAGCTCCAATAACCTGCAAAACGAATGATATTACCCATCAGCCTACGGTGTGTTTAATGTTTGTCAGCAAGCTAAGACTCTGGTAACCATCTCAAGAACCTAGCACTCTAGTGTTGTCATTGTGAGCTTCGTAGATGTGGTCGGCATGCCGACGTTAGCATTCAGCCCTGCTGCGCTAACCTGACGTTAACCTGACGTTGGTTTGTCACACAGAACCATCCCTGTGGAACCAGTTTGGGCAGGCACTAAAAAAAAAGAAGAAAATAAATACATGACAGGTGATTGGATGAACCATCTGTTGGGAGAAGTGCGGGGGGAAAAAAACATCTTTTAGATGAAGAGGAGCCTCCAGTGTCGTTCTTTGCTCTTCCTTCAACGAACAAATGCTCTCCAGTTGTGAAAGAACCGATGCTATTGCAGCATCTACGCCAGACTCTGCGTCAACGCACACAGACACACACAGACACACACATGCACACATACACACACATAGCTACAAAACTACAACTACACATCGGCCCGAAACACATTACTTGAAACCTAACAAGATGGGTTTTCGCGTGATCTCCTGCTCACATCTAGCTGCAGGTGCAAGGTGACCGCCGTGCAGCCTCACGGAGCCACAAGCAAAGTACATCCTCCAAAATTATCTTCCATTTGAAGCCACATCTCTCTTAAAATCCCCATCATGAAGGGATTAGTCACCGTAGAACTGTTGCATTAGATTGCGCTATTTTTTGCTCGGTGTTCCTAATAATTGAGAAACTGAGTATTAGATAAAGGATCTGAATTTGATCAGATCTGATAAAAAGCTATTGAAGCCGTACATGGACCATGTTGGTGTGTCAGGGAGCAGTAAACGCCCGTCAGCCTGTGGAGCGATTGGGTATCTCTTAGTATTCATGTGTGTGTGTGTTTTTACTGTATGAGTGTGAAAGGAGGCATTATGTTCAGCAAACCTTCCCTGGATAAATAACAAGCTGAAGAGAGAAGGAGATTAGAGTCATCCCAGTGTCTCCGTCCTGTATTAAAAAGCTATGGTCTCTCTGCTTTCACATTTGTTCGTATTGATTCTCTCTGTTCGTAGCAGAAGCGTGTACTCACGTCTCTTTGTTTCCGGTTGTAGAGGAGGGGGGCTACAGTGAATTATGAGCTTGTGCTCTGTTTGCAACGTTGAGTAAGTGCACAAAGCCCGTTTATTTGATAGTTACGCTTTAAACATCTCCACAGAACAGCGATTACAGTATCTTTTGTATAGGAATTGGAATCGCCTGAAGCTATATATACAACCCTTCTAATCTCAGGCTCTAGAGAAATTAATGCTAATGAAACAATGCCCTCTTGATGTTTGAGGAGATAAATGCGCCACGACTGCTACGTCTGAGCCTCATTCGTCGACGGTGCTCATCTAGAGGGGCTTCATCGTTCACGCCGAGGTTCCCCATCAGTTCAGAATGTTTGTTGATTTGATGGATGTGCGCTTGATTCCGCCAGTGATTGGATTACTCGTTTCACGGTGGGCCTTGTTTGCCTCCGCTGTTGAACAGGAAGGTGTGTGTGTGTGTGTGTGGGGGGGGGGGGGGGTGCTGATTGCCGCGAGCACGACCGTATCTCAACGCCACGAGCTGAGTGACGGCCCCAAGGTGCAGCTGAGACACTGATGACCTGCATCAGTGGTGCATGGCCGTTATCTCCGACCGTTGTCAAGTCCAGAGTTTATTCCGCCCTGCCTGCTGTCCCGTCTCTTTCTCTCTCTCTCTCTCTCTCTCTCTCTCTCTCTCTCTCCGTCACCTGGTGCATGGACGAACCGGAGTGGGTTTGATTTGCACACTCACTCCGGTTGTGTTGCGGCGCTCAAGGATGATAAAATACAGTGCTGGATGGGAGCTGAGAGCCCGCAGGCTGTTCACTAGAGGATTTTAATTTTGTTTTCCTCTCGCTCCCACCCTCTCTCTCTCTCTCTCTCTCTCTCTCTCACTCCCTTCCTCCTCTCCCACAATGTTTGTGCGTCCTTGCATGCACCAATGCGATTACAACAGGGTGAAGGAGCACATTTGCGAGGACATATGTCACAGATTGGCCCACGGGTTCCGCGGCTACAACAGCGTCAATTAAAAGAGAAACACGTTAAATTTGCAAGAGTTTGGCTCCTGAGGGTTTTGCCGTTTCCAGTCACCCACAGATCAACAGCGCATTTGCCCCAATTTTATTTTGCAGCTCGGATAACCTTGCACCCACTGTGCCTGTGCGACGAGATTATGGATCAAGTTTAATTGACTCTGGTAATCTGATTTTGGCATTTTTGGGCGGGGGGAGGATCCTGGATTAAAGTTGTAACTATGACACAAACAGGGGATCAGGGGCCTGTTTAGCTGTAGACACTCGGGGACAATGGAGACATGTTCGGAGGTAACACGCCAGTGCTAATCCAGAATAGGCTAAACTAAGCTGCCCTGGGTGGTAATGAATTGCGCTGAGAAAGAGTGGTCACATTGATAAAGTGGCCAGTGGCGCTGTGATGTAACCCAATAGCAACAGCGACGATAACACAGAGAGCAGAGGAATCACACTTGAAGCTGCTGCAGCCGTCCCCGTCTGAAGAGTACAGCAGGGGAGAGTTGTTTAGCGCACGCCGCAAGCTACGCCAGCGGCCCATCAGTCTTCATGACAGCCGGGCCGACAGGGGAGCCGCCACCTTTCAGTGTGTATCTGTTGCACGGCACTGAGAGACCCACGCGTGACTTAAATGTACAGGACTCGACGTAGAACTCAAATGTGGCCGCCTTTAAGAGTCGCAAACATCGTAGCATCTGCACGTGTTTTCAAGAAAATTATTACAATTCAGTGCAAGCGCAATCCCTCTCTTTTTAGTTTGCCCCACATCACCCCGGGAGCACAAACACTGCTTCTGGGCGCCATGTGCACACTTTGTTCAGGGCACCCTGTTGTCCACCTCATAATTTTTTTCTTTGGGCTAAAAGAGCCAGTCTCCCTTCATCCGTCTTCCCTTTTCCCTCTATTCTCTCACCACAGCCCCTGCTTTGCTGTAAGGTCTTTTTTTCTTGTAACCTTTATTTGTCCAGGGGAGGTTTCTGCTGATCATGCACGCTCTATTCCAGCTTTGCCCTTCTTCGCTTTCATACTCCTCTGCTGTATACGCTGCCCCATAAAATGGAAGTTCCTCTATTGTTGGCCTGTGTGCAGCTGTTCAGCACCTTGCACAAGGGTACCTCTGAAGTAGTTGTTGAAGAAGGTTTACTCATTCACTTTGAGCCTGCCAGTTTCTTCTCAAAGCTTGCTGTCCTCCTTTGACTGGTCTGGAAGCTGTCTGGTTTGTTTGTTAGACTCATACAATTTGCTTGTATGTTTTTTATCTACTTGGGGGAGGAGGTTTCTATTCATTGTTTGGTCTATAAAAGGTTTTAAAAAAGGTTTTTGGAAGGGGGTGCCATGATTTCAATTCTGTAGGCGGCACATGCAGGTATATTACTCAAATCGCATCAGTGGCCTACAAACTGAAAAGATTGAAAACATGGTACAACATGGTCAGAATAATTTCAATTTAATAAAAGATACATCACAGAATATGGTTAAATTTTTTTTTAAATGCAGTTTCCAGAAGCATATTTGGCCGCCGTCACTCACCATGTGACACTTCAGCGTCGCGGCAAGCCGCTCACTGTGTCTGAGCACGAGTCCGTTTTTACAGAAGCTGTTACTGACTCCCTCGGAAACGATTTCTCTTCAACCTTTGGTTGAGTTGCTGTTATTTTTCATGATCTAGACCCCTATGAAGTGGTATTTACTCTTTAAGTATAAATCAGCTTACTTACTTAACAGCTTCATTTCAGCAGGATTTCTTGCTGATGCTTCAGGGCTGGATTTCTTTTTTTTTTTTTTTGGCGACATCAATTCACAGAGCTGTAATTAACACCAGCTTTCATTGTCCTTCCATGACATCGCTCCGGGAACAAATACAAACTTAATAATTCCCTGTAAATCCGCAGCTACCAAATTATGTGGAGCTGTTTACATTTTTGGAATGTGTTTTTCGTGTGCTTTCTCCCCCAAAAGCCTCCTTGCTCCTTGAAAATGTCCTTTCCTTCTCTCTGACATTTTCTTTTTACCCTCTGTGTGCTGCTGCACTCCCAAATGGTGATACATTGTATTGCTCATGTCTAATTACAGTCTTCCTCCTTATTTGTATGGCCAAGCTGCAAACTCATGTCAGTATATTTAAAGATCGATGATTTTTTTCATTCTTTCTTCACCACCTTTCAAAGTAGTCCTTCTGAGATATTATGGTTAGTATTAAATCTGTTCCAGTCAATATGTTTTTATATTAGCAATGTATCAAATGAATACATGTCTCTGGAAGGTGTTGCGTGCAGTGACAACCCCAACCAACAATTACCACCTGACTGCAGTTCCCGTAAGCTTGATGGTGTTTTAGCATCTTTTAGCCTCAGATTTGGTTTGACAGCCCTCAACAGGTAGCTGTTTTCAACTAACAGCTCTGGCAAACCCACTGTACACTACCTGTTTAGCACTAAACAACAGACAAGCAGGTGGTAAAGAAAGTGGAGCTTTTAGCAGCCAAAGAGGACCTAAAGACTCAGAAGGAGAGCTGATATTGAACTTTCATTTATCAGGTGGACAAGGCACATCTCTAAATCAATGGTAATGTTGCTCTGTGTCTGCTGGATGTGTTTGCTAGCAGGTTTGTTTTGTTCAGTTTAAAATAAATGGCTGTTTCCTCTGCATCTCTGGTTGATATCTCACAGTAATGATTTGACCCATGACTGATCAGAGCAAGTTTAACTGCCTGGCTGGTGCCTCTCTGAGGCCCGATGGGGCCATTCTGTCTGTTACTTCACGGGTTACCTGGTTTCTTCCCAAAATCCAAAGACAGCACATTTGTGGTTTGAAATGATAACGCTGGCAGACCTTTTACTCAAAACTCTTGGTCACTTTTGAAACAATGAGTCCTTGATTTCACAAGTTGTCAAAAGCTGTCATTTCCTTACTAGCCGCCCATTTTTCATGCAAAAAAACACACTGTGATTTATTCCTTAGACTTCAGCGCATTTGTTTTGGGTTTTGGAAAGGCTAAGAAACAGTCCTCTCTAACCCTCTGAGACCTGCAGGGTCCATGGCAGACCGGGCTGACACATCTGTCTTTAAGAGGCTGTAGCGGGCTCATTGGTACCTGAAACTAAGGCATGCATTGGTACCAAGCATGCCATGCTAACATTTTGGTGGGGAAATTTGGAAAGGATGTATTTAGCGGTCACTTGAACTCCCACAAGATATGTGAATGAAAATAGTTTCTATAGCTACCAATGATCGAGTCTCTTCTTTACAAGCATTTTGCATGTAGGATAAATGTGTATACTCCATGGTAGTTGTTCCATTGTAGTGACTCTGTAGCTTTCCTTGGTATGTAATGACAGAAAAATGTACTCATGCATAATTCTCCAGTTGTCTTAAGTTTTACATATCAAATCCCAGCATGGGGTTTTCTTTGATGTTCGTCAAAGTCTTTGGTGTCTCAATGTGGATAAATAAATGCTCAGCTGAAGGTCACGACCCCTCACGGGCCCGACAGGCTCATCAGCCTTTGGATAAACACGGAGAGAGAGAGAGAGAGAGCGAGAACGTCCCACTTGGCTACTCACCGAGACAATGATGGAGTCAGACAGCGTGTGTGTGTGTGTGTGTGTGGATCACTCTCGCAGTACTGAGCTGGCGGGGTTATGGAGATAAGGTGTGCTTTATTTAGCGACTTCAACATGATGGAGCCTAAATCGTGACATCACTGCTGGCTCCACACAGCGATGCCAAATGGGTATACAGATTTTACAACGGCTTGTTTTTGTCTCTTAATACAACAGACCTAGAGCTCAGAGTTGCAGCGTTACCTGAAAGTATTAAAAAGGTGTCTCTGCTAGAGTTTTCTGCCGTAGCTGTCAGAATTCGTACTGAAGGAGCTGGAAGAAGAATTAATTACAAAGCAAATGTATGGGGTCAGATCGGTCTCATAATTCACAAATGCACACAGAACAATTCACAAATATATTTGATTTACAAATGCACATAGAAGGATTTACAAATAAATTTGACAAATAAATTTGAATCACAAATGCACAAAGAACGAATTACAAATACATTCCAATGCACAAATGTGGGTTTGTATGTATTTATTTGTGGATCACACTGCATTCGTGTGTGAATCGCTACACATTTGTGTGTGGGTTTTTTGAGACTCCCCTGACGTTGCCAGATCCACAAATGCGTTTTTTCAACATGGACCTATCTGTAGCCAATCAGATGTCACCCTCATTTTCAACCAATCACATCACTGCCGTCCTGCCGTTGCGGAAGCAGCTCTGGAAGCGTTTGTCATTCAGACGCATTTGTGCGACTACGGATAATATTCTGAACCCAGACACGGGGGAGTTTGATGGTCCAATGTTTGAGGGACTTCCACAACAAGTATAAAGCAAAACTAGTGGTTACTTCAATATATATTTAAACTATATGTGGTTAAATTGCGACATTCACTTAATTTGCGCCGGAAAGGGGGCGTGGCTTATCTCCGTGACTTATCTCTGTAAAAAGAGTTTCCATTTCCGCGATCCAGAAAGAAAGAATACATACATTATCCTTATATCCTTATATGAACACAGACACGGGGGAGTTTGATTATCCACCGTTTGAGGGACTTCCACAACAAGTACAAAGCAGAACTAGTGGTTAGTTCAATGGTGGAGGCTGAAGTGTGTTGAGCACTGAACCCCCAGTTGCTCCCCGGGGCGCCTCACAGCAGCACACTGCTCCTTAACTACATAGGATGGGTTAAATGCAGAGAATAATATCCCTAAGGGAATTAATAAAGGATCATTTATGTCTTCTTTCTTTCTGGATGGCGGAAATGGTAACTGTTTTTACAGAGATAAGCCATGCAACCTTTCCGGCGCAAATTAAGTGAATGCCGCGATTTAACCACATATAGTTTAAATATATATTGAAGTAACCACTAGTTTTGCTTTATACTTGTTGTGGAAGTCCCTCAAACGTTGAACCATCAAACTCCCCCGTGTCTGGGTTCATAATATTATCCATAGTCGCACAACTGCGTCTGAATGACAAACGCTTCCAGAGCTGCTTCCGCATTGGCAGGACAGCAGTGATGTGATTTCAAATTTATTTGTCAAATTTATTTGTAAATCCTTCTGTGTGCATTTGTAAATCAAATATATTTGTGAATTGTTCTGTGTGCATTTGTGAATTGTTCTGTGTGCATTTGTGAATTATGAGACCGATCTGACTCCATACAAATGGACTCTGATGTTGATCAGGTTTTAATAAGCGTCTCTTTACAATGTGTCTTTGCGAGACACAAAAAGCGACTTAACTTTGTTTTGATTTTTTTGTCTTTTGCCCTGGCTGCTATCCATTTTTGTTTAGCTTTTCATCTCAACAGACATGGGAAGATTACACTATTGTTGAAAAAGAGTGTTGGCTAAATGCCTGAAACACAAAATGTAAATGCGGGGGGAAGAATATTCTTCTACTCGACAGGGTTGTTGCTCTTTTATGCTGATTTGGACAGCTTTCTATCTCGGGATGCATTCCCCGACATCCATTTGTGTTTTTCTAGTTTGCTTGGGGCTTGTTTGGGGCGACTGTGGCTCAGTGGTTAGCAAGTCAGTCTTTCAACCAGAGGACCGGGGTTCAAACCCCGCCTCAGCCAGTCCATGTCGTTGTGTCCCTGAGCAAGACACTTAACCCCCACTTGCTCCCCGGGCGCTTCACGAGGCTGCCCACTGCTCCTTAAAGGATGGGTCAAATGCAGAGGATAAATTTCCCCACTGTGGGACTAAGTGTGGGACTAATAAAGGGGTTTCTTCTTCTTCTTTCTTCTTAGCCTATACATGTGGAGCTCATCACCTCCGTTTTCAGCTGTCGGAAAACGCTGTCACTGCTCAGGCCTAGTTCATGCTCAATGATTATTCTTTATGAAAATGTATTTTATAATGTATCTTTCTCTCCCCCCCTGTCTATTTCTTGCCTTAGGATCTGAAGAAGGTGCTGTCTTTCCCCCCGTACCCTGGGGAGTTTCTGCACCCGGTCGTGTATGCCTGCACGGCGGTCATGTTGCTCTGCCTCTTTGCCTCCATCATCACGTACATAGTGCACCACAGGTAAGCAGCAGGCTCCGCCTCTATATACTCACGCAACCGCCATTGACTTTATTTGGGCGGACACTCGGGCGGATGCGTTTGCGATCCATCACCTCTGTGGTTTGCGGTCTACTTTTCGAGTTCCCGGGTGTGAGTCAGACGCTTTAGGGCCAGCGTGAAGCACCGCAGCCTGTGTGACTAAGAGGATCTGAAACACCAGCGCAGATGTGTGCCTGCGTTTCAGACAGTCATAGCATGCTTCTAATGGATTTCTACGGGGCATTCAGGCCACCTTTACTATTCCATATGGAGTCGAAGACAAAGGATGTGTCGCGTGGCTCCTGCGGTTTTTGCACTGTGGCATCCGTCTGCCGTTATTAAAGCAGCGGGAGCCTGACTACCGTATTATTTCAGCACAGCAATTCATCATCTGTTTTTCTTGTCGAGCATCAGTCACTTCATCACGTCCGTGGCATTAATGTGCCCTTGTTGTAATAGCTCTCCATCGTTTTTAATACGTAGGAAATGTCTCAAATGTCACATTTTCTAAAACAAATAAATACAAATATTGTATTTACAGAATAACGCAGTTAACTCAGACAGATATATCTCCTTTTATGGATGTTTTCTAATCCGCGTAAAACGCGCAGCAGCCGTCTGTGACACCTGGGACAGACAGGGTGCGTCCTCCTGCAGTCAGACGGAGATGACAGCATCTGGGTCTCCGAACAGCAGCATCGCTTACTGTCGTCTGGCGCTGCAGTGTTGACTGGAGGGACAGAAAAAAACTGCAACACAGACAGGAGCAATTTCAAAATGGCAGAAGGTTGAGATTTGAGATTCAAGTCGAATGTAAACGGCTTCCTGACACCACTGGATATCCTGATGTTTTGTGCAGAACCTGTGTACTAATAAAAAAATAATGTTAATACACAACCATAATCAGTAGGATTTAAAGACATTTTGATAGGATTAAATTAAAGAAGAAGAATGCGAAAAACATTCAATCAGGGTCTTTTTTAATGGAGTGGTAGTGCACCACTGCATTTGTAAAGGAAAAAACACAAATGATTTTATAATGAATCTTTGAATAAACATATATGCTAAATCATAGAGGTATTTTACTAGACTATCATATCAGTTTTGCTAAATGTATAATTATTACTGTCAGAGCAGACTATGTTTGCATGAACATTAGTGTGCCATACTTACCATGATTTTGTTTATATTATGACATACAGTATGACGTTTGTATGGAACATAGTTATTCATATCAATGTATACATGAACATAGCAATAAATTGCTGTTTACATGTAACAGGAACGTGATCTCTACGTTTGCTCTCCAGCTAGCACATCTGGGTGTTAATACTTACGTAAACACACTCATTCACCACAAAGCTCTTCTCAGAGCAAAGATGCATTCATTCCGGAGAAAAATCCCATATTTAAGACATAAGGCCGGCGCTTCCATGGTGTCTGTCACACTTGAAGAGTTCCCTCTCAGCGACGCTCACATTAACAAAATCCAACACCTCCCCGTCCTCCACGCCTCCCTCTAGGCCCTCTAGGCCCTCCCCAGCAGTGAAACACATCTCTGTTTAGCAACACTTTGGTTATGGAGTATCACTCCCGCTGACTGACAGTATCCGAGCACTGCGTGTTAAATGGGCAGAATGCGAGAGAGGCTGTTCAAGGACAGGCGCTGTGGGTTGTGCGCTTTTGAATTTGTTACTTTCTCACTTCAGCTCACAGACGCATGCACACATGCATAAATACATGCATGCAGGATGTGCTGTTGGTTCTGTCTCTGCCATCAAGATAAGCCAAGATAAAAATCTGATCCGGGATTAGGGGGTGCAATGGTGATGTGTGATGTATTCGCTGAGTAAAGAGCACAATGGTGGCTATCATCACACTTCTCCTTTCAACCCTGAATCCTTTGAACCCAATTGGTGCAATTTGTTTTAAATCTTCCCAGAGTCATAACACAGATGTCATGAAAGTTCATCTTTCCAGTGGTCATTGATGTTCAGCGACAATGAGCATCCATAAATCCACAGAGAAGTCATATTAAAAGGATGTTTCTTCAGATCGTCTCACAGTTCTCAAGCTGACAACTTTTTCTTCCGAAAAACCTTAACTGGTTAACCTTTTACTTTGTAATCTTTGCTGTTAATAAGATATAATATATTTTTACTGTATAGTTACTGTCATGTACACTGTAAAACATTTCAGGCCAGTTCAACTTACAAACGAAAGTTCGCCTGCTGCCTTGAAAAAGCGATTTCACTCAACTTAAAAATTTCCTTTGATTCAACTAGGAAATGTAAGTTCATAAGGTTGATGTAACTACAACGAGCTAGTTGTCTCAACATGATGAGTCAAGTTATCAGAGTTGAGTGAACTTTTAGTCCCTTGTTGTTTAAACTTGATCCACCAAGTTAAAATAACTTGTACAACTTGCCATTTTAAGTTAAGATGATTTACATCACAAATTTGTTTCAACTTGCATATAAATGTTATTTTGACTGATAATTGAAAGTGTGCTTGCTTTATAAAAACGAAATGACCAATAATTCTTGATTCTGTTAAAAATATATAACATTTATTGGAAGAAAATATACACAGACTGAAACATTGGCTACAAGTACATCTCAACACACCCAAATATACATGTGTTAAATACATGTTTCCCACATACAAGTGGAGGCACTCTGACAGACACTGACAGTATGTGTGGTTGTACAATGACAAATGAGAGATAATTACAACAAGTTCATACGTTTTCAATATAAACATAAGAACATTGTAAACACCCCAAAAAATGGATACACATAACTTAATTGCATACTTTCAAAAAAAGGGAAACATATAATTAGAGACAGCTGGAGATAAGGTAGTGTGGCTGTGAAGAGGCGATATGTGGGATACTGAGAACTTTACAAAAATCCATATAATACATTTTTATAAAAATGTATTATATGTTTAATTTCTTAAACACAATTCTAACAGCCCCACAAAAGGTGTTACGTGTCAAAACAACCAATCTACAGTTTAGAAGAGTTTTAGTCTAAAGCTTGACTTTGATATGTGCTCTAATTGTTTTACTGGCTATATTTATAATTATTATTATAATCTGGGGCAACTGTGGTTCAGTGGTAGAACAAGGACGTCCTTCAATCAGAGGATCGGTGGTTCGATCCCCGGCTCCGCTAGTCCATGTCGATGTGTCCTTGGGCAAGACTCTTGACCTCTCTTGTGTGAATGTTAGTTAGTGATGGGCAGGTGGTACCTTGCATGGTAGCTCCTCCCATCAGTGTGTGAGTGGGTGTGAATGATGACATGTAGCGTTAAAGCTTTGAGTGGTAGGAAGACTTGAAGAGAGATATAAAATATACAGTCCATTTACCATTTATCTGAGCAGTTTGCTTCTGAGCCCATGGAATCTTGCTGAGCACTGGTCCGGTTTAATGTTCATGAAGGAACTCAAAGGTGTCGTTCATATTACGGGGGCACTCCAGGTTAAGGCAGTAGATTGTGGCCATCAACATGGCAAAGCCTGTGGTACGTCTCTGAGCTCGTGTTGGATGATCTTCTCTGCTACTTCGGCCACATCGAAGACTGTCAAAGGACCTGGAGACATATAAAGATATTCACATCTTAACAGACATCTCCAAAATAGTACTAGTTCAATGTTTGGAGAATCCTTATTAAAAATCTCTATAACAAAAAAAAGGTGAAGGAGACTATTGAAAAGACAGTTTGTAATTATACAAAATCTCTGTAAAAAATAGTGTGGCTAGGGGTAATAAAACTAATGAACACAAAACATGTTACCATTGTCACATTACAACCATTGAGTGTAGTAAATGTGTAAATACAGTGTCTTACATCACACATCCGGATATTGTCAGAGGGATCCTTTGAAAGATAGCATGGAAGACCAAGCAGGGCAGCTGTTCTTCGGTTTTGATTTGCATCCTAGGAAAAACAGATAAGGGTAGATGAATGCAATACCAAAGGTATAATCCTAACTTGAGTCCTAAACACCACCAATGATGATGTCCATGATGATATTTATAATACTGGATTATTCTTCTATGTCAATTAGAGGGGAATTCACAAAACTTACATTTCCACGTCAAGTACTGGACATTCTTGATGACATCTGTAAATTAAAAAAAACAAAAGAATTGCATATTTAGTGAAATGAGTTTCAGACAAATAAAACCCACATATATTTGTATTTATTATAAATATAACGTGCATTTACTTTATTTACATTTCATTTAGCTGACGCTTTTATCCAAAGCGACTTACATGATATACATTAGACCGTAGACACAGCAACGGTGAGCAATTAGGGTTAAGTGTCTTGCTCAAGGACACAAGGACATGGACTGGCTGAGCCGGGGCTTGAACCACCGACCCTCTGATTGAAAGACTGACTTGCTAACCACTGAGCCACAGTGGTTCAAGTCGCTTCAATTATCAATCTTTTACATTTCTAAATGCTGTCTGCTGTGTGGGTGCAAACATGCACCACGCGGCGCGCATTAATACAAGTAATTACTGGCATACAAACTAAATATCAACCCATTAATAAATACATTTTGCCCACTGACAAAGAGCAAGCAAAGAGCAAGCAAAGCATGGGCACTGACTCAGCCTTCAATGTGAATCCCTCAGCCATGACTCTATAGTCTGCTTAATGTTCATGGATGCCGGTGTTAGGTTAGCTAGCACGCGCGAGCTAGCTAGCTAACCTAACAAGCTAGTTAACCTAACAAGCTAGTTGGCGGGTAATGAAAGAAAATTGCGGTCACTTAAGAAAATGAACCAATAGCTTCTAGTTCTACATTAATTACGTTTTATCAACTGCAGGACAAATAAAATAGGTCAACCATTTGTCTTAGAAGTTCATGGGAAAAACTATTAAGGGAAATTGTTAAGCTAGCTGAATATTGAAGCCACACAGTTAGCTAGCCTTTCCAGACCATTGAAAAGCACATTACATTTACAGTTACATTACTAACGTTACCCATGCTATTAATTAAGAAAAATACTTAAAGTCATAATTTAAACTCACCTTCATGTGCCAAAGCAAAGCGAGAGGAATCCTCAGCTCTGTTCAGTCCGCTCTACTTGATGCAGGTGGAAAGTAACGGTGAATTGCTCCGCCTCGATTCACTGGAGGTTGTCAGGTTAATAGACTCCCTCCGCCGGTGGAAGTAGTCCTTTCTTGTTTACCACAAAATGCCAATATTTTCATTGGAATTTAAGTATTTGACTTATCTGCAGTGTTTATCCAGTAGATTATGGCTAGGCTTCAACCTGGCCATGGTTTAAAAAAGACAGTTTCCCTAAAACTCAAACATGACAACATTTGTTCTTTTATCCCCCACTCCCGCCTTTTTCCAGTCTTTTGTTTTTTTTACTGACAACTTAAAGAGCCAAGTTGAATTAACTTGAACAAATTTCAAATAAGTCAACACAACGCATTACTGTAAGTTTAACTACGTTTAACTTGAACAGTTAAGTTCAAAAGCTAAAACTTATCAGAGCTCTTTGAGTTAAAGAGAAGTAGTAAGTGGAAGTAACTAAACAGGGCTGTGATGTTTTACAGTGTAGAGCTGGGAGGGGCAATTGTTCAGTTCTGTTGTTTATCAGCTTCTAGTAGATTCATAATTACAATATGACCATGTTTGTTTAAATTTCTCCTTTTCAAATGAATGATTCAAAAGCAACAAAATAAAGGTACTTAAAGCCGCTCTAATCAACAGCAGCAGGCAGCTGGTTTCTGTGAGAAAACACACTGTACACCACCTGCTCAGCACCAAACCTCAGACAAGCGGCTTGCCAGTAAACATAGTGGAACACTTTGCGGCTAAAGAGTCAGATATTTCCCTCAGGAGTTGGTGGAGACCAAAACCAAACAAAAAATATTGGACTTGCATTTGGCAAGTCGGCAGGTGCATGAGTTAATTCTGTTGTAAAGACCGGTAAGTAAAGAAGGAGCCCAACAGTTTCCAACACATTATAAGGTTATTATTATGTCATTGATGTGCTTACAGCTTGTTGCAGTGCAAACTATGTGTTCTTATATGTGACTTGCCTACTGATTTTAAGCATAGAGCCCAGCACTATTACTGCCAGGATCCCCCTTTCCTCCACCATAATTAGCATGAAACCACTCCCATTTCTCCATTTACCAGCCCTGCCACCTATGTCTTATGGGACTCATCAGCAGGTTTAGAACGATTCCCACCAATGAAGCGGCAGTCAAAGCCACCCATTGTACATTGTCATTTAATACCGTCCACAGCTTTAATGTAACTTACAGTTGGCTCAGCAATGGGTGCAGGGTGAGGGAGCAGATGCAAAGAGGACAGTCCCCCCCCCCCCCCTATCCCCCCTCCCCCCTCCCTTACTTTCTGGGAGATGGGGAAGTGGAGGGATGCCAGGTTAATGTACTTGACCCAATGAAAGCCCAGAGCAGAGCCTATGAAACCCTTTCCATGGAGGCCAGGAGCCAGCCTGATTTATGGCCTCCTTGCTGGATAGAGTTCAGTACTTGGACGACGGCGGAGGCATCGACAGCAGCAGCTCCAGCTCTCCCTCCCCTCGCACAGAGCAGCGAAAGCCCCGGCCCCAGACACGCCTCATAGTTCACTGCCGAGCCACCGCTTCATCTACAGTTGGCTCACGTGCAGCCGGGGCTCTGCTCCTCCATTTTGGGGAGCAGAGATTTTCAGCACAAGGTTATATAATTTCAAATGGTGACAGACTGTGGCTGTATGGATGGAAAGGAGGGAGCTGACACAGTGAAGTCATTAAAAGAATCGATGGCCTGTGAATTCACAACATGCGAGAAATATGTTGACGTTGTCTGACCTGTTTAGCCTTTTTTCTAACAGCTGGGTTGAAAAATGGTAATGTAGGTTAAGTGCCCTGCCCGAGACTTAATAACCCCTCTCCGACCCCCGGACCCCCGGTTAATGCCATAATTCACAAAGTGGATATGAGTGCATAGTTTTGCATTGTAACAACTTCAATTGGCCCAGCCAACTGGAAGCAATCCCTTTTTATTTCATCGTCACACCAGCAGTGATTCCTATTTGTGTGCATTTACCGCTGCATGTTCTGTTTGTGTGTAAGTGGCTGAAGAAGCTGTGTAGGAATGTTGTACACTGACTAACACACTGGGCTCTTACTGAGAATCTGATCTGTGAATAGCCCAATGCCGAGGTCCACAATTCTAAAAAAACACATTATCCTGAGGATTGCAATGTTTTAAAAATGCATTTAAATCATTCTTAACCTTTTTCAAGTTTCACTGGGTACCAGGGGGGTTTGACATTTTAAAAAGGGGTGGATGTTAAAACTGATTCTTTGGATTTTGTTTGGACTTTTCTTTTCATTTGGCATGAAAAATATTCCCATTAATACTTTTCAATCAAAAATGAACTTCTCTGTCACTGAATGGATCTTCTCTGCATGTTTGTGTTGTTTTAGCTTTTGCATGAAGAAAATCTTACGAGGAAACTGTTGTGTGGTGTTAAAGGTGACAATATGGTTCTGTGCACTTATTTCAAGTACAAAAGTCTGATCACTTTTATTTTTTAAATTAAGTCTGCCATGGGGGCCAATAAAAATAATAATAAATTAAAGTCAACCTTCAAATAGTAGTATATATTCCATTGCATACTAGAATCCCAACTAAGTAGGGTATGTAGGCAAAGCTCCCAGCATGCACCAGGATCCACAGACTCATGTTACGTGTCCTCCTGCGCTGTTCCTGGGTTCTGTTTGTTCTACAATGTTCCCGCTGTTCCACAATGGCGTCGTTGTAATACAATTTGTCATCAAGAGTGAACGTGGTTCGACCGTGAGTGATTGATGACATGTCACCCAATTAAACTTCATGAGATGATGGCAAACATTCTGTCTCTCTCGCTCATGTGTAGTCTGTCAACCTCCTGTTTTCGAAAGTAGCATGTTTAGGTGAAAATAAAATATCTCAGTAACCCTAACCAGCTCTAAATGATTCACTTTAATGAAACATTCTGTCTGACAGATGGTGTTTTGACCCAAGTTGAAAATATTGAATGTGAATCATTGTTTTTCAAAGTTGAGCCAAGGTTGAAATGTTTTCAGAAAATATTATATTATTCAGCATTTGTACTGGCAGCCGAGTATGTAATGGCCTGTTTGCACGAGCAGCATTCCCCAGGCTCACCGTGGTTGTTATTCTATATGGCAGCAGCAAGGTAAAAGAAAGGGGTAATTTATGCAGACCTTGCAAAATACGGGCTCAAATCACACTTGAAGTGACTGATGGGCAAGGGTATAGTACCTTGAACAATGAATCTCAGTGAGATGATGAAACACACTACACTGTGGGGGTTCTGGTATTTACCTGCTAATTCTTTTGATTCTTGGTCTCTTTTGGCAGCGCAATCCGCATCAGTCGGAAGGGATGGCATATGCTTCTCAACTTCTGTTTCCACACGGCTCTGACCTTTGCTGTGTTTGCCGGCGGCATCAATCGAATCAAATACCCCATCATCTGTCAAGCAGTAAGTGCATTCCCTTTTCATTCATCCCACTCTCAAAGCTTGTCTGAAAATTGATTATGAACGTCTATTCAGGTGTCTGCGATCAGAGAGTGTGTGGACGTATAGTAGGTCGGCTTTATGGGTTTTTCATGCTTCAGCTGCATGTATGCTCCAGTAAGTCATATAGCAAAGTGTTGACACAATGAGGCCTAATGATTCAGGCCTTTCCATCATGACTGCACTCACTCTCAGTCTCTCTATTGTCTGTGTCTGCTCTCCTGGCCTGGGGCTAGCTGTGAGCATCATAGCCCAAATGTTGTGTCACTTTTCTGGACATTTTGGAAAGTGGCAGTATTTAAAACATTTACTGGTCATTAGAATTCCACATAGGCTACTGTAAATATGTTTTTTTCCCATGGAAGTCTAGTTACCACACTGATTTTCATTTAATGACAGCGTCAAAGCTATTATGGCATTTACATATGCAGTTTGGGGGTTTAACAGATGTCACACTCATGTACAGGTTTTGTCTGTAGGTGGTCCAAAACAAGACAGCGGTGTTCACATATCTCAACAACTGTCAGATTGATTACACAGGATTCATGGTCCCCAGAGGGTGAACCCCACTGACTTTTCCTCTAGGTCCACCAGCATGTCAAAGTCTTCAGCGATCCTGTGAAACATCTTCACAGCTACTAGAAGCTGGTCATACATTCATAGTTCCCAGAGGATGTATCTTAACGACCTTCATTTTGCACTAATCATCAAGCTCAAAACATATATTTTTCCAATACTTTGGTTCAACGGTCAAATACAAAACTAATCACGTTCCCATCAGCATCATTTGTACTTTGTGTAAACCGGCCAAATAGCAAATGCTGGCATGATAACACGCCCATCTAGGATGATGAAGATGCTAAACATCAGCATGTTAGCATTGTCATTGTGAGCCTAGATGCTCAGATTAGCATTTAGCTCAAAGCACCGCCATATAGAGCTGTTAGCGGCTGTTAGCTTGACCGAGGAGAAAAAGATTGTTCTCTGAAGTCTTTCTGAGTCACCATACATACAATAGCATCTACTATTGCAGTGGTTTTTAACCTTTTTTCAGTGATGTACCCCCTGTGAAATATGTTTACAGCCAAGTACCCCCTAACCAGCGCAAAGCATTTTTTGTTGAAAAATGTAATATAAAATATATTAAATTCAGTGTATGAACTTACAATTATATTTGATTGAATAACTATTTTTAAAAGATTTTTGAATGGATGCTAATTTGAAATAAAAAAAGAATTAAATCGTACGTACCCCCTGGAGTGCCTTCACGTACCCCCAGGGGAATAGGGGCGGCATGGAGATTTGGGATGTCAAGACAGATTTGGCAAGAGAATTGAAAGAGAAATGCTTTCTTGCCTGCTGGCCCCTCACTATTTTTAGGATGTTATACAGCAAGAAAAATGCAGGTGGGACAAGGAGGAAACTTTTATAATAAAGACAGAATGTTTATTACTTTGTAAAGGTACTCTGGGAAAAAATATTGGCTGAGGCATTAATTGGAGTGTATTGCTGATGGAAGTAATTCTGAAGTGACAGATGAGAGATCAATGAGGTTGTCGAAATCCGTGTTGAGATAAGAGTCGGTGTCAAAAATGGCGGAAAGCGAGAATAAAAAGAAAGTCACATGTTACTTTTGTTTCTTATTTTTTCACATGGTTGTATATGGTCCCGGTGGATTTCCTCTCCAACTGATTGACAGCTGGACCTGTTCAGGTTGCGAGCATGAAACATTATCTAGAGCCGAGCATCCTCCAAAGTCAGCTCACCTCAGCAGGGGGTGCATTTACTGTATGTAGCCACGGAGAGATTGATGTGCACTTCTTTTCCACTTTTAACTCTCCTGTCTCAACCGCCTCCGTCACTGGGCCTCGCTCGCTCCCTTTATCGCCCGTTTGGAGACTCAGCTGTCACAAGCACTTTAGGTGGCCCCTTATTCCGTGGTGTAAAGACTCCACCTCTACGTGGTGAAATGCGGAGCGTCGTGTTTCATGCCTGAGCTGCGAGAGAACGAGTCCCGTGACAGGGAAGTCCTTAAGAAGTCCTTAAGCAGCCGCCTTCCTCCGCAGCTGTACAACAAAAAGGACCGGCGTTTGTCTGTCTCTCCAGCTTTGCCGTTTACTGTCACGTTAATAACTTTCCCATCCTCTTTACTCTGCTGACAGTCACGTTGAGGAAGTTCTCGCTCAACCTTTTTGTCACTTACGGTCCACTTCTGATTGTTAAAAAAAAAATAGGGCGGTGAAAAAAAAGAAGAAAAAATAAGCTGGGCTGTAAATATGTGTTATGCAACTGTCAGCTGTAATGACCAAAATAAATATTCTGCTTACCCTCACCCATCACTGACTGCCGGTATGAATCCAAATTTAATGCAGTCAAGGTCATATTTTCTCACCACACGCGTTGGAGCTCAGAGTTGTCCGCCACATCACTTTTTCTTATGAAAAACGGATCCATTTAGTGTTACTGTCCTGGTGTCTTTAGCTCCCATAGTGTGATGTATTCCAGACATGTACATACAGTATCATCATGCAGCCACTGTCAATATAAATCCTGTATGCTGTATATACAGTATTGATTCATTTGCCCTTTATTTAAGGTTTACAACTTACAGAAACACTTGACTTTTTAGTTTTACTACGACGTCGTGGAAACGTAGGACCCACCCTCCAGTTCCCCTTCAGGTAGACACTGTTAGCTCCGTCAGCCTTTTTGCTGCTGTTTGCTGCGAGCCACCGGCTCAGGCATCGCCATGTTGAGAGCTGTTGAGAGGCAACAGAAATAATCCCGTATATACATCTAGAATAAAGCACATGTTATAAGAAATACAAGGAATGAATGAATTAAACCTCAACGACATTCTTCACAGATTTTATCAACTTCTCGAGTGTTGAGTTGTAATAGTTATTTTAACTTGCACATGAATATAAAGAATGTATATGTTTAAATTACAATACTTATGAAGGATAATAATAATTAATATGGAATATTAATTAAGATTATGAAGATATGTATTGTAGCATAGTAAAAAGTCCCGGAAGTGCTAAACTGGTGTACATTTATACTAGAGCTCCCCCTAGTGGTATAACAAAAGACTGATATCGTAACATTACATATTATCATTACAACAATTAGCATGCTATGTTATTGTTATGTTATCTTGCATGTTGGGAAACTAACCAATGGAGAGGCCTTAAGCTCAGCGAATGAGAGTATATAACAACTTGTGCGGACATTTGTAAGGGGTGAAAATGTTCCTTCTCGTGGATCGCACAGACAGCTAACTGCTTACAGCATGACTGTAAGTGGACTGTGGACTGCTTGAAGCGAGACACCCCCGGCCGGGAACTATTTTCTGATCATCATCATCATCCTTTTTATTAAATACTTTTTTATTATAAGTAATGGAATCTGGACTCTCTCTTCAAACCCGAGGTTTGAACTTAACACGAGCTACGACGACTCAAACACTAACAATGCGCTGTATTTGTCAATCTCCTCCAACCCCATTTAATTGGATAAATATTTTATTGTTTTACAAGATAACTGAACAATTAACACTGGGACACAGATTTGTGTGTTGTGTGTTTCTTATTAGACGTCTCTAAATCTCCACTCCCGAGGCAGCGGTCACAAAGAATAATTTTGATTCATGTAGAGTTTTGCTGTGCCCCAATGATCGTGAATCTCTCTCTCTTTTAGCTCTGTTTTTTTGTCTCTACCAGCCCCTGTCTCTTTAGCAGCTAAATGCTCCATCTATTTATTAATCTAGTTAATCTAGACAGGGACAATGCATTTGCATATATAGATAAAGTTCCACCGCTGCAATGTGTGTATGACTTCTAGCCGTATTTAATTTTCAGGCCTGGTTAGGCTTTCACCAGCTAGTCACTAAGTCGCGGTCTGGTGCTGAGCAGGTAGTGTGCAATGATTTTATACCAGCCGCCTGCTGCAACCGAAAGCGTCACTATGAAAGGTGAACAATATGTTGTAGATTGAATGGCTGAACTCCATCAAGCCAAGCTGAGCTGCAGATCACCTTTCACATTGTTAAATATTGATTATAGCTGCGTTAATGCTTGATTGACCAGTAGTATGCCATTATTAGGGGCAACATTTGGGTTGCCTGTATGTCACTTTGGCAGGTTTACGTCATTGTCTACTCGCTCTCTAATACGCCTTGACTATTAGAAATTGAGGAATCCACTCTATTCACAAACTAACATTTATAACGAGTTTGAAGTCATTGTTAAAATATTCCTTTGATGCAATAATCCATCAGTCGCAGATGTAAAGTCGCTGTTTTGGTTAAGATATTCTCTTTTTCAGAAGATCCTGTCAGGTCTCGTGATAGGGACCCAAAAGCAAAGTATGAACAAAAACGTAAGTTTATTGTCTCTCAGCAAACAAAACTCAAATACTCTGGCCCTCAGGCAATACTCAGCAGGCGAATGGCGAAGTCCCGTGTCAAACTCGTGAAGGCAAATCTGCCGCTGCTCCGGCGGCGTCTCGTGTCTCGGGCTGAGTAGAACATATGTAATCTCCCGACGCCGAACCTCCGGGAGGAAATCCCTTTTATCCTGCGCCGTGATGTCTCTAACGCTCTGCAGCTGCGAGCGGCGGCCATCTTCCTCCCAGCTGTCCCGCGTCAACCTGATTACTGAACAAAACACAATCTCTGGTCCAAGCCAGCGTTACTCTGGCACCCCCTGGCGGTGGTGCCCTCAGGACCCTTACAGTACCCCCCCCCCTTAAAGGACGCCTCCTGGCGTCCACGGTACCACCGGACCAGGGTGGGTGGATGGGGGTCCGGTAGGAGGGCCAAAACACTCCTGACGACCACCAGGCGGAGACTCAGGAGGAGTGGGCCGGAGGACGGCCACCAGGCGGAGACTCAGGAGGACGGGCCGGAGGACGGCCACCAGGCGGAGACTCAGAAGGACGGGCCGGAGGACGGCCACCAGGCGGAGACTCAGGAGGACGGGCCGGAGGACGGCCACCAGGCGGAGACTCAGGAGGACGGGCCGGAGGACGGCCACCAGGCGGAGACTCAGGAGGACGGGCCGGAGGACGGGACCAACCTACACTTGGCTCGAGACGGGACTTGACCGGACAGGGCTCGGGACGGGGCCTGGCGGGACGAAACTTGGGACGGGACTTGACCGGACGGAACTTGGGACGGGGCTTGACCGGACAGGGCGCGGGACGGGACTTGACCGGACAGGGCTCGGGACGGGACCTGACCGGACGGGACTTGGGACGGGACTTGACCGGACGGGACTTGGGACGGGACTTGACCGGACGGAACTTGGGACGGGACTTGACCGGACCCGGAGGACCGGATATGGCCCGAACCTCGACCGGACTCAAGGGACCTGTGTTGGCTGGACCGCCGACGGGACTCGAGGGACATGTGTCGGCCGGACCGCCGACGGGACTCGAGGGACATGTGTCGGCCGGACCGCCGACGGGACTCGAGGGACAGGTGTCGGCTGGACCACCGACTGGACTCGAGGGATATGTGTCGGCCGAAACCGCCGACGGGACTCGTGAAACGGGTGTCGGCTGAGCCACCGACCGGGCTGGGTCTAACCGCAGCATGGGTGAGGCGACTCGGACAGGGGCCGACAGCGGCATAGCTGGGGAAGCTGGGACCGGGACTAGCACCGTGACGGGACACGGGACCGGGGCTGACAGCGGCACAGGGGCAGAAACTGGGACCGGGGCTGAATGCGACACGGTGGCAAAAACTGGGCCCGGGGCTGAAAGCGACACGGTGGCAGAAACTGGGCTCGGGGCTGGCAGCGGCACAGGGACAGAAACTGGGACCGGGGCTGAAAGCGACACGGTGGCAAAAACTGGGCTCGAGGCTGAAAACGACACGGTGGCAAAAACTGGGCTCGAGGCTGAAAACGACACGGTGGCAGAAACTGGGCTCGGGGCTGGCAGCGGCACAGGGACAGAAACTGGGACCGGGGCTGAACGCGACACGGTGGCAAAAACTGGGCTCGGGGCTGGCAGCGACACAGGAACAGAAACTGGGACCGGGACTAGCAAAGGCACGGTGGCAGAAACTCTGGGAGCTGGAGTCGGCCGGGGCGCCGACAGGACACGGGGAGCTGGAGTCGGCTGGGGCGCCGACAAGACACGGGGAGCTGGAGTCGGCCGGGGCGCCGACAAGACACGGGGAGCTGAAGTCGGCCGGGGCGCCGACAAGACACGGGGAGCTGGAGTCGGCCGGGGCGCCGACAAGACACGGGGAGCTGGAGTCGGCCGTGGCGCCGATAGGACACGTGGGGCAGGAGTTGGCCGGACCGGCGACAGGTCACGTGGAGCAGGGGTCGGCGACGGCGCCGACACCGGGACCAGAACTGGCGGCTCGTACGAGGGTGTCCCGGCTGTCGGCGGGTCCCGGGTAGTAGGTCTGGACTGCTTCCCCCTTCGCCGGCGTCGAGGGCCCGGGGTCCTGGCCTCCGGGGCCAGGGCTTGCAGATCGTAAAGGGGTGTCCAGGCGGTCCCCGAGTCCCAGGTAACGGGCTTGGCCTGCTTCCCCCGACGTCGAGAGCCCGAAATTCTGGCCCCCTGGCCAGAACTCTGAGCCCGTTGGAAGCTCCGGGGCCCACCAAACGCCAGCCGGGCACCTGCCCAGGGATCCGGTTCGGGATCCTTTAATCTGGGATCCTCGTTCGGGTCGGAGGTCCACGGACCACGGGCGAAGTGTTCCGCCAAAAACAACCCGACCGGGCTGGAGTTCCACATGAGCCCGGGGAACACACCAAAACAAAAAGAGAAACAAAAAAACTTGGTTTGCTGGGCCCTTGTCTTTGGGTCGGGAGATTCTGTCAGGTCTCGTGATAGGGACCCAAAAGCAAACCTCTCACAACAGGTAAAGTATGAACAAAAACGTAAGTTTATTGTCTCTCAGCAAACAAAACTCAAATACTCTGGCCCTCAGGCAATACTCAGCAGGCGAATGGCGAAGTCCCGTGTCAAACTCGTGAAGGCAAATCTGCCGCTGCTCCGGCGGCGTCTCGTGTCTCGTGTCTCGGGCTGAGCAGAACATATGTAATCTCCCGACGCCGAACCTCCGGGAGGAAATCCCTTTTATCCTGCGCCGTGATGTCTCTAACGCTCTGCAGCTGCGAGCGGCGGCCATCTTCCTCCCAGCTGTCCCGCGTCAACCTGATTACTGAACAAAACACAATCTCTGGTCCAAGCCAGCGTTACTCTGGCACCCCCTGGCGGTGGTGCCCTCAGGACCCTTACAGATCCATTCAAACAGAATATTTTACAACATGGCGACTCACAAGTACTTTTTTTTAACTGCTAACTATTATGCTGTATAAAACCTTAATACATGATGTACTAACTATAAATACGACCACAGCACTTGGTAAAGCAGGCCTTCTTAGAAAACGAAGTCCGCCTCCTGCAGAGTGAGAGCGGGTGTTGTTGACAAAGCCAATGCGACTCGTCGGCCCGGCTGCTGCTGCTCTTTAACTTATTTAGCATTTCAGTCATTTATCTAATCTTATCCCGGGGCCTTTGAATGTTTCTCGCTGCTCCTCCTTTACCCAATCACTGCTAACAGGACAACTCTCCAAAGATTTGGGCAAGAGCCCAGATCGTGCACCGCTCCGCTGGGAGGGAGGCGGACCCCACCAGACACAATTTTGTGATAATTACAGGACTTCATGTGGAGCTGTGAGGCGCTCCGACACATACGCACATACAAATGCTCTCGTATGCGCCTGCTGCAGTTCTCTCCCCAATCATCCTGCCCCCCACACACACACACATTGCACCCCCTTCCCTCCTCCCATGGGGACACATAAGTACATGCTCTCCCTCCGACAGAGGGAACTTCAAGGAGCTCTGAAACTAGCTTTGGCAGCTCTCGCCGCACTTCAAGCATTCACTCCCCCACCCGGCCCTCCTCTGCCCGTCAACCCCACACACACACACACACACACACCATCCCCACCATCTCCACCTGCATCCCATCCTCATCCTGTCGCTCCCTATCTGTATGCCACTCTTCCGCGTTGGACCGCCTCCCCGCGCCACTGCCGCTATGCAGCATCCGATGTCTTTTACGGCCTCAAAGTCAAAGTCGTCTCTGATCTCTATTTCTATCTTTTCTTCCAACACTACTCGTTTTGTCGTTGATTTGAGTAACACCTCCACTGCCACGCCACACAACTCCCGTTAGCTTGCTTTGAGCAGCAGAACAACACACACAGTATATCCTCGTTTCCCCTCGCCTTACCTCATCTTACCTCAGACCGTCAAATTTGGATTAGACGTCTCAGTTGATTGTTCAGGGAGTGTGTGACCAGTGTCAAATAACCTATTAATTTAGCAAAGAACTTGGTGAAGGATGTGACCTAGATCTGAGGTTACATCCAACTGTCAGCTTAAAGATGCTTTACAGAGGATTTCCTCATTAGTGTGCCACTGTGAAATTAGTTGTGACGGCAAAGGCTGGCACAAAAAAAAGAAAAAAGAAAGAAGACATTACAGTTTCTGCAGTGATTTGCTTTGTACTTCCATTGGGCCCAATTTGAGTGTTCCTGAGCTCATTTCCCCACATGTGAAAGGCTTCCGGCAGACTGGTTACTTATGCATCCAAAACAGTAGGGAGCCAATATAATGAATATATGCCCATAGAAGACGGCATGGGGGGACGTTTGAATTTAACTTAAATTGTTAAAACTAGTCATCTGACAGTGTCTTTACAGACAATGCAAAAAAGGTGCCATTCTTAACTAGAAAAGTGCACTCCATTGAGAGCTGGTCTCCGCCCTCTCCCCTCCAAAAAACAAAGACGATTTGAATCTCACTCAGTTCGCCCTCCCGGCACCCTGAAAGTCACGATGGGGTCCCAGAAAACTATATCAGATGTATTCATCTTGCATCATGCCTGTCTTTCGTGGAACATAACACATCGGGTATGAAATTAATCTGCAGAGGCTCCGGTTCAAAAGAAGACCAAACTGGAGGTCAGTGATTGAGCCCTGCAACCGACTAGGTAGCCAAGCCGATTGCTAGAAATGGCTTCCGATGCAGTTGTGGTTCACCTCCGGACCCGACCGGCCAGTTGAGAAGTCAGCAGTCAGTGACGGTAGAAAACAGTTGATACATTTTCACTGTGTGAGAGGTCCTTAACCCTAGAACACTAACGTTAAAAATAGTCACTGTATCACTGACATCAGGTATATTTCACCCGATATAATGTACCTGATAAAATATACTTCTCATCAAAATATATTAAAATACAACAATACAAGGCAAATTGAAGTACTCTTCTTTTATTTTTCCTATAGAACTTCTCTTAAAACAGGTATGATGTGGGGACACTGAAAAAAGACTCAAAAAAATTAGGGAATGGTCAATAAAACATGATTAAAAATATAAATAATGAAGCTATGAACTTGTTCTTTGGTCGACCCGTTCCTGGGACAGGTGAGCCTTGTCCTGTGAAGGAAAAGTCTCCTTCAATGTTAAAACCCATCGGAAATTTTTTCACCCTCTATCACTAACGTCGGGTGAAAATCACCCGAACACGTGTCTGTTGAGAAAAACAGGCATTGTAGTAGAGAGACACACCCACCTTCAACAAAGACACACCCACCTTCAATAAAGACACGCCCACCTTCAATAACACCGGTGAGCAGCATGAAGCTACACAAGGACCCACGCAACTCAGACAACACAATTAAAATAACGTAACCACAATCGCTCGGGTGAAAATCACTCGACGTTATTGTTCTATGGTTAAACATACAGTTAAAAATGAGCATAAATAATATTTGGCAGATTGGTCGTGTAGTGAGCCTGGAAAGTACAGACAGACAGAAAGATATACACAGACACACACACATACACACTACCGAACGCTGCAGAAAATTATGTCGGTAAAGTCAGCTACACGCATCAGCAACTGAAGGATCGAGTGAATTACTTACTGTTTCATTAACAACCAGAACAAACAATCGGTCTGTTTCGTCCTTGCGGCGACCAGACTGTTAGATTCCCAGTTTTACCCAGAGCCCAGTATCCGCATCGTTCTGTTTTGCCCCATAACTCTGGGGTATTTTCCACCACTGGTGGTGGTTTTGTTCTGGGTCTTCCTCTTAAGTGCTGGTGGGCTGACATGCTTTCTTTGTACTGTTTTACACTCTTTATGGACTTTCATTGATGCGTGACAAGTTGTCACACAACATCTCATATTTCCTATAGTTCAACGTGAAATAGAGTAGATTTAATTAACACATTCTAATAACACTTCTCAGGAGATCATTATGAACAGTCATGAAGGTGAGGGGAGGTAAGTTGAGAATTTGGATCGGTGCTCGAAACCAACGGTGTCCCGTTGTTCCTGATGATGCCACAAATCTGTGTTGTAATCGGAGCCAGTATGAGCTAGTTAGCTGTTAGCATGTGTGTGCAGCGCAGTCCTGCATGGCTAACGGAGAATGTACAGAGGTTTGCATTGAGTTATGTCATGATGGGTTCAAGCTCTATACTGTGAAAATGAGATTTTTGGGCGAAGGTAAATCATAACGGCAGTGGCGGCTGGCCAATAGAGGGCCATGGGGCCGGGCCCCCCCTGGATCCACCCACCCAAAAAATAAAATAAATATTCTTATAAAAATAAAAATAATATTCATAAATTATACAAATTGTCAATATTTGTGTTTTTGCGATATGGAATAAACCCAGTAATATTAGTAAAAATAGGATATCTGCGCAAAATATATGTTTTTCCTACACATCCCGTCGTGGGCCAGATCGCTTTGGCCCCCAAAAAGGCGGGATTAAAAGCAGTTTAGCCAATTGTTGATTAAAGATGTAAATGAGTGATATACAATTCAGCCAATCAGCGTCCTAAAAAAACGCGCTCCTTGGGGCCAATCTCATTTGGCCCCAAGGAGCGCGTTCCCGTCTCCTGTTCTCGTCAGGGGCGGGGCTAGTCTCTTGCGTGAGGCGCCACTATAACTACACGACAATGGCAAGGTCGAGTGCGAGCACTGGTCTTCCAAGAAAACCAAACCCTAACACGGTTTGGCTAAGCTACCTGCTGGATGCAGTCCTGCTAACGCCGTATTTTGCTTTCCATGATTGCTTTTTAAATCGACGAGGACTGATCCAGCATGGACAGATACGGGAGTACGGGACATGAAGCACTTGAAGAAAAATGAAGACAACATGAGAACACCAGGACACATGGATAACTCTATCAAGCTAGCACATCAGGCTGAGTGAACATCGCTACCCAGCTGGACAACGGACACAGGATTGCAGTGAAGGAACACAATGTGGCGGTAGATAAAAACGGGCACACTTTATCCAAAATAATTGATTGTGTGAAGTTTTGTGGGGCTTTTGAGTTTTGCACTACGAGACCTCCCTAGATGCTGTACTGGGGGAGCACCGTAACACAGCCAGCGTTTTTAAAGGCACGTCAAAGACGGCACAAAACAAGCTGTTGGACGGCATACTGTCGGTTATTATAATATATGTAAAACCCAATGTGTGTTCTGGCTTTAGAAACGGTTTGTCAATCAATGTTGTTGTTTTTGTTGCGTGTTTTCTGCCTGCCATATGCTACATTTATTTGGTTTCCTGTTTTAAGATGAGATGCTTTGAAGTCTCATTGTGCGCAGATTGAATGGCGAAAGCTACGGAAAATATATTAAAAATGTTTATACAAATTAGAAACAGTAACAGTATTAGCACTCCTCCGAAGAGGCACACGGTCAGTTAAAGTTGTTATAAATGTAATAACTGTAAGTTTTACGTAAATTAGCATACGTGTTGGCTTTGTGTCTGTATGCTATTAATGCAAACAAGGAGTAAACAAACAAATATCGTTTTTGCCCCTTTGTACTCAGCTCTTACATTGGTTTTGGTTTCTGGAATGTATAAATACATTTGAAATCATCAGTCAAGTGCAGGACTATCTTTCGGAGGGCTATGTGACATGATATTAATATACTGAATTGTTTGACTAAGATGTCCTTATGTCAAAGTGTTGGAATAAATGTTAAATATTTAACTGCAAAGTAGTAATGCGTGATACGTTTTTTTGCATTGAATCATGCTGGATGTTTTCTGAAAATGATTAGATGGCCCTACCAAAAAAAATTCCACCAGCCGCCACTGCATAACGGTATCAGGATGTGTTCTAATGTAATCTTGTAAAATGTTTGTTTTTGGGGAGAAACTTGAGGAGAATCATCAAGTATTAAATCAAAATGCAAAAACCAGTGTATGGAATTTATTGTTTTGTTTATGTTTTTACTGTGTTATTGAGTTGAGTATCATGAATTGTGGAATTCCACTGGTATTGAAATCGACTACTACATTTCTGTTATTGTTACATATGTAGGATTTATTGCAAGACTGCATTTGGTTTAGCTCGGTGTACCTAATAAACTGTCAGGATTTGATTTATAAAGGCCAGCGTACTCCGAGCCTGACGTTCATCACCTGTTGTACTTTGGGGTGTTTGTAGCGCACTTAGAACAGAAAGGTGCACGGCAAGCCTGCTGTGGCGACTCCTCATTACTTTCACCTTCCACATTAAATCACAAATTCTCTGTGACTTGACTTGTATCAAACATGACACCTCTTACGTCGACTTCATCGTGTCACATCTGTTTCTCTTTTACACAAATGACCATGAAGGAGTGCGTACCCGAAAGCACTTGCGGCTAATAAGTTGAATGTATGACGTGATGAGTTGTGGAACTTTAAGGCTGTAAACGCTGAGCGTGGACACGTTAGAGTGTGCTAGCTTTAAGTCTAAATCAAACCACTGAATTATAATGCAATTACAGTGTGATGCTTCATAACTACACTCATAAGCAGTGCACTCATAAGGTTGACTGACACAATGACTTCCTATTCCCAACTATTAATACACACCTCAACAATCAACTGTAGTAAGGACTCAACGTATGCTATAATGGCCATGCAGTCTCATTGTACTGTGTTGAATACAGTGAAGTACATATCGACACATCTGTAATAACGCATGTTTCATCATATTGTTTCATTGGTGGAAAGATTAAAAGCATCCATGCTGCATTATCAGTGATTGTGGTAACACTTTCTGTGAGGCCCGTGTCTTAAATGCATTGCAAACATACTTGCATTATCATCTGCCTATATAGCACTGTACAATTATATTTACAAACACTCATAGATATTCATAATGTTGTATTACAATAATCACAACTTATGATAAAGCATGACTGACTTATACGATCAGTTATCACAATATGTTTTGTGGCAAGGATTATATTGCTTTATATATCCCATAGTTGTAATACATATTTTTTTATAATGCATTATAATTACTGTTATTGTATTGTCAATGTCATCCAAAATATACTTGAACTCATAATTCATTATTATGTCATCATTATTATTATTATTATTATTATTATGTTATCTATATTGTTTTATGACAATTGCCATATTGCATCAGACAGCATTATGTACATTAATGAGTGTAGCCATAAATCATTATGAAAGCGTTATAATTCACTATGAATGCCCCCTTAATGCTTCTGTATGGTTGTGCGGTTTGATTCATTTAAAGCGTCATTGTCAGCCATCCTGAGTGATGAAAGCGGGAGTCTGAGCTGTGGCTTTTTCCAGCTTTCAGTTTCCAGCTCTGTTTTGTTAATTGCATGGTCATTGTGCTGCTCACTGATCCGATCGCTGGCTGAAATTATGTATTTACCCACATTTTCTAGCAACAAAGGGACATCAGGAGAAAGCACATAGCGACTTTGAATAGACCAGTTTTTCAGACTGCTCAGTGTTGAGCAGACTGTCCCCGTATCCATATCCATATCCATGCTCTGATTTATTACAGGTCTTATCTAAAAATGCTTACTGTAACCACCCCCAAAAACTAAAACTAAAATGATTTGTTTCGGCCTTTAAAAATGAACTTTGCTGTGGTTATGGGGAAACCACCAGACCGGATATGAACGGCGGGCGGCCAAGGGTTTGTTAATCATATTTTTTCTGATGAAAACCCAAAATGTCAGCTGTTGAATTGGGAGGTCTTGCTGGTAAATGGACAGTTTCTCCCACATAGTCAAGATTTGAACAGCTGCTGTCGCAGTAACTCAGAATGGCATTCGACCACCCTGAGAGCTCATTGTCTCTGATGACTCATCCTGATTCACCTTGCACTGCAGCTGGATTCTATTCAATAATTTCTAAGATTTGTTCAATCCCGGTTGAGTGTGCTTTGGTTGAATGCAGGTAAACAGTGGGGAGCAAAAGAGGCAGAGCACATTGGCCGAAATGCAATCTAGGAACCCATTCGTTATCGACTGACAATGATGAAAGCTTGTGAAAAGCTTGCTACAAAACAATCCGGTCGAACACGTCGTCTCTCCACCTCTGAACTCGTATCTCAAGTCGCTAATCGGATTGTAAACAATAAGAAACACACGAAAAAAAGGAAGTCTTTGACCAGATATTTGCTTTCTACAGAGGAACCCCAGAAACACAGCCCCTCATCCCCAGAAGCTTATCCTTCATCAGACCAACAGCCAATGGTTTCAGAGATTGCTTCCGACTCAGAGATCCGGCTTCGACATGAGTTTGATTGACAGATGGTACATCCAATCAACTGCCAAGTATTTATTTTTTAAAGTGCATCCAAAGTGGTTTGCAATGACAGCTTCTCAGATGGTTCTGTAAAACAAACCATCTGGCACACCAGGTTATATCTTGACTGAGGATGCCCAAAACCTGACTGTCGAGAATAATAATAATAACGAGAACTCATATATGGGTCCCATAATTTGTACTTGTACACGCCTCCGGGTTACATCTATAGTCGGAAAAATGGGAATAAGTGCATACTACTACTGCACATGCTTGACAACTAATGTGCAATTGTGTGGTCTGTATTAGCTATTAAAGAGAATTACTAGATTGACAGCATGCTTTAATAATGCAATTTGACTGTATTAGGAGTTAATTCTTTTCTTGTTTTTTTATCAGGAGCTTAACCCTAGAACACTAACGTTAAAAATAGTACCACTATCACTAACGTCGGGTATATTTCACCGATATAATGTACCTGATAAAATATACTTCTCATCAAAATAGATTAAAATACAACAATACAAGACAAATTGAAGTATTCTTCTTTTATTTTACCCTATAGAACTTCTCATAAAACGAAAAACAGGTATCATGGGGCACCCTGAAAAAAGGCTCAAAATCAGGTGAAAAATGATGGAATCGTCAATAAAACATGATTAAAAATATAAATAATGAAGCTATGAACTTGTTTTTTGGTCGACCCGTTCCTGGGACATGTGAGCCTTGTCCTGTGAGGGAAAAGGCTCCTTCAATTTTAAAACCCATCCGAACGTTTTTCACCCTCTATCACTGACGTCGGGTGAAAATCACCCGAACACGTGTCTGTTGAGAAAAACAGGCTTTGGAGTAGAGAGACACGCCCACCTTCAATAAAGACACGCCCACCTTCAATAACGTCAGTGAGCAGCATGAAGCTACACAAGGACCCACACAACTCAGACAAAAGCAACACAATGAAAATCACGTAACCACAATCGCTCGGGTGAAAAACACTCAATGTTAGTGTTCTAGGGTTAATCAGCCAGTTGTGATCAACGTGCCCCCCCACACACACACACACACTCCTCCACCTTCACCATCTCTGATAATTTAAGAGCTCCTCCTCCCCCCTTATTTTCATATCGCAAACATACGTCCTCCTCGTCTGCTCCTGGCACTAATGAAGCTCTGAAGCACGCTGACTTCCCACCCGCTCTTTGCTTTCTATAACCAGCTCAAGGACATTTCCAATTAGCATCTGGACTTTGGTACACTAGCTTCAGTCCCTAGGCCTACCAGGCTGGCGAGATGCCATTTGATTGGGTGTCTCAGGTTGTCACCTCATGAACAGACTGACTGGGTGGAGAAAAGGCTCAGTGCATTTTAATTTTCTCTCTATCCCCCCCCCCCCCCCTCTCTCTCTCTCTCTGCTCTTTCTATGAGCTGGCAAAGCCTTTAAACAAAGTTAGATCAGTTCCCCCATCCAAACATAATTCATGAATATTAAAATGAGGAAGAGCGGAGGTACGTACGCCATGCATTTTGGAACACAATCACGGCCTGGTAGTTGTCAGCGTGACTGTCATTTATATTCCGATTTGTTATTCGCAGTGCACACCCCCGTGTCCTCTAACTCAACTGATAAGACGCTGCTCAGTATCCAACTGTATAACCTCACCATAATGCTCTTATCCCAAACAACCTTGATGATTCAGAAGCACTTTTTGAGCATTTCTCGTATCATTGTCTTTTAGCGAAGGATAAGACAAAGCAGGCAGGTCTCTATGGAGACATCCTTGGAGTGACATTGATTATGTTTGGTTTTTTGTGTGGCAGCTCCCCCTGAACATCTTTGCTTTGAGTCACAGGAATATAATCAAGTCAGACATTTTCCAGAGAGGCATACTGTACAGCAGGCACGTGCACAGATAGATCCCTAGTGGTGCTCAAGCACCTGTCCTTTTGCCTTGAATGAGAAAAGTGCCCCTTCTACTGGTGCCCAATTTTTTCTTCATTCATCAGTATTTAAGAATCAAAATGACTCTCTCTGTCATCAATTCCCCCCAAATGTGTTTTGATATCTGACGGGGCATTTATTTGAGTTCTTGTGAGAATTTCACCCCGACATGCTCCGCGGCGCTCATAATGGCGCAGCATAATGCCAAGAAAAGACAGACTCCAAAAGCAGAAGGACAGGGAACTGCAGCAAGCAGCTCAGGGTAGCAGCTCTCTTTGATCTTGGATCAGGCCATCAACTAGTAAAACAAATGAGGGAGAATTTATTTATTCAATTTGATAATTTTAGTTAGTTTGTTAACAACAATAAATATATAAGTTGAAAATATCCTACTGTGTTTTTTATTTATTTATTTATTATTAATATTTTTAATTTCATAAATAATTTTGGCGAAGGGTGCCCTTTTTTTGGTTTGAGCACCTGCCCCCCAAAATGTCTGTGCACGTGCCTGCTGTACAGTATATGCAAAAAGTTCAGAGACGTCAAATAAATAACTTGATGCGCCCTCTTTCTCCCTACGTCAGGTCGGGGTGGTGCTGCACTACTCGTCCCTGTCGACCATGCTGTGGCTCGGGGTGACGGCAAGGAACATTTATAAACAGGTGACCAAGAAGACTCCGCAGAGCCAAGATGGCGACCCACCTCCGCCCCCCAAGCAGCCCCTGTTGAGGTAAGCACAGATGCACAGGTGTCCTCGCAACCCTCCTCAACCCTGAATGCCTCGAGACAGAGAGGTAAACAAACTCCTGTGTGTGTGTGTGCGTGTGTGTGTGCGTGCTCTTGCTGTCTGCTGTATGTATGTATCTTCAGAGGCCAAGGACTGGTTAACTGTGCAATTATTTGCTTTCCTATTCCTTTTTTTATTGTCATTACATTACCTAACTGAAACTGAGAGATGGAGGTAGAAGTTTCACCGGCTGTTCCAATAGTGCCAATAAGACACACAAACTCTGCAGACTATGTGACTATTATTATTAAATTGTTGATGCATCAATGTGTAAGTAGTATTTTACTGTTGTTGCTGCTTGGCTAGGTTCGGACCTCCTCTCAAGATAATTCTGGGGGGGTCACACAATCATCAATGAGGAAGGAGAGAAGAAAAAATAAAATTCTGCTTACAGATTTGTATCCATTTTCTTTAAAACATTGGTCAATGAGACCTTTTTTTAAATTGACCTCAAACGATATTTGATCAAACCATTTTTTGTTGTATGTGGTCACGGGCCAAAAAGCAGTGGGAACCACCTGTTTAAGCTTTAACAATGCTTTGTGTTGCATGTGTTTTTTTAACGTGAAATCTATATTTTCTGAAATTTTCTAAAATCCAAAACTTTCTAAAATCTAAAATGTTGTGAATACTTGTATTTAAAAAAGGACAATGCACATCAATTTACAGGAGCAGTTGCCATGATCTAAATGTGACAGATTTAGCCTTGCAGGCTAATTTGTATCTTCAGGCCTGGCAGGTAGATGACATTAAAAGAAAACATACAAGAGTGAATAAGCACAGATAATAGCACACTGACAATTAGTAGAACAATGGCATAACCAATTATACTCCAGATCACAGCAGCGTGTTTAATTGTCCAATACCCACGGGTCTTTAGATTTGGAGAGAGAAGTTCCTTAGTTCTGTGGGTAAAGTGTCCCAGGTGGGTGATGGCCAAGGAAAAGATTGACTGTCCAAAGGTACTTTGTCTGTTTGGTATTTTTGAATGAATTGAGCGGAGGATGGGCCAGACCATGAAATATGTTCGGCACGAGTAGAATATCCACAAATTTGATCATGTTTCCCCAGTTTAAGATTTGTGGATTTGTCCTTTTCTCGTCCAACAGTGCGGAAGTGTGTGTATTGAGTATTTGTGTTTTTTTCAGGTGTTTGCTGGCTCATGTTTCCTTTAGATGGCAACAATAGCTTCACACAGATGAGTTATTGCATCGTTTATCTGCAGAGACATCCACGTTTGCATTCTTTCAAGCCTCTGGCTTTGTTCAGTCGGTAGTCACATCGCTGTCAGGTCTTCCTATTTATACCGTTGTGGCTCTCCTTTTGGATTTTTTCCCCACATTTGCTCATGTTCAGAAATGGCATTTTTAACCTGAGTCACTGTCAGCCATGCACAAAGAAAGAAGCATAGGTTTTTAACTTGAATTATTCCCTTATTATGAAATGCCAGAGATTAGAAGAGCCAAGTGAATTATTTTTAAACTTATGTTTTGAGAATTATTTAGCTCATATTCACCTGTTACACATGGTATTCAAGCTAGTAACTGCTGCTAAGCAACATTAAAAAAGGGAGTTGCATAAGACTAGCAGCAGTCAGTTAACTTTATATGAAAAGGAATTAATGTATTGAAGTATTTCCCTGTCTTTCCTCATGTCTGGTCATTCCACTATTTAGTGATTCTCATTAAATTCAAAAACAGTTGGGTCAGAGGGAACTATGGAGGATTAACTTGCAGCTGATTTGATCTCATTACCCTAAGTGTTGCCATCATCATTATCTGTGGCTTGTTATGCTCCTGCCCGAAGTCCCAACCAGATGTACCAGTACTTGTAATTGTATTAATTGTAAGAAAATACAAATTGTGATATGATTAGAAAAACAAATCCACATATTTGTGTTTGGGAAGAAAATGTTTAACTAACAAGAATACACATTGAGTCATCTGGAACACCTTAAGGCCTTTTGCATGCAAACTAGTTAGCAAGCGATCAAAGAAGTCAACATAATTACCTAAAAGTCATGGATTAAAAACTTGTAGCTAAAAGTAAGGGATAGACACTGTTAGCTTAAAAAAATAGGTAAACACTGTTAGCTTTAATAAAGCTCAGTAAAAGACCCTCATAGCAAGCGCTCCGGAAGTCAGGTGACGTAGTATTAAGAGCGAGAAAGGTGAGAAAGGAAGTTTGGCTAACTAAAAGTCAGACGTTGACTTAATTACATTGACTATTTAACTTATGTAGAACTTTATGACACAAACAACCATGTTTTAATCCAAACTATGGTCTGTTACCAAACTTAACCAGGAAGTTGTGTTGCCTAAACATAACCTACTAGTTTTGTATTTATTTACAACGTTAAAGATGTTTAAAACTGCTACCACATGTCTGTATGGGAAGAGTTGGTAATGAGAAGGTGGAAAGCTTGAGAACAGAGTTAAATGACACGCAAAAAGCTGAACATGCCTGACATGACGTGAAATGTCCTTAAAAAGTCATGCTATTTATACGCCTTACCATGAGATCATGCTGGGAGTAGAAAGCATGCAAAATTGACCACCTAAACATTCATAATTCAATTCCATGGAGAAAAAGGTATTGTAAAGTGATCTTCAATGCTTCATCTAGCATGAAATCAACTGAAAAGACTTGACAGGCGGTGTTGAGTTGCTCCTCTGACAGGGATGTGGGGGTAATGTTACATCAAGACAAGAAATGTTAGGAACCACTGCTCTAGCCTGACAATGATGTGTTTTTCTTTTTTTTTTTGTAGTATTAAAACATTTTGAAGCCTCAGATTCTGCAGTTTTCCCAAAGGTATAGATACACATTCTGGCAGGCATTTGTTAGAGGAAAATGTCTGGAATAGCTGAACTGGGTGTTCAGTAAATGTTTTGGCTCAGTTATTCTGTTTGAGGCTTCCTACTACCCTGTAAGGCAGAAAGAATGGAGGGCAGACGAATGTCAGGAGGAAGAGGAAGGACGAAGAAGTGAACGACTTAAAAAAAGTGTTACTATGGCATCACCCCCGTGCTATAACTAATTACCTCAATCACCCAGGAGGCTGCTGAGCCAGGTGCCTTATCACAAATCTAAATGCATTTAGCCCTTTGACCCATTCAATTCCTATTCCCTTAGACACACTAATAAGATTGAATTTCTACTTTTTACTGTTTATTTTTTCTTCTTTTTTCCACTCGTCCTCCACCTCATTGCTTTTCTGCTTACCTGTGACATTTGCCGTATTTAAGAGGATCAGCTTGTGGACACATGCAGTGCTCTTCCTCTGCGGTGAGAAGGTGCTGCGTGAGCTCTTCTGCACATTGCAGCTGCGCCGCAAGGCGAACTCCAAGGCGCTTTGACTGAAAATCCTTTTAAGGGAAGGTTTGAGAGCGGAGATACAGAGGCAAACAGAGGGCGCGCTACGACAAATGCCTGTTTGTCATCTAATCGTATTCGGTTTTTAGGGTGTCGTTTCCTGAAAGCCCTCAGAAAAATATATCAAGTGCTGTTTCAGTCGCTTGAATTTCCTTGAACTTGCAAAGTAGTTTGCAGACAATACAGCGAATGACCCCACAAAAGAAAAATGATTTAAACATGTGGAGCTGCACTGGATGTGAACCCTACTGGAATAACTTACTGTTTGCTTTCAATGGGGTGTTTTAGAGGATTTGCGACACGCGTAGCATTCACATGCGTAGCATTAAACTGGACCTTTATCACCCATACACCTGGAACTAATAGCTCTAAAACAAATCTAAAAATGAGCAGCATCTTATGTCTGACATTATTAAAACTGGAATCTGCTCAATGATGTATTCTTGAAGACTCGCTGAAAGTCACTTAGGATAAGGACCCCGTCAGATAAAGATCCGCCCTCAATGCAACCAGCAGCACTTTGCAGATCCTCAGACATCTGCGTGATTGGGGTTTTTAGTTTGGAACGTTCTGGAGACTCCCATCATGCACCGCTTGTGAAGGGGATAATTTGTCTTGGGCCAGGCGGAGGAGAGGGTGTGTGTGTGTGTGTGTGTGTGTGTGTGTGTGTGTGTGTGTGTGTGTGTGTGTGTGTGTGTGTGTGTGTGTGTGTGTGTGTGTGTGTGTGTGTGTGTGTGTGTGTGTGTGTGTGTGTGTGTGTGTGTGTGTGTGTGTGTGTGTGTGTGTGTGTGTGTGTGTGTGCGCGCGCGGGTTGAGTTGATCCACAGTGATTGACTGTAATGCTCCCCGTCAGACAGGCTCATGCAATGAGACTTAGCAGCTGGAGACAAATCAATTTCTCTTCCCTCCCCTCCCAGCAACCGGCCTCTTCCTCCTCCTCCTCCACCTCTTTGCCTGTCCCGTCGCTCCTGACAGCGTCTGGCGGCGTAACCACTGCATCGTCGCTTTGACCTTTGTGAGAAAGCCTGCGACACCGCGCTGGGCCACACACATTAAACGCCTCTGTTCATGCTGTTAACCGACAGTCATCTGATGTGATGGGCGCAGATCATTTCTCAAAAGAAACACTTGCCTCCTAGGAAAGAGTCTCCGACATCTGTTTAATGTCACAAGCCGCATTTCTCCCCAGCTGTTAATATTATTAAGGATTCCAAACAGGCAAATGCACTTGTTAAAAGGCAGAGTAAAGGTAGATTACAAAGATCTGCGTTTCCCTGGTTGGGGGGCACTTTAGAAAAGCTACTCTTTTGAGCTTTTGAGAGAAATGGTTAGTATCACATGCATTAACTATGAGATATTAAAAAATGTGTGTTAAAAAATGAAGTGGTGTAGTGAGGTAGAGTATCTCTCTAAAATCACAAAGTGACTTCACACCAGTGGAAAGAAGGATATGGAATGAATATACTAGACGGTTGCACAATGCTGTTTTAAATCAATAGTCATATCTGTCTGTTAAAGTGCATTCAATATTCATAAAGGTTATTCCTATGGTATAAGACGGTCCAGAGATATCAGTGAACATGAACAACTCTCTTGAAATCCAAAAACTAGAGTGCTCAAACAAACTTGTGATGTCATTAAGTATAAAGTGTGGAAATGCTCCACCGTTAATTAATTGGGTGAGATGTTATAGATCACTGTTTCAGGGGGCCATATAAAAAAAAATGAAAAACCGTTGTGAACCCATTTATTATCTTTGAATCATTATAGCACAGCGAAATTGTGACCATTTTTGTGACCAATTTCTGACCATTTTTACTGCCACATGACTACAAATATCTAGATAAATGTTTAATTAAGCAGAACTTTGTTTCATACATTTGTTATTGAAAACATGTATTGCTTTTAGGCAGTTAACACAGAGAATGGATGCTATTCTTTCGTATAAGATTAATGTTAAGACTAATTAAGACTAATGTTATTAGTAGGCTACAATCATCATAACAACGCAAACATTCAGGCACCCTCGTGTGGCTCAAAGGTGTACTGCACATATGAAAGACAATGAAAATTCAATAGAATTCTGCAAACTGATTTGGTGACCCTGATCAAATCTCCAGCGCCTGTGGGTTATAGATGACACTGGGAGCATGTTCCGAGTATCAGGGCACATTTTCAGTTTTACAACTGAGAATATATCACGATAGAGTGTAATTAGGGTGTAAAAAAGAAAACACACATTGAGTTTCCCATTAATTTCTTATGGAGCCACTCCAGACTTTACACCACATGACATAAGAAGTTTGAGACTTACTTCTCTGGTTTCTGGATGTCCTCGGCTATAGAAATAACAATTATTTTATATATTGGAATTGTCAATTTGCGTGCCGGTCCCTTTTAATTTATAAGACTAAAGCTAGTAGCCAGTTAGCTTAGCTTAGCTCAGGGGGAAACTGCTAGCATGGCTCTGTCAACAGGTTAACAATATCTGTCTGACCCAAATATAATGTGACACACAACTCCTTAAACCCCCAAATAAAATGTTTACAGTTTTTGAGTGCATTAAATGTATTATAAGTCAGTGAGCTTTAGAAGTGCTGTTACCTTTGGACAGAGCTAGCTGTTTCCCCGGTTTACAGTCTGTATCCTAAGCTACGCTGTCTAAATATCTATCTTCTCATTTCACTCTCGGCAAGTAAGGGAAAGAACGCGTTACCCAAAGTGTTGACCTTTATGCTTTGAAGTGAACTCACTTGAGACGTGCAGAATTTTTTGTTTCAGGTGAGTATACATTTAACCCGAGCTGGACATCTATCCGTGGTCCCCAGCTGTGCTATGTGCTCCCTGGACCGGGTCCAGAGAAAAATGACAGCTCACAGCCACAAGGACCAGAGGATCAGAGGATCAGAGGATGGCTGCGGTGTAGCTGCAGGCTAAAAGGCACTTCAGAATCAGAATCAGAATCAGAACCATTTATTGCCATGTATGCTTACACATACAAGGAATTTGTCCTGGCGGGAAGGTGCATACATTTAACATTTAACAATACACATTTAACAGTTAACGCAGTGCAATAAATGAGGATGAATGGATGAATGAATATCTACATTGAGACAGCAGCATAACAAAATACCAAAAGTAAGATAAAGTGCATGGAATGTGCATGAGTGTAAGTGTTGTGTGAAAATGGCGAGTGCAATGCCCAGGTGTCAAGTGTATTCAAGTCAAGTATAAGTATAAGGCTATGTGCAGGGGAGTGTCCGGTGGGAATTGTCTGGGGGTGACAGAGTCATTAGAGTCAGTGGGGGACCCGGGCTCTGTTGATGAGCCCGACGGCAGACGGGAAGAAACTGTTTTTGTGGCGTGAGGTCTTGGTCCTGATGGACCGCATCCTCCTGCCAGAGGGGAGGGATACGAACAGTTTGTGTCCAGGGTGAGAGGGATCAGCTACAATCTTCCTCGCCCGCTTCAGGGTCCTTGAAGCAAACAAGTCCTGGAGGGACGGCAGATTGCAGCCAATCACCCTCTCGGCAGAGCGAATGATGCGCTGCAGCCTGGCCTTGTCCTTGGCAGTGGCTGCAGCGTACCAGACTGTGATGGAGGAGCAGAGGATGGACTCGATGATGGCAGTGTAGAAGTGCACCATCATTGTCTTTGGCAAGTTGAGTTTCCTCAGCTGCCTCAGGAAGAACATCCTCTGCTGCGCCTTCTTGGCGATGGAGCTGGTGTTTAGTTCCCACTTGAGGTCCTGGGTAATGATGGAGCCCAGGAAGCGGAAGGACTCCACAGCTTTGACGGGGGAGTCACACAGGGTGAGAGGGGCTGGTGGGGCTGAGATCTTTCTGAAGTCCACAACCATCTCCACTGTCTTCAGAGCGTTGAGCTCCAGGTTGTTTTGGCTGCACCAGGTCACCAGGTGGTCAGTCTCCCGCCTGTAGGCGGACTCGTCCCCACCAGAGATGAGTCCAATGAGGGTGGTGTCATCCGCAAACTTCAGGAGCTTGACGGACTGGTGACTGGAGGTGCAGCTGTTGGTGTACAGGGAGAAGAGCAGAGGGGAAAGAACGCAGCCTTGGGGGGAACCGGTGCTGATGGACCGAGAGGCTGAGACGTGTTTCCCCAGCCTCACGTGCTGCTTCCTGTCAGACAGGAAGTCTGTGATCCACTTGCAGGTGGAGTCGGGCACGTGCAGCTGGGAGAGCTTGTCCTGCAGCAGAGACGGGATGATGTTGTTGAAGGCAGAGCTGAAGTCCACAAACAGGATCCTGGCGTAGGTTCCTGGGGTGTCCAGGTGCTGGAGGATGGAGTGGAGGGCCATGTTGACTGCATCGTCCACAGACCTGTTGGCTCTGTAGGCGAACTGCAGGGGATCCAGGAGTGGGTCGGTGAGGGTTTTGAGGTGGGACAGGACCAGACGCTCAAAGGACTTCATGACCACAGAGGTCAGGGCGACGGGCCTGTAGTCATTGAGTCCTGTGATCCTAGGTTTTTTGGGGACGGGGATGATGGTGGAGGCCTTGAAGCAGGCTGGTACGTGGCATGTCTCCAGAGAGGTGTTGAAGATGTCTGTAAACACCGGGGACAGCTGATCAGCACAATGCTTCAGGGTGGAGGGGGAGACAGAGTCCGGGCCGGCTGCTTTGCGGGTATTCTGTTTTTTAAAAAGCCTGTTAACGTCTCTCTCTTGGATAATGAGGGTCGTCACTGTGGAGGGGGTAGGGGGCGCTGTGGACGATGGTTCAGAGGCGTGAGCCCCTGATGGGCTGGGGGAGGGAGGGCTGGTGGTCTGTGGCTGGTTGGTGGGGCTGTTGATGGGGCTGTTGGGGATGGCGTCAGGACTATTCCATTGTCTTTCAAATCGGCAGTAGAACTCATTCAGCTCGTCTGCCAGGCGGAGGTTGTTCATGGAGTGGGGGGTTTTGGGCTTGTAGTTGGTGATCTGTTTGAGCCCTCTCCAGACCGACGCAGAATCACTTGCTGAGAGCTGGTGTTGCAGTTTCTCAGAGTACAGTCGTTTAGCGTCCCTCACCGCCCTGCTAAACCTGTATTTTGACTCTGTGTACAAGTCCTTGTCCCCACTCCTGAACGCCTGAACTTCAGGGTCTATTTATCAAATGATTGCTGTTCCTAAACTCACTCAAAAGCACAACTTTGCATACACAGCCATTTTTTTGAGGGCCTTTTTTCTTTTTAATAGAATGGCCAACAAAAATGCATACGTCAAAGTGTTTGTGCGTGTGTGTGTGTGTGTGTGTGTGTGTGTGTGTGTGTGTGTGTGTGTGTGTGTGTGTGTGTGTGTGTGTGTGTGTGTGTGTGTGTGTGTGTGTGTGTGTGTGTGTGTGTGTGTGTGTGTGTGTGTGTGTGTGCAATGGAAATTGTTTCAAAGTGAAGGAGCACCTTTTGCATTTAAAAGCAGAGCAGCATGTAGACAGTAATTTGATCGCACACGCTACCTATGTCTTGCATGTATGCCACATGTTTTTTCCGTTGGACACAGGCCTGCAGAAAGCACTAGCAGGCTTTCCTGGAGGGGATGAAGAACGAATGAGGCTTATGAAACACAGGGCGCTTTAACATTCCAGTTCTTCTCATTTATGCTTATCTGGCTGACGGCTGTGTAAATGGCTTTCTGTTGGAGAGGAGAGTCCCCCGGGGGAACCGTTCCACTCAGAGACGGTGACAGGCCGGTAATGCCGCCCCTCCCCTCTTCATCCATCCACCCAAACACCCCTCTCCAAACCAGCACCGACAAACATCTTGATTGTAATTGAATTTTTTTGGGGGACGGATGCTCTGTGACGGAGAACAGATTGAGAGGGGGAGAGACTGAGAGAGAGAGGGAGAAGGGAAGCAAACTGCGGGACGAAGATGGAGGAAGACGGAGTGGTGGAAAGGTTACGGCAGTGACAGAGGTTGAGATTGAACTGGGAGGAAGAGGAAATAGCACAGTGTTGTGTAGGAAAGTGGATGACAGTGCAGAGAGAGAGAGGGGGGACAAGGACAGTGCAGAGAAATGGGCTTTGTTCCTGCTCTGAATTCTTAAAGCTCATGACATGTGCAATATTGTGACGCAAGTGCATTGTTCCAATACTTGTGCCTGAAGAATGGGCAAAGTATATTCACTGGGAGGCAGCTGAGGGCCTGATCGTATCAGACTGATCAGAATACCTTCTGATTTAGCACCACATAGGTACAACTAATCATGGGCGATATATCCTTTGGGGGTTACAGTACAATAGAGTCAATTTTCAGAGCATGGCAGAAAAGTAGCAAACATATACATCTTCTCCTTTCCATTGTTATTTTTTTCCCTTTGCTCGCAGTCTGCGGCTGACATTACTTCAAATTCTGATGCACTGCCGTTGCTGTTCATGAGTTTAATTGCATTTCGCAGTCGAGGATTGTTGTCTGAGGAGCCTCACAGCTAACGCTCTGAGGGAACGTTTAATGTGCCCAGTAGGGCTGCAGAGGTATACGCTGCTTTCACGGTGTACTGTGGTATGAAAATTGACAGTTATCATAGCATGTACATTCACGTATCTACGGGAGGGGTGTCCCCTTCTAAGAATTGACAGAGTCGGATCCGATTGGTTAAGTCTCGCCGATCCCCCTGCATTTGAGCCTTACGTACCTGTAGGAAAAACAGTAAAAACAATCAAACTGTTGCCAGAGATACATGTGACTATGGCTTAGTTGTTTCAGAATAATGGGCTTTGTTCAACCCTCCAAAAAACATTGTTTCATTCCTTTAAGGGTCAATGTAACTAATAATGATGATAACGATAATAGCAATACATTACATTACATTGCATTACATGTCATTTAGCTGACGCTTTTATCCAAAGCGACTTACAATAAGTGCATTCTACGGTTACAAACAAGAATCAGAACAACAAGAATCAAGAAGGTACAATTTCGTCAAAGGTTCGACTACAAAGTGCTATCAGTAAGAGCCATTTCAGTGCTACTATAGTGCTACATCCTTTATTCAAGGTATAGTCGGAAAAGATATGTTTTTAGTTTGCGACGGAAGATGTAGAGACTTTCTGATGTCCTGATGTCAATGGGGAGCTCATTCCACCATCGAGGAGCCAGGACAGAGAACAGTCGAGACTTTGTGGAGTGTTTAGCTCGCAGCGACGGAGCTACAAGGCGATTGGCAGAAGCCGAGCGGAGCGCACGAGTTGGGGTGTAAGGTTTTACCATGTCCTGGATGTAGACTGGACCAGATCTGTTCGTAGCACGGTACGCCAGTACCAATGTTTTGAAGCGGATGCGGGCGGCCACCGGTAACCAGTGAAGGTCGCGGAGGAGCGGAGTGGTGTGTGAGAATTTCGGGAGGTTGAAGACCAGTCGAGCTGCAGCATTCTGGATGAGCTGCAAAGGTCGGATGGCACCAGCAGGTAGACCCGCCAGGAGGGAGTTACAATAGTCTAGACGCGAGATGACCAGAGCCTGGACGAGAACCTGTGCTGCCTTCTGGGTGAGATAATGATGATTGTGTAATATCGTGCTGTAACGATTATTGTACCCGAACAAATCTCGAGCCGTTGCATCCCTAGCAGCAACGATCCAAATGTGTAGTTGAAAGTGTGTGAAGGCAATCCACTGCGTTTATTGAAGCACTTTCGATGCCGCCCACTTGCTTGCTCTACAGAACAGATAAGCTTCCAATTTATCAAATGTAACAAACTACACTCGATCCCGCTGATGTGGTAACTGGTTATGAAACTCCAGCCGAGTGGAGGTCTGAAGCTCAGTGCAGCTGTTAGTTTTCTTGTCTTGTAAAAACTCCCGTCTTCAGCCAATACCGGCCTTTAGATGTATTACTGCACAGGAAACATAAAACTAAATATTAAATATTTTACGAAAAGGATATCATGCTGTGTTGAAGGAAACTTGAAAGTAGCTACTAAGACCATAAACTCATATTTTCAATGTTTACTGAGGTAATAAATTAAGTGAGAAGTAGGGTCATTTTCTCATAGACTTCTAGCCAATCAGACTTCCTATTGTAACCAGAGGAGTCGCCCCCTGCTGGCCATTAGAAAGAATGCAAGTTTAAGGCACTTCAGCGTTTCACCTTTCAGAACCAGAGGTTGCCGCCTGGTCTGATGTGAATTCCCAGGCTGAGCTTTAGTGTGGTGTGTATGTGTATAAGTGAAGGGGACACTGCTATTGAAACTACACTCACTTGAACACGTTTGCCACTCAAGATAGCTGCAACATATTCCAAAGTAACCTGAAAGTTTATCCTCAAAAAGAAAGTGAATCGTACCGGCTTCTGATGCTAGCCAAGCAAGACTGCATTCAAATCCAGCGTCTGCTGCTGGATTCCAGGTTCCTCTTCACGTCTACTGAGCTGTTACAAACAGCAGATGCCAGAAATTGCAGCTCGACAAGTCAATCATGCCGACATCGATGGGAAGCAGATTTGTTTCACACTTTCACACAGCAAATAAAACCAACAGTATGTGTGATTGCGCACACTGACAAGCTCAAAAGTCATATTGTGATCACAAACACACACACAAAATTCATATGTGAGGAAAATGGGGGAGGGACAGCTGGCAAAGACGGTCTCATGCCTGCTCCTCAGTGTCACTGCTTGTTTCTTGTGAGCTCCACTCACTGCAAGTTTAACATCTTATTTCGTCTCTTTGAATCTTTTGGTTATTATGTTTCTCTTGTGCCTCAAACAATTTCCCAGTCACATTTTTGACAGTGTGCCGCTGTAATCCAGATGGGAGATGTGGGATTTGTAAGTGCCTTTTCACACCGTGCATTCCTAAACTTTCGTATTGCCTCTGCCTCTGTCTCTCCCTCTATCACCTCACAGATTTTATTTAGTCAGTGGAGGAGTGCCCCTCATCATCTGTGGGGTCACGGCAGCCGTCAATATAGACAACTATGGCAGCGGGGAACAAGCGCCGTAGTAAGTCCTACTTTTCTTTGTGCTCTCAAGGTTAAATACACACTCTGCTGCAAACCGTCTACAGTACACATGGACGCAAGCTGAGGGTTCTGCTGTTATTCACAAAGCAAAGTAATAAAATGGTGTTTGTGTGTGTTGCAGCTGCTGGATGGCGTGGGAACCCAGCCTGGGAGCCTTCTTTGGCCCAGTGGCCTTCATCATCCTGGTGACATGCATCTACTTCATCTGTACCTTCGTTCAGCTGCGGCGACACCCCGAAAAGAAGTACGAGCTCAAGCAGCTGACAGAGGAGCAGCAGAGGCTGGCCGCCGCCGACGCGCCGACACACTGCCACCAGGGAGCTGAGCCTGGGGCCCTGGCGGCCCCGGCGGGTGGGGGCCACTGCCCCGCCGGCTGCCCAGGCATCCCCATCAACCCTGCGCTGCTGGCCAATGAGCACTCCTTCAAGGCTCAGCTCCGGACGGCGGCCTTCACCCTTTTCCTGTTCCTGGCCACCTGGACCTTCGGCGCGCTGGCCGTCACACAGGGCCACTTCCTGGACATGATCTTTAGCTGTCTTTACGGTGCCTTCTCCGTCACCCTCGGCCTCTTCATCCTCATCCATCACTGCGCCAAGCGCGACGATGTCTGGCACTGCTGGTGTTCCTGTTGTCCTGGACGACAGGCCGACACCTGCTCCGGTGCCCACGGACCCGCCCCAGCACGGCCCAAGGTCAACGTGAACGGAGACACCCCCGGGCACGGCCACAGCCACTGCCACCACGACTCACCGTGTCAGGGTAAAGCCCTGATGAGCTGCAGTCATAGCAGTTTAAGTCACTGCAAGCACGCTGCCCTTCCGTCCTCGCAAAATCACGCGGCTTGTCTGGCACCGGTGACGCCGTGCTGCGCCGCCCTGCATAGCCAGCAGCTGATGGAGGAGGAGCCAGCGGCCACGCACGTGCTGCTACATGCCGACCCAGAGGGGTACCGGCCAGGGATCCAGTTGCACCCCTGCCTCAAGAGCAGCGCCAGGACTAAAAGCCGTCACTTCAGCCGGCGGGCCGGAGCCGGTGCTTGCGGGGCAGGGAGCGAGAGGGAGTACGCCTATCACATCCCCTCCAGCGTGGATGGAGGCAGCGTGCACAGTTCACACACAGACAGCCCCCACAGCACGCATGAGCGCCACGCCCACATCTGTCCACATCTGGCCCACGAGGGCCACCATGATGGGCATCACACATGCCATGCCGCCGCGGCCACCACACACGAGGCCCTGGCGTGCCATAACCCCTGCCACAGGCACATCTGCTGCGCCAAGGCAGACCTTTTCCCTTCCCTGTGCCCGGCAGAGGCCGGCGACACAGGTGTCTTCCTGTGTGGCTGCGGAAAAGTGGCCGAGCAGGACCCGCTGGCGACACATCACCTGGAGATGCACGCTCCGCGCAGACAATCCTACCCCCAGAACCCGCCCAATCAGAATGGGATTCTAAAGGGGGGCCTGCACGAAGGACTCTTATACACTTCGGACAGCACGGGGAATATACGCACTGGACCCTGGAAGAATGAAACTACTGTGTAGTGTGGGAAACCGGTGGGACGGGCAGCACCCCTGTTCCATCCCGCCCAAATGCTGGTTTCATCCCTCACCTCCCTTTCTAGAATGAAAAAAAATATATATGAATTGAATAACATTTTAAACATCATAATCAACGTGGGATGTTTTGATTTTAATGTCCTCATGTTTTTATGTGTGCTGTTTTACTGTACAGAAATCTAATCTCACGTAAATGCTCCCTGAAGAGCGTCCATACGCAGAACAGAATCTTTCATCCACCAAGAAGAATTTATGAAATGTATGTCACACCAAACTATCAGATGTAATTGAAGGTATTTCCACTGTCAATTTTCCATATTATTACAGATATATATATATATATATATATATACAAGCAAATGAATGGTTGTATGTATGAATATGTGTGTTAGTGCTCTAAGGCAACACGCTGCAAGATTTTTTTACTTTATGAATCTGAACCCATCATATAGCCCTTGATGACAGGGAACCTCCAGTACTTTAAAGAACTCTTGACATCCATGTTTTTGACGACTAAACCAGCAATTTTAGACTTCATGGGTATTTTTTCCATCCAGTCAAGCAACTGTGAACGTCTAATAGAGATTTTCTAAACACTATATACAAAGACGCTGTCACTTTCCAGAGGTGTGTGGTTGCCAGTTAAGTTATGAAAATTCAACGCAACAAAAAAAGAGAAGTGAAATTAAGCATCCTCTTCCAGGTTGGTATTGATAGTGCTGTCCGTATGATGTCTTCACTGTTGTGTTTCTTTTTTCTGGAGAGAACTAAATAGCGGCAGCTTCAAGAGCCACAGCTTTGTCCTTTGTGAATAGAGTCATTGGATCCAGTGCATTTTTATTATTAACACTGTGCCACATAGAGCCCGGCCCCCACAGCCAGTTCATTGCTAGTGTGCAGGTTTTTTATTCCTTTCAGCTCAGCTCGCACATACTATCAGGCACCAGCATTTGGCTCTTTGTAAAATTAACACTCAAAAGTGTTTTAGGAAAACAGGGTGAATGTAATTATTGAAGAAACAACAAGTCACTTTGGAAAACCTGACTGTGACCAATGTAGGGCTAAAACTCTCCCAAAATAACCCAGTAACTGGTGATATTGAAAGTTCTCCAGGCAAACGCTACCTGCATTTGATCCGTTTTGTACCCAGATCATGAAAAAAATCCATTGCCTGCCTGCACAAAGGAGCCGACGGTTAGCAACCAGTTAGTGGTGCTAACAGCATGTGCACCTGCAGCAACAGTGCTGACGGAGCTAACTCTGGTCATTACGCTTCCACGACAACGCAGTCCCGCCACCGTCGGTCGGGGATGACATCGGCGATATGATGCCAGTGGAACACACGCAGGGCTTCCATTCACCCTATTGGTATTGCTATCACTTTAAGGGTACTGGCTTTAGTATTGTTATAGGTCAATGTTTAAACAATACCCAGCCCTAGACCAATGTCCTGTTATGTTTCCTCTTATTAAAAAAGAACAAGACATGTAAGCCGACCTCACCAACTATTATCTAAAGACAAAAGGACACGTCAGAAATAAGTGCAAATGCAGTCCCTTTATGTTATTTTTATTTTTATTTTGTCTCGCTACAGCCCAGAAGCATGCATGCCTTGTTGTGTGTAGCAATGTTTTTTAAAGTGTAAATGATTGCCCATCCATGAACATATGATTTGCCTCGAGTGCTGCAGCTTGCCGTATATTGTTTTTGTCACACTGTTGGATTAAGCCTAGTTCCTGACAAATATTGGATTGTTTCCCACTAGAGATCTCCATTTAACAAGACTAAGGGCGGGTTGACACCTTAAGATCCAGTGCCTCAATCAAACCAATGGCAGGACGATACACTGTTTCAATGTTCTAACTGGTCCGGCTTGCATTCACCAATGCAAAACTCAAACGGTCCAGAGATTGTGAACAAATGTCCTGTGGTGGACGCGTTTAATTAATGTGCTTTCACTGTGACAAGAATGTGGGGATGAAACAAATTTGTTAAATGTTATTAATTTAGCGGCTGGCTACCTGGTTAGCTAGCTTGCTTGATTTCACCATGCTTTTATGCAGCACTGTTTGCAGAAAATGTGCCAAACAGCAAGCTTGTGGCACTGGGTCTAATCCGTCCGTCACTTGCCGTTGCATTCATCAGTCACTAGAACGGGAAAAGCAAACAGTTTTTCTGACCAATGAAACATGAACAACAACGTGAACATAAATGATATTCGTCCTGTGAGCCGGTCCAGAGTTCACTTGACAGCGGTCATGGACTTCACCGTGGAGGCGGACCAGAGGGTTCGGGGGTTACCACTCCCGGGCTGAACAAAACCGTTGTGTGACCTAGAATCCAGGCCAGAAAATCGCAATGCTCTTGGTTCTGCTTTGGAAGATAACTCGTGTCAAAAGAGGCCAAGGTTGAAGTATTGATAGTTTTTTTTGTTACCATGAAGGTCGCATTCTCTTTGAAGAATTGCCACTCAAAAGAGAAGGCAAAAGATGTTTTGTATTGAATTTGAAGCACTTGTTTGTTTTATGAATGATGATATTGAGTATGATACTCCAGACAAAACCACTCATACATCTCGTCAGAAAAGCCAAACTTAAAAAAGAAATTATATATATATTGATATATATATATATATTGTACACCCAAGAAGCGCATATAATCTCACAGCAAACCCTACAAACCACCTCAGCATGCACACCATCTCTTTATCCATCTTGTGCACTCTTGTCTGTGTATATAGAATCAGTTTCCGATTAATTATTTTATATGAGATTAAGATATTTAAGAATTAAATAAGTCAATATGTAAAGAAAGTTGTATTGGGGAAAAAACTGACCTCTCAATGTTAATACTCAGTATCTGAGTTTAGAAATGTCCTTTTTTTGTTGTTTTCTAATGAATGTTTTTTTTTCTGTTGCAATTTTAGTTGACTTCATAAAGTATGCAGACTCGCTATGTGTTGTGAGTTTATCCTGTCATATCAAAAATAGAAAATGCACTACCCATGAGAACGCTTGGACTGCCAGAACAGAATTTACAGTATGTTTTTCATGGAAACATTTGCTCAAAAAGAAATGTTTGAATAAAAAAAAGTGACAGGAGAAAAGAGAAAAATATTAATGCAATACTCCTTTTATTTGGATGACAGGCTTTGAATAGTGAAAGGAGGCCCCTACATCAGAGCTTATGCATTGAACCTCTTTGCTTTGCACAGTTATCTCCAGAGTCTGGGACAAAATGGGATATTATGGGGCCAACTTATTAAACAGTGGCCCGCTGTCGATCACAGGATACGGGCTCCTTTGAGCCGCCGTAGATGCTGGCAGTCAGTGGGCCCCGGCTTTGTAGTCGCTGGAAAGAGATTTGTAACAGTATCACAACAAAACATTTGAAATCGGCCTCCCGCTAGACCCACATTCGGCTGAGAGGACAGTGGGCTAGGTTAATCGCTGTACATACGTGTGTTAGCTGGTGATGGTGTCTCAGTAGCAGCCTGAGACCATGTGTTTGGTGTCATGGGCCACCGTAGGCCGACTCCTGTGTTGTCATCAGCAGCAGATGTACTGCCCCGAAACGAGCTCGCTGACTCACCAGACGGCTGCTGGAATATTCACCTGTGGTACTGTGACAGAAACCGAAAGCCAGTTTTCACTTTTTTCTACATTGACACAGATTCCAATAAATGTATTTTTTCACCATGCAACGGATGAGAGCTTCTTTGGCTTTGTGTTTGGTGTGCGAGAGCGAAGAGAGAAAGTGCATTTAACTTACACGACCGTGAATGCGTGGTTTTTCTTTTTTTTCTTTAACTCAATTCTTGCTGTAACGTGTTTATTTCTTCTGACAGCGTGATGGAGATTGAGATGCCTGATGGAGCCACCACAGGGGAGGAATTCAAATGATAGCAGGCTTGACTGCCGCTCTGTGTGTGAGTGTGTGAGTGTGTGAGTGTGTGAGTGAGAGAGAGAGAGAGAGAGAGAGAGAGAGAGAGAGAGAGAGAGAGCGTGCGTGCGTGCGTGCGTGCGTGGTGTGCATTGCTAGACCTTGTACACATACATGCACAGGTGTCCACATGTGCACGCATCGCCCGGGAAGTGAGACGGTGTGTCTCCCGTGCATCGCAAATCACAGCCAGGTTTGACAGGCCATGAAACGCCGGAGCACATTTCAAATGCAGCTGGAATTTTTTATTTTCCGAGGCCACGTGGCTCCCCCTCCCTCCCATCAGATTATTTGTCTGACTGAAAGCCATGTGAAATGTCAGACCCCATCTCTCCTGCTGAAGACTGCAGGGCGTCCATTAGAGGTGAGTCATGGACGTCTGAAGCCAGTATCCCCCCTCCCAAAAAAAAAGAATGAATGTGCTGCAGTGCCAAATGAGCTGCAGTGGTGGTTTTATCGATAATGAGTAAAAGGCTTTAATTACCAAGGGTATCTTGGAAGCAATGAGTGTGCTTTTTCTTCTCCAAGAAAGTGCTGTCGCTTTCAGCGTAACCACAGTGTCAGTAAAGCAAAAAAAAAAAAAGAAGATGCCTCACCATGTGGCTGTAAGACTGCAGGCCGCGGTCGGTTGGCGAAGGGAGAAATTGGCCCAGGGTGGCATCTGTTTCATTAAAAATTTATCTGGTTTTAGTAACACAGATGTGTGTTTATGATACAATTAACTGTGTTTTAATTTCCTGTTGTAATAAATAGGTGTGTAAATAGAGAGCATGAGCGGAGGGGGGGTGCATGTGTGAGTGCATGTATGAGGAGACAACGAGTTGCATGCACTTCGTTTACCTGTGGGGTAAAACACGAATAATAGGATCTAAAACAACAAGCAGGAATGCACGCGTACAGTCTGATCTGATTTACGTGGAATGACGCAGGGAGCTGTACATGTGGGGGCTATGATTTCAGAGTCTCTTTGTTGGCCCATCGCTTGACACTTGCCGGAATACAAAAAAAAAACTTTTGTCTCTCACTGACAGAGATAGGAGAGGGTGCTTCTTCAAGTGTGTAGATTAACCCGTCGGATTATGTTTTCCTTTAATGCAGACACATGTATGCTTTGTCTTGCGTAACCAGGAATCATCTTCAATTTCTTATAGGCTGCGTTATCCTGTCTCTATGCCTCTCTCTCTCTCTGTGTCGGTCTCTCTCTCTCTCCCCCTTACACTTGGCATGTTTAGGCGTTCTCCCTGCACCCCCGATAATGAAGCCCCTCTCCAGCCCCAGCCTCGGCAGACAAGACTTCTGATAGAAGGCTGTGATCGTCATGCTAATGCTATCCTTGACTTAAATAGTCTGGTGGTAGACTCGCAGGAGCGGGAGAGAGAGAGCCGGAGCAAGGAGAAAGGGGGGATTTGGGTGGATAGTTCGAGGCTTACGGGAAGAGGGAACAGAAGGAGTGAAGTGGAGAGATCAAAGAGGAAGAGGAGAGAGAAGGAGGTGGGCAAAACTTCTTATTAGATATCATCACTTGGGTTCTTGGAAGCTACGTTTCTAATGGGGGCTGTGTGTGTGTGTGTGTGTGTGTGTGTGTGTGTGTGTGTGTGTGTGTGTGTGTGTGTGTGTGTGTGCAGGGAGGGGGTTGTTTGGATGTGTGTGTGGTGGTGTATGACTGAAAGTCTATTGCAGTGGAGGAAAGTAACTCAGTAAAAAGTCACTCACTGTACATAAAAGACAAATTTTTTACACATGTATATGAATTCACTCATTTTTGGGAGTCCTCAGCCTGTAAGAATTGTTGTAAAATATATTCCGTGGCTGACAAGTTAGAGAGAATCATCCTGACGATGTCATAATGATGTCATCGGGGTTATCTCGGCTTGGCCTTGGAGGCTCACCAGTTTATAATGTCAAGCCTGTTATAGAAACTATAGGCCATGCAGTGGCTGAGGGATGGCAGCTAACATTGCTAACAGCGCAAACAACAGTAACAGTGCTGACAGAGCTACCGGTGCTCCACTATCCGCGAAAACAACAATGTCGACGATTGTAAACAAAGCACAGAGATGCTCAGATTACAACAGTGACTTCATTACTCAACTGGGTTTTTACATGGATAACAGTTGTCTGCTGCTATATCAACGATCTGAATATGAATATTGAATTCAGCAACTTCTAAACTTTGCAGAATTACAATGCTAACTCCCTGGACAATTTGCTACTCTTTTCTATGTTAATTTATCCTTCCACCTCACTCCATGTTTTCTGCACGTGAATTAGCAATGACGCGGGCGTCACAGTGACGCAGTCACGGACAGTGACGCTTACTCCTACGACGTGCACAGGGGGCTCCAGACTTGGGGGATGGGGGGGGGGGGGGGGTTACGGTTATTTGCTTTAGAAATAACAGCTATGTTGTAAACGTGTTTACAGTTAATTATTTTAAAAACAGCAGTTATACTGTAAACCTAATTACAGTATTTCTCAGTTAAAAACACAGTACAACTGTATGATATATTACGGTACTTTATTGACAAGTTCAAAATAACGGTAAATTACCGGCAGCTGTGGTTGCCAGAAGTTCACTGTAAAAAATAAAGTGATACCGTATGAGACATTACGGTATATTTTTTGCACCCGTAAAATTCACAATTGGGAATTGTTTTTTGTTTACAGTATATTACAATTAAAAAAAGGATATATCATAAACCTGTTTACGGTTATTTGCTTTAGAAATAACAGCTATCATATAAATGTGTTTACGGTAAATTATTTTATAAACAGCAGTTATACTGTAAACCTAATTACAGTATTTCTCAGTTAAAAACACAGTACAACTGTATGATACATTACGGCACTTTATTGAAAAGTTCAACTTAACGGTAAATTAAATTATTAAATTATTCAAAAGTAGTTTAAAATGTCTTAATAATGTTGATGAATTCTATAAATTAGGGATGCAACGATACCATTTTTTACAAACCAATACGATACCGATATTTTTATTTGTGTACTTGCCGATACCGAGTACCGATACCGATACTTCTTAGATTTGGTCTCCATGAAAGTGCAATTAATTTGGAGGCAGATTTTATTTTATCCTCTGCAGATTATGTCAAGCCTATAGTACAAAATTAACAGAAGGCTATCCCAAGCTTTAAACTTCTTGTGGAAGTCCCTCTAATGTCGGACCATAAAACGCCCCGTGTCCGGGTTCATAATGTAAGCGATAATATTAGGTATCGAGCAATTATATAGGAAGCTGTGTTCCAAGTTATGTTTCCGGTGCTTTTATTGTGGAGGGAGAAACGGAAAGGAAAAGAGTGGAATTGTGGGATATACGTGTGTGAAGGAGATAAAAAAGTGGTTCAAGTTACCCTGCAGCGTGTTTTCATTTTATTAGAATTACAAATATAGACACACAACAGACACTCGGCTACAATAATATCATCCGTAGCCGCACAACAGCGTCTGAATGAGGCCGCTGCCAGCGCTACTTCAGGTGGATCAACAGCCGTTTGATTCAAACCGGCAGGACGGCGGTGATGACGCGCAGAGCTTCTCAATTATAGATGTATTAAATATGGAAAATTTCAACTCTCGCGTCTAACGTGCCGCCGGCGTAAATTTGCGTCTGTCGCAACCACACTGTCGCAACCACACTGAAAACCGATGATGGCCATTGAAACCGATGCGAGTACGAGTATTACCGATACCGGTATCGGTGCATCCCTAATTATAATCTTTTACAAAATTGCAAACATAAAAGGAAATATGCATAAGATAGACAACAAAAGAAAAAGGAAAAAAAGAAAGAAAAGAAAAATAATGTAATTGTGTTGAGTGTGTGCATGTGTGTGCATGTGAAAGTAAGCATGGCTTGTTCAGGGATGTTGGGTTATACCCCTGTGGTATTTCCTAAGCAATAGGAATGATAAGTGAAACATCTATAAATGTAGATATAACAGTTCAAACAAGAAATAAAATAAACACTAATACATAGAACTCTTACAAAACAGCAATTAGAATTCATTTTAGGCAATTTTTGAAAATTTTTATAGAGGGACATTTCTTTGTTAGGTGGGAAAAGTTCCATAATTTGGTTCCCCTAAATCTAATAGAAAATTGACCTCTGCTTGACGAGTTGAGTATGAGTGAATCTGTGAATTGACTTTGAAAGAATATTTCCTTAACCTAAAAGTATCTTATACATAAAAATGAAAGTTAAATAAATATTAACACCATAAATAGTAAGAATCTACAGTTTGTGAAATAAAGGAGAAGCTGAGATGTGTGAACATGTTTTGCAGAAAAGTAGGAAAAGTACTTCCCCAAACTATATTACAATATGAAATATAAGGATAAATTAAACTCTAATAAATAATAAGGTTGTATGGTTCTGAACTTTGAAACAAAAGTGATTTAGTAATAAAGATATAAACAAAAATCTATCTCTGTCAGCCTCTCTCTCTGTCTGTCTGTATCTTCTGTCTGTCTGTTTCTCTCTCTCTTTCTTTCTGTCTCTCTCTCTTTCCCTGTATGTCAGTCGGTCAAATCAAGAGAAAGTGTGGTTTGAAGAGATCTTGAATTTAAATGGTGAAACTGTACATGTCATGTCTGTGTATAAATATAATGGGACCGTAGTGACAGTGAGTTCATTGGGACATTGGCACAGGCAGGAGAACTACCTGTGTTCCTGCCACATGTGGTCAGGTTATTTACTGAGACAGGCACCTGTTGGTTGTTAAGTATCCAACAGAGATGAAAAGAGGGGTGGGGGATGGTGTGAGATGCATTTTATGCTCTGCAAAAAAAGTATGCAAAACAAGGAGAACTTATATGCAAGGTTTCCCTCTCGGTTGTTAGCACAGTAGTCCGTACATTTAACAGTGACAAAATGTATTTATTAAGAGTTAAGAATGTAGAAATTACGGTATCGATTTTCTTTCATATTACGGTGTATTTCCGTTATTAATACAATGCTTAGGGCAATTAACAGTGACAAACTGTAACTTTTACAAATAATAAATGCAAAGATTACAGTGTTGGCTTTTACATTTATCTTGCAGTACATTTCCGTTATGAGCCCAGTGGTTCGTATATTTAACAGCGACAGAATGTATGTTTTACAAATATTATTTGTAAAGATTACAGTGTTGGCTGTTATATATAATACGGCCTATTTCTGTAAACAGTCTAATAGTTAGTACATTTAACAGTGACAAACTGTAACATTTACAAATACTAAATGCAAAAATTACAGGGCTGGCTGTTATATTAATAATATTTTATATTTCGGTTGTTAGCACAGTAGTCCGTACATTTAACAGTGACAAAATGTATTTATTAAAAGTTAAGATTGTAGAAATTACGGTATCGATTTTCTTTCATATTACGGTGTATTTCCGTTATTAGTACAATGCTTAGGGTAATTAACAGTGACCAACTGTAACCTTTACAAATAATAAATGTAAAAATGACAGGGCTGGCTGTTATATTAATATTATTTTATATTTTGGTTGTTAACACAGTAGTGCGTACATTTAACAGTGACAAAATGTATTTTTTTAAAGTTAAGATTGTAGAAATTACGGTATTGATTTTCTTTCATATTACGGTGTATTTCCGTTAGGACAATTAACAGTGACGAAATGTAATTTTTACAGGAAATACATGCATAAATTACAGTTTGGGCTGATATATCTATTTACGGTGTTTCAATGTGATAGATATGGAATTTAACCTTTTTTGAATTAACGGTCTTTTACTGTTGGGATTTAACAGGTTTTCACCGTAAAATCTACGTACTTTTTTTACAGTGTAATGAACACCCCCCCCCCCCCCCCCCCAACCTATTTTTCCAAGCTCAACCCCATTATGCTATTTCACAGTGGCTTACTGTCAACACAGCCGCACCTGCAACTCAGTCTATGATGTGACAATCCGAGGTAGCTTCTCATTCTGGAGGACAGAGAGAAAAAGAAAAAAAAGGAAGAGAGTTTGACGTCTCTGTGAGTGACGCGTCTGAATATGACTTGTTTTCCTGTCACAGCCGGTGGCCCCTGCTGCGCTGCCGAGTTTCTTAATGCATCACATCCTTTTGTGTGAGCATTGCCATGCAAGCCAACGACTGAGTCAGGTAAGTGTGATTATTACTGCACTCTCTAAACCTCAAAGCTGTGTGTTGGGCGCAGAGTGGGGCCAGTGGCTGCCAAGCTGTGTTGTTCCGTGTGTGTGTGTGTGTGTGTGTGTGTGTGTGTGTGTGGTGTGTGTGTGTATGACAGTGTTGTGTCTCCCCTCCCGCCCCCGCGACCCCTCTCTCTCTCTCTCTCTCTTTCTCTTTTTCTCTCTCTTCCTGTTATTTATAGCTTCCTCAAACAGTGACACAACACGGCTACCACTGGAAGGGAGCAAAGAATCATGTGATGGTTTTAATGCAACAATCCGGTGGATTATGGAGGCCTAAGAGGCTGCAACATCAAGGAGCAAACACAACAGGCAAGCAGGCCAGCCCCCTTCTCGTCCTCCCTCCTTCAGAGGAGTGAGAGAGAAAGAGACCATGGAGCACGGAGGAGAGTTGAGGGGATGGGGATGGAGGAGAGGAAGGAGTGAGGCTACAGTAGCTATTTGTTACGGGCTTGTTACATCCTACACAGCAGCCAATCACCAGAGTTCACCTCCTCTATGACCAGAAAATGGAGGTTTATCTCTAAACAGAGGGACCATTTGACAAAGTCAAGCATACAGTACATAGACATATATTTCACCCTTTTGTTGTGTGGGGTGGGGTTTCAAAGTCAATGGGTTCTTGAATGTTTTTTTTTTGTTCGATGCCGGAAATAAAGTTAATACAAGCTTAAGAATTTAAAGATTTTGTCCATCCATCCATCATCTGGGGAACCAATCCCAGCTGACATTGGGCGAAGGCGGCGTACAACATTTAGTTTCTTGTTTGAACAGATCTAATCGTTTTCCATTTCCTATTTTCCTCATGCAACATTTCCAGTTTCTCTTATTGTTGGGCGGGTCCATCCAGGATGAGGGCTGGGTCGACGAACACATTCGCAGAATTTCTATTTCCTTTATTTAAGCGATAAGGTACGATAGGCAGCACTGTATCGTTTTATCATTTTATAAAGGTTTCCATTAAAATAACAATATAACAATGGGACACTTTTAATAAAATAATATTTAATTTAAACATTTTAAATCAATCATAAATGCTTCGTAGGCACTGGGTATATCACCGTTAGGTTAATAAACGTAACCTGTTTAAATTTAATAAACTAAAGTTACGAGTGACTTGGGACTCGATAGACAAACATAAGGCTGTTGTTAATGTTTGTTTATGTTGATTTGAATATCTCCATTAATTGTGCATCATAAACGTTTCTCACGTCTCCTTCGTCTCTGATGACTTCGCTTCCGACCACTCTTGCTCTCTTTGTGGTGGCTCGGTGTTGGAAGTGCCTTCTCCAGGAGGATATTACTCCAACGCTGTCTTTCATTGAGATCTGGTGCCCAGTAGCTTTGAAGTGATTCATGTCCTCACTGACATGATTTCTCTGCTTCCAACTGTTATTTTGAGTGCGCACTGACATGGAACGCTCAGGTAAATGTAAACAGGTGTAGCTATAGTACTTTATGGCTCAATAAAGTACACCCCGTGACTCACTCTGAACCAATCAGAATGCTTGATTTAATCTACCCGTATTATAATTAATATTAACATCTGCAGTACACAATTGAGCCACATGAGGGAACCTGAGTATTCGTACTGTGGCCAACTCATAACATTAAAACTATTATTAAAGGCTAAACGGTATGTTCTGTTTTACTGATGAGAGGAAATAAAAAGAATGTTGACATATTTTTTCATGACCAATCTAGGTTGTGATTCTAACCAGTGTGAAACCTCTTGTATCCCTTTCAGAGCTCCATATTGAAAAACCATGAAGACCCTTATTTGGGAACATCTAATTTACACCGAAAGGGGTTAAGGCGTGAACTGCAACCTTCAGCCACATCTCACTTATCATTCCCTCCACTGTTACTGTCTAATAAAGGAATACAACAACAACAACAAACTAAAATAGAAATAAAAACAGGTTGAGAGTCTTCCTTTTCTTTGAGTTGTCCTCAGCATTTCTCAAATGTGTGCCTCAGAAAGAAGATCTTCAGTTTCATTTGTTTTCATGAGCTCTGAGAATCTCTGATTGCAGGTGTGCGAGCTGTAAAATGGAGAGCTCCCCTCCCACTTCTCAGTGTGACAGAAATCAAGTGCCGCTCGCCCACCATGTAAAGGCAGACAGTGACGTTAACGGGTCGTTGCTTCACTTCAACAATGAGGCAAACGCAATGAAACATCTGACCTGCCCTTGGTTTCAGAGTTGTGCTCTGTTCCGCTCGCTAGACAGGAGGGCCATCTAGTGGTCAGAGTTGGTCATTCAGAATTGGTGTGTGTGTGTGGGGGGGACAAGTTGGTGTCAGTTAATAGCCTTTATTTACAGCCTGTGTGCAGGTAAGACAGGGTTCAGCAGGCAGATCAACCGATGAGTCGGGTTCCTCTTTCTTTCATCTTTTTGCTCATAGAAGGATTTTCTACATGGCGATGGAGAGAGCAACTCATTTAAAAGCCAGATTAAAGATGATATCTGCTGAGCTGCCATGCAAGAAAAAGAACAAAACAAAGATTATGCAAATGACCGAGGCCAAAACACAAGTCAATTTGGAATTTCCACATGTTTCAAAAGTGGAATTGCAATTCTGATCTGCTCGGCACGAAATATCGTCTCGGCCAAGTGCAGCAGCAGAAGCAGTGTTGTTGGGGGTTGTGGGGGAGTCATCTCTAAATCACGTCCTGCTTTCACCCCAGACATGCCTGTTTAATAGATTTTTTATTAAGTGAGAGATTAACCATCTGAAGTAATTAAGTTTCCGGATGGAGGTGAGAAATGGAGCCCCTCCCCCTCAAGACAAATGCAAATGTGTGCAGGGATACACTCTAACTCTGCACCCCCCTCTCTTACTGTGAATCATTATCAGGTGGCAGGTCCACGGGCCGAGTTCATAAATGTTTGTTTTACTGTAACATATCAGGTATTGCTGCGGCTATTAAAGATTATGCCACTACAGTATTTTGTCCGTAAGGCCAAATCAATATGCTTTATTTTCCTTTTTTCCCTCCACGACATTTATGCCTGAGTGCTTCCTTTATTGCTGTGTGTTGCTGTAATATCATTGCGGCGGATGACTCGATTTCTTTGCTCTTTAACAAGTTTGTTATGACTATGTGAGATGTTGAAGATTGTATAGTGTTTGTTATTGTAAATGTTGAGGTAAAAATCATTTTAAACCACACGTTTTAATGTGCAACTCACACAGTGTAACAAGTCTCTGCAAAGCAGATAATATGTTTGGCAAAACTCCAAAGCATTTCAGGGTTAAAACTGAATTGATTCCTTGCGATCTGACTCACTGTGCTAAAATGTGTGTTTTTGTAATTCAACTTCAAAGTGTGGAAAGATTGTGCTGCCCCCAACTCCACCTCAGGTGATATAGAGACCTGTGGGAAGATATAGCTTTCCAGTAACGACACAGCAATCAAGACTTTTTTCATTGATGTTCTTTTGCCAGTGTTTGATTATGTAATTCCCCCAGATGTTACTGGAGGTCCACCCACTGAAAGCCTGTCACGCCAAATTAAATTGGAAGAGTTGCCTTGAAGCAAGTGTTTTGTCTGTATGTGTGTGTGTGTGTCCTTTTCACATATAAAAAGGTCCTGGGGAGGAAACAAAAAGATGTCACCAGTGCTTTTGTCAGATCCATCTCTCTTTGTGGACGTCGACACCCTGAGCACAGTCTTTTCGAGAAGAAGAGAGCGGTGAGAGTAGGACAGGCCTTTGGGAGCGCCAAAGGAACCTGTGGTGTAACGCTACAACTCCAACAACCGCGCTAACGGCATCAAATCCTGCTGGGACGACTATGATGCGGCGTGTACTGTGCTTCAAATGTTGAAGTTCGTTCCTGCCCTAAAGCTATACAGGGAGTTTAAATACTACTTTGCATGCTTGATTTTCCCTGATAATACTGATCATATTTTCACATTATGCCCAGACATCAATATTCTTCTGTTCTCCTAAATTCTATGGACCCTGCAAACCTCCCTCTGGGTCTCTGGCTGAGGAGCTCAGGGACTGTGGGATATAGAGCCCGGAGTCAAGTGAAGACCCACAGAGGAGCATGTTGGAGAACCAGAGGGAGGGCGGGATGTCCGCAGAGGCCATGCCCACTATTGGCTGTCCTCCAACATCAACGCACCCCTGGGTGTGAAGCCTCCAACACGCTCTGCGGAGCCCAGACTCTCCTACAGTTTTAATAATAATAAGTAGTATTGTTTTTATTAGTCCATTTTTGTAAAACTGCTCATTTACAAATTCAAGGCAGCTGATTTGACTTATTAGTTGATGTTCCGATCACATGGAAGTAGATACACAGCATTGTTGTTGTGACACACACGAGGGAAGGGATCTGTCCAAATTTAGTGAAAATGTAAACTGAATTGCTTGAAGATCTGCAACAGAAAATGTAAAGAGATAACCTTTTCCACTCACTAACTATGTTATGAAAATACTAGGAACTGAGTGCATAAAGTCAGGTGCTAATACATAGTTGCTGAACCAGTAGGTGCAACAACTGGCCTGTACCAAATTAGAAAAAGTGCCTGTCAAACCTAAAAGGCAGGTTACAGTCTCCTCCTTGTCTGATTGATGATTATTTGATCTGATGTTTTTGTCTCTTCAGTGGAAGCCTGAGTGACGTTTGAGTTAGGTGAGATCTTTGGATTTCAGCAGGTGAGGTCCGATGACAGTACAGATCTTGAACCCCCAATGAGTCTACTGGTATAAATCTGAAAAGTAATGTAAAAAGACCATGGGGGATTCATCATTTGCATATCCCTGGCATAAAATCAATACAATCCGCTGCTAAATGTGGTTCTCCACACTGCCCCTGCTCATTTAAACACAGCGCTTCAACGCCTGTGTACCTCGGCATCCCAAAGCCTTTCTGGCTGCTTTGCTAAATCGGATATTCTCACAGGAGCTCTGAGACACAACCCCGAGCTTCACTTTTAAAGCATCATACCGGAACAGTAGACTCTGGAAACTTTTGACAACTCACGTTTATTTTTCTGGGGCACATCTGCCAGTATTCCCCATTCCCAACGGGTTTTACAACTGTCCACACGCTTGACCTTCCAGCTTCGTCACGGTTCTGCTCTGTAACCATACTGTCCAGGCTGCACAGGGCAGCCAGCCCTAGATAGACACAGGATCCAAAATTATGGGTCGCAGGCCCTTTTTTCCATTTGTTTTCGTGTCTGTCATTAGGTTATTCTTTATCCTATATTTGGTTTTATATGAATTGCATCAGTCTAGCAAGCAGGGTATTTTTTTTAACAATATTTATGTTGCTCCTTTATTTCAGATATGGATTGTAAGTTATCTATTTTATATATTCCATTTTATATATATATAAGGTTTTGGTTCCAAAAATACAGAATATATGTTGCTGGCGAGCCGGTGGCTCATAGCTAAGGTTATTAACAGTGCTTGTGGTGCTAACAGTGCTAATGGTTCTCACAGAGGGAACAATGCAAACTATGGCAAAAGTGCTGGCAGAGCCAGTGGGGAATGCTTGCATTCACAAACATTCACTAAAAGCATACGAGGCCCTGTGAGGAGAAGCGTTGATAACAACAAACACAGAGGGAGAAGGACTTCGTTCTCTGCTCAGGTAGACATTACTCCATGGCATCTTTATGTATTAATGTTCAGAATGTTAAATCCAGCGTCTTTTTAACAAAAAAAGGGAAATGATCTGGTCCCATAAAACTTTTACTGAGCAGTTATTCTTTCAAAGGTTTGTGCCCTCTATGGATAATGAAGACTCTGTGTCGCACACAAATCATCGATAGCACTTTATAATAAGTACACACTATTTAGCATTAGTAAAGCATAAATAAACACTGAATTCATAATTTATAAAACATTATTCAAAATCCTCACTTTCATTCTTGATTAATAAGCTTGTGTTTTCATACTTTATAAATGATGGATTCCCCATTTGTAAATGAAGTATCAAGGACTAAGATGATTACTAAGATCATTTGTAAGCATGATCATTAAGCATGTTCTGTGACCTAATCTAAAGTGAAGTGTCTATTTCCCTTTTATGTTGAGAAGATAACAGAGACTTCTGCTAGCTTTGAAGCACTATTTATAAATGCTTTGTAAAGCACAAATAGTCATAACATTAGATTAGGTCACAGAACACGCTTAACTAATACTTAACTAATACTTAACTTATACTTTACTGACGAGTAGTAACTACTGAATTAATTATGACGTTTCTTTCATGCTTTGTAAGGCATAAATAGTCTTCACTTTAGATTAGGTCACAGAACATGCTTAACTAATACTTAACTAATGAGTAGTAACTACCTGAATTAATCATGCATTGCTGCTTTTTTTTTATCATTGAACACTTTACAAATGATCTTAGTAATCATCTATAAGTCCTTCATAATTCATTTACAAATGGGAAATCCATCATTTATAAAGTATGAAACCCCAAGCTTATTAATCAAGAATGAAACATTTATGACTGTGTTTATGAATTACATTACTAATGAGGATTTATGTTTGAATAATGCTTAATAAATGATGAATTCAGTGTTTATTCATGCTTTACTAATGCTGTGTACTTATTATAAAGTGCTACCAAATCATCTGTTTTCTGGAAAGACAGAATGTGAGCTGGCTCTTATTCGTGTATTTTATGATTTGGCCAACATGTTGGAGGTGCAGACAGATTCATAATTAGCTCCGGCAAGCAGCACTTACTCCAGCTTTGAAACCGTTTTTGAAGCTGCAATTGGATCACTGTGTATTACACAGCGACTTGGGAGGTATTTCATCAATAGACGCGGCATTAGTCCACTAATAAGGCCACTGTTCACTACCTAGATAAATTGTCTGCTGAATCATGTCTCTCTTACATCACCAACTCTGAATTAATCAACTAGTTTGAAGTAAACATGCAAGTGAGACTTAATTTGCATTGATTTGAGTCACAGTAATAAGCCATTATTTTTTAATGGAGTGAAGAAAAAAAGTGCTTACAGCACCTGGTATTCCCAGGCGGTCTCCCATACAAGTACTGACCAGGCCCGACCTTGCTTAGCTTCCGAGATCAGACGAGATCAGGCGTGTTCAGGGTGGTATGGCCGTAAGCAAGTAGCCAAAGGGACTTTTAAATACTGGAGTGATCGGCGTTGTGGTGTTTAGGAGTGGAAAAAAAAGCTTGCAGCACGTGGTACAAGTACTGACCAGGCCAGACGCCCCCACTCCCCCACTTCATGCCATACCCACTCAATGTTACCTTATTAAAGGCTTTGTTATATACAGCTTTCATTGGATTATTAGCACTGATCCATGGCTGTAAACTGAGGGTGCTATGCTCTGATCTAGGGGGTTCTATGCTCTAAACCTCAGGGTTCTATGCTCTGATCCCAAGGTTCTATGCTCTGACCTTAAAGTTCTAAGCTCCGACCTCAGGGTTTTATGCTCTAACCCCAAGGTTCTATGCTCCAACCTTAAGGTTATATGCTCTGACCTCAGGGTTCTATGCTCTAACCTCAAGGTTCTATGATCCAACCTTAAAGTTCTATGCTCTGACCTCAGGGTTCTATGCTGTGATCCCAGGGTTCTATGCTGTGATCTCAGGGTTCTCTGATCCCAGGGTTCTATGCTCTAAATCTCTGGGTTCTATGCTCTGACCTTAAGGTTCTATGCTCTGACCTCAGGGTTCTCTGATCTTAGGGTTCTATTTTCTGACCTCAGTTAGTTCCAGAATGAAGACGAGCCCCCGGACCAGCCTGTCAGCAGCCAGCAAGTGAAGAAATATGGATATCAAAAAGGATCTGGGCTGCCTGTGATGCCACTTCCTCGTATGCTTGGAACTTACAAGTCTACACAGGGACTTTTATTTTAAAGATTCCAAAGAATGTGTACAAATATTTCATCCTACATTTGTTGTAAAGTGAGGTAGAATTTGTTGCTATTCCTACCATGCATGTTGAGTCAGAGATGAACTGTAGTGATATGCAGCTTCATCCTCAATCATGCTCGAACAAAAAGCTCTGTTCCGTCACTATCACATCGTATTTTCACATACTTACTTTACACTTCGGTTGTGACTTTCAAACAAGGTTTGAACCCAAAGAATTACTCACAGACAGCAGATGGAGTTTTAAAAAAGTCTTCTTGTTTGATGTGACAGGCAAACCATTCCCAAAGGGGCATAAACGAGCAGTCAGAAAGGCTGCAGCGCAATGGTTTGGATGCCTCAGTAGACGAACTGAAAACGTGTAGGTGGAAGTGTAACCCAGTCGGCAGAAGAAATGTTGGCAATGTATAATTCTGAAAACCCTGGGATTCTTTGAATGGCGACGTTTCTGAACTAAAAATACGTTTCATAAATACCTTCATGATTGCCTTGTATCTCTTTCTGAAACAAACAATGCCACATGGTTCGTGAAATGATTGGTTTGGGTTTGGTAACAAAGCTAATTGGTTAAGGTTAGAAAAAACAGCAGGATTTGTGTTCAAATAATGTAACAACCTAACGCAACAACAGTAACAACGTAACAACCGTAACAATGTAACTGGCATAGATATAAAGAAAATCCTCTTGGTGGATTTTCTTAAGCAACATTATGTAAACATGTTATGTTACAATGCAAAGCTCACATTTAGTTAATTTTGGTTTCACATAGGACACAGACAGTGGTCTCCTGGGTGAAAGTCATGAGAACTGAGGTCAACTGCAAGTTTGATAATAGGCGACATGTGAGTTAGTGACTACCTGGCATTTTGAAAAAGGAAAGAGAAAGCAATGAATGATATAAAAGGAGACTGGCAACAATCTCAAAGGACCTTCCATGGTCCAGTTCATGATAAACCTGCTGAAACAGACCTGTGGTGACATCATTGATAGGGGCGTGGCAAAGATTGCAACTCTGCTTGGAAGTTTAGAATACAAAAAGCAAATGGACCATTTGTGTCATTCAGTGTTTCCTCTCTGAATCAGAATGAAAGAAAGTTAAAATTACAAATACAGAAAAATGTTTTTGCCTAAGATACATGACAACAGACAAAACTGAGCTTTCATAATATAATCAGACAACTTCAGATTCCAATGTCAAGCTCGTCCTCGCCAAGCACTTCCTCACATTAATGATTCAGCTGTTCCCAGCAGCGAGGAGCTGTGCAATATTTCCACATTAGGAGATAATCCTTTGGAAGATGAAATACTTTCTGAATGCCTCTCTCATTTGGCTACTGCACAATGCCAACAAGGATCAAATAGACGTCCTTGTTCTCGAGTCATAAGTCATTGAGGGGACATGCCAGAATATGCATGATCACATGAATTGCCTGGCTGCTGAAGTAAAAGTATTTTCGTCTATTATCTCAACATGACAGAATGCTGAGCCGTCTACCAACAAATCTAATAGTGGTTCCCCTCTGTCCAGCATGAGAGGCCTCTCTATCACTGCTCGGCAGCCACAGGGTGCCAACAGTATAATAGCAATCTCATTCCCTGTCCCCCTGGGCTCAGCTTGCACCCATACAGGCTTTCCACCATCACTGCCGAAGATCATATTCAAAAACGAGTGGGCAATTAAAGTGGATCAAAGTGTGTACAAATAGCATTGATCCAGAACAAGCGTGTGCAAGAGTGTAACCACATTAGGGATATAAAAGCGGGAAGAGTGGCATGCTGAGGAGCTGGCATTCCTCCAGAGACTTGACACGCTTTCCCCCGCACCAGTAAAATGAACTAGCTCTGCAGGATGCGACCAGGTGTATTGTGAGTTACTATGGTCTCCAGTGATGGACTAGCTTGTTTTTCAAGGCCTGAGAATTGAGGGCAGTGGTTTAAGTTTGCAGAGTAAGGATTTTTGGCACAAACACACTTTTGTTTGGGATCCCCCTCCCTCTCTTTATTTATTGTGAGGATTGACATCCTTAACGTGCTCATACATGTTGACTGTTTACTGGGAGTTTTATTTCAAAACACTGTATTCCCATATAGCCATGTTCAGAGTTGGATAAATATCTACTAAATATAAAGATTGTAATAAATTACAATGAATTTTAATCAATATTCGTATGTGACTGAGCTACGTGCTGAGAGAGATAAAATGCAAGGCATTCATGAGATAAATCCACTGATTCCATCGGAGGTGGGCAATCACAAGGTAGCCATTGCCTAAAGCGTACCCTGCTTTATGGTCTATTTAACTCTATATGGACCATAATTTACTAAATGAGCATCATGCTGCATTGAAGATGACTTGAAACTTGTGACAATAAACTAATTTTCACAATGTTTACTGAAGCAATAAGAAGAAATGCAAACTTGTTCCATGCACACTACTCCCTGATCCTTGCTGTGACTTCCGGTCGTCCCAAGCTTTACCGTGGAACTGATAGCACTTTGTAGTTGAACTTTTTGACGAAATTGTACCTTCTTGATTCCTGTTGTTCTGATTCTTGTTTGTAACCGTAGAATGCACTTATTGTAAGTCGCTTTGGATAAAAGCGTCAGCTAAATGAAATGTAATGAAAGCGACTAAAATCTGCCGGTTTGGGCGATTTAAAGTTTGACTGCTTTGTTTGAACCCTGACAATAGCGGAAGCTGTGTGTTGGAGTCAGGGTGCTTTATGTGATTTAGAAAGAGTGTGAAAAGAAGTGTGAAGACTTATAAATTGTGAGTCCATTTCCCATCTCTTCACCAGATGACAATGACACTGATGCTGCACTCTTCTTCCTATACCTGTCACAACTTGTTCCTATGTGGCTGAAAAAGGGTTCACATCCTTAACCGAAGCACCAATAAATTAGAAATAGGTCCAGCACTTTAAACTCTGCCTGAGTAAAATAAACTCAATTTACAATGTTTACTGAGGGAATAAATCAAGTGAGAAGTAGAGTCATTTTTTCATATACTTCTATAGTAAAAGAACAGAAGTATAAGAACAAATCAAATAGTCAAATTGTAACTATATACAGTTAAGTGGTGTTGTATAGTTGTTACAAACAGGGGTCAGGCCCCTCTGAAGGGTCTCCGGATAACTGGAGGGGGCCCCTGGGATGATTATTGGAGTAGAAAAGAAGAAAAAACAAAGTTCTGCTACGTACAAGTGCATTCATTCTTTGTTTGAAACGTGTTCCCAGGGCTTTGACCGTACAGGCTGTTTCTCTTTGCATTCAAGCTAGTCGAAGTGGTCTAAAAATAAAATAACAGGCTAATTGGTCAGAAACGGCCTGTGTTCCCAGAATGTATCACAGACCGATCCCAGCCTAATGACAATGACAGCACGCATACGTGTATTAATGGAATAACACCCAGAGATAACACAGAGACGCAGCGAGATGGTAAGGACCGAGTGTTGAACATGAGTCACTCAGAACTGCGCTGTGCGCGGAGGCGTGCAGCCGCGTGTGGCTCGTGCGGGCAGCAACACCTTCCGCTCCGCCCGCGCCGGGCTCCTCCACCGGGAGGGGAGGGAGCCACGGAACTGCAGCTCGTGGTACCCTTCTGTGTGTCGCCTGTTTCCGTGGAGGTGTAGTAGTCATGACCGCCTCAAACGCCGGCCAGCACCAACCACCGCCTCCCCCTCCTCCCCCCCATCCCCTCCCCTCCTCTAGACTGTGGACTCAGGCGCATTGCTGCGGTGCTTCCCCGGTTTCTTCCCCGGCGTCGCGCCTGGACCCGAGTGTCCCGCAGTGACCGCCGACTGACTGACGAGCCTGCAGTCGAGCCGGTTTGCCGTGAACTCCGGAGAGCTCCGGCGTGCTCTCCGTGTCGACCGGAGACGACGTTCGCTGTGTTCCTTGGGGGAGCTGAAGTTGCTGCAATGGGGACCTCGGGGAGCGATGCGGCGGTCACATACTTGGGGAAAGCTGAGGAATGTTACGACCCGGAGCATCTGCCCCCGCTGCTGGAGGACGAGGTGAGGCCAAGGCTGTTTTTAAATTTTTTATTTACATGAACGTTTTTACATAAAACATGTTTGGGGATTTCTTGTTTGGTTAGATTACATGTTTTAAATAAATGGCCCACAAGACAGTCTATAGAGTTTAAACCAGTCGCAGGCTTTACATTATTTGAATATTTGATTAGCACCCTCAGCTGTGTGATAACTTAGAAGTTGTGAGTGCACGCCCCATTGTCTGCACCAGATGATGATGCACTCTTCTTCATATTTTTATGTGTCATTGTAACTTATGGAATTGTAACTTCTCCCTATGTGTCTGAAGAAGTGTTTGCATCCTTAAATGAAGCAAAAGCACCAATACAATAGGAAAAACGTATACCTAAGTAAAAGTACAGAATTATAAGCAAACATGTGTTTTGTAAAAGTACTTTAGTAACTGTACTGTATAGAAGTAAGTGGTTTAGTCTTGTTCCCCCTAGGAGAAAAAAGGAACAAGTGCATTCATTCTTTGGACTTTGAACTCAATCTTTGCTTCTTGGCGACAACTATCCAACAAGTCACCATTTTAGCCATGAACAGCTATTGAAATTGAAATACTCACCCACAGTTCGTTAATGTCTTAAATGTGAGAGGTGGGCCCACAATCAGACATCTCATCTTGTTTTAAAGTGTCGCAAACAAGCTGATGTATTAAGTTGAGACATGGATATATTGTATGTAACTCAAAACTGTGCTGAAGTACTTATGTACAGAACTTCAGTCAAACCACAAATCGATTAACTCCACCAGGGTCTTTAAACCTTCGGAGCTCAGGCGCAAACTTATATAGGACAGCTTATTTAACTTGAGGTGGGGGAGACTTTCCTCTGCACTGTTCTCAAGGGAAACTGTCTATTTATGGGGCTGCTGCCACTGCTTCTAGTGGCGCTTTCCTGCCCTGTAATTGAGCTTTACTCCAACTACATCTCCGCTTCGTTCACAGTCTGCTGCAACTCTCCTGCACCCACGGGAGGGCCAAAGAGCCAAGCGGATCGACACAGTTGGGAGTAAAAAACACTTGTTCCCATCGAGAGATAGAAAGAAGTTCATGGTTATGATCATGGTGTTTGACAGTTGCAGCTTTGTGATGCCCCCCACACCCCTTTCCAGCCATCTGTCTGCGTCAAGGCCAGCTTTTGTGTTCACTCCCAATCCGGAACAGAGGATTCTGTGGTGGTCGGACCGTGCGGTATCCGGTCCAATGCCGCACAGAATCTGTCAGGATAACCGGGGGCCACTTGGTAACAGTGGATCACAGACGATGCAGTGTGTCCTTGGCATGCGTGTGTGTGGAGTCACTCCACGGCTTAGAAAGCTAACAGGACTTCATGTACTTGGTGTATCAAATAGCCTTGCTACTGCAGTATCAAAATTAGGGCACTCTTTTGAAACTTAACAGTTTAAAGGACTAATCTTGAGATGTTGCGACCTTCGTTTTAATTTAATTTAAATATATTCTCATTGTACAACACAGGGTTGCATAACAAAATCTAGTTGTAGCATCGTCATGCCACAGAAATATATATATATATATATATATATATATATATATATATATATATATATATATATATATATATATATTTGTTATGGAGGAGAGCGGAGGATGAGGATCCAGCCTGAGGACAGAAGCTGCAGATATTTCCCGTATCGCTTGCCAGACGCAGCAGGGCGAGCAGGCTGTTACTGGGGTGGGTATATTTGGTCCACCCTTTGTGTGACGGGGTATTCATAGTTTCTCAAACTGAAGATGACTCCCAATAAAAAAATAAACACGTTGCTGTCAGTGCTCCAAGCTGTCGTCTTCCAGTGGTCAGTTCATTTCCACCAAGCTAAGACGTCCACCAGTGATCCTGTGCTGTGGGCTTTATTATATGAAGTGTTAGTCGACAAGTGTGGTTTTGAAAATGGTATACAGTTTCAGCTTCACCTTTTCAAAGCAGCCAGTAGTTATTAAGACATGTTACGTGTGTTTCCTACCTTCTTAGCCTTCTTAATCCCTTATGAAAATCAATCTGCTAAGATTTCAAACTTGATTGGTCCCAAACTACCGGCGTGCAATCTCAAAACTCACCAGCAATCTGACAGTGTTTTAGCCTCTGGGGACAACAACCAACATCTCTTGGGTTTCCTTCCTCTTCCGTGTGCTGGTAATTGTTAGCAAAGTGCTCAATGGAAGTCATTGAGAAAAACAAATGCTTTTTGTAAGCAAGGTGATTTACCGCCTAACTTCTGGTCTTTGTTGCTGGGCTAATGCAGAGCTCTTCATACATGTTAATACATGTATGAAGAGCTCCGCAGAGAGTCCTCGCCACATTAAAGCCCTTCTAAAGTAGTACAATATCTAAGCTGCTTGCCAGACTTAATTTTGAAGTTTCTAGTGTTCATAGATATGCAAAACCCTAGCTAGGTGTTGCCTTCTGCCTCCTTCTGTCCTCTATTGTGTTAAGACAACAGCATTGGTCAATCTAGCTGAATAGCTACAAGCTAATAGGAAATACTAGGGATGCACCGATACCGATACCGGTATCGGGTATCGGGCCGATACTGCGTTAAAATACTCATACTCGTATTCATTTTCAATTGCCGATACCAAGAACCGATACCACTCAACAGTATTTCGCTACAACAAACTGGTCGCGCTTTGTGGAGAAAAAGATTTGTTGTCCTACCTGACTTCAACGTCTAGGGCAGGGGTCGGCAACCCGTGATCCAGAGCCGCATGCGGCTCTTACGTCGCTCTCTTGCGGCTCTTGCGGCAAGGTGTGTAGATTAATGGTGCGTTCACACCGAACGCGACGGAAATTACTGCCGTCCCGCCGGTTTGAATCAAACTGTTGCTGGTCCGCCAGAAGTAGCGCTGGCAGCGGCCTCATTCAGACGCTGTTGTGCGGCTACGGATGATATTATTGTAGCCGAGTGTCTGTTGTGTGTCTATATTTGTAATTATAATAAAATGAAAACACGCTCCAGGGTAACTTGAACCACTTTTTTATCTCCTTCACACACGTATATCCCACAATTCCACTCCTCTTTTCCTTTCCGTTTCTCCCTCCACAATAAAAGCACCGGAAACATAACTTGGAACACAGCTTCCTATATAATTGCTCGATCCCTAATATTATCGCTTACATTATGAACCCGGACACGGGGGCGTTTTATGGTCCGACATTAGAGGGACTTCCACAAGACGTTTAAAGCTTGGGATAGCCTTCTGTTAATTTTGTACTATAGGCTTGACATAATCTGCAGAGGATAAAATAAAATCTGCCTCCAAATTAATTGCACTTTCATGGAGACCAAATCTAAGAAGTATCGGTATCGGTACTCGGTATCGGCAAGTACACAAATAAAAATACTCGTATCGGTTTGTAAAAAATGGTATCGTGGCTTCCTCCCACAGTCCAAAGACATGCATGTTAGGTTAATTGGACTCTAAATTGCCCATAGGTGTGAATGTGAGTGTGAATGGTTGTCTGTCTATATGTGAGCCCTGGATAGACTGGCGACTTATCCAGGGTGTACCCTGCCTTCGCCCAATGACAGCTGGGATCGGCTCCAGCGCCCCGCGACCCTAAAGAGGATAAGCGGTTCGGATAATGGATGGATGGATGGATGGTATCGTTGCATCCCTAGGAAATACATCTTCATTGACATCTGCCCTCAAACAAGGATGGAACCCAGGAGGCAACCTGTGGTTCTGAAGAGGGAAGCCAAGTATCTTAAAGTTGCATTTGTTTTAATGGACAGCAGTGGGCGAATCCTCTGGTTACAAAAATAAGTCTGGTTGTATATAAGTCTATGAAAAAATGACTCTACTTCTCACTTGATTTATTCCCTCAGTAAACATTGTAAATTGAGTTTATTTTACTCAGGTAGAGTTTAAAGTGCTGGACCTATTTCTAATTTATTGGTGCTTCTGTTAAGGATGTGAACCATTTTTCAGCCACATAGGAACAAATTGTGACAAGTATAGGAAGAAGAGTGCAGCATCAGTGTCATTGTCATCTGGTGAAGAGATGGGAAATGGACTCACAATTTATAAGTCTTCACACTTCTTTTCACACTCTTTCTAAATCACATAAAGCACCCTGACTCCAACACACAACTTCCGCTATTGTCAGGGTTCAAACAAAGCAGTCAAACTTTAAATCGCCCAAACCGGCAGATATTAGTCGCTTTTAGTTCTACGGTAAAGCTTGGGACGACCAGAAGTCACAGCAAGGATCAGTAGTGTGCATGGAACAAGTTTGCATTTCTTATTACTTCAGTAAACATTGTGAAAATTAGTTTATTGTCTCAATCTCTAGTTTCAAGTTTTCTTCAATGCAGCATGATGTTCATTTAGTCAATTATGGTCCATTTACAGTTCAATAGACCATAAAGCAGGGTATGCTTTAGGGCGGGGCTACAAGGTGATGGACAGGTCTCCATCACGCCAGTCCAAATATGGTCACTTCTGTTCACCGGTTGCAAAAACAAGATGGCGACGCCCAAAGTACAAACAGAAAGAATCGTCACGCACAGACGGACAGAAAAAAAACGTAACTGACTTGCAGCGTTTGACATGGAAAATTTGAGTAGTTGAAGAGTTTATTCCATAAGACTAATAATTGGTCCCTCTCATCTCATTGCTCATGAGCAAAGAAACAAACCACCTTCGGTTCCCTGCTGTCGGTCCGGTATGAGGAGATCAGCAGATGGCGTGGCCCTGATTGAAACCCTTCATCATGATTTCAAATGCAAACTTAAATCCTTTGAGTATCTGGGTACAAATATCTGCAGCACGTTTAGGTTCTCATCTCTCCTGTTTCTATCTAAAATGTTTCTTCTTTGATCAAACTGTGTGTGTGTGTGTGTTTTATCCACAGGAGAACGTGTCTCTGGCAGACATCCTGTCCCTGCGGGACAGCTGTCTGTCTGAGGAGGAGGTGTGGGCGGTGTGTGCAGAGTGTGTCCTGGCGCTGCAGAGCATCCGACCCTCCCACCTCTTCCACACCCTGTGCATCACGCCGGACACTCTGGCCTTCAACGCCCATGGGAATGTGTGCTTCATGGAGCAGCTCAGCGGTGAGTCCAACGGCACGGGCTGTGTGTGTTTGTGCAATAATGAAAACTCCTTGATTCGCACCAGTCACATTGACTGGTGCCATGTTTTCTATTTTTTTCATTGTTCATGTTTCCTTGGCTGCGATATCTCCTCATGCCTGAACATTTAACAAAAACGGATCACAACTGCGTTGCAGAGTTTTAATGCGAAGTTGGCCCATAACGGCAGCTCACGCTCGGGTTAGCCCAGAGAGGAGGCCTCTTTTTTTCTCTTCAGCGATCTGATGCCCTGATCCTTATCACTTTCAAGCAGAACATTCCTGCTTGGAAATACATCAGTGTCTCGCTGGATCTCTGGGGCTTTTGCAGAGGTCCGCTCTGATCTGTTTCTGACATTGTTCTCCTTCACAGTGCTGTGAGGCCCAGCGCGACATCCAATGATTTATCTTTATCTATCTTCTTCCTTTCCTCCACATTTCATTCGCTCTCTGTCTCATAACCAAGACTTTATTCCATGCCCTGATGGCGAATGTCCAAATAATACATGAGCATTGATTAAATCAACAGTGTCTGAGTTGCCAGGGGGATCGTTGTTGTGGTAACAGCTTGGTTAGCCTATCAGCAGTCAACCTGTGCTCACACACACACACACACACACACACATGCGTACTCAGCGCAGCATCCCTTTAAAATGTTTTTTTTGCCTCCTTACAAATCTCCATTTGTGATAGAGACACTTTGAAGAGGTACTCGGGTGACTCTGTCGGCTAAAATCCTTCGCAGCTTCATTTGTGGTCCTGTGCTTCATCAAGAGGAGCCACAATGCAGTGCACCTCTGTAATCATTAATCAAAACGCCACGTTCTCTGGCCTTGCATGCCCGCATGGTTTTCTCCATTAATTCTGTTTAATTGACCTCTTTGTTCATCGGTCATGAAATTTCAAGCCGACGCACGAGCCCACAAGCACAGGCGGCGCCCTGCACAATGGACTGACCTTGAGGAACTATGGGGATGAATCTCGTGAGAATAGGGCCGTTGCCACAACGACTCAGCAACAGGGTTCGTTTCGGCTAATTCGAAACTGCAGTCGACAAGGGTGTCACCAGCCAGAGTCACAACATGTCCTCCGATAGTTTTCATGGTGACCCGCGGGGAAAAAGATTTCGAGCCATTCCACTTTTCTTTTATAAAACGGTATCTGTGCTGTGTGGGAAATGGGATCATCCCATTAGAGGGAGTGTGTTGAATCAGTACTATTGCTCAGCTCCTGCTACCTTTTTTTTCTTCTTCTTTGCTTATTTACTGCCCATTTCAGCTTCCTCACTGCAACATGTTGAAGTAGTGTGTCCTCCTTTTCTACCTTTGTCTCTCCTTTTCTCTTTCTTGTTTGTTTGAACTGTTGACCTGAGGAGAGGAGAGGAGAGGAGAGGAGAGGTAATGGAAATAGCATGGACAGAGAAGAGAAGTTATGTATGAGGAGGGGAAAGGAAAGGAAAGGAAAAAAACTAAAGTGTGGAGGAAAGGAATGAGGTGAGAAGAGGAAAGGAAAGAGGAAAGAGAAGAGGAATGACAGGGAAGCAAAGAGGAATAGGCAGGAGAGAAAATGGGAAGGATAGTAGAGTAAAGGAAAGAGAAAAAAGAGGAGACTAAATGAAAAGGCAAAGGAGGAGAGGAAGTTAAAGAGGAGGGGAGAATAAAGTAAATGAAAAATGAGAGGATGTAATATTAACGGAAAGAAAAGAAAAAAGGAGGTGAGAGGAAATAAAACAAGGAAGTCAGGAAAAGAGGAGAGTAGAGTGAAGAAAAGAGGCGAGGATAGGAAAAACAGAAAGTTTAGGAGAGGGAAGAACTAGACAAATAGAGGAACAAAAGGCTACAGAGGAGAGGAGGAAAGTAGAAGCGGGGATTGGCCTCACAACACCTGGGAGGGAACATCATAACTCCAGCAGACAAACCCAGATCTGTCATGACCCACTTTACTGCCCTCCTTCTCCTCTTCCTCTAACTCTCTCTCTTTCTCTTCTGCTCTCGTCTTCAGTCGGCCATCCCGCCGTTTATTCTCTGTCGCTTTTCAGCCATGTTTAATGGCTCAGTTAATTGCCGTGTTTGGTTTCCTTTGCAGATGATCCCGAGGGCTCCTTCGTGCCCCCTGAGTTTGACAACACGGGCAGCACGTTTGAGGTGAGAGATGCCACGTGGACTTATAGATTTAAACCCGGGCCCCGGGTCACGCAGTCACGGGCACCTCCTCCCCCTCAAACCCTTTACCTGGTTATGTGGAACAAGGAGGCGGCGGCACTCCAACATGCATGTGTTGTACTTGTTACGGAGGGTTTCTACACTGACAACAATACTTCTACCAGCACTCAATACAATAATAAGACAGTCAGTTGAAATAAAATGGAACTATCCTCTCAGGGTCACTCTTTGTATCCTGTGAGAGAAGAGTAAGATCTGGTTGTAACTGGTTGTGTCGTGCAATGTCTATATAGATTGTCTCTGCTGCTGCAGTCCTCTCACTGGGTCCTTAGTTTTTATGTCTCCGTGCCAGTGACATCACGTGTTTAGGTTGTCCGTCCTATTCTCGCGATATCTCCGGTACAACCTCGGAAGGCATACCTTGAAATTGGACACAAGCATCCACATCCAAAATCCTTTTTTGGCAATGTCTCAAGAATTCATATGCTAAATATGACAATTTCCCACAAGCATCTGAGAGTATAAAATGATGAAGGGATGGCATTATGGGCGGACACGACTGTAAAGGTGGAGGCATGCAAGTGGGAGGCGATTATTCTACTCTTATAAGTACGCGTTCTTCATCGATGACTACAATGTGTTAAATAAATGTTCAAATACATAATGTATACAGACTGGACCTCTGTAACCTTTGCATTCACCTTTAGATACTTTGCTCCACATCTGTGTTTGCTGTACGAAAGGAGCAGTCTCTAGATAACAATCCTTCTCGCTGTCTCCCGGAGCTTTTGGCTTCTTCCGCGCAGCATCCGTCGGCGGTGTCACTGTTCTCGCCATAACACGAACACATTCACAGTGGACTTATGTAACCTTGTTTCAAAAATAAATCGTGCGTTGAAATTCAGCATTCTGTCGAAACACAGTCTTCACAGTTTTTTCTCAAATGTATTTTTCTGATAAGGAGACGTCACTCACGGCAAAACAGCAGCTCAGGCCTTTCGGCTGGGTTTTCTTTACGCTTTCTATTTTTGGTGTGACACACCAGGGTCTGCCTTGCATGTGTGTTTACCACACGTATGGGGTGCAGTCCACTTCAATTGTTGGGAGTGACGGCTCCGTCTGAGACGTGAACTCCAGAGCACCTGGTTGTGATCCGCTGCCGGCTCGGAGCTTTTGTTTTACTTCGCCACACTTGACAGTTGCTGTTATGGTCAGCTCTGTCACAAGAAAGGACAAACACATGACCGTTACTGGCCAACATGGCCACCACAGCCTGTGCTTTCTATCGTCATCCACAGAATGATCCCTGTACTTACTGTAAGATCACAGCTGCAGCTGGTTCCTGATGATGATGATGATGATGATGATGATGATGATGATGTTTTCTCCTCCTTTCACACCGGGCTGCAGGGCCATGTTTACTCTCTGGGCTCTACGCTCTCTGCCGCACTGAACTTTGTCATCGAGCCAGAGCTGGAGGCAGAGCTGGGAGATGAAATCCAGAGGCTGCTGGAGCAGATGCAGGAGGAGAAGCCCGAGGACAGGCCTCTGCTGCAGGTAACGGCCCCCCGCCAGCCGTACTTAACTGCCAGAGCGAGTCACGGGAAGGTGTGATAAGTGTGGAATAATCAGCGGATCTCACTCGAGCAGCCTCTTTGTCATAGTTTCAAGTGTCAAGTTTTAAATGAGATTATTGTCAACATTTAGTGATTAAAAAAAATATAAGTTTTGAAGTAAAATTTGAAAGTAAAACATAAGAAATGTAAGTAAATAAATGTGAATAAAAGTATGCACAAGTTATTATTGCGGTTTCTGTTCACTCAACCACAAAGGAAATCTACAAAAACTAAAAAACTAACTCCAGAACATACTCAAATTGAATTAATCAATTGTTTTTTGTACACAACAAAGACATTTTGCTACTGAAGCACTTGTTGCTGGTTAAAAAGAGAGAGAAGTCGATGATGGCTGACATTTAGCCGTGGACAAACGGACACAAATCGAACGCATAAACTCCCCACATGCTTATGTCTGCCAGAGATAATTCATTAATGAATGTTTGGACTCACATTCAGGACCCAAAGAGATGGATGGTGATGTCCTCACACAAACAAGACCACAGAATATAGTAGAATCACAGCGTGTTCATCGTCATACGGCTGTATTAGAGGAACTCAGTTGCGCTGCATGTAGTGAGTGAGTGCTCTTGAGCAAGCATCAAATGTCAAATCACGCCTGTCAACCACAAAATGCAGCTCAAAGTGTCTCTTGTGGAATGCGAAAGAAAAACAGCTTACGTGACTTGAAAAGGAAATTGCGGTTGTGGCTCACAATGTCTCACATTGATTTACCTTAGCAGAGCGGTGCATTTGGGAAGCGCGTTTCAGAGAGCGCACTCATCTTCACTTCTCTACACATAGCGGTCATGAATGAAACGGTTACAAAGCTGGGCGTGTGGGAGAAGGCGTGACTGTTTACACTCCAGATGGATTTGTAGAATAGCTGCATGGTGGAGCAGGTGACTTTCGTCGGGCATTTCGTTTGATGAAGCCTGGGTTTTATGTATTATATACATACGCACATGCAGAGTCAGCAGAAGACACCTTGTGCAGGTTTAAGGGGTTTCATTCTAAAATCGTTCTTTATAATATGCAGAATAAAGAAAAACGGCATGCGTATGCAAAAATATTTTGCTGTAACAAATGCAAAAAGCTGAAATAATGCACTGCAAAATAATACTCATAATGCCAATAAATAGGTGAATAATCCAGATGACCCTCATAATATGATACAATTATGTTCTTAAAGCAAGACAGATTTGTCTCCGTGTAGCACATAATCCTTTTTATAAGACAACGCAATACGTGTGATCCTCCCACAGGACATCCTCTGTCTGGCTGAAGCACGGCTGTCTCATACCTCCCCTGCAGCTGTGTGCCGGAAGCTGTCTTCTGTTGGGCGGCGGGTCCTCTCCATCGAATCAGTGTCAACCTTTCAAGGTTCTTTAAAAAAAAATATATTTTTTTTTTTATCATTTCAACGTACACGTCACTGTTTTGGTCTCCGCTGTGATTTCCCTGTGGTACGAATTGATGCCTTTTGTATCATCCCACAGATGGACAGGAAGGCTCCTGGGAGGCAAGATGGCAGCATCCCAAATCCAGATGTCTGCTCAGGAGGCCGAGCTTGGATGATAATACCAAGGACCTGTGCACTGACAGTTATGTCAAAGCAAACGGTCTGTCCCGGCAGCAGGTACGTTACGGTCCGTGGCTTTAAACACTTTTTAGGAAAGCTGCTGCTGTGGAGGAAAAGATGACGTCGGCGTGTATGAAATGTTGCTACTGTTTTTTCCTGCACAAGTTGATATCACTAAGCCGTCTAATTCTGGATTTTAGTATCGTGACATAAATGCGTCACGTGACAAAACACGTCTCAGCCTCTCGGTCCATCAGTACTGCTTCCCCCCAAGGCTGCGTTCTTTCCCCACTGCTCTTCTCCCTGTACACCAACAGCTGCACCTCCAGTCACCAGTCCGTCAAGCTCCTGAAGTTTGCGGATGACACCACCCTCATTGGACTCATCTCTGGTGGGGACGAGTCCGCCTACAGGCGGGAGACTGACCACCTGGTGACCTGGTGCAGCCAAAACAACCTGGAGCTCAACGCTCTGAAGACAGTGGAGATGGTTGTGGACTTCAGAAAGATCTCAGTCCCACCAGCCCCTCTCACCCTGTGTGACTCCCCCGTCAAAGCTGTGGAGTCCTTCCGCTTCCTGGGCTCCATCATTACCCGGGACCTCAAGTGGGAGCTAAACATCACCTCCATCTCTAAGAAGGCGCAGCAGAGGATGTTCTTCCTGAGGCAGCTGAGGAAATTCAACCTGCCAAAGACAAGATGGTGCACTTCTACACTGCCATCATCGAGTCCATCCTCTGTTCCTCCATCACCGTCTGGTACGCTGCAGCCACTGCCAAGGACAAGGCCAGGCTGCAACGCATCATTCGCTCAGCTGAGAGGGTGATTGGCTGCAATCTGCCGTCCCTCCGGGACTTGTTTGCTTCAAGGACCCTGAAGCGGGCGAGGAAGATTGTACCCTCTCACCCTGGACACAAACTGTTCGTGTCCCTCCCCTCTGGCAGGAGGCTGCGGTCCATCAGGACCAAGACCTCACGCCACACCAACAGTTTTTTCCCGTCTGCAGTCCCGCTGATCAACAGAGCCCGGGTCCCCCACTGACTTGACTGACTCTGTCACCCCCAGACAATTTCCCACTGGACACACTACACTTGCCACTTTCACACAACACTTACATTCCATGCACACTCCATGCACTTTATCTTATTTTTGATATTTTGATATTCTACTGTTCAATTCTAAATATTCATTCATTCTCATTTAATGCACTGCGTTTAATGTTAAATCTTTATTGTTAAATGTTAAATGTATGCACCTTCCGCCAGGACAAATTCCTTAAATGTGAAAACAAACATGGCAATAAATGGTTCTGATTCTGATTCTGATAAATGATTCCATCAAGGTCGACCAGCCACCTGGACATGTGCCAGATGTCTTTGTGTTAAATGTTACAATACATGCCAGCAGTATAATGGGATTTGATCAGCTGCATGAAGGGAGGCTCTGCACACCTGTTTTTATTTTTTAATATTTTTCAAAATAATTGTAAAAAAGAAGAAGAAAAAACAGCACTACCACATGATGCGGCTCCCATTCAGCCACTAGATGTGTGGAATCTTTGGGAAATCCCACAATTCGCTTTGTTTTTTTGGGGGGGGTTCACGAATCGTTTCAGAATTGATACTCGAAAACTTGATTTGATTTTTATTTATTTATTTGAAACAGACTCCCAGGAATGAAACATGTTGAGCTAACTGGTCATGTTGGCGGTCACTTTATTACTGAAGCGTTGCAGTGTGAGCAACAAACGACTGTCTTCTCCCAACTCAATCTGCAGGTGTGCGGCGGCTGGGATTCGTCTCTCTGGGCAGAGGATGCAGACGGCGGGGAAGCAGACGGTGTGACCTTGGCCGACGAGTTGGACTGCAGGTCCCACAACAGCTCCCCGGTGAGGAGGAGAGCCCAGCAGAGGCCGAGCAGGGCGAGGGGGGCCCTGAACCGCTCCTGCTCCGTCCCAGACTCCAACAACCCTTGTCCATCCCCGCCGACCCACGGAGACATCAGCGTGCCCGTGTCCGACCTCACCGAAATAGGAACGGACGAGCACTCGAGTGGCACATCTGCGTGGAGCGACAGGCTTCAAAGACTCGACCGGGGCCGCTCCTGTGAGTCTTACCCACGCAGCAGCGCTGATGATTGGGGGAACCAAATGTCTCGGGGAAACCAGGACGCAGCAGAGACATTGCGCAGCGGGGAAACAAGGGCCTGTACCCTGGATTCGCCATCTTCCTGCACCTCCTGTCAGGAGCTGGAACTGGAACAGGACTTGTCTGAGGACCAGAGCTCCACATTGAACCACGGCCTCTATTTTCCCAATAACTACATGACCAAAAGCATGCTGTGCCTTAACGAAGAATCTCAGGATGAGGTTAGACGGCGGTTGTTTCTCACGGCCGTGTCCGCCGCTGTTCTGAAAACCCGTTAGCTCAGTCAGCACTGTTGCTTTTGTGTGGCACTGTTGGTGCTGTTAGCCCCTCAGTCATAGATATGCTCTGAATCTGGAAGTCAACACACATAGTATTTTGTTACATTTTCAGAGGAGAAGTCTCATTTAGAGTCAGTGATCACGTAGCTAGACCACAGTAGCGGGCCAAATCAATCTTCAAGAGGGGTTAAACCCTCAAATAGATTTTAAGGAATTTGTGTCAGGGATTACATTTCAGTTTGAGTTACTTCGGCCTATTGGGGATCATCAGAAACTCCTAAGTGTGACATATTCCTATTTAAAAATCACATGTGTTCTTTGTGTTCTACCCAGTGGGTCTCTCTGAGAGAGCTACTGACTCGGTGTGGACGGAGGCTGACGGTCAATGAGCTCTGGGCTTTGTGCTACACATGCCTGTCCTCACTGCAGACCTACATTGACTTTCCAGGTGATTTGAACGCCCTTGGTCATCAAACCTTGGGTTGGCCGAAGGAAAATGATGCAAATGATATGTGGCGAGGCTTGAATTAATTTTGTCCCCCCGCAATGGTAACGTGCAGCTTATCCCTCTCTCCGTCACTAGCCTATCTGTGCCTGGACACGCTGCACGTGGGCTGCAAGGGAGAAGTACTTTTCCTGAAACCTAAAAACATCGGTAGGTTCACTCTAAATGCCGTGTGCTGCTGGGCTGTTGCAGAGCAATGAAGCCCAACAGCCTCATACTCTTCCAACTTTCTTTTCATTTTTTGTGTTTAGTTGTTGACATAAATAATAGATGTTGACAGAAAATGCACTCTTTACCCAAGTATATAAGGCGGCGGCGCCCGCAGGCTTTTGTTGGCTTCACTCACTGACTTTCTGTGTCCTCTGCAGGATCCCGAGATGAGTTTTATCTCGCTCCAGAATACCAAGAACATGGAATTGTGACTGAGAAGGTTTGTGTGCCTCAATTTATCTTTTACAAAAATGAACTGTCATCAATAATGTGCTTTGCTTTTAGGTTTTCCTCATCCTCTATGATTCTCTGTCTTGGCTCAGGTTTGTGTCTACGGGGTCGCTGCTGTTCTCTGGGCGACCGCCAAGTTCAGTTTATCACCTCGTCAAAAACTGGCGATGCCTCGCAAACTGAAGAGACTGCTGCTGGAGATGGCAAAGAGGACGCCCATTGAGAGACCGACCATCGCCACGGCTAAAAAAGTATTTTATTTTCATATTTTCTTATACATAAAAAAAAAAGCATTGTTCCTTGAATTTATAGGCATACACCCCCTGCATGTGACCCCCTGTTACCCAGTTGTCTTCTTTTTTTTAGGCACAAGCCAGTGCCGTTTGCAAATCACGACTGCACTGGCCTGAAATTGATCTTACAATTTTAAGGTTACAATAGAATTACAAAAGAAAATCACAGTTTGATTTAAAAAAAAATTCTTAATCATTGAAAAACATAAATGTGTAGTATTCAGTAGAAACAATACTTCACAACTGCTATCACATATTTTGACCAAAGCAGTTATTTTATGTATTTATGTGGTGAAATGTAACTAAGTATGTTTACTCTAGTACTATACTTAAAAAGGCTACAGTATTGAAGTGGCCAACTTATACTTGGAGTATTTCCATTTTATGCTACTTTATACTTGGAATTTGTACTCCACTACTTCTTTTTTTTTTTTAAATACATCTGTTACTTTGCAGATTCAGATTGATAAAAGAAGAATTTACTCAACTAATTAATGGTGTTGTATTATTATAGATTAAACTACCCAGCCACACATAAAGTCATCAAAATGAGCTCCACCTTTTACTAGCTGCAACATTAAAGTGATAAACACATTAATGCTTCTAGTTATATTCAATAATATTGTGTAATCAGCCATTCTGCTGCGGCCCTACGTTTACTTCTGATACTTCAAGTATATTCTCATGCTCATACTTTTGTACTTTTTTATTTGAGTATTATTTGGAATGCAGGACGTTGACTTGCAACCGAGGAAAATATCGGAGGGACCTGGCTAACTTCTGCTTGCAATGAATATTATTTATTTTTTCTTTTACAAAACATGAAGTAGGTTGCGTGTTGTTTGTACTGAAAGCTGGTTGAGACTGGCTCACATTTATTCAGGGAAGCTGAAGCAGAGGGATGCTGACTCTTTTCAGATGCTCCACATACCACAGTTTTGCACCGGTGGTCTGAGTCAGATTGACTGTTACTAGTTGATGTCCATGACAGGACTTCATTCATAAATGCCAGCACGCTGACATGCTTCACAGTATATGCTGCTACTGAAGTGAGCCGGCAAACATGGCATCCTGTTTAAACGTCTGCATGTTAGCATGTTGTTCTGACCCTTCAATGTCAACACGCCACTGTGCCCCGAGACGGCCTCTCAGAGCTGTTAGCATGGCTGTAGACTCTTAGTCTTGTGTTAACTGTGCGGAGAATGTCATGTTTATTCATCGCTTCCTGTGATTGGGCTTTAGTACCCAGTAAAAGTACAAAAATTTCGAATACAATTATTTGGATTCTTAATCGTTATTCTGCTTTTTCATTGGGTTTATTGTGTAATGGTGCCTGGTTTTATTTTGCCCTTCTGTCTTTTCTCTCTCGCCGTGAGAAGCACTTTGAACTGCATTTCATGAATGAAAAGTTCTCTGTAAATGAGGCCTGATTGGATTTCTGCATATCAACTTCAGAGAGGAGCACCTCTCTAAATAGACACATCCTGTTTGAAAGAAACTCACTTGTTATTAAATGTAGAGAATCTAATTTGTAAAAGTGCTCCTGGAAAAAAAACAAAAAAACATAATTGACTTGTATTTATATGCTGTCAGTCATTTGGTGAAAGAAGCTGTTCATCCTTCAAATGGTGGATGTTTTATTTTCAATCAAACACTTATTATACAGTTATTTTAGGGAATTGATTGTGTGTGTGTGTGTGTGTGTGTGTGTGTGTGTGTGTGTGTGTGTGTGTGCGCGCACCGTGCTGACACCACCTTTGTTTTCCTACGGTTCCAGAGCTGTTGTGACTACTTATCACGTCGAGGGACAAACGCTGAGGTCGTGTGGAACGACCTCATCAGCCGAGTTCACCCGGTAAACGGCCCCCTTTGTTTTCCCCTCGGATTAATTTGCACCTTTTTTGTGTATTTTTTTATTAATTGTATTCAAATCTCAATGGCAGGGTCAGTTTGTTTCTTTTGGATCTCGTGGGAAAATAGGATCTCTCTCTCTATTGTAACCAACCAAGTCCATTTTCTTTCAGCCAACCTCCAAATCCATTGACGCAGATGATTTGAGTGCAGCTGACACTCAAAGCTCATGTGAAGAGTCTGCACGAAATAGCGGTAGGACATCTTTACTTTGGTATGAACGACCCTCATGCAATGTAGTTTACCTTGAAATGTGCCGTACATTGGCAAATATTAGGAAGAACCCTTTGAACCTCGCTGTCAAGAGGCACCGCAAATTTGGTTTTGTCTTTGAAAACGATGAAGAAGAAGGAACTGCAGGAAACAAGTGAGCATGGGGTTCAACCGGAATCTTGCCAAAGAGCAGTAGCTCTTTACTAACATTTTCCGCTTCCTGTGTAATTCTCACTGCATGAGACAATATCACTGATATTGTATCTGGCGTTGTTGTAACTGTGTGTAGGCTTTGTGCCCACGGCCACTGAGAGCCGACTGGCTCCTGTGCCTGGCCCTGTTCCCCACAGCTATCCAGTCAGCATGGACCTCCAACTCCCAGAGGCCTTCACTTCCACCGCCACACACTTCACCCCCATCATCCTGACAAATGAGGGGGACTCAGAGGAGGAGAGCCAGCACCTTGGGGCTGCCATTGAAGGGTAGGATGTTCAAGAACATGTTATCTATTATCACGATTATTGATTTATTTTAAATAATAGTGATGCAGCTGTTTTTAAAATGCAATTTTCTAGGTAAAAGTAATTTAATATTTGAACGAATAGTTTGACAATTTGGCTGTATGCTTTTGCTTTATTGTTTAAATGAGAAGACTGTTAGCTTACAAAGACTGGAAACGGAAGGAAACGGCTAGCCTGGCTCTGTACAAAGGTTTTAAAAAATAAATACAAATTAGTGTGATGTCTTGAGGGATCGTGAGGTGAGGTGTGGGTGCACAAATCAAACGACAAGCAATGGTTTCCAACTCAAAGTTCTTTATTCAGATTCGCTTCGTGAAAGGTCAACTTAATTCCACAAAATGTTGCTATAAAAACAAACATAAGTATTCCCAGTTTACTCCTGCTGCATTGCTTTTAACGTAACAAAACTCTCTGTCTGCTCCTGTGTCTTGTTCTCTTCTTCTTCTTCTTCTTCTTTTCTAGTGTTTATGGCGGATTACTACTTTTGTATTATACCGCCACCAACTGTACAGGATTGTATACCATGAACTTCATGAAACTGTCATAGAGTCTAGGCTTGAGTTAATTCAAAACAACAAAAAAAAAAAAAAAAAATAAGATAAATATTTTATATTCTTTTTCCTAAACCAGTACTATGAAGAAAAATAAATAAAGCTTCCAGTCTTTCCTTTACCATACCCTGTTCTTCTAGAATACCACGTATTGCATTCTCTCCTTCCATTTCCTGCCATTGTATTCTATTATCATTATACTTCTTACACACAAAAAGCACATGCTCTACATCTTCTTTGTCTTGGCAGTCTATGCATAAGCCATTGCTAGAACCTATTATTTGTAAGGTATCATTCAATCCTGTGTGACCTAATCTCAGTCTGGTATATACCACTTCTTCCCGTCTAAATAAACTCAATAAAGTAACCCTTTTCCCGGTCACAATCTTCTGTACTTTATGATAGTGTCCAGCATTAACCTCAGCCTCCCATTCATTTTGCCATCTTTGCATATTTTCAGACTTAATCAGAGATTTAGCTTCACCCTTCCCCAGTGGAACATTAATTCCTATACATTTGTTTTTCAGCATCTTTTTCGCAATTTTATCGGCCTCTTCGTTTCCTTTAATACCGATATGAGCTGGAACCCAACAAAACTGAATACTGATTCCAAGATTCCTAAATTGCAAAAGTAACTGTTTAATTTCTGTAATCAAATCTTCTCTTGCTGAATGACCTGTATCTAGACTATGAATAGCTGCCATGGAGTCTGTACAGATCACAGCTCTCATTGGCTTAACCTCTTCAATCCACCTTAAAGCTGTTATTATCCCAGTCATCTCAATAGAATATACAGAGAGAAAATTATTTAACCTATAGCCATCTCTTTTATTAAATTCCGGAATAAACAACCCAATCCCACAATGACCATTTTGTGGATCTTTTGAACCGTCAGTATAGATTTTAACACATCCATAGAATGTCGATTTTATATAACCCTGGCAGTATGCTGCAACACTTTGACCATTTGGACACTCTCTCTTTCCTTCCAATAGTTCACTGTTAACCTCTGGTGATGGAAGAATCCATGGGGGTATGGCACTCAGAACCAATGATGGACTAAATTTCAGATCTTTAATTCTATACTGTTCTGCTATACTGTTGATGACCCACCCAAACCCTTGTGATTTTGTTTGATATTCCCAGCAAACATTAAGTACTGAACTTGCTGGATTATTACTACTTCCCAGCAATCTAACCCAGTATGTCAAAGACAATTTAATATACCTCAAACTAAGAGGAGATTCCTCCGATTCTACTAGTAGGGCACACGTAGGAGTTGTTTTTATAGCTCCTAAAGCAAGTCTTATAGCTTTGAATTGAATCCTCTCAATTTTCCTTAAAGAAGTTTTGCATGCTGAGCTATACACTATACATCCATAGTCTATAGTAGATCTTATTAATGCTTTATATATATACATCAAAGACTGTTTATCTGCTCCCCAACACTGTCCAGTTATCATCCTCATTAGATTTAAAACCTTTTTACATTTTGTTTCAATATGTTCTATATGATGTTTCCATGTAAGACGTTCATCCAACCACATCCCCAAATATTTAAATTTCTTCATTCTTTCAATTGCTTGTTTGTATAACATAACTGTATACCTGTCTGAGACCTTCTTTCTGGTAAAGAACATAATCTTTGTTTTAGGTATGGAAAATTTAAATCCCCAATCATTACCCCATTGTTCTATTGCTTGTATATCCCTCTGCACAACTCTTGTTATGTATGATATATTGCGTCCCCGTTTCCATATTACAGCATCATCTGCATACAGCAGCCCTTCATTCCTTTCCCCTAATTTTTCAAATATGTCATTTACCATAATATTGAATAATATGGGACTAATAACACTTCCTTGAGGGATTCCGCTGTCAATCATAAACTCTTCACTTATGCCTTTACCAACTCTGACCCTAATTGTACGTTGCGACAGAAAGTCTAATATATAATTATACATTCTCCCACTGATTCCCATTATATCTAATTTAATTAATAGTCCCTCTCTCCACATAGTGTCATACGCTTTTTCAATATCTAAAAACACTGCCACCATGACCTCTTTCATAACTAGAGTCTTCTCAATTTCATTGCTGAGCTTGACTAAAGCATCAGTAGTTGATTTACCTTTTCGGAACCCTGTCTGACACTTTTTTAAAGGACATTTATATTCAAGATAATAATTCAAACGCGCCACTACTATTTTTTCCATTATTTTTCCTAAATGGGATGTCAAAGCAATGGGTCTATAATTTTCTGGATTACTTGAATCCTTTCCTGGTTTAGGAAATGGAAGAATGATTGCAGCTTTCCATACTTTTGGTATTTTGCCCTCATTCCAGATCTTGTTAAATAGTTCAAGAATTTTTTCCAACATTTTATCAGGCAGATTTCTAATCATTGCATAGCATATATCATCACATCCTGGAGAAGAGTATCCTGTATTACTTAATGCCATTTTAAGTTCTGGTAAACTAAATTCAACATCTAGAATAGACATATTTCCCTCTCTAGTATTAAGAATGTCTGTGTTAGCATTCAGTATATCTTCCTTTCTTTACACACTCATCCAAATGGTTACCTCTATGAATCTCTGCAAATATACCTCCAAGTAAATTAGCTTTGTCCATATCCGATATTGCTGTTTTTTGTCCATCCATTAGGACAGGAACATATGGGGGTTTATATTTACCTATCATCCTTTTAACCATCATCCACATCCTGTTCAGCGTTGTTTCTCTTCCAATTGTCGAACAAAATTGTCTCCATGATTCTTTTTTAGCTTCTTTGATAACTTTCCTAGCCATCGCCTTTTTCCTTTGATATTCCATAAGTGTATCCATATTAAGCGTTTCGCGCAATATTTTAAAAGCTCTATTTCTTTCCTTAACTACTTCTGTACATTTATTATTCCACCATGGGACTGCAGTTTTCCTTCTTTGGCTCATATTGTTAGGGATACTCTGGTTAGCTGCTGCAATGATAACCATACTCAACCTTTGATTTATGTCATCAATACTTTGTTCTATTTCTTCAGGCATGTCATTTAATCCATCTATACACAATTTAGAAAATGTCTTCCAATTTGCCTTCTTAAAACACCATCTATGATGGGAATAGAATTCTTCCCTCTTAACCTCAATATCTACACTACATAGTATTGGAAAATGATCACTTCCAATACTTGTGCTCTGATCTACTGCCCAGTCACACCTGCTGGCTATTGTTCTATCAACTAACGTGAGATCAATACATGATGTCTTATTTTTGCGAATATCTATCCTTGTCCCTTTTCCATCATTCAAACATACTAACATCCTATCATTTATCATTTCTTCTATTACTTCTCCATTCAGATCTGTATGTCTACTTCCCCATAAACTATTATTAGCATTAAAATCCCCACACCATATTTCCCTACGACTTCTTTTAACTATACTTCTCAACACATCATTCGTTATTGCATTACATGGGTTGTAATAATTTATAACGGTAAATTTACCTTTATCACCATTAAAGATTTCAACAACCACATTTTCATGTTCAGTTGCTATATTAATGTGTCTGAATGCTATCCCTTCTTTAATAAATGTAATGCAACCTCCCCCTCTATCTTTACCTCTATCAAATCTTATACTATGATATCCCTTTAATACAAACTCTAGATGCGGTTTTAACCATGTTTCTTGGATGCATATAACATGTGGTTGATTTGTCATTTCTTGAACATACCTCTTAAATTCCTGTCCATTCGCTATCAGACTCCGCGCATTCCACTGGAGAATGAACAACATTATTAACGTTTTAACCACTTTGCGACCCTCCATACCTCTGATTTAGTATTTCATGAATATCGTCTGCCTTCGTTATTAACCCCAAAATATCATTAGCCGCTTCCACAACTGACTTGATTTTGTCACTTTTTTTAACATGCAGCATAGTAACATTAACCACTGAACATATGAAAGCAATAAAGTCATTTTTCTTTATCAAAAGTGTCTCGTCTGAAATTCTCTTCTCACATTCACAGCAGGTTGGAACAGGAGGCCTGAGTGTCTTGTTCTGTTGATCAATATTCCCTATCGGAATCCTATTACTCTCTCTGAGTGGGTTTGTCCTATTATTATCCGTATTCCTTTGCTCAGGTAAACAGATAGGCGCTGATTTTTCTTCTTTTCTTTTATTTTTCACAATGTAGTTGCTTGCCTCAGCATACGAAACTTTATGGATTATCTTATATTTCTGAACTTCCTTAGCTTCCTTTTGCTTCACACATCCTCCGTAAGCAGCACTGTGTCGACCTCCACAATTGCAGCACTTTAGCTCTGTATTTTCCCCACATTGCCCATACTCATGCTCACTTCCACACTTAGCACATCTGATTTTTCCTCGACATTGAGCAGCTACATGTCCGAATCTCTGACATTTAAAACATCTCAATGGCTGTGGAATGTACTCTCTTACTGGATAGCACATGTAGCCCATTTGAACTTTCAAAGGCATGGCATTCTTAAACCATAGCAGTATAGACATGCTTTCTTTTTTCTCTTTTCCTTTAGTCAATCGTTTTGCATCAACAAGCTCTCCCCCTTTCAGACTACCTTTAATTTCTTCAACAGACACTGAAATTGGAATTCCAGTTATAACTCCTCTCTGTTTTGACATTATTCCCGGAATGTGCGACGTAATTTTGACCTTATTCAATGTGTCTTTCTTTAAGATCATCTCCCTTTGTTCCTCAGACGCTGCAACAATCATTCTCCCATTTCCCATGAATCTTGCATGCTTAATTTTCCCTATTTCTTCCTCAATTGCTTTAGTGATATGGATCGGGTGTAAATGTGGCCCTCCCTGTTGCTCAAATACAACAACCACTTTCCATATTTCTTTGATTGCCTGCTGTACTTTATTCTTAGTTCCATCTCTTTCAGGCCTACTTTTCTTTTTAATGGCGTCCGTAGCATCAGATCCACTATCCGATCTTACTCTACTCTTTTTTTTTGTCCTCACTGTTTCCCATGCCATCTCATTACTATCCAAACTATCGCTATCCGAAACATGGCCATCCGACTCGTCTGACATGGTTCAGGTTACATTCACAGTACAGTTAGTTTTATTTAGTGCTGTCAATGACTATCACAGAGCGACTACAAACAATTTCAATTCAAACCGTTCAGCTGCGCTTCCGCCCGCGAGTTTCTCCGTGTCTCCCTCCCCGGAAACCCTGTCTGTCTTGTTCTCCCCCACACAACAGCTCTTTACAGGGTAATCAGCCTCATCACTTTCAGCTGGGCAGCAGCCTTGGGCCGTCTGCCCTGCAGATCATGGGAATTGTAGTTCATACGCCAGGTGCCATGCTGGGTTGTAGTCCCTGCTGCAACCACTGGGAGGAGATGACCCTCCCTCTCATGACATCACATTAGATAAATGAAACATAAGTGTAAAATAGACGAGTCGTGGCTACTTAAGGACATATTTGCTGTATATCTGAACCATCTGACTTCCTGCTGGCTCCACACGCTCATGAATAGCATGAAATAAATACTGAATTTAAGCTATTTTAAGCTATTTGCCTAAGCTATTTGGCTAACATCAGAAACCTCAGAAAGAAAGGGAATAAGCCTGTTTCTTCAAATGTTGAGCAGAATGTATAGGGATAAATAATTTTGAAAAGCAGAGAGCAGGAACACTTTTACCTTTTTAGAAAGTTCTGCGTAGCTTTAAACAGACACAGCTCATTAGGGATTGTGCATTTTACAGGACAAAAAGCAGTGACTGCATGGAAGACAGGGGCCTCGACTTCACTCCACACTTTCACTCTGCCCCCCCATGGCCTGCGCAGACTGAACCTGATCCGCGTACACAGCAGTCGCCTGTCCATCAGATGGTCATAACCGCAGCATCCCGCGACAACTTTCCAGTCAACTCTGCTTCCATGCTCCCTGATGTTTCCTATCTTGAAGTCTCTCTTCCTCCGCCGTCACTCGCTGACCTTGGCGGTCGCGGCGTTTTCAACAATTACCTCTTCCGTCAAGATCCCACGACGGGCCATCTCTCCTTAGTGCCTGTGCGGGTGAGGGCTCCCGAGTCTCTCCTCGGGTTGGATATAAATCTCTCCCTTGTGCCGCAGTCTTTGCAGGGACTAATTGCAGGTCCGGAGAGCGCCGACGGCCCATTTATCAACTGTCTGGATGCGCCAACGAGGCCTGGACCCCGGGATTGTGGCCCTCCACCATCCTGTTTCGATGGCAGCTTCGTCATTTCTGACAGGCCCCTGGAGCACAGGGGGCCCGGGGCTCACAATGGACCTACAAACCCAAGGACACAGTTCGAGAACCAGCCTCCTTTAGAGTCCATCTCCCCCAAAGTCCACCCGGCCCTACAAGAGGTGATCGCGCTGCTCAGGGGAGAGCCTTCACTCGATGGGCATGTGGACAATGGACATCAGAACATAGCCATGGGTATGTATCTTTTTAGATAAGTATCATAATTATTTGCATTCAATTTTTTGCATTAAATGCAGTTTAGAATTCTGCGTAATCCTTCACTCTAGCTGTTATTTCATGTAACGACAAAACTATGACCCACTCCATCAGCCTTGCCTTTTAGTTCTTAAGTTGTATTCATTAAAAAGATCCGCTTTTTTCTCTTTTTTTCCGAGGGGAGTGCATCTTCTCTTTGAAGGACTTCCAGTACCACAGGTTTGCCAGTGTTGTGAAGGAGAGGTTCAGCCATCTGTACTGGGAAGACGACCTGCTGGGTGTACTCCACAGCCTGTCCACCCTGTGAGTAGGGCTTTAGACACTTATTTTACATTCAGGCATTTTAAAGACTCAACCATAACTCCTTAATCTTAAAAAAAAATCAAATTATTGAATGCTGACAGTTGGCCCTGATTTATACATTGTTGATACAGCCATCTGTCTAGAGGATCACAGAAAGAACCTGATAATTATCTAGTTTTTTTCCCTGGACATAAATCCCTGCCAATATCATAAAGAGGCAAATAAGAATGAATTATCGAGGCTACCTCTACCTGATTCTACCAAAGCAGTCTTTCCATTGTTGGCGCACTGCAAATAACATGCAGTATTTCACTCTATATTTTCAAACTTTAAGATTAACCAGCACAGTAGCAGTTCAGTTTTGCAGAGACTGGTTAAATAGCGACAGGCTTGACAGTTCCAGTATCATCACCCAACCTATTACAACATGTGAAAAGTTACATTCAGTTTAATGACTGAATCATCCACAGTGCATTTCAGATTCTGGAATATTGGTGTGTGTGTATGTGTGTGTGTGTGTGTGTGTGTATATTTATGTATGTATGTATGTATGTATGTATGTATGTATGTATGTATGTATGTATGTATGTATGTATGTATGTATGTATGTATGTATGTATGTATGTATGTATATATATATATATATTCCAGAATTTGAACTACACTGTTTTTTAAATTTTTTATGAAGTTATTATTATCTTGCATTTTAATCCTTAAAACAGTCCAAACAGTGAAACGTCCAAATGTGTCTGCTTCTGGTCAGATTAAAAAAGAAAATGTATTCCTATGGGGCTTCTGAAGAATAGAATGATCCAGCCCGAGCTCACCATGCCCTCCTCCTCTTCCTCCTCCTCCTCCTCTTCCTCCTCCTCCTCTGCACACCAATACACTGTATTCAAATTAGCATTTATACAATATATAACTGGTATGAAGTGTGCTTGTTTGTTGTTTTTGGTTTTTGATATGCTTTAGGGGAGGAGGGGTGGGGGTGAATGAATGAATGAATGAATGAATGAATGAGTGAGTTTAAATGAAAGCAGCAGATTCCATGCGTCGCACTTCTCTCTGCATTTAAATGTAAGCGGGGGGACGAGCTTGTCCAGTTCAGACAGACGTCTTTTCATCCGGCCGTGGCCATGCTCTTAAGCTCGCGGGCAATCTGTGGAGAGAGACGCTTTAATCTGCCGTGGTCGGCAGACATCACAGCATCGCGTAGAGATGGACGCTCTCTCGCTCGCTGTGTGTGTGGGTGTGTGTGTGTGTGTGTGTGTGTGTGTGTGTGTGTGTGGGTGTGGGTGTGGGCAGGGGTATTCTTCACGACGCTCCAGTTTCCCTCAAGGAGACGTTGGTAAACTGCTGCTCACAGATCGATCTGATTGATCTCGAAGATTGATCTGTGAACTTTGTTGACTATTCTGTTTTGGCTGCTTTCTATTTTATTTTTCTCTCACGCACGCACACACACACACACACACATATTGTCACGTTTCTTTGTGGTTCTAAGTGCTCATCGGGGCTTGCTTTGAAATTGAACCTGTTTGTGCGTGTGTGTGTTTTCTCTCTGCATGTGTGCGCCTCCTGCAGCGGCTCTAATGAGCAGCCTCCATCAAAGGCTGTGAAAAGGGCAGCCCTCACTCCACCCTCGGTAGCATTGGAGGGAGGGGAGGGAGACGTTTGCATGCACGGTCGCCTCGACCTGAATGGGAACATTCGCGAGTCCGGTCCAGCCGCTGTGGGTCGTTGGACGGAGGGAGCCGAGGCCCTGCCCCGTCAAGGAGCAGAGGAGGCTGCGCGCCAGGATTTTGATTTAAGATCGGAGAGTCACCGCTGCCTGTTTCAAGGTATAGATATAGACTTGGATACTCAATATATCAAAGTTCACATGTATTTAAGTTACAGTGTGTAATATCGACTTGTTGTGCTGAGTTATAATGGCCCTTCATCTTTGGATCCACTTTCAAATCTATGAAATGCACTGATTGGTTCATCTAGCAGTGTGTAGCAGGTAGTCAATACAAAATATGAGATGTGGCAAAACTTGAGTTTAATACTTAAACTTTATTTATATTTTTTGACAAATTAAATAGTTAAAAAGCAGGTTTTTATATGCCATTCATATACAAATAAATACTCCATTACAAGTCAAAGACAACTTGATGTACTGAAATTAATAAGTGCAGATAGGTTTTTCCCTGCGAGTCTTCTACAGATATATAAATATTTTGTATAACAAATAAAACATAATATATAATACTTAATTATATAGCATTAATCTGTGAACATAATTTAAATCTGTGCATCAAATTTGAAAAGTCTTTATCTGTAAAATGTTTCATTCCATATCATTCTCCTGTATCAAGTAAAGTTCCCGTACATCAGATTACAGATGACGGTTCACATGGATTCATTTGGATACTGTTGTAATGAGTTCAATAAGAAAAATGAAATAACACACTTCCTTTACTAAGAAAGAGTCTCTTGATGAAGCAAACTGCTTTTGTAGATTCATTGAGGGATTTATTTTTATTTTATTTTATAATCCCTTACTAGTCCCACAGTGGGGAAACTTATTCTCTGCATTTTAACACATCCAAAGTATTAAGGAGCAGTGGGCAGCCCTCGTGAAGCGCCCGGGGAGCAACTAAGGGTTAAGTGTCTTGCTCAAGGACACAAGGACACAGACTGCCGGAGCCGGGGATCGAACCACCGACCTTCTGATTGAAAGACCGACCCCCTAACCACTGAGCCACAGTCGCCCCTTTTATGAGAGTTTGCATGTGATAAATAGATAAGAACGTGTTTTCAAATTAGAATAAATACAATTGAACCCCAACCCATCTGTGATGTTCTCATATATTCCACTTAATTTGGCTGCAGGCTGAATGAGAGCTGTGACAGGGTCTTGGACGCTGTTCTTAAGACTTGAAGCACATTCATGAAAGTCCAAAAGGCATGCTAGGAAACTCTCCGGGTTTCTTTTTCCCCCATCGGCGACTCATTCCTGGCCAGCAACATTCAGCAAACACACCCTCAGCATCTGCTTTTGTTGGGCTATTGAACTGTGCCAGACATGTGGTCTTGATCACAATCCGGCTCTTACAAGATACTCAAGATAAAATGTTGATAGTTCGAGGTTTGACTCAAACTGCTCGACGTTCAAACAGGGTGTGCATTGTGCACCCATGACGTGCTTGGCAACAAATGCCCCCAGCACCACCTCTGGATCTGTGAAAGCTTTGTTTTTCTTTACACATCCAGTTGTATTTTTTGTTTTTGTTTTTTTGTTTTAAATCTCCATGTGATTCAGTCCCTTTCTTTCTCCTCCTCTCTCTCTTTCTCCTCCTCTCTCTCTTTCTCCTCCTCTCTTTCTCTCCACTGTCCTTGTTTACGGGTCGGGGCATGAGCACAGACAGTTTGGAAGCGGCGGCCATGGAGGGAGGCGAGCAGGAATCAGCGGGCGGCAGCGATGAAAGCCCCTCTGAAGCAGAGCTTCTGGCAGGGGGGGAGGAAGGGCTGCCGGGAGCCCGCGACGAGCAGACGAGCCCCGACTGCTCGGAGGACATGGAGGACAGCGACTCTCTGGTGTCGGAGCGACTGGTCTCACCCGGGTCCAGAGCGGAGGGACCGGGACTCAGCTCGGGCCCGTCCTGGGCCTTGGCCTTCTTCGGGGAAGAGTGCTTTGGCCCCGAGGTGATCCAGTACGCAGTGAGCCTGGGGCAGCACATGGGCTCACCGTGTCTGGATGTGAAATCACAGGTGGGTGGACCTGTGGCGCTCACTGCACAGTGAGTCATGTTTGACCTTCACCCTACGCGTTGGAACAAACAGCAGCCGGCATTGTTTATTCATCAGATTCGATTACGTCAACTAAAAGGTGTGTTTTTAAATGAAAAGCATGATGCAGCAATAGTCAGGAGATGTTAAAAAAGAAAAGAGAGATGGGACAGGTTGTTATCAACAACAACAAAAAGAGAAGATTATTAGTATATATCCATCCAATGCAGAGTGGAAATGCTCTGCTGCCATTCAAATCAGTGTTTTAATTTCCATTATTTGTTTCATCCAAGTGCTTTTTCTCCTTCAGCCTTTCACATGGTCTGCTTTTATGATTTTTTTTTCCTATCTGTAATGAAGTGGGGCCGAGGTCGAGGCTTTGGGGTGAATGGGACTGAAACACGTGGGGGACCCAAAGATAATTGGCATATTGTTCTCTCCATACTGGATCTGAATATGAATGTGTTGAACTTAGCCCTTGGCAAAAGGAACTGTACTGTAGTTTGTAAAAGAATATTAACATTTTGATGGCCTTGTGTGACAGATAACGCGCAGCTGTGACTTCTCGCCCGTTTTACTTTTAAAAAAGCTGCTGCGTTCTTTTGTCACCATGCCGAAGAGAGAAAGTGAGGGGTAAAAGAAGGGAAAGAAGAAATGCTGCTGCACACGCAGTGAAAACAGCTGAAAGGATTTGGGTGTTGTGGTTTTTTACTGCCCTTTTTGCGTGATCTCTCTTTCTGAACAGGAACTGCAGCAGCAGCTGATGATTGAAACACGGAACCTGAAGAAGACGAGAAATTTCTTCCAGAAGCTGATTCAACAAGAGAGGAAAAACAAAGGTTGGGTGTCCATTTCATAACACGGCTCGTATACAGAAAACATGGCACGTGGAGGCTGCCAGTGTGATCTCTAAAAGTGTGTGTGTGTGTGTGTGTGTGTGTGTGTGTGTGTGTGTGTGTGTGTGTGTGTGTGTGTGTCAGGTGACAACAAGCTGATGCTGTCCAAACTCAAGTCCCAGCTCGAGGAGCTCCGATCCAAAGTGGTCTTCTTAGATTGTGTGAAGAAATACCTTGAGGTGCTTACAAAGTACTACCATTGCCAACACTACTCTTTCTCATTCACCTCAACAACAACGTGGCTCTTCCGTCCTTTGATGTCGTTTTCTTGCATTTCTGCAGATTCTGAGTGTGGACCAGTGGGGTCTGGAGGTTTCCCTGCTGCCTGCTTTGGCTGCCTGTGGACCTGGATCTCTGGATTTCCAATCCTCTCAAAACTTGTCTTGCCTGAGCTTTGGGACCAGCAAAGGGAAGAGCACTCTGCAAACTGGGACTCCTCTGGGCCTCATGGCTTACCTCTATGCCAGGTATCACTGATGAAATCAGTGAAATTTATTTTGTAGAGCCCAAAATCACAAATTACAATCTTGCCTCAGAGGGCTTTACAATCTGTACACACTCCCATCTCCCATCATTCTCGGTCCCAGGACCCTCACATCAGACCAGGAAACTAATTTAACGTGGGATAAAAAAGGAAGAAACCTTCGGGAGAGTAACAGAGGAGGATCCCTCTCCCTGGATGGACAGACGTACAATCGATGTCATGTGTATAGAATGAACCACATGACACAACACATTCAATGCATATGACAGAAATTAATCATATAATGACTAGTAAGCAGAATAATGATGGATGAATTACGACGACTAATAATAACAGCAACAGCGCATATAATAATAATGATAATAAAAGCAGTAATTGTAATGTGACTAATGATAATAAGTCACATGGTATAGCAGTGGGAGTCACCAGGGACATGGCAGGAGACACGACAGTAGTCCAGGTGTAACCACAGAAACCTGTGAGGCTCCCATAATGATGATGGTGATGGTGATGGTGATGAGGGTTTTCATTTGAAATGTGCTTGCCGTTGCTTTTCTCTCGTTGCCATGAGGTCGTACAAATGATTACTCTCAAAGTGTTTTTTCCCATGTTCTATTTATTATCTTGCTGACTGCTTTTGATTTGTCCAACAAAGGACTCGTGTCAGGCAAGTGCCCAATTATTACAAAGAAACTGAAGAAGATCTTTGACTCTGGCTCTGGAGCCATGACAAAAGAGAGGGAGATGCAAGCTGTAGGCAAATAATAAGACATATATTGAAATAAAGACAACGCCCCTAAACCACGAGGGGAAACCATGAGATATGATTACCAGTAAAACCAGTAGTGTAGGTATGTGTCTGCATGAGTGCTGAGTGATGTTGCATAGAGATGTTGCGTGGATGGGAATAACGCAATAATGCGCAGAGGCAAAGTGAGGAGGAGGAGGGTGAACAATTGACCTTCTCCAGCGGTCCAACAATCCCCTGCACCAGGCTTCCTTCTCGGCATCTTGGAAGCATTTCAAGAGGTTAGGGGAAAAGGCAAGGTGGAGATGCAACACACAGTAAAGCCTTATCCTGGATATCGTATATCTATAACGAATATCTAGACGGACATTTTGCCTTACCTTTCAGAAAAGGAGTGAGTGGTTGGATGTTGAAAAGTGACTACAAAAACCAACGAGGCCTAGAAAACGCATCAACACTTTATTTGTTGTTGTAACTGGACGCTGCCCTACGGCCTAAAGTTTAGCTAAATATAGAATATTGGCATAATTATTCTTTAATACATCCATATGTGTTGTGTTTTATATTGCTTATAATGAGCTCCACAATACATGTACAATACACTATTATTACTCCTCCGCCGATCTGTAAACAGTGACACTTCTCGCTGCTGCTGGTCCTCCTGATCCTGGTTTGTACCGTTTGCCATGGGGAACCGCATCAACACTGAGAGAAAGACTTTTAGTTGCCGCCCCGAGCTGAAGCTGTTCTGTTTGACTTCTCTGTTTGATGAGGCTTGTTTTCGGCTCATGCATATTAGCATTTCATTAGCATCGCACTCCGAACTAAACGAGGGGATCATTTCCCCCCGGGATGGGAGGAACATGTCCCCCTCATTTTTCAAAATCCTACTTTGTTCTTTTGTACAAAATGGTAAAATGCTAGATTTACTCAGGGCTAAATTAAAACATTACATAGCTTTTTTTATGAACAGATCATTCCTAAAAAGACAACAGAACTGATCATCAATCAATGTAGCAAAAGACAGTGGTCTTTGCAGTGAAGACAGCAATACAACATTATTATTTTTTTAATAACACAAGTGTCTTTTCAACATATTTGATGAGTATTGGGTTGGTGCATTATAATACAGCAATTTATGTGGCTTTTTCCTTTTTTCACATTATTATAATTATTATTGAAAGCATGCTAAAGGTTTGAATCACTAGATGATATATAAGTTGAAAAGGGGGGCAGCTATTCACCTTTGTTACTGGCTCCATACGATCTCAATTTACAGCCTGTGTGTAAACAGTGTAAAAAAAAAAAAGAAGAAATAATATTATATATATATATATATATATATATATATATATATATATATATATATATATATATATATATATATATGTATATGTATATATGTATATATGTATATATGTATATATATGTATATATATATATATATGTATATATGTATATAATATAATATTCACCTGTGTGTTGAAAGATTCTGCTCGTTATCCCGGCCAGTCCGTGGGAGAAATGCTCAGATATTCAAATTTATATAATTAAAAGATTTAATAAAAGATGATGACAAAACAGTTATACATTACTCGAATCGAGGCCTTCCTCCTTTCTGCAAATTCACAGACTGTAAACAGTTAGCTGTCGCCTTTACGTCCAGAAGAGAGAGACCTTTACATCCCGCGTTATTAGTTTAAATACTTTCATTCACGGAGCTTAAGGCCCTCTCATTGGTTAGTTATTCTTCTCGATTGTCCATAGGTCCATTTGCTTTCGGGAAGGCGGAGGCTCTACATCCTCTAGAAACAAAGGAATAGTCCATCTTCCAAGTATCCATGCGCGCGTCCTTCCGGTCCCAAATGTCTGTGTCTCACTCCACCTTCCCCCAGCAACACATGAAGGAACCACTTCTTCTTCAAGAAACAGTCCCACATTCCTAACTCCTATAGAATCATTATATAAAAACCCATTCACACCTAAACATTAAACAATATGACATACAGTGACTTTCTTAATACATACAATTACATATCCTTCATAATGCCCTTCATTATTTATCATATCCTTCTTATGCATTGTAATGTACACTTAAACAATCCTTTATTACACATGTACAGGTAATTTCAAGCTCACTAATCTATTAGAATTTAACAGTGTTTACTCTGACACATACGGGGGCTGTACTGTTTGTGTACACTGATAGTTTGCTTATTGGATTAAATCCAGATTGAAATCTAGGCCTTGTGCTAGCTGCTCAGCATGCTCATTTCAGCAGAACGTCTGCAGCGCAATATGTAGAACCATTAGAACCTCCTCACAGTGTGGTTGAAAATGTTGGTCCATTTGTCGAATCCTTTCTGAGCTTTCTGATCTCGATTCTGTGTCGCTGAATCCTTCTCCTTCTCGATGCAGAAACGCTGCCGTGGAGGGCTTCGTCCAGCAGTTCCTGTACGCCTATCGGTTCCTCTGCACTCCCGAGGAGCTCCTGCAGTTCATCATAGATAAATTCACCTGTGCCACGAGGTACCGTATGCCCAGTAACTCACGAATACAAAAGAAACAACAACACAAAACTGTAAACTACAAAGTGCAATGCCCAACATTACACTCAGTATGAAATGTCTGTTTTCCCCCTGCAGACAAGGTCCAGACATGTCGGGAGACGGTGTGAAGATCTTCCATCGCAGTTTGGACCTGCTCCAGTTCTGGATAGCGGACTGTAAACAGGTGGACTTCACAACAAAGCCCAGCCTCGTGAATGCGTTAGAACACTTCCTTAATACAGAGGTAAACGCCTGAATAGGGATGCAATTTGCGCCGCACTCTACGGAGATAGATGTACCTTTTAAATATCTACCCCCCCTCCCCACGCAGGTGATTCCTGTGGACAGCCGAGGGGAGGCCCTTCTCGCTGCTCTCCACAGCCCCTCTTGTACGACTTGGGTTCAAGGACGAGGGAGCCTGATTAGTTTTGAGGACGAGGACGATTCTGCGTGTGTGCATTCATCTACTGAGGATCTCGGGAGGAAGGTCGGTCTCATGCTATGCTTTGTTTGGGTATTTTGTTCATAATCATAGTCATAATCTTTAAAATAAATGCAAAACATTGTCCTACCAAAATAATAGCCTTTTATTTAGAGGAGATTTCAACTTTTTAAACTGTATTGTACTCATTTATTGATTTTACTGTTGAACAATTAATGAATGAATATTGTCTTGTCACACTTTATCAACTCTGCAGTGGAGATTCTCCAGAGTGGTGGAGCCCTCTGCGTCCCTGCCCAAAGACAAGGCCTTCTCCCTCGCCGCAGCCCTGCCCATGCCTTGTTATGGCTCCCTGGTGGATGACCTCTCCGGAGGCTGCCTGCAGAGCGAGGAGCGGCTCCCCTTCAGCCGGAATGAGAGCAGCGCGCAGCACGTTACCCAGCAGCTCACCCTGCTGCAGCAGGTGAGGTGCTCAGGCCCGCTCCCCACACCTGGCCCTCGAGCTGTTGTTGTTGTTGTCCCTCGTCACCACTAGAGGGAGACATGCCTTTACTAATGTATAAGGGGGGGGGGGGGGGGGGACCCTGATGAATACAGTCAACTCCTGATCCAACACTGGAAATACACATCTTGTTTTGCAGGGGATTTTCCAAGGGTGTCACCCGGTTCATTTTCTCAACTCCAGAATACAAGGATTCAGGGACAAGTTGTCGACCCCGAACAAGTGAGTGCAGTGCTCCAGCTTTAGCTGAAGGCCGCAGCATTTGATCCTCATCCTTTCTATTCACTGAGCCCTCGTGTCCTGTAGAGACGCATTCACATCCTTTATGTTCCTCTGATTTTGTCTGGGTTTTTTTTCACCCTATAGCTGTCTGTATGTACAGAGATTACTTTCCTCTTTTTTCTCCGATTCTGCACCATATATGAGATCCTGTTGACTTGTGTGGCAGTGAACTGTCCTTATATACCTGTGGTAGCGTCTGCTATGCACAGTATAATGAAATAGCAGCTAGGCCCCTTTCAATCAAAAGGGGATTTTTAATAAATCTACTGAAGATAGCAATGTAAAGACAAGGCTTTTGGTAATGGATATTACTTTTTATTGTACAAAATACAGCAGGATGCCCCATGTGAATAAACTAACATTCAAGTTGGGGCTACTGGGCTTCGTTCTGTTGAAACAACACCCTTAGATAGAATCCTAAAATATGCATGGTTAAAACCTATCTATTTATAATTTGGAGAAGTATATTTTATTTAGAAATTAGTATCGAGTATAAGTAATATCTTTTTTATTTTTTTATTTTTCTGCCATTTTAGTATTCCAGCTCTTCACATTATCTGAATTACACGCTACACAGCATTCTAGGGGACCATAACATTTTTTAACTATTACTGTTTTCTGAAGCCTAAGGTCACATCTCCAAATGTTCTTTTTCAACCCTCAGTTCAAAACCCAAAGACATAAAAAAGAGAAAAGAAGCATAGCTCACATTTCAGAATCTTCAGCATATTTTGCATTTTTGTTTGACTAAAAGTTCCTGGTAGTTAATCAACTAATCAATGTGTTATTGTTCGACTAATCATTTCTGTCCCCCTCCTTCCTCCACCAGGAATGTGTCTCAGCACATCCCGCCAGCAGAGGGCAGCGGCCTACTTGTGCGTGAGGAGATGCTGTCAGATGGCTGCCTCCAGCAGCTGCTCACATATGCTGACAGTGTTGCTAACTGGATCTCTGCTGAAATAGTCATCTGTGACTCTGTCAAGGTGAGAGGAGACATAACTAGTGAAAGTAACAGGGTCAGCTAGGGGGTAGGGGGTGGGGACACAGCCTCTGCTTTGATTTGTCATGGGACACAGACTCACATGTCACACAGACACACACCCTCCCCATGTGTCGCATTCTGTTTGGCTTCTCCAGCTTCACGGTTGAATAGTTCATCGACAGTTAGGAACATGGGGATGTCATCGGCTTTCATTTGTCTCACAAAAAGTTGAGAAACTATTAAATTAAAAATAAATGTATTTGTATTTTTATGTACACGTTTCACTACTTCCTCATACTTTCACATACACATTCCATTCCATCACTTTTAAAAGATAAATTTCGGACACCTGTGCATGCAATTAGAATGTTGTGATATATCTTGTACTGACATGACAGCTCAAATACTCCAGCTGACACTAAAGCTACTTACATTGTTCTTCAACTATCTCTGGTCCTTCAGCTTCACCTTAAACCGCTTTCATTTGTCACGCTTCAACTGACAGTTTAACTCATTTTAAGTGCTTAACATCCAAACTGATAACTCAACTGCTATCACCTCTAAATGCCCATATTTCTCTCGTATGGGTTTCTTCTTCCGTCATCCGATAACAATCGGTACACACAGAAACCTTGCGCGCTGTGTCTGATGTGTTTGATTATGCTCTTTGTTTCAAAGATTTGAAGCAGGAAGCTATCGTTTAGCTGAACAGTCAGCGACAAAAGGGAATCTGTTGCTATTGCTTTTAGGGGTTTTAACTTAACCTGCAACCTGCCATTTAACAAATCTCAGATGCAATTAACATTTTAGGGACATTTTAACTGAGCACACTTGCATTGGACGTTGACTCCATGTAGTGTTTTTCTTCTTCCAGTGCCTCCCGCAGCCCCCCCCCCCCCCCCCCAAAAAAAAAAAAGAAGCACACCGCTGTGTGCACATTTTGCTTCGTTCTGCAATTTTTTTTACATTGCAATCTCTCCATCCCTTGCAGACACAAGTTGCTTTGCTGACCAAGTATCTGTGGATCGGGAAACACTGCTATGAATCACGGAACTTTGCCACCGCCATGCAGGTCCTCGGAGGTCTGGAGAACGTGATTGTCAGGCAATTACCAGTAAGGCTGCATCTCATGAATTCCTCCCTCACACGAATCCTCGGCTCTCTGCAATAAGTCAGATGCCCTGCAGCTAAATGTTGTTCTTCGGCTGTGAAAGAATTGGGTGGTATTTAATTAGTTTCACAAATGAGAACGTGGCGTTAATGCATTCAAATTAGATGTAGAAGTGCGAGGAGTGTTGTTGCCCGTCAATATGAGTAATTTAAGAAAAAAACACAATTAAAAGACGCCAGTGGTGAGAAAATATATATAATTTTCATTTACATATTTCCACGGGTTATATTCATGGATCTTGTGTTGCATTAGTCTTCTTTTTTTTTTAAGCTACAGTACTAAATAAAACTTCCTCTCTTCTTGCCAACAGGCTTGGAAACACCTGTCTTCCAAGGTGTGCGAGATCCTGGAGGAACTACGAGCTGTGCAGGTGAGTGTGTGTGTGTGTGTGTGTGTGTGGGCAGGTGTGTGTGTGTGTGTGTGTGTGTGTGTGTGTGTGTGTGTGTGTGTGTGTGTGTGTGTGTTTGAGCAAGCGCACACGTATGTTGTTTGTAACTGAAAGCCGGGCTGGTCACAAATTGTGAAACTGGGCTGCGGGGCAAACGAATCAATAGAAAAACAGCTCCGAGCGACTCGCCTGTGTGCTGAGAGCTCCCAGCTGGCTCTGCATCTAAAAGCCCCCCCCCGAAAGAAACTGACGCGCTGAACAACACACCTGGCAACTTTCCTGCCGGGCCGTAAATAAAGGGAGAATCATGCATGCTCTCTCGGCTATAAAATGTGAAGCGGGTTAAATAAAGTATTTTTGAATCTTTGAGACTTCGACTTAGTTGGACTTTTTTGAAACGTTCCATCCCAGTGAGGACTCGTTTGTTTACCACGCGGATACATTTCTCTCTCTCCAGGTGTTTCTGAAGAGTGACGACCTGTGTCTGATGGGGGGGGAACACACAAGGAGGAGGCCCACTCTGCCGTCGGCGCACATCCTGGCCATGCACGTCCAGCAGCTGGAGATCGGAGCCTTCACACTCACTACCGGAGCTTACAAGTGGACCAAGCTCAGGTGAGGGGGAAACCTATATTTTATATATATATATATATATATATATATATATATATATATATATATATAAATATCCTTTCTAGATTGGTAACATGCCGCTGTTGACCTTTTTTACTGAAAGAGTTTCATTCCTGATCAGTTCACATAGCCTACTACAAATAGAACCCTACACATCGACATTCATGAAGTGTTCTTATGGCCTAACGGCACCACATCTCACGCAAGTAATGATGAAAAAAAAAAGTATTTCGAATTTCTAGAGCACTGACTAGAGCAGCTTCACTTGGCACTGTGATTATTATGAATAAAAGACTGTTACACAGCGAGAGGACTGCTTTCTTTCTTTATTTGTTTTGAGGAAGCAATAAGATCATTTTCTATGCTTGCACACCTGAAGCTTTATGTTTTGGGGGTCGTCTGTCCGTAATCTGTTTGCTTTGATATTAACGCTCATAACTTTCTTCGAAAATCCGTGAATCTGTAAAGAGCTCTTTCAAAGACGAAGATGCTTCATGCAACTATAAGGGAGAACTATTAGAAAAAACATCCTGAGTGTTAGAATTTCATCACGAGGAGAACGAGGGATCTTTGTGAATACAACCCCAGATGTGTGAGATATGAATGCCTGCAAATCTGAAGTTGTTCACAACGTCACCATGATGTGAACCTGAACCGTTTTGGGCTTCCCTAAAATCGACAGTGATCTCCTTTTGGGAGAGGTTGTTGTCTTTGGCTTTACTCTCACACACGTCCGCCACCTCCTTCCTATAACAGGTGTCCTCCCTGTCATGTAACACAACCATGATTTTATTGCATGCTGTAATTTGCGCTCATTTGTGTGACATTGGGGAAATGGACATTGAGCCAGTGAAATTAGCCCACTACCTGTCCCATCCAGTGACACAATATATCAGCAGTTAGTGTCATTAACTGAAAATCAGCTCCCCCGACCACCTCCCAGAGAATCCATCTCTCACAAAGTCGGCCAACTCGCTACGAGGACGCGTTTTTTCCCGCGTCCTTTTCCTTCACTCCAATATGGCCGACCAGATGCCGGGGTCGCAACAAGTAGCGGTTGGATGGTAGTGGCACAGCTGTTGGGATTTGGGTTGTTGGTTGGGGTGCCAGCGTTGCGCCAGATGGCGCCCGTGGGATGCGGTTTGATTGGAAAAGAGGTTTTGGGCCAGATGCTGCGAGGCGACCGGCTGTAGCCAGATGCTGGGGTCCGGAGGTTGAGCAGGGAAAGGAGGAGACGCAGCTGGTTGCTATGGAGCCGGGGTTATCCCCGCTCTCTTCGAATCAGGTCACAGACAAAACCGATGCCGCTGCCAGGAAGGAAACTTAGGTATGATATGCACCTCGATTTATGCACCTCAATTTTCCTTCTGTTCTTTATTTCCCCATCCGTCCTCGGCTCCAGGAGCATAGCAAAGGTCGTGAGTCAGGTCCACGCCTTCCAGGAGGCTGTGTACCCCTACAGCCCGGACCGGGAGCTGCAGGCCTACCTTCGGCGCCGCATCGCCCGGCTCGCTACCTCCGACATCCACCTCTTGGCCGCCGACAGCGACGCCGGCCTCCAGCAGACGAGCGAGCGACAAACGCGGAGGATCCAGGACAAGCTGCGGAGGGTGAAGGCCACTTTCCAATGAGCCCTGACCCAGTGACATCTCGGAGCCCGGAGCGAGGCGCCACCAGCGGGTCAGCGCCTCGTGTCTAAGGCCAGACAGAAGCGCCACGACCCCTCTGGCCGCTGCCACTGTCCCGGCAGCAGAGCCTTGTGAACTAGAAAACTTTGCCACATGTTCGCTATCTGGGCCCTTAACTAACGTCAGTAAGTCAGTTTATTTATAACACGGACCCTTAAGGTAACACAGAAGGTTTGCCTCGCTTAATATTTTGTTTCCTCAAAGCGCACTACTGGATGAAGTTTATGATTTGCGATGATTCTTTCTCTGCTTGTATTCTGACATTTGTAATCATTATTTGCTAATGATGCCGAAAATGTAACATTTATGGCCTCATGAGTGGGCTGAACATAGCAGCAATACAGACTGCATGTCCCACATCGAGGCTGGATTACGCATGGCCAAGCGTGGCAACTGCTCTAGGGCCCCGAGACCACCTACGGGCCCCCAAAAGCCACAGGGTCACATGGTGCAGGTCATGATATCAATGCACCACCGCTGAAGCACAGAATCCGATTTCTTCTAGCCCGGGGTTTGAGGACTGGCAATGTCTTCACTTTGGCCTGGACGGAGATATCTCGACAACTATCCCATTGGTTGCCATGAAAGTTTGTATGAACATCCATCGGGACCCCGAAGAGGATGAGTCCTGATTACTCTGATGTCCCCTGCGTGACAGTGAGGTTCACATTTGTGGTTTCTAGTTCCATGTCTTGAACTATCAGACGGGTTGCCATGAAATTTGATTCAGAGAATTGTGTCTAACACAGGATAAATTGTAACTCCAGTGATCACTTCTTCTTTTGATTCACTGCCATCACCGGGTCCAAAAAACAATTTGGGCCCACTATTTGGACATATTGACAACTTTGGCAGTACGTTTTGTAACGCTAATTAGCAAATGGTGGCGTGCCAGCAGGCTAAACTAAGATTGTGAACATTATGTTTGTATGTATGTTTTTGCATTGTCATTGTGAGACCATTAGCATTCTGCCGTTAGCATTTAGCTAGCTTGGCCGTAGACCCTGAGGGCCAGGTGATGCCACAGAAGGACCGGTTCCCATGACACTTTGTCTGACCACATTGGAGAGTACGGGCACCTTGTAACCTAATCCTGAGGCCCTGTCCTGGCAAAGGATCCGGTGTTGAGATATAGTTTCAGGATGTTCATTATTCCAAGATGTGCTTAAGAGGTGCATATTTCTATATTACGTTATATTTAATCATATGACACAGCAAACCTGTGAAAGTGTGTCATTCCAGCAGGGGAATATTGTGCACATTCCACAGAAAGGTGACAGCTTTGGGAGGAAAGGGGTCATGTCAAACATTTAAATGTTTGATGTTGCTAGAACCAGTGTGACTTGTTGGAAAACGAGACCAAACAATTCAGAATGTATTTAATCTACCGAGGTGTTTTATTGATCATATATTTTGGTAACAAAAAAAGTGTAGTTTTTCTTTATTACACAACTAGATCGGCAAACAAATAACTAAATGTGAATCCCTTTCAAACAGCACAATGTGACGTGGTTGCATTTATTATCAGCAGAAGCAAGGTGGCTGTCATGACAACGCCTCACAGAGCATAATGAGATAGCAGCGTGCAAAATGTCGTTTTGAGGAACAATGTTCAATGGTCTATTTTTCTATTTTCCTCTCTCTCTCCTGCCCTCCCTCCCCCTCTCTCTCTCTGTCTCTCTCCCTGCACAGTCTTCTGCCGTGGAGATATAATTTGACGTGCCCTGAAGGTTTTTAATTCAGACAAATAAATGAGATTTTATAAGCCACCTCTTGCCAAAGCGCTTTATTGCCAATATCTGTGCATACAGGTTGCAGGTTCTGGTTGCCTCCGTCTGAGTGTGCAATGTGGTGGAAGGAGCTCTCCTCTTGTCGGGGGTTAAAAGTACTGCACAGTGTACTTCTAGGCATTCCCTCCTAATTATCACGGGAGGATTTCCATCCATCCATCATCTGAATCGCTTATCCTGCCTTAGGGTCGCGGGGTGCTGGAGCCGATCCCAGCTGACATTGGGTGAAGGCAGGGTTCACCCTGGACAAGACGCCAGTCTATCGCAGGGCTCACATATAGACAGACAACCATTCACACGGGCAATTTGGAGTCTTTGGATTGTGGGAGGAAGCTGAAGAACCCGGAGAGATTCTGACAACATTCAAACTCCACACAGAAGGCCCCTCTTGCTGTGAGGCGACACCGCCGTGCAGCCCCAGTATTTACTGTGTTACGTTTAATTTCAAGTCAGTATGCAAAACCTGACCATAAGGACAATTTATCACCTTAGCTTTGCATCATTCTCCTCATTCTGTTGACCTCGGCTTTACTTTCTTAATGTTTGGGCTTGCACATCTGATGAAGGGATTATGTCATGTGCTGTGGGTTGTGTTTGGGGTCAACTAGTTAGATCTCTTGAGAACAAACTGTTATAAAACTCTGAATACATAATTAAAAAGAGGCTTCTTTGTGATTTCAGAGGGGTGGTTCTGCCTAAACAGCAACTCCAACTCCAACACCAACCAAATAGAAATCCACAGTGTTTAACAGCTGAGGTCTCCAAGGCCCCTGTATATTAAGTAGTCTTCTGATCGACTTAAATTAATCACATGTATATGCGGTTCTCATAATGTTAGTCATAAAGTGTCAGTGGTGGAATGTGTCCATGCACATTTAATTCAGCTAGTTGGGTACAGTTTTGAGCTGACTGCATTTACTTGAATATTTCCACTTCCATTTGATGCCACCATCTACTTCACGTCAGTCTACATTCAACTCCATGTATCTGGCAGCTGTGTAGTTAACATAACCTAAGCATGTCACAAGGAGAAGCACTGTAATAGAGTATCTGACAGCACATCCATTGCTCTACGTCAACCTGCTACAACATGAAAATGCTGCTTACACTTACATGCATTGTAATTACATATAAATAAGAAAACAAAGCTGACAGGGAAAAAAAGAGTGATTTTAAAAGTACATTAAGCAAATCAAACAATGAATGCAGGATTTTGTCTTCTCGGGAGGGTGGTAAGTCAGACTGACTGAACTGGAGTCTCCAGGAATTGTTCATGAATAACCTGAAATGACCACAAATTCCTAAATGTGTTATTTACTATGTGAGTACAGCTCATAATTGTATTTATGTTTTAGATGTATGCTTTAGTGGCATAGTCGAAATTAGAATACAGTCTCTTCTCTCGGCCTTTCCTTCCGGGGACAGAAAGAGAGAGCCCATCAGGCCGAGCTGAGGAAATCGGCGCAGTGGGAAGGCGAAGTCCCGGGCGGCTTTTTTATTTTTTTGTATTGTTATCTAACGGCATCAGGACTCATCTTCAAAGCGTCCCAGATAAAGAACTCCAGAGGGCGGCGGAGGGGAGGGGGAGGGGGGCTCCTGCCTCCGCCGCGACAGATCACCTATAGAGAAGACGACCGGGCTCCTGCCTCTTATCTGCTCTTGTTGGAGAACTAAGCGATCAGTTTAGCGCCAATTGTCCCCGAAGCTGCCGCACGAGGAGATCTCACACACAGGAAGACAGGATGGGCACCTGACGGCCACGATGCTCGTCAACGTCCAGAGCCGACGAGAAGTCTATACTAATGTACTATTACAATATCTCAGTATGCGCGGCCTTTGGTATGTGAGCCAATTAAAGGATTACCGCGTCTCCTTCTGCGGGCTTGTTTGCGCTCACAGGCCACCCCCTCCACCTCCAGCTTCCTCGCAGCTTGTTTTGCCATATTTGCATGTGAACGGTCCGACAATCAGCCGTTATTGTGTCGCTACTGTAATGCCTTTGATCCGCAATGTTTGAAGCGCCTGTGCCAAACGCTAGCTGTCGGGTAGCCGGCGCCAGCGCTCACCGGGGTATCGGAGGCAGGTCAATACGAGAGCGCCCTCAAGAGGGGGCTGCCCCCCCCCCCCCCCTCTCCATTTGATAACGCAGAAGTACAACAGAAGAGCTGAAATACATCACTTACCACAGATCAAGTCCCCGTGTGTAATGCAGGGGTCACGATTAGGATTAAGTGCTCAAATTTGGAGCAGCTCCTTAAATGCTTACCCCCCCCCCCCCCCCCCACACACACACACAAGGTGGGTGTCACATTCGTGAGCTGTGGAAGACGTATTTCATTTTTATGTTCAATAAATAACCACACTATTAAAAAAAACGTCTTCATCACAAGTCCTGCGATAGAAATTGTGCTGACGTAAGATACGCTATGACAACAACGTATTCCACAAAACTGAATGTGCTGACCGTGCAGAATAACCCATTAATGATAATGATTAGCTGTGCTTGCTGTAGAGTTGTCTGAGCCCAATATTTCACGTGCATGTGTGTACAAGCGTAATCTAAAGAGTAACTAGTACAGATGAAATCGCCTGGCCTAAATGTATATGTACTTCCCACCCGATGTCTCTGGATGCTTTCCGTCCATTTACATGGAGATTGAGAGACACATTAGATCCGTCATGGACAAGTTAGGTTTTATTGTCTAAAACGAGAAGACTAAAGAAGACGGGTCACTCTGACACCTCTGCCCTGGCGCTACTGTATGCAGCGCGTCTGCAGCAGATACAGCACGTTTCATGCAGAGCCCCCTCGGTTTCAGTCGGGGCGGACAAATGTATGAGCTCAGGAGGGTTCTCACAGACTCGGCGGCGCCAGGTCTTCACACACTCACAGGATATGTAAAGACTTCAATAACGAGCCATTAACCCTAATCATCGGGATCGATCGGGCGTTAACAAGGGCCTCTACATATGCAAATGAGACCAGGGCGCTATAAAAGCTGACCCCCCCTGGCCGAGGGGAGCACAGGGGAAATAGCTGCAACCACACACACTTCCTCTGACATTTGGTGACTGTACGGGTCACTGAGCAACACCGCGAACATGGTGAAATACTTTTCTGCGGACTGGCTGGCGCAGAGCCACCGCTACACCGCGCCGACCGAGGACCGTGGATCTGGCATGGACTCTGCGCCGGCCTGCAGGCCCCACATGCCCTGCATGGTGCAGCCGCGCCCGCCGACTTTTGGCAAGGGTTATCTGCAGCCAAAGCCCAAAGCATCAAACCAAGTGGAGAGCAGCGGGCAGGACTCCAGCCTGTGCTCCCCTTTTCATCCAACAAGCTGCCCCTCTCCGAGTAAGTACGGCACTTGATAGCAGCTCCTAACTTTTAAACCATGAGTCTTTTACGCGCAAGCAGAGTTCCTAACAGAGTTTTTTTTTTTTCTCCCCAGTTTCAGAAATGAGCGGTTATTCCTCCGGGTACGAGAGCGAGGCGGCCTCTGAGTGTCTCTCTGAGGGAAGCGACGCGGAGAAAGACGCGCCGCAGCGCCGCGTGCGCACAAAGTTCAGCCTCGAGCAGATCAGCAAACTGGAAAAGATCTTCAACAAGCACAAATACCTGGACGCCGGAGAGAGAGTGAAGACGGCGCAGAGGCTGAACCTCACAGAGACTCAGGTGAGAAGAGACTCCCGGTAACAAACCCGTTTAAATAATGACGGAGCCACCCTGATTCTGCATTGGTCTGGATACTAACTTCATTTTTATTATTGTGTGCTCTCAGGTGAGGACCTGGTTCCAGAACAGGAGGATGAAGCTGAAACGGGAATTTCAGGACTACCTCGCGCCCCAAATCCCACCGGTGTTGTTCCAGACTCTGCCCCCGGTTCACCGGTACCACAGCGCGGCCGGACAGCGACCCCTATACCCCGCGCACGGCCCTGTCTTTTACCCGGCCCAAGCCCCGCAACTGGTCCTCCAGCAGCAGATGCGCACTCACCACCACCACCCTCCTCCTCATCTCATGATCCATAACCCACATTTCTACTGAATGACTGGCACCCAGAGACTTTTCCGACCGAAACACTTAGAATCCAAAGTGCAATCCAGAGTTGTTGTTCTTGTTTTTATTTGATGTGTGATTAGTTTTTATTATATTTTATATATGTAAGTTGTATATATATATATACATATATATATTACTAAAAAAAGTATATTTATCGTTGAATAAAGTTTATCTTCTTTAATGCTGCACTGGACTTTGCCTTTTGTTTGCGTGGTTTACACAAGCTATAGAGGCGGGCCTACAGCCACGACAACACCAGATGTCTTCAAGATAATGGTGACAATATTATCTCTATTGCAGGATTAGTTCACTATGAATGGATCATCCCGTCTTTCATCAAGACGGAAGGTTGGAAGAAGGGACTGATAGAGATGGGGAGTTGACCATTACACAACTCATTGTTTGGAGCTCTCATAATATCGAGATAACAGGCCAAAGCCCGTCCAAACCAATACATAAATAAATCATAATACATTAAACCACAGAGGATTGTGGGTACTGTCACATTCTTATTAAGCCTCACATACAGACATTGTGAGGTTTTATTTTTATTTTGACCTGTCAACAAAGACCGACCACATGCTCTCTCTTTTCAGATGCGTTTGACCCCCCACCTTATCTGCATTTCAAACGACAGCTAACGGAGAGATCACGGTCAACAATTAGTCCTAATTAAGCCGCTCGTTGATGAGTTCACACTTACCACAGGAGCCCTGCGGTCTGGCTCCAGAGAGTCTTGGGTTATGTATGGCCGGCGAACCTGATCAGTGCCGGTGTATACGAGATTATGTAATGGAGGTTTGGAGATAGACGCACTTTGAAGCAATCAAAAAGACATGTGCAAGCTTCTGGTATGCATATAGACAGTTCTTATTCCATTATCTTGGTCAAAGGTCCATTGTGCTTTGATACACTTCAGGTTACTTGCAGTGAAGGGGTGTGTGTGTGTGGGGGGGTGGGGTTTAAAATGACAGTTTTTTATGTTTATGGAGCTAGAACAGTGACTGTGGAAGTCCAACATTTATATTTATTACTGAAAGTATAAAATAAAACTCCAGGAATTTAGAGTTTCCGTGTTCAGATTTGGGTTTTTTTGCTGACAATTTACCACCGCGAGTTCACTTAAAAAGCTTCAAACTTCCTTAATATTTAGCATCCTGCTAAACGGGTGCGTTCATTTGAATCAGCAAAAGTTTGCGTGTCTGTATGCTATAACTCACTGACTTATGTGGTCTATGAAGCTTTTCCATCATTCATATGAGCCAATCCCTCTTTGATGAAATGCTTTTCCTGAATTGACAGATGCATGGACAGAAATTACTGTGAAAACAGTAAATAATATATGCCAGGTAATTGTTGTGAGAGCAACAACGTCGTTATTCTACAACAGGATTGTTCCACCACATGCCAACAGGGTGTAGATTATGTTACATTTTGTGCAACCAGCATCAGACTGTTGTAAAATAACCACACAACCCTTATGTGCTTTTCTGCGCATTTATTAATTAATTAATTATTCTGCATTTTCTTCTGCTCATCAACATGCATCAACATTATATCCTAAACTGCGTGTAATGACGTGGATAGCTCTCTAGCAATTATTTCTGATCCTGCGGCTCAAGTGTGCCACAGGTGCGCCAAGAAAGTCTAGGCACGGAATTACCAGAAGAGCGTTTGGCAGGGCGCACTTGACAGCGATGTATGTTCACTGGCATAGAGTCTGCACAGAGCAGTAATTGATGTTTAGAGGTAAAGAGATAAAAATATAACTCGCTGTGCAGAGAAAGTATCGGCTCCTGATATCAGCTGATTGCGAAAACAGAGAGGATGGACATCTGAACCATGACGCACCACAACAACCCACAGTGGCCTATTGTGTTTATTCGCCTAAAGCAGCTAATGTAACGTTACCTATTGCACATACATGTGCGTTTTCAAGCTGCCCTGTGTTTATTTGTAGCGTTTGATTGACACACTGCACTCTTCTGTACCCACATTCCGCTCCCTTCTCCATGAGTTCACTTGGAACTCCCAAACTATGACTAAGCGTATCTCTAAAAATCCATAACGAACTCTTAACGTTACCCAGAAGCCCTGCTAAGTGGCTGTAAGTTTGGGAAAGCCAGACACGCACTGCCCTGCATATGAATACTGCTGTCAAGCCCACTGCCGTTTAGATTGTGATGCGCGTCTATTCCTGCAGTTACGTTACCGGCACCTGGAACGCCTATAAAGGATGAAGAAAGACTCATAATTCAGCAATCATTTTCACATTTTATTCACCAAATAGATCGACATTATATTAAACATCATTCATTCAATATGACTTGTTGATTATGTGACAGCACCACCGAATATGTCACATTATGATAAAAACGTTTACTGAGAAGAGACGATTGGAAAAACACCAACGTGCAACACATATCAAAATCAATTATTTTCGAATGCCTTATTTATCAGTAAAACACATTTTCAGTTTCAATGTTTTATTTTGCAAACATAACACCACAGTTCAAGCTTCACATAGGTCAATGCTTTATCAACAGGCATGGTTAAATGTGATTTAATGCACTGGGATATTTTATGGAACATCTAATACTTCACAATCTGAATGTATTCGGCCAGTGGCACAGTAGGACTCAAAGACTACGATTTATATATATATATATATATATATGTATATATTTGTTTGTAATTGGGCTTCATATCAGATAATTTAGTTAACAGCTTTGTATTCACAGGGGGTATATGACCCTGGATCACTTCATGCGGGATCATTTAAGTGTGAGATGCCAGGTAACTGACACGCAGACTCACTGGCGCCAGAGCATCTGAGCCAGTCATCGACGTGAGAAAAACCACAACCCAGCCTCCATTAACCTCAATCACAACTGACCATCAAGTTCCGTCGAGATCCCTTTGCTTATGCAAATAAAGACGTGTGCCCCCTCCTCCACACAGCGGCCAACACACACACACACACACACACACACACACACACACACACACACACACACACACACACACACACACACACACACCTTGAGGCCACTGCTCGAATACAACACGCCGGCAAACATATCATGCAGTGGCATGGCCAAAAGCTTAATTCAAAAGGCCAGAAATAAATGTGTTTGAAGCTAAATGATGAAGCAGAAGGATGAAGCTGAAGGATGAAGCTGAAAAGGGAGGTCCCGGACCAGCGTCCCGAGTTCCTGTCCGCCCCGGTCGCTTTGCTGCGGCATCTGCTCTTTCAGCACCCCATCCTGAGTGGACAGCTCCCCGCAGGCCACCGCGTCTTTCACCCGCAGCTCCCGCCGCTCCTCGGCCTCAGTCACCAAAATTGTTTGAAATACTGACAATTTTTCTTTCAGTTGCTATACTGAGTATTATATTATCATTAAATATGAATATTTCGCAATATCTCAAATATGATTACAGTCCATATATTTTCTTCAGTGGGCCCCTTGTGTAGATTATCTTTGAAATAATAAGGAAGACATTCTCACACTTGAACAAAAGGGTCTGATATAATTGTTACGCTTCAGTAAAGTGAAAGTGAAATAACATTAACTCGTTGTATATATATAGATGTATAGATATTATAGAACTGGGTAACTCAGTGTTTGGCCATTTGTTGCAACATTGATGCTAACTTTAACAAAAAAAGAACACACTTCGCACTTCCTGTTTACACCATGTTGCGAACAGATTGTTATTTATTCTCTCTCTCTCTCTCTCTCTTTCTTTCAAGGATCTTCGAAGCGGCCATGATGCTCACAGACCAGCAAATTATCAAGTTTCTCACACTCCGTTTTTATTTTTTTATTTGTTAGAATATTATACAGCCACAGGTATTAAATAACGTATGGGTTGAGGGTATGCCATGCAGGCCTTGGCCAGCCTGTCCCTCTGTCCCATGGAGCGGCTGAAAAAAAAAGATGCCGTCTCCGACTGCTGGAGGCGAACTGTTTTTCCCTTTTGGCGTCCGGTGGCATGGCTCCAAGCTGTGCTCGCTCTCAGCTCGTTGTTGACGTGCATCTTCAAAGGGACATCAAAGAGGAGGGTAACTGCCAGATCATTGAGATCCATTGAGCTCTATTGTCCCTCCCAATTGAACCATTCGCACCTAGTTGGGAGACGTGGAGGAACGGCGCCCGGGAGTCTGCCCGAGGTGTATATTGCTTCACGTAAAAAAAATCATTAGTGTGGCACCGGTTAACCGGGTAACTGATTGAGTCACCACGTGATGCGCTGCGTTCACTCAGGATCCGCAGCTGGGATTCATAAAAGGAGGTGTGCTGGCTGCAGAGAGCAGACACTGACGTGTGCAGTATCATGAGCTCCTTTCGTGTGATCATGGAGAAAAATAAATACTAACACCTCCCACCAGGAGGCACAACTTCCAAAGGAGATGACCAGGAGTCCATGCATAACTACGATGAGAAGGACGTCATTCATAAGGCTTACTGACATATTTCTCATTTGTCCATTGCAAGGCCTCGGTCTGCAGCATTAACTGGGTCAGTTACTGGCACTAATAGAAACAATGAGCATCAATAAATGATCCATTGGAAGAGAGAGCAGAGCATTTGGTGACTTGAATGACAATGAGTGTTTTTTTTCTTCTCTGATCCTTTTGAACCAGGTGAGTGGCTGGGTGAAGATGCACTAACACTCCTGTTGAAGCTGCAAGCTGGATGGCAGCAGACCGGCCGGAGCCAATGGCCGGATGACAGGAGGAGGCCAAAGGTCGTCTATGAGAGAGAGAGAGAGAATGAGATCTGCAGCATCAACTGATGATTGATGAAATCAAGCTCACAGTGTTCTATGTAGAAAGAGCATTTGGAGTTTGATAAAAAATAAATAAATAAATAAATGTGTGATCAGTTAAGCAAATGTTTTACCCTCACTCCTATATGGTGATTTGATGAATCAAATTCTCTTTTATCAGTGGTGGAAAGTAATGTGCAATTTTGAGGTACCTCTACAGATCATTTCCATTTTATGTTACTGCGATGTTATTTCTATTACACTGCAATTCAGAGGCAAATATGATATTGTTACTTTCCAAGTACAATTGTATATGTAAGACAATGTATTGCTCAATATTAAACCAGTTGTCCCGACCTATTGGCTCGTCTCACCCTCAAAAGCAATGTCCTGTCGGGCTCCTTCTCACACTTCGGACTCAGTTTATGAGTTCCACTTTTTTCAACAAACACACATTTCCCCTCTGAACTCATCAGAGGGTTTCAGTCTGATAACTGGTCCGAAGAGGATCAATGAGCCAATACATCACAACGAGTCACTCCAAAGTAAAAAAATAAATGTACACAGAGTTGTTTAGCAGAACGTGCACCGGAATTTATTATATTTTTCTTCTTTCGAAGACCGTTCATTATCTCAATGCCCCTGAGATATATCTGGTGACCCTTTGAAGGTTTGGCCCCTGGTTGTAACCTCTGGCTTAACCTAAGTAAGCAGGTAAAACCAACTCCATGAGCACCTACAACAGTAAAATAATAGTTGTGAATTAACAATGTTATACCAATATATCATACAGACCTGCTAATCCACTGATACTGGATTTTGACTTTACATAACTTTAACTTTAAATAAAATATGTACATATTGTCGCTACTTTTTCTGTAAGTACTTCATCCACCACTGCCTTTGGTTTAAATCTTTTCATTGAGAGGGAAATAGATGATTATATGATGTTGTATATTGACAGTCTTAGGCTTGATACATTTAAGAACACATAGGGGTTTAAGCTATTTGTTGGTGAAACAAAGGGCAGACAACACTTTAGCAAACAACAAAGTGAAAAAGAAAAATGGTAGAATCTGTTTAAAATTCTTGTTTTTATGGGGTTAAAGCAGCAATACAGAGGCAATTTATTGGGTACTGTTGGCCATCAGAGTTGCCCAAAATATTGCCTAGTGTATCACCACCCTAAGTCATTCATGTGCAAGTAAAAATAAAAATGAAAAAAAGTCTGTATTGTCTCAAGTAAATGATCCTGTTACAGATAGTCTAAAAAAGTCAGAATGCATAAATGTCGAATACAGTATTTAATGGCAAGATTTCTTTATTAATTAACAACAGCAAATAAATTATTCAGAGCCAAACAGATCTAAAAACAGTTTTAAATGAACATGAATAATGGACACCCACACAGACACCCACAGACACACACACACACATCATGAGTGAATATAGCAAAATCTGAGTTATGATATTATTACACAGAAACGAATCACAGAGACACAAAACCTGCAGTTAGGGTGTCAGAATACACGCTTCATAATATCATTCTTCATTTAGAACATGGAGCCTGGTGTGTGTGTGTGTGCACTTTGAGGCCAGCTGTCATGCAGTGAGGATGATGAAATGGCTGTCGGCCCGGTGGAAAACCTCTGCAGCCCCATTTTCCCATGCCCTATACCTCTTTAAAGTTACATCTGAAAAAGGTATATGCATAGGAAAAAGGAACAGCGAGTGCAAAGAGCCCCGTTGCCTTGCTGCTGCATGCTGGAGCCTGGAGGGCAGGGATGAAAAAACATAGATGACTGCACGTACAATAGATGTAATATTCGTGTGCGAGATTGCAGCAAATTAAAAATAAAATGCACCATTCAATACAAAAATAAATAGAAAAGGCAATGCTGAAAGGAAGATTTAACGCCAAAATTCCAAATAGATATTTTCCTTCTTACCTGTAGCGCTATTTATAAATCTAGGTTGTTTTGCCTTGAGTTGCAAATTGTTGGAGATATTGGCCTTGGAGATGTCTTCCTTCTCCAGAATATAACGGGACCACATGGCACTCTGCTTATGCAGACCTCATGTGAGCAGTTTCATGTAGAAAGTTTGGTTGAAAGAAAATAGTTCCTACATGAAACTGCTCTCAGCAACGTTTGTAGATTATCTTGTGAAACCAGACAATGATCTCTGGAAAGAGATCATGGCCTTTGAGCACCACAAGCAGAGTGCAATATAGTCACGTTATAGTGGAGAGAAGAAGCAGTCATCTCTGCTGATGATATCTTTTAAACTAGGCAACTCACACCAAAACAGTCTCTAGATTGACAAATAACACTACAGGTAAGAGGAAAAATAAGCATTTTTGATTTTAAGGGGGAACTGTCCCTTTAAGTTTAGATATTTCTCTAGAATCCAACAACTTAAAAAAAAATTAAAGCAATACTTGCATGAAATGAATGATTTGAGAAGAGGACTTACCCTGTAACGCTCCAGATGAGTCTCTCCTGGGAAGGCGCCTCCTCTTGGCCATTTATCCCTCCACAAGGACCTTGAAGATGTTTGACGAAGACAGTGTAGCTATTGTCTGTGCTCACTCAGCACTTATCCTCCCTCCTTGATTTGGAGCCACAGCAACACACCTGTGGACACCACAGATGCCTCCAGGAAGGGGCGATGGGTGGGGGGGGGGGGGGCACATAGCTTGAACGCCTGTGCAAAGTTCATTGTCTGGTTGACAGTGTAACAGTTATTATCTACACATGCCGTAGACGTCAGAGGCAGAGCGCGGAAGAAGGGAAACGTTTAGGACGGCTTGTTCCTGCCAGCAGAGAAGTTTCTTATCGGTTCAGGGTTTTTTGTTTTGTTTTGTTTTTGCTCTCTCTCTCTCTCTCTCTCTCTCTCCCAGAAGAGGGGCCCCCACTCAAGGTCTCTGGACAAGGACTGCAGAGTGTGCTGAAGTGAGACACTCACACACACACACACACACACACACACACACACACACACACACACACACACACACACACACACACACACACACATATGCTGTGTAGTAGAGGGAGTGTTGTGGCATGTCAAGGCCATGCGCAGCCAGGCGAAGATGAAACTGTGTTCTTCTCTCCGAGCCTCTGAGTTTGCACCGGTAAGAGCAGCAGTCGTACATCACAGAGTTTAGTAAAGGGAGATCTGTCTTCGATGATCATGTCGGCCCAGTTGAGGTCATCACTGTTGAGCTTTCGGTCGTTTTGGTGCCTTGCTTTTGCTGCTTTGTCTTTCAAAGCACTTTGTAATTTCTGTGTAAAAAAAAGGTGCTGTATAAATACAGTTATTATTATTATCTCACACAACACCGAACCAGTGAATGTCTGTATCTCTGGGCTAAACCATGATGAACGCCACAAAAGACAGTTGGATAGTATTCAATCATTTACAAGCAGTTTCCATGCCTGGGTGTTTAGTTTCTTTTAATAGACACATTTTCTGCCATTATTGCATATCCATCCATCCATCCATTATCTGAACCGCTTATCCTCTTTAGGGTCGCGGGGCGCTGGAGCCGATCCCAGCTGTCATTGGGCGAAGGCAGGGTACACCCTGGATAAGTCGCCAGTCTATCCAGGGCATATGTTATAAAAAATATATATTCATATTACAAAAATGTGTGCTGCCCCAAGTCAATCATGTAGGAGGTTGATTGCGTATTTTAATGTTAACTCCATCAAAAGCAAGCTTTTATTCAATTCAAACCAAAATCAAAGGCATATGCATATGAAAAGAAAGTATTGCTCTGAATCATAGCTTTCATCTCACTTATATAAAAGCCAAAGATATTTAGTTGCACAGTTTAGATTCAGATTCAGGAGGAATTATGTAAGCTGTCTGATTCAATTTTCTTATTATGTTGTACATACTTTTTGATTTACAGTGTCAACTCCTGGTGTACAAATGCTGTACAAATGGTTGAGTTTGGATGTGTTTAACTTTGTCCCTAAAGCCTGGATAACAAGGGAAGACTATAATTCATGAAATTATTCTAAGTTCCCAAGTTTAGTGTTTATTAAGGCTTCTGGATTTGTTTTTTGGACAGAGCATTCAATAATAAATGTCATTCATTTATTCCTGTATTAGTGAGGAAATGTTTTCTTTTTAGTCTGGCCTGTGGCTTTACTCTCCTAAACTTGTGGTATGCACAGTAGATGATTATAGTAATATATTAGTGTTACACAAAAGCCTGGACCTTTTTTCCCAACAAGCCGGGTATAAATATAAATCCTCCAAACCACCACATGGTGGTAGTAGTTTCAAGCCTTGACTGGAAGCATACTGAGGTCAAACTCAATTTCTATACAGTATAATGTAATTGAAATGTTAGTGCACTCAGGATAACGCGTCGGTAAGGTTTACGGTGTATAGTCACACACCACGAGTGGCACAAACAGGGCCTGCAGTGAACTCTAATACCCGTGCTGAGAGTATCAGAGCGGTGCTGCGAGCCGTGCCCTTCTGATGGGATAAACACAAACTATTTGATCAAGGTCCGATGAGCAAGGGCATATTTGTGCTCCGATTTCAGGAGTGTGCAGTACTCATGGAGAGACCTGCAATGTGCTGCAGTTATACATTAAACCCCAGGTACAGCATCCTCCTCCACACTCTGCAAAACAAACGTAACAAAACAACAACTAAAACAACAAGACGATGGCAAACAAGTGTACTCTAATGCAGCATTTCCTCCCCCTCATCAAAACGTCGGGCTCATTTCCTCCATGTCTCACGAGGGGCTGCTTTTAATTGGGAACACTTTAACATGCAGCTTTTTAAATCCAGTCTCTCTTTTTTGCAGTGTTTCATTTGAGCGGAGCAAATTTTGCAGAGTTAAGCAGAAAAATAAAAATAAAAGCAACAAAAGCTGCTTGTTCCTCTAAACGCATCTGCCACGGAGCAGGAGCGAGTTCACTCAGCACGACTACACAGGCGAGAGGATTTGACAGTTTGGACCGGATGAGGGTGTGATGTTTCCTCAATTGCAACATAACAAACACCTGTAAGTTGTCGTTTGGGCTCGAATTGGCAATTTGGATGATCTGTTATGCTCATTAGCTACAAAGGAGAGTTGGAGTTCCACTCAAAAATACTTGCTGTGCTGTTTATTTGTTTGTATGAAGGAATGATGTGCAAATCACTTTCTGGATATATAATGCAAGGCAGTGTGTAAGGATGGTATTATGAGCCATGCTACTGTAGCAGCTATAGTCAGTCAGTCGGTCCACCACTTTGGTTAAATATCTCTAGTTATAGTCTGCAGTTGTCGTTACTTGTCATGGTCCCCAGAGTGATCCCCTGTTTTTCCTCTCATGCCACCGTGAGATTGACATTTTGGACTTTCAGTCGAATGTCTCCGCGGCTATAGGTCACATTGCCATACAATCTGGTTCAGAGATCCGGGGCCTCCAGAGGATGAACCCTGGGGACTTTTGGGATCGCCTGACTTTTCGTTTCGTGGAACCAGAGAGTCAAATTTATGCATTTATCTGGTGAAATATCTCAACACATACTAGATGGATTAGCTCACATCTTCGTACAGACATCTATGTGTCCAGGGTGATGAACCATAAGGGCATTTCCATCTAGTGTCATCACCAATAGACATTGATTATGCCTTTTTAAACTAATAAGAGGACTTCATGTGTCCAGTTTGCTGCTGTCTTGCTGAGCTGTCTAAAGGCCCTTCCCATTGCTTGCTCTCAAATACAGTAATTGTAAAACAACCAAAGATGAGCCATGTTTCCTCTTTTCTTTTTGTCATTTGGTGTCACTCACCAGTGGCATGGTTGTTCCCATGGAAACATAGATCTGAGTCAGACAGTTTGATGTGAAACTGTCTGACTTGTGTCAAACTAATCCAAGAGAAGAATAACAACACTGGCCAATCTGAAATGTGAAGCTTGTGTCCAATATTTAGTTTCAAGGCCAAATATCTGCAGATGTGTTGTCCCCCAGCCTTAGCTTTTGCAAATGTTAACTGAAATACCAAAGTCAATATTTAATAATGAACGATAAATACAACGGTCAAACCAAGGAAAGCATTTTAAAGCACTGACGAGAAGAAGCACATAAGATGAACCATTTCTACTGAAATCATTTGAAAATGAATTATGTGTGACTTGTTTTACCCTGATAGAACCAGACACCTAACTGATAAAGATCTAAAACTGATTTTGGACCTGAAATTCTATCCAGCAGTTTCTTAACAGTGAGTGTTAAGAGCCTCACGGAGCTGCTGGTGTGGCCGTTGATTCTTGTTCAAACTGGGACCCTGAAAGTCACAGTATGAAATATGGAATGTTCAACTATGGAATGAACAATGAAAGATAACTGCCATTATCTCCCATGTGAACAGCACAGCCCAAAGTCATTTCGATACAATTTCACAAGATTATTCTAACATTCCTTTCAATGGCAAAAGGCTACTCTGTTGCACACCTCCACGAGGCTGTGAGCCGGGATCCCCCGTGTCTCCCTCTTCCTTTTCTTCTCCCAGCAGTTAGTGAATCTTAATCTCCCCTCCTCCGTTTTCCTTGTTGCATTGTGCTTTGGTGCAGGATGCTGGAGACGTTAAAGCAGATGGCTTCCCCGGGCCCCTCATGTAAGGGCCAATCTCCATCAGGCAGGGGAGCTGACAGAATAAGGCCATGGGGAAGTGAGACGAGCACCTCAACCAGGTCCTCTGGGGAGTCGGGCCACCGCGCTGCCACCTGGCTCCCAATAGGGGGCTCGCGAGTTCAGGCATGCCGGGGCTAAAAGTTCTCCTCACCCCTGAGCGATTGAGGCTCTTTTCATCTGTTCTGCACAGGGGTGTTTGAGAGAGGAGGATGACAAAGAGCAGGACGAGGAGCAGCTGAATAAACCCATGTTTACAGGAGCCCCTGCATCTGAAACAAGTCGCATGAAGCTGACCAAATTTAAACCAATTAGGAAACCGTATTTCTCGATAGGATTTCTCGACAGTATTTCTCAACAGTATTTCTCAACCGCATTTGTGTGGTGTGACCATTTTCAAGTGCATAACCTTTACATTTAACTAAATGTCTCTCTCTTGTATGTTTGTAATGTGTCCACCTCTGCCCCCTGCATTGCGCAGGAATCTATTTGTGGTTCACAGCCAGCTGTAATGGAAACCAGGCAGGCAGGGTTTGACCTCAAGCTTTCTCATGACTCTAACTCATGTGCTCATATCATTCAGGGCTGTGGAGCACACTGCCTGCAACCACCTCTTCTTCTTTTGCTCTTTCACTCCAGGCGTTTACTGTATCTGGCACAGAGATGCTGACAAAGAGAGCAACAGCAGCAGAAGCTTTTGGTTCAATGATTGCCGGCTTAATATTCTATGTCACTGGGGAATTTCTCTTTTTTCTCTAATAGGATAAGATAATAAAATCAAATCATGAAAAGACTTGAGGGTAAAATGAATGTAAACCAAAGGGCTCTTTTAACCTTTTAGGCCCATCAGGCCCGATCTCGGGAACATTGGGTTCAGCCTCTGGGACTGAGCATATAAAAAAATATAAGAAAAAATCAAATAAATAAAACAAAAAACCCCCAAAATGTCAAATCCCTGCCTCACAAGTCAATATAAGTTAATTGTGTCATGTTTATAACACTATTACACAATAATTATAAACATAAACCATAAGCATGACTTAAACTGACTCAAAACCGACTCAAAATGCACCCCGAGTTTTGAAGAAATGCTGATTAAAAAAGTTAGGAACTAGCTAGAAGGCTAAACTCAACGGTTTTGGAATCCATAGAGCCTAAAGAGTCCGCCAATAACAACCACTCTCACACAAAGCATTGCAAAGATACGCACAAGAATGTCATTTGTGTCCAGCAAAACATATGAAAATTGACTTACTTATGGCTGAAATACGAATATTCCAGGCCTTCCTGCTACCTCCTCACAGCTAAGGCCACGGAGCACCCTGCTGCAGTGAAACGAGCCCCGTTCAGAGACCACCGAGGACTGTGGGAACTTTCAACTTTGAGCGGAGTTAACATGAGTTCTCGACATGTCTGAACTAAAATACAATATTGAAATATTTTATATTATTTTAAAAGCGTTCATCTATATGTGTAATGTAATACAAATTTACTTTTAACTTTGTTTTTTGAAAAATATTTTTTGTATGTGTACTATCATCAACCAATATACCACTAACACATATATGGCTTTATTATTATCTTCACAAGGGTTTTCTGTATATTATAGCTTTTTTAATTTTTCAAATAGACCTTGTCCGCAATTTTGGCTGAAAAATTGGTGGCTCCAAGAACGGTCAATGTAGATATTTGGGGCTATTTTGTTTCCATAACATATCTTCTTTCAGAGTAGTGGAAGGAAAACATACAAAATACACATATACAGAAGTTAGCATTAGATGTTCAAAAATGACATTTCAGAAATATTTAAAAAAAAAGATTGATATATAATAATATTTTGGGAAGTTTCATCGTGAGATCTAGAAGTAATTTATTTGACCCACCTTTTCTATCTATATTCTAAAAGATCTTACAGAGGGGTTTGTTCAAATCTCATTCATAACCTAATATATACAACATTGTATTCCTAAAAACATGGGAACATGTTTTTTTTTTTTTTTTGGTATTTTCTTTTATGGAGTGATTCTATCGCAATTTCCCTCTGTAAAAATCCTTTGTCAAACAAATTAAAGAAGAATGTGGAACCTGGCTTCATCCAATGTTTGTGTCCTGAACATACAATTTCAGAAAACCTGTATTTCAAAATGTAATTGTCCCAATGTAAGGTATCAACTGGGGAAGCTTCATGATACAATCTATAATTTAAAATGTTGACCCAATTCACCTGTAGTGTCTCCCCTTAACAGTAACAGAGTGAGATGAAATACAAATAAATCCGGTAAGATTACTCTTTCTGTCCTTGTTACCCCCCTCTCCCCCTCACCCCGCCCTCTCTCTCTCTCTCTCTCTCTCTCTCTATCTGTGTCTATGTCTCAATCTCTTCCTCCCTGTCTCCCGCTCTCTCCCTGAAGGTGGCTCAATCAGACGACAACAGCGGCTGTGTGACGTTGTCAAAAGACATTTCAATTTGGCGACCCTCCCTCGGGTTCGGGCAAATTACCACTTCAAAAGGCTGCCAATCCCCAGGTCACTCCCAGTGGGGTTGGCCCAGTACGCTCTCGCCCTCTCTCTATCTCAACCGGCTGCTCAGCAATGCTGATGAGGGCCCAGGCCCCCTCGAGCATGCTTGTTCCTTCATACAAAACAAAACTCTCTCCACGAGAAAAGGGAGCTGGCTTCATTATTCTGCATGAAGAGCATAATGTCTGCACTTTGAGTGGGGTGGAAAGAGTGAGCTGTTAGCTGTTCAACCACCATGAACGAATGGGAATTATTATTAGAATTTATTTTACAATTTCTTATGAAAAGTTGTGATAGAAGACACACAAACTAAATTTTGGGTTCCATTTTTGTGTAAATGATATATCATTTTCATGAAGTAATTTTGTTGTAAAGCCACTATAAATTACTGGTTGACCAAACATACTTTACAGGTTTAATCCCAACAAAAAAGGTGTCTTTAAAAATAAAAAAATAAAGGGGTATTTTGACTTCTTTGAAAATGTGCATATTCATTGATGCAACCTTCATGTTTGTATGCTAAACATGAAGCTAGAAAAGGCATAGAGTTAGCATGGCATAGCATACATACAGTTTGTGAATAGCCTAACGTTAGCTTTCTACTCCTGGTGATTACATTCATGCATCATACAAATTAGTTTGCTTATTTTCTGCAATAATGCAAAATACATTGGAAATATCCCAATGTGTTATCAAGAGAAAATAGTGCCATGGTCTTCCTCTTTGCAGCGTTAACACTCACTTATCAAACAAAGCAAAGAAACAAGTTGTTGTGCACAAGAGACAATACAAGCACTTGGACATAAAGACATTTCAATTGCAAATATTATATAAAAAAGAGCTGAATTAGATTGCGAGCTCGAAACATGTTTTGCCCCTTTTGATGTACTGTATCTGTCTGTCAGACACCTCTTTTAGTTTAACTCTGCTATTGATCTCTTTGTCAGTGCAGGTTGTTATTTTCCAGAATAATCATCATGTCATATCTAACAATGTATTCCTGCAGTAATGCACCTGTAATCTGGACGCCGGTGATTTTTTTGTCTCACGCTGCTCTGAAACCTGCCGATCGTCAAAACCTATTTCATAACTGACAAAAGCCATTAACCCGCATTCCATCCGATAACACCCACATCGGATCAAGTTCACTTTCGCTGTTGTTGTTCATTATACACAGCTATCCACTCACACTGTGGAATGAAAGCCCCCATTTCTTTCCATGAAGTGTTTACTTTGTGTGGCATATTCAGTGGCCAAGATACTTTTGACACACTTCAGTTATGTAATTCTCCTGTTGTTTTTGACAGTGCAATAGAAGTCTATCCCACAATATTTATTTCTGTCCATGCCATCACACCGTCCTCCATCATGAACCGTTCAGATAGCACTCCAGTGGGACCTTTTTGTTGTGTGAGGCCTTGTGTGGCCTCTCTACTCCCAGGTTGCATGTGTGACATAAGACAGCCACAACCTACCTGCTCTCATTGTAAGCCAATGAATAAAGACATTACCTAAGACCCTTACATGTGAGAGATAAAATATAAATGACTCTAGCTGCTAACTGCAGAACTCAGACATGAATCGTAGACCTGGTGAGAGGATCATGTGTTTAACAGAGACCTGAATAAGCGTTCCGTTGTTCCGCTTGGTACCTTATTGTTTTGTTGGTGAACGCTGACGTTGCATCTTTCTGCACACGTGGATCTTCTCTTGCATTGCTGGGGGAGTTGTTATAAGCCTTGCGGCGAGTAAAGCCGCCAGGACAGAGCTCAGAGCAGGAAGCCGACAGTGAGTGAAGGCGCGCCATTGTATTGAGTTGACTGACGCTCACGGAGCTTTAATGTGGCGTGCCGCCGCTGAACGGCTCCGTTTGGTTTGATCATGGCTAATGGTGCACTAATATGGCAATTAAAGATCAAAAGCCATTTAATGGATTATTTAGCACATCGCTCAGCCTCCCTGGGCTGCATCTTTGCGCCTTTTGACTCGGCCACTGCACGGAGGTTTTCATTGATCAAATTAGCACAGAGTTATTGCCACACAAACAAAGTGGGGCCCCTTGGGGCCCCCTATGAGTCAGAGACCCCTGTGCGGTGGCCCACTTGGCCCAATTTGGTAATCCCCGTGTGTACCTTGTGACTCAAAAGCTGTCATTCAAATGGAATCCAAGTAGACGGATTCTATCACAGTCTGATTTGTCACATGTCTGACATAGTGACAGCTTTAGTTTCATTTGTGTTAGTGTATGTGAACATCACAATAGTTTGTTTTTGTGATTGTGACAAAGACAACTGTTTGATGGACAGTTGTGTTTGTCCATTATACTCCCATTATATTTTGCAGATGCTCTGTATGTTTTATTTGCTTTGGAATGTAAACCACCACCATTGGTCATGTACTGGTCAGACTAGTGGAAGGAAACATCCATCATACGCATGTATGTGTTTATTTTACTACTCGCTCATTAGATAATGACTCATTTGCATGTTTAAAAAATAAAATGTAAAAAAACTTGTCACAGAAAGAATTTTAGTCTCAATGTCAATTCACTGGGGAAGTTTCATGCTAATATATATTAATTACATTTTCGACCCTATCCACCTGGGGTGTTTTCCCTTTAAGCCTGACTTATTAACGTGTTTGCGAGGGGTCTCGAGTGTCGCCTTGGGCATAGGGACCTCGCACCACCGGACACGGCACATCCCTGCCTGTCAAACATTTTCTACCTTTGTATGCTGATGGCCGGAAAAAATTGAGAACTTTAAGGAGCTTTGAGAAGTTTGGTATGTTAAAAGGAGAAAATACAGAAAGTATATCCGGGCCTTTGTGATAACACCTGCCACATGCGCACACACTCTTGCACAAATAGTACTAGTACAGTTAAATGAACGGCACCAGCCCAGGCGTAAATAGTGGCACATCAGAGCACACGATGGAAATGGAAATGTGGAGCCTTTCTATATCTAACCTCAAGTGGTGCCCGTGCTGTGCAAGGGTTGCAGTGGTGGAGATGTGAGGTTTGTCGGGCTGTTTCTATTTTTATTTTTTACATTTCTCGTCTTTCTGCTAATGTCTCACCTTGAGTGTGGTGAGATATCTCTCTCTCTCTCTCTCTCTCTCTCTCTCTCTCTCTCTCTCTCTCTCTCTCTAGGACGGGACTGATGATCAGACATGGGCATGGGAAAGCAGGGCTGCGGCCTTGCGCGGTGGGGGCTCTCCCCCCCAACTCCCTCTTTCCTCCACTAGTCTGGCGATAAGAGTCGTATGAAAGACCTTCCTTTCCCGCTGATGGTGGTGGGAACCCGGAGATAAGGTGAGCGGTGGGGCGTCTGCTGGGCCTTCTCCAGGGAACAGAGAGTTCTCAGACTCCTCTGATACCGCTGTACCGAGGGGATGAAGGTTGCAGGGGCTGCGCATGTGCGTGTGCACGGCTGTTATTTGAGTCTCAGCTTCCAACCCTGAACGCACGTGGCGTTTTTTCTTCTTCTTCTGAGATGACGCTATCACGGCTTTCGCTCAAGTTGTCTTCAAACAAACGCAAGCTCCCAAAATACCGACCGTCAGCCTGGAATTGTCTGCCGCATCCTTGGGAATCTCGCGGCGGCACAACAACCGCCAATATCTGACGAAGGTTAACCCAAAACACAGGGGTCGTGCTGACCCAAGCGTAGCGCAGCTCGCCTTGACTCGCCGAGTCTTTCTGGGAGCGTCGCTGAAAATGTATTGCGGAAGCAAAAGGATATTCAGATACATTTTTTGCCCAAGTAATAGTAGCAGTCAATGTAATTACTCAAGTCAGAGAGAGTGATAAATCATCAAGATTAGAACGAAAACCGAAGAAAAAACCTTGCCCTTGACTATGCGAGAAGCCGCCAGAAGCTAAAAAGTTGACTGTGGTTCCTTTTATGGTTTTATTAACAAAAATGGAGAATCTCATGGGAGGCTACTCATTAATCTTATCTCTTGTCTTGAAAAGATTAAAGTCACAGAACATAAATTCGGCTCGACTATCAGAAATGAAAGATATTTTCCACCTCTCTGCCTGAGTCCCTCCTTGTCTCAGCCCGGTGAGATCCCACCAGCTTTACCTCTATTCCTTTTACAAGGTTGTTGTCTGTGTTAAGGGGAGGGTAATGAGCTTTCAATCAAATGACCAGGGTTTGAGTCCTGGGTAGCTTCCAGGGAGCTGCAATGACAGCTGACACTTGCAAAAAAACAAAAACAAACAGACACATTTGCATCGCTGTAGTTTTTCTCTTTTTTTCTGGAGCTGCCATCGCCTATTCAGTTTGACAGAAAATGTGATTATCTCTCTTTTCTCCCCCTGTGTGGTTCACGGTAGGAAAAAGGGAGACAAGATGTGCACACGCGTGTGGTTAGGTAGCGGCTTGAGGAGCGAGTCTGTGGTCGTCTTTGTGCTCCTCCTCTCTGCTGGATGCACCTTGTGTGTCCCTGACACTTTCTCTCATTATTAGATACACGGCTCCCTGCTGGGGAGGCCAGGTGTTGCTGGGGCTGTCATACATACACACCCAATCAAGATGCCTCGCACAGGCACACACACACGCGCACACACACACACACACACACACGCACGCACACACACACGCACGCACACACACACACACACACACACACACGCACGCACACACACACACACTAAAGTGGATCTGGGAGGGCACAGATGTGATTTATTTATCAGCCCATCACTGCTACACAGAGGAGGTGTTAGATTGTGGCTGGAGAGGTGCAGCCCAAACTTCAGGACCCACTTTCTTTTTCAGCTAATAGCTGTCGAGTCCGTGTGAAATATCAAGATGAGGGTGTGGGGCCATTCACTGGTGTAAGATCAGCACTGTAAAGAGGGCTCTATCATAGAAAAAATTGGCAATGCAATTTCTTATTCCTGCCTCATCCAAAATGGGATCTTCAACTCAGGGATTCAAGAAATGATTCAAATTCAATAACCTTAAATTAATTTTAGCCAACAAAAGATTAAAACCAGATTTATTTGGTTTTTCAACCAGCAAAACTTACAAACCTGAGGGATAACTTAATTATAATATGGTTCCAAGATGTTCTATTACATTTTACATTCTACATTTAATGAAAATAAAATATACAAATCCAAACTGCAACAAAACACTAAATAGCCACATCAATTACACAAAAATAAAAAGTAAAGAACAGATTATTAGCTCAAGTAAAATGTCATAATAACATGTTACCTTCCTCCATAAATAAGCTTCTCCCTGACCTATGAAAGTCCCTTTTTTGTTCCACAGTACAACACCGGTTCTAAAGGGAACCACATGATTTACTCAAAGCATTTACTTTGTGTTGTATGGATCATTGTTACGTATATGCAGGATGATGTAGTCCCATCAACGCCACACACCTGACTTCTTCCAGTGATATAAGAGGAAAAGCTTTTTCAACAGTGCGTTCAGTCCGACGTGTTACTGTGACAACAGCACACCAGTGAGAGCTCAGAGATGGTCCTCTTGGCGTTGCAACGTAATACTCCTGTCTTTACCAAAACATATGTTCCAGCCCTCAGGGATAAAATAAATTAAAACATTTTAAAAATAGAATTATTCAGGTGAGACATTACAGTCAAAAACATTGTTTTTCATGCACTCCAGACTTCAGACTAAAGCCAACATCCAAAATACGCATTCAGGTGTTTATTTTATCACTTTGTCTATTGCCGTGTGTAGATTTCTCATAAATTCACTAAAACCTTATTACATTTACATTACATTTGCATATTGAAACACAATTTCATAAAACTTGTGATACAAAAAAATATTGTTGTTATTGTTATAGTGATTGACCCTATTCACCTATAGTGTCCTTTCACAAAACATATCTTTCAAGACCGTTTTCTCTCAATTAGTTTTTTCTCAGACTCTGAGCCAGAAATCTCCTCTTCAGTAGCACTATACCTTTCATCCCTATCTGTATTCTAAACGTTTTGAAAGGGGTGTTAGTTCAAATATCATTCATAGCTGGATTTAAACAACACTGTATTCATAAAAGAATGGCAAAAATATATTTTTGTTGTATGGCTCCTCCTCTCCTTCGCGAATCGCCACCTTAACGCGGTGAAGGAGTTTGAGTGGCTCAATGATCCTGGGAGCTATGTTGTCCGGGGCATCTGCCCCTGGTAGGGTCTCCCAAGGCAAACAGGTCTCGGGGGAGAGCCCAGACTAAGAGCGGTTCAAAAAACCCTGATGAATAGCAGCACACGGAATGTAGCTACCTCGCCCGGACCAGGGAACCCGGGGCACCCTCCCGGAGCCAGACCCGGGAGGCGAGCTCGTCGGCGAGCGTCTGGTGGCCGGGCTTTCGCCCATGGGGCCCGGTCGGGCTCAGCCCGAAGAAACATCATGGTGCAGCCACCCTGTGGACCCACCACCCGCAGGGACAGACATCGGGGTCGGGTGCTATGTAGACCGGGCGGCGGGCCGGGCAGGGGGCCTGGGCGAGCCGATCGCCGGCGACATAGACTAGCTCTAGGGACGTGGAACGTCACCTCGCTAGCGGGGAAGGAGCCGGAGCTGGTGAGGGAGGTGGAGCGGTACCAGCTAGATATAGTTGGGCTCACCTCCACGCACAGCGCTGGCTCTGGAACCAAACTCCTGGAGAAGGGTTGGACTTTGTTCTTTTCTGGAGTCGCCCAGGGTGAGAGGCACCGGGCGGGAGTGGGGATACTCACGAGTCCTCGGCTGAGCGCCGCCGTGTTGGAGTTTTCCCCGGAGAACGAGAGGGTCGCCTCCCTGCGCCTACGGGTTGCGGGGAGTAAGGCTCTGACTGTTGTTTGTGCTTATGCACCAAACAGCATTTCGGAGTATCCGGCCTTCTTGGAGTTGGTGGGAGGGGTCCTGGAAAGGGCGCCGCCTGCCGACTCCATAGTTCTCCTGGGAGACTTCAACGCTCATGTGGGCGACGACAGAGAAACCTGGCGGGGAGTGATTGGGAGGAACGGCTTGCCTGATCTGAACCCGAGTGGTGTTTCGTTGTTGGACTTCTGTGCTAGCCACAGTTTGTCCATAACAAACACCATGTTTGAACATAAGGTGGCTCATAAGTGTACCTGGTACCAGAGCACCTTAGGCCGGAGATCAATGATCGACTTCGTAATCGTATCATCTGATCTGCGGCCGTATGTTTTGGACACTCGGGTGAAGAGAGGAGCAGAGCTGTCAACTGATCACCACCTGGTGGTGAGTTGGATCAGATGGCGGGGGAGTCGGCCAGAAAGACCTGGCAAGCCCAAACGTGTAGTGAGGGTGAACTGGGAACGTCTGGCGGAGGATCCTGTCCGGGAGGTCTTCAACTCCCACCTCCGGAAGGACTTCTCACACATCCCGAGGGAGGTTGGGGACATGGAATCCGAGTGGATCATGTTCAAAGCCTCTATTGTGGACGCGGCCGCTAGGAGCTGTGGTCGGAAGGTCATCGGTGCCTGTCGTGGCGGCAACCCGAGAACCCGGTGGTGGACACCGGGGGTGAGGGAAGCCGTCAAGCTGAAGAAGGAGGCCTTTCGGGCTTGGTTGGCCCAGGGGTCTCCTGAAGCAGCTGACAGGTACAGACAGGCCAGAAGGACTGCAGCTGCGGTGGTCACGGATGCTAAAACTCGGGCATGGGAGGAGTTCGGGGAGGCCATGGAGAAGGACTTTCGGTTGGCCTCAAGGAGGTTCTGGCAAACCATCCGACGACTCAGGAAGGGAAAGCAGGGCCTTCCCCAGGCTGTTATCAGCGGGGGAGGGTTGCTGCTGACCCAGACAGAGGATATCGTCGGGCGGTGGAAGGAGCACTTTGAGGAACTCCTAAACCCGGTCAACATGTCCCCTGAACAGGGGGCAGCGCCTGAAGACTTGGGGTTGGATGAACCCATATCCCTGGCAGAGGCCACTAAGGTAGTCAAAAAGCTCCTTGGTGGCAAGGCGCCGGGGGTGGATGAAATCCGCCCTGAGATGCTGAAGGCGCTGGACTTTGTTGGGCTGTCTTGGCTGACACGCCTCTTCAATGTCGCATGGGGGTCGGACACAGTGCCCATGGACTGGCAGACCTGGGTGGTGGTTCCCATCTTCAAGAAGGGGGACCGGAGAGTGTGCTCGAATTATCGGGGTATCACACTACTCAGCCTCCCGGGAAAAGCTTATGCCAGGGTGCTGGAACGGAGGCTCCGACCGTTTGTCGAACCTCAGATTCAAGAAGAACAGTGCGGGTTTCGTCCTGGTCGTGGAACAGTGGACCAGCTCTTTAACCTTGCAAGGATACTGGAGGGGTCCTGGGAGTTTGCCCAACCAGTCTACATGTGCTTTGTGGACTTGGAGAAGGCTTTCGACCGGGTCCCTCGGGGCTTTTTGTGGGGGGTGCTGTCAGGTTCGGGGATCTCAGGATAGCCTCTCTGCTGTTTGCAGATGATGTGGTCCTGTTTGCCTCCTCGGACCATGACCTCCAGCATTCACTGGGGCGTTTTGCAGCCGAGTGTGAAGCGGCGGGGATGAGAGTCAGCACCACGAAATCTGAGGCCATGGTGCTCTGCCGGAAACCGGTGGATTGCTCCCTCCGGGTGGGGACAGAGTGCCTACCACAAGCGAAGGAGTTCAAGTATCTCGGGGTCTTGTTCACGAGTGAGGGTAAAATGGAGCGGGAGATCGACAGGCGTATCGGTGCGGCTGCAGCAGTAAAGCAGGCGTTGCACCGGGCCGTCTTGGTGAAGAAGGAGCTGAGCCGGAAGGCGAAGCTCTCAATTTACTGGTCGGTCTACGTCCCAACCCTCACCTATGGTCACGAGCTTTGGATCGTGTCCGAAAGAACGAGGTCGCGGATACAAGCGGCCGAAATGAGTTTCCTCCGTAGAGTGGCCGGGCTCAGCCTTAGAGATAGGGTGAGGAGCTCGGACATCAGGAGGGAGCTTGAAGTTGAGCCGCTACTCCTTCGGGTCGAAAGGAGTCAGCTGAGGTGGTTCGGGCATCTAATTAGGATGCCTCCAGGACGCCTCCCTTTAGAGGTTTTCCAGGCACGTCCATCTGGTAGGAGGCCCCGGGGAAGACCCAGGACACGCTGGAGGGATTATATCTCCCAGCTGGCCTGGGAACGCCTCGGGATCCCCCAGAATGAGCTGGTAGATGTTGCGGGTGAGAGAGAAGTCTGGGTCAGCCTGCTTGACCTGCTGCCTCCGCGACCCGACCCCGGATAAGCGGTGGAAAATGGATGGATGGAATGGATGTATGGCTGTTGACAGTATTTTCTGATCTAAAATTCAATTCCAATGTATTTACATTTTGTATAGATGCACACATATTAAATAATCCAGCATCATTTTATCTCCTATCTCAGTCTCACTGGTTACAAATGACTTTCATTACACGGCATCAGAGCTGTTACAGTTACCGCTGATGCTTACACAAATGTTTCCCCACAGCCGCTGCGTCACCTTAAAAGCTTCCATGTGGTGAGGTGACGTTTCTTTTGAAGCAGCCACAGGAAATGCATTCATCACGGCGGTTACCACGATCTGAATTTTGGCACGGGAGTATAATGGAGCAAGAAGCGACCCTTCCGACTTCTCGACAAGGCGACTAACGCTGCCCTGGGTTTTGTGTGGAATCAGATGACTGTTGTATTTACATCTTTATTAAAACAATGTGAATTTGCTTGGCTGCTCCAAAACCAGATACCAGTTGGTCTTCTGTTGTTTTTCTGGCAGATTTATCTTCAAAGCCAGTGTTGGCCATAATATTAAACTGCACTTGCTGTGCACAGTAACCACGGGTATTGCCAAATCAACCAGGATTGAGATCTTGAGGTTGGCAACTTGACATGCATTTTGTGCATCAACAGATTAAAAAAACAGGATACTAAATGGAAGACAACAATTTGAAAATATAGGAAAATTTGTTTTTTTAAGTGCCTGGTGGAGTCATATTTCAGTAAGATTTCTGTAATAATGTGTTGTGTAACTCTGACCCCCTGGGATACTTTTCACTGCGAAGGCATTGTGGATGAATTTCTAGGATTTATAAATAGTGTAACAGCACTGGGGAAGTTTTTTTTTTTATCATAATAACCAGCCTGCAAAAGTGAAGGTTCTTGTGCTATTTCCTCTATCCCTTCACAGAAGGATGAGTTCAAACGCCTCCCGGTCCCAGTGGAGAGTAAACAGCTTACACTAGAAGAGGCAGTGCCACACTCTTCCCATTGAAGTACTTCTCCGTATCATCATCCGTATTTCAATTAAAATGTGCCTATTCACATCTTCAGGCCTGATACTCAATCTATTCCTTGCACTTTTTTTTATTCCTCTTCATTAACTTTCTTTTGAAGAAAGCCCACCAAGGTTAGGGTTAACTCTTAATCTCTTTCATTAAATTCAAAACGTGGGCCAGAATCTGAGTTTATAATTATAGTGATATAGTAATTATCTCTTATTCATTAATCGATTGAGTAGTAAAGCTTCCTAATACCGAATAGACTTTTTTAATATTCAAGGTTTTAATATTCACTTCACAACCCTCCTCTTATTGAAAAAGGTATAAAACAGTTTAGAAATATAAGGTGCTCTTTGAAGGTACCATTCAAGCGAGCAACATTACTAATTATCTAATGTTATGCCATACATGACAGATTCATCAGAAAATGCCCATGTGGAAAAGAAACGTGGCAAAAATGTATGATAAATAATAAATAAATAATATGACGAAAAATGATAAAAAGATACAAAGTTAACCAGCTAACTCATTGAACCAGTATTGTGGCACAGCTGCAAGACAGCTTTAATAAAATTATATATGAAGAACAATTTAACAGCGGCTATAAAACCTGTGTTTGCTGACTTCCAGTAGTTGAACTTCTCACTGTGCTCCAGGGTGTCATGTGACTGTGACATCACTGCTGGGTGTGGTAACGTGCAACTTTCAACCAGAGAGGGCCGTGAATCACTGCTTTTCAGCCTGGTGTTAAGTTACTCTTAGCAAGAGGAAGCACATCTTATGAAGTTCACCAGAACCAACAAAACAAACAAACAGGCGGAGAGTTGCGGCTTTGAGATAAATGTCTTGAAATCCGTAGCATGGATTTTGATACCGACAGCTCTGGGGATCCCCTTTCATCTGGTGCCCTCAGGGCAACATCTTTCTCCAAATGCATTAAAACACGCCAACGACAGTCTGCTTTGGTCTGGTTTGTCCGTTCTCGGCTATACTGTAGAAACTGGGTGGTGCAACATGGCGGACTCTGTGAAGACCCCATCCCATGTAGCTATTGTACCATCTAGCTCAATCCAAGCCATAAATACCACAACAATTCTTAGTTTCCAACAAGATCATATTCCTACTTGTCATATTTCGGGCAGAAGCCCCCAGTGTCATTATGATGATGCCCAATAAAATCTAGCGTTTAGGTAGGTATCTTGACGCAGAAGTGTATTGCATGGTCAACGTTGTGAAATGGTGTCAGCTTAGGTGAAGGCAACCAAACCAATCGGTTGGGGTTAGAAAAAGCATCATAGTTTAGCTTCAAATCAAATGCCGGTATTTGACATCCTGGGAGTGAGACCAGACTGTCAGTCTCACATGATTAAATGAAAACATGATCATTAAAACTGTTCTATATCTGCCAAAAAAAACATTGGACCTTTAAAACAGTTTATACACATGCTTCAAAAAGGTACATTACAATGGTGGCATTGTCAAGCTACATGTATGTACTCTTTGGTATTAGGCCAAGGATGACAGACAGTACGGTTTTAAAAACCTTCAATTCTGTGGGGGTTGCCAAGAAGGCGTCCCGAGGTAACCTTCTACTTGTCGTAAAAAAGTTCAGAAGGAATCAAACTTGGCTTTAAAAAGTTTGACTGTGTCCTCACTGGTAATTGTTTATGGTCTGCTAAATTAAAATGGGTCAGAAGCCTCAGACTGTCCCATCTAATCAGCACATCAAAGCAGAATAACTAAAGAGTCTCACTGAGGACAGGCCACTGAGCAATGGTGTGATAAACAAAACCTCCATGCCCTTAAAGAGGAGCAGCCTCCCTGTGCGCATCCAGCTGAGCCTGTATGCTGGACCCTGCATCCTCCTTTCACGCGTTGGTGCAGAAGTCTGAGAGGACTGTGGACGAACGGAGAGCTGGCGGCAGGAAACAGAGGCAGATTTTGGATGAATTCACTTTTGTTTCTATAAACAGGGGACGTGCATTCTCTGCACAGTTACACATTGATTTTCTGGAGGAGAGAAGAAGAAAAAAAAAGAGCAGCTTGATGGCAAATGATTGAGAATTATTGCTGCAGCGGTGAGTATATGTTTGAAAATAACACATGGGGCCAGAACACATCCCTTCTGACCGAGGAAGACTTGTGACAGATTCATGGGCTGTCTGTTCGCTCCGTCCAAGTCGCCCTTTCCCTCTGCCGCTGTAAATGTCAGCGGATGCCACTCGTTGATTGAACTTAAAAAAAATGCAACTCACAACAGCTTGAACAATTAAAGTGTCTGTTTGTTTTAGAATAGGTCCACTCAGACACAGCCTCGCGATTCGGGTTCACTTCCAAACTCTTTCCTTGTGAGGACTGGAGAAGATTGGGGAGCAAGTGTGAAATTGTACATTGCGACAATTGGGTTTGATGTTGAATTGCACAGAAAAGAAAGTCATAATCTCGGGCTCAGACGTCTTTCCCTTCAGAGAGCCGGGCTTTTCCTATAAATAATCCTTGCACTCATTGGCCGCTGCCTTGCAAGCGAAAAACAGCTGCGAGGAGAAACAGCTCTTTCCCTCCCCTTTTCCTTCTTTGTTTCTTTTTAATTGACTTTTTAACAAGGCTGTGTTCAAGTTGACCAGCTACACCCCTTCATTACCGGCCACCACTCACACACACATTGCACGTCCTCAGCCATTGGCTGAGCTGGGGAAACTCATTAAAATTGTGTGTGTGTATGTAAAATGCTCCCAATTTCTGAATCAATGCGCGATGTGCAGAGGAGCATAAGTGAAGAACACGTTTGTATGCATAATAATGCCGACCCCTTCCGTTTCTGTCGGGGGAGGTCAAACTGCATAATGCAGTCTGACGAGGTGAAAACACTCCCCTGGGTGGATTTGAGGCAAATTATTTCAAGCCATTGTAATAAAGTCTTGGTGAGAACCTGCATCAGGAGCACAATTCAGCGTATTTGGGCAACTAAGCACACAGCAAATGACCCACACCGAGGATGGCTTTTTTTCTTTGTCTGGAATCGAGTCCTTAAAGTTTTATTAAACAAAAAAAAGAAAGAAGAATACATCCGCCATCTTAAGCACAATTAACTTCAGCTTGAGTGTGAAAGTTAATTGTGGACCTGAACTAATCAAAAATAAAGTAAATATGGATTGAGAGTGATAAAGACAACAGAGCTATCTCCATGACAGATGACACAGTTCTTCCTCTGAGGAAGCCAATGAGAAGTGGGTGAAAGCTCTCAAAAAGCTGGCACATGGACTTTAGGTTTAGACTTTCTACGATTTGACTTTTTTTTCTCTCTGTTTGTTTGCATGCTTGCATACTTGCATGTTTTTTTTAGTTACTCATTTATACTTATCTCAAGTAATTTCTCAAATAACTTTGCATTTGTCTTAATTATAGTTGTATTTTTTGTTGTTTCTATACATTTCTTTAATTAGTTGATTTGATATTGACTGAATTAAATTAAGGTTTTCAAACTCAATTATAGTCAAAGATTATTTGGCAACAACAGTGTTTAATTCCTGATGAATTCATATTTTTCTTTCTAAAAGTTACACATAGTCTTGCTTTAAACTGATATTATATACGGCACCACATATATTATACAGTATGATGGAGCTGTAACCTTACCCTTCAGCAGCGCAAAGTATGAGCAGATAAAAGTATGAGTACGGTTTGAACTTCAATAACCCCAAAACCCTGCAGTGCAACATCAGTAAACTGCGCGCACACAGCCTGGCCGGTCTGTGACACTTTACAATATCAAATGACACCAAAGGGACCGGGAGCCATAAGGTCTAACATCGGTGAGTCCAGCCCTCTGTTTTCTCACTGTGAAGTCCTGATCCTTCCTTTCCAGGAGGCAGAGGAAATGTCACACCGGTCATTACACCTGACACCACAATTTTGTTTTTGGCAAATACCATAAATGTGAACCACCCACAGAGGAGTGATGACGGCAGCTTCTTCTGTGTTGCAGATTCACATTGTGAAGTAGTCCGATAAGACCGGGGTACCTTGCTTCATGCAGTTAAGCAGCAAAGTGTTAAATTCCAATATTTGCTTTCTTGGATAATGTTTTCTCTTACTACGTTCTGATGAAGCAGGTATCTGACACATCAACGTAAAAATAGCTGACCCTTGTGTGTAGTAGACACACACTGCTCAGCAAGTGCTAATTATACAAGACTCACATTTTTAATAAGTCTGAACCAGATTCCCAGAGCTCAATGTTTGGGAGTAGTTTTCAAGAAGTGACGGTGAAAAGTTGTTTATTTCCTTTTTCTCCTTTCTTTCCGGCCTTCCGTTTAGCTTATTTACCTGTTTCAGCCGCCACAAGGCCGGGCGGATTAGCAAGCACCCTAAGGGCTACATTGTTCACTTTACAGAGGACTTCAGGGGTACAGAGCTGATGTTATCATCTCCCTCTGAAGTCTGCGCCATCCCTTTGAACACTATTTATCTGCACATCTCTGTACTCGCCTGCAAATGGAGCAGCACACAGGGGCTGCTTTGAAATGAATAAGCAATAGGAAGGTGCCCGAGTCACTTGTGAAGCATACTTCATTTGTGTAAAGTAAATTAATGTTCTAAAAATAAGAACCTCATCCATCCTTTGAGTGGGCTCACGGAGAGCGCTTGAAACAATGGAATCCAGACAGTGACGGGGGGACAACGATGAAAAATTAGCGGAGTCAAAATGTCACCTTCCCTCTAAGAAGTGCCACAGACATGAAAAAAAGAAGACGAATGAACGAAAGAGGCGCTAAGCATCTAACGCTCGCTGGGATTCCCAGCTGAGGGGATGAAGCGAGCCAAAAAGACTGACAGACTTCAAGGGAGCTCGGAGAGACCTTCATGCTTTGGTCTAGTCCCTCTTGCCCACTCTCGGCGATGGCTAGAAATAGCAATTGTGTGACACTTGGCTCCAGGGGGGCCCGGCTGCTATAAGCCAGCAGTGAAATGAGATGCTTTTTGCCATGTGTACTCTGCTGTTGTTGTTTGGCTGTGGAGGGATCAGAGTGGGGGACTTGGGACTCTACTGTACACCCAAAGGAGAGTAGATTTCATATTCCAGAGTGAAATGCCTTCTGGCACTGTTCCGCCAGCCCTTGATTTGAATAGACAAGAGCTGCTGGGGAGGATTGAGGGATAAAAGAGGCTGAGGGACAGAAATGACTGGTGCCTCAAGAGCAGACACAAAGGCTATATGCTGAATCAGCACTCAGACATATGGAAGAAAAGAAAAACGAGTGCAGAGTGGGAAGTGCCACTAAGAAAATGTGTCTTGTTAGGTTGTAGCAAATATAATGTTTGTGGAGTTCAATGTGGGAGTGATGGTTTTTGTAGTGTTTTTCCTATATTACCATTTAAAATGTCATTTAATGACACCCTCAATGCTACTTTCATAGAAACACAGGACTGTCCTGGATAATGTAGCAATGTGTGCATTGTGGCCACTGGCCCAGGAGCAAATTAATACAACGTTGTCGTTTCTCAACCATCCAAAATCAACGCGGAATCCAAATATTTATTGATTTAAGCTACAGATTGTGTTTTCAGTTTTCTCAGCAGAGTAATTATGTGTTTCCACCTTCCATTAGTGTTGCATGGGACAGAATTTGGGTGATTGGATATTTGGAGTCGTATAGTTAACGCCATGCACACAGGCTAGTTAACCATACATTTTCCTATATATTTTTTATTGATGATATATATATATTTATTTATAGACTATGAAAAAATGATTCTACTTCTAACTTGATTTATTACCTTAGCAAATATTTTAAACATGAGTTTAAGGTCTCAATCTCTAGTCGCAAGTCTTCTTCTAAACAGCATCAAGTCAATTATGGTCCCGTTTAGTGCAATATAGACCAGGGCTACCGTTTGATTGACAGGTCTCTACCGCGGTGTTGTCCGCTGTGTCGGTTGTCAGTGTTTTTATATTACAACTTTAACTCCTTCACAGTGTATTTTCAGTTCCTAAAAGGTAATTGTAACATTGTGGTCTCTTAAAAATTGTATTCAGGCTATAATTGTACTCAATTCACTTCTGTTAGAAAAAAGACAAGATGGCGCCATCTTGTATTCCACAAACCAATTGGTGATGTCACGGTGACTTTGTCCACTTCTTATACATTGTATGGGGGTCAATTGATCATAAATATATTAATAGAGATATCTTGGTTAGTGGTTGTGTCTTTCTAGCCAAAGGTCTTCCATGGTGCTCAGTAACAGCGCAGCTTGGTGGGTCTCCCACTAACACACTGAGGCCGTGCTAGTCTCGTGACTGGCTTGGGCAGGTGAATGTGTGGGACCTTGATACCACGGCTCCATACCGTGCAGCCTCTGTCCCCAAATGAGGTCAAAATCTGAAGATGGCCACTCCCATCTCCGGAATATTTTCAAATAATGTTTGTACAGACGAGAGGAAGTGGAAGCAGGTTGTCCATGTATATATTCAGTCTATGATCCTGACTTATTTAAAAAAAATCTCATCAAGTGAAAATCCCTTTGGCCTAAGTTGATTTCCTTGTTTCAAGCATTACAAAGCTCACATCTAAAATGTTTTCACATGAAAGGTCTTTTTTGCTCTGAATTGCTGCACCGGTGCCTCTCTACAACATTTTGTCTCCTGCAGAACAGCAAGAGGTCAGCTATCATGTGGGAGATGTGCTTCCTACTGGCACCACACATGCCACCGCATGCCGACAGACAGTTTTTACAATGAGCTCTGCATTCCTGGCCCTGATCTCACCTCCGTTTTTTTTTTCCATCGCCTCAAAGGATTAATCAGAGGCTTTTAAAATGCAGCCGCGAATAAGAAGATGTGTCTCTTTCTCCTCCCTTTGACCTGAATGCAGCAGCAGAAGCCTTCCTTCCCCTTTTGTAAAGACTGCCATGAGAGCACATCAAACACGTGCCCTCTGCACCCAAGGCAATGAAAAATAAATCAACAAACAAATGAATAAGTAATCACAAGGGGAGAAAAAAAGAAACAAGTAGCCTGTAAAATATGTTTGAAAACACATTTATCTGTATCTGAGCCTTTTGTGTTTGTGATAATCCAATGTGTATTTTGGGAAACACAGCAGTTTCCTGGTCCCTGATCTCATTAGATTTATGTTCATTCTTCTTTTTTCTGATCAAGCCAGATGTAAAAAGGCTTCAGTGGGTTGGATTAGTGTACAATGTTGTTGGCTATATTGTGTACATCGCTCCCCGCAGGCTTCTTGCATTTGAGCTATAACCACTCCGTTACTGTCTTGGCTGCAAGCATTGAAGCATGTTTCTATTTTATTCTGCAAGAGGAGCCACCTTGATGTTTTTAGAAATAGCTTCATATTGATGAGGCATCATCCAGATGGTCAAACCTGTGTGCACAGCTGTGTGGAACGGCTGTGTATTCAATAGAGAACACGAAGATACACATTCTGTCGGCAGTGAGGTTATGTTTGAAATCCTAGAAAAGGACTGTGTCATTATTATTGTAAAGCATTTAAAAAAATACAGAAAAAAGAAGCTGAAGAAGAAGCCAAGTCCTTCATGTAATCAAGACGCAGCCTGATGCACTGACCCATGCTGTTTATAGCTTATATATTCCTGCTGAGCCATGTCAGTCAACTCTTAATGTGCATTTGGTTCTGCTTCCAATGTTGACACCGAGGTCGTTAATTCACATCAAGGACACCACCGTAATAGACTCGTATCGTGCAAATACAGTGGCTGTTAGTTTGCAAACAGCTTAGCAAGCAGCAAGCGTTCCTTGTGCTTTGATTCAATGCTAAGTGCTTCATCAATCACAATCCCAGACAGATCATTAGAGGCTTCTAGGATGACAAGAGCAGCCAAAACATCTACAGCAGATTGCTCCAGACCACCCCTCAAACCTTTAATTACGCTCGAGGTTGGCAGTTATCAAAGACATGCAGTGATAAGTGTAGCCATTAGTTAAAGCAACTTGTTAGTGTCGAGGGTTTTAAATGACTTGCCTTGCTTTATATATCAGTACCAAAGCAACATGTGCTCCTTCTGTGTCACAAAAATACAATGTTCTGCTAAAACTACGGTGGGCCATAGAGCAAACAGTTCTCCACAACACATTGCAGTTTTGGAATAAGTGAGCTCTGTTTTGGGCCTAAGATTTAAAGTGGCAGACGGTGTCACCAGATGGTCGCTGGGTTGAATCCCATGTCAACATGTACTCAAAGGGCCAGTGTGTAGCATTTCGGAGGATCTATTAGCAGACATGAAATATAATATTCATAAAATGTTTTTAACAGTGTATAATCAACCTAAAACTTAGAATTGTGTTTTTGTTTAGAATAGGCCCTAAATATATACATAGGGAGTGAGTCCTCTTCAATGGAGTTTGCCGTGTTGCACCGCCATGTTTCTACAGCAGCCCAGAATGGACAAACCAAACACTGGCTCAAGAGAGGGCCTTTTTACATTTTTTATGTTACCTGAAGGTCACCTTAGTTCTCTGACACGCTTGTAAAACTGCAGTAACGGGAGCAGCAGAGTGTAAAACCTTTCCTCTAGCGCCCCCATGAGGTTAACATTTACGGTACTGAGTGAAATTTCTCAACTCGGTTGAAGGCTTACCATACAATTTGGTGAAGACATTTCATTTCCCTGACTTGGTGATCCCTATATCTATACATAAAGCACCACCGGCAAAAATAACAATTTGGCTGATACTTTGGTAACACCGGTCAAACAAACGTTTCTTCTGTCAGCTGGAGATGTACTATTAAGCGCTAATTATCTAATTTTAACATTCTAAACTGAACTAAACTAGCGTGTCTTAACATGCTACACTAAAACTGTGAACATGGTAACAGGTTAAAAAAGTCAACACATTAGCATGTTGGCCTTGTGAGCATGTTAGCATGCTGGCGTTAGCATTTAGCTTTGGCAGCACCTATGTGCTTTAAGTACAGCCTCACAGTAAACTCTTGTTCAAGGATAACACAACAAAGACCAGCATCTCCATAGTGGTCTTGATATATAAAGACCACAATGGAGATTCTGGTCTATACACAGTAAGAATGGGATGCATTTGCTGTGGTAGTATTATTTTAGCATTTTATTATCAGCAACATATCAAACCAACACTGGATTATCCTACAAAAAAGACGTCCTAAAGACACAGCTTAAATACTCTATAAAGACCTGAAGAACCCCATGAAACAGTATTGTTGCATTTGCTGAAATGATGAGTTTCAGGGGATTTGCTGTTAAAAGAAAATATCCTTAGCCTTAAACAACCCATTGCTGAGTGCAACATTAGACAGCCACATATGCACTAAGCGGCTGCAAGTGTTTCAGCAAAAAAAAAAACATACTTTGTCAACCTTGCCTCAAACGGGAATTTGTTTTGTGTATAGTCTCATATTGTAAGCAAAACATGCCCTTTTTTCATCCCTGCCCTCTTGCTTAATGGGAACACTGTGCTGCGCCAATGTAACACCTTGGGAGTGATTGGCTTGTGTGCGTATGTGTGTGTGTGTTGTTGCAGGTGGAGTGAGGGCACGTGTGCTGCTCTCTTCCAGATGAGTGGCTGGGTGATACATGCCAGAGCAGACAGGCGTCTGCCAGGGTCGGGAGGTAACTGTCGCAGGCCCCTCACCTCTGTGTGCACCGACAAGAGGGGATCCTAGACAGAGCACGCCTAGACACGTTTCCGCATGCTGTTCCCTCAAGAGTTACTCTGGGGTCCAAGTGCCCCCTGGTGAGCAGAAGCGAGAAAAGTCCCTGAGCGAATGAGTGATGGGGGATTTAGCGCTGCCTTTGTCATCACAAAGAACTTGAGTACACACACGCAATGTTACAGTCCAATTATAATTTTAAACCCCAAGTTGCCAATGTATTACACTATTCATATAAATATTCAACATATTTCCATATAGCCCTCAGCTATATGCTCCCTCCCATGTTCTGTTCTGGATATGGATCCAGCGTAGCATCAGCGACTACTTGCCTCAGGAGAGTCATAGGGCTTATTCTAGCAGATGGAGTGGAGGAGATCACATAGAAATTAGATCCCAGTGGAGCTGTAGCTTTGGCTGCTGTTTAAAGCCTAATCAATGAAAGAAACATGACTCGTGTCTATCTGTTGTGTACAGGATGACAAGATGTTTCTGGGAAAACTGTATGCGAGGTACGATTCAGGAAAGATATAATACGTGGGTAAAAAAAACACATTTGCGCAGAAGCTGTATGATTTGTAAATGTTTTACGGACTCTAAATTAATGACTACATTTAACACCTGAGTAAATTGTTGAGCAGAGCAAAATGCATCCGCAGCTCCCTGGATCGGAGCTTGCTGACGATGGAGATTTGACTGATTTAGCTGCAGGCACAGGCTACCTTCAATGTCCAAAGCCATTAGTGATTCCTGTACTACTAAAGCGCCGCTCCAGGGTACCCATTTCCTTGCATTAATTTCTACCTTCCACCACAGCAAATCAAAGGATTATTCTAACGCCACTGCCTATCTTAGTATATTCCCTAAATAACAGGTGAGAGCGCTCCGGGGCTTTTGATTGCCAGAATGAAACGGAGATGCCACTTTTCTGGTACATTTGAAAGCAGAACAATTTATTATCAAGAACAAGAATATCAAACAAGAGAGAGCGAGAGGGAAAAAAGTTCCATGAATGTGTTTTCACTGCAATTTTGATCACTTAAACGCTTCCAGCACAGACAGAATGACTTATTAAGCTTGGAGATTCTTCCATTTAATTGTATGCCTCTAGTTACAGTTTTTCATTTATTTTTTTGCCTTATCGTGTAAATATATAACTGCTCGGCTGAAACCAGAGTTCACAGCCGTAGTTATTAAGAGGCTATTCAAAGGGCTTTTTAGATGTCAGTTCTGTAAAGTGCTTTATGCCTTTATGTCTGTCCTCATCAAAGACAAGGAAGGGGCTCCCTTGAGTCCGATCTGGGTTCCTTATTGCCAGTCGAAGGTGCGCTTCACCAGCCTGAAGAAGGTTCGGTTGTGTTCCTGTAGGAAGGAGCGGAGCTGCTGGAGGACGGTGCTGTTGACAGCTGGGTGAGGACGCCCCTTAGACTCATGGAGACAGCGCTCTCGCCCATCGCTTCGGATACAGTAAAACCCCTTGGTCTGGTTGAAGTAGAAGTTGGAGGATACTATCCTTGGGGGCAAGTTGAGGAAGCGCTCCACCTTCTGAAGCTCTGGCAAGGGGTCTCGGATCAGAGCGTCCCCATCTACGATGTGTACCTGTTCCAGGGGGAAGTGGCGCAGCCAGTTGCGCATGTGGACGTCATACAGGCTCCTTTGAATGGCCTTGTACCGGATATTCAGGGCCCCATTGCGCACCAACAGGTTCTCGATGGCTTGCACCGGCTTGTGGTTCTCCAGACGGTTGAAGTACACCTGGGTGTAGTCGGAGATGACACGCTCGGCAGGGTCTCGCAAGATCAGCAACAGCTTTATGGACGAGTTCATGGCACAGATGCGTTCTGGTGCAAGGGGTGACGTGAAGTAGCCTGGCGTTTTCTCAACTGTTATCTGGTGCGCGTACGAGTATGGCATCAGGTCACGGTACCACTCGAAGCCCTTGGCGTAGTTCTCATCCCAGTCAAAGAAGTGTACCTCGGTGGCAGCAGCAGCAACCTCTGGGTGAATGTCCAGCATCTCCAACAACGCTCTTGTGCCGCCCTTGCGCACCCCAATAATGATACTGTGTGGGGCTCTTTTACTAGTCCCCGGGGGCGGAGATGAGGGTACATCGCCAGAGATGTTGACTGGTAGTCCAGCATCAAGGTCCATGGGGTCCAGCGTTATGCCAAATCCTGCCTGGACGTGCTCAGGCGGGGCAGCGTTTGTCTGGAGAACCAGAAGAAAGGCGGATACCAGGAAACAAGCCATAGTGAAGGTACGAAGAGTGGACAGAAGACAGAAACAAGTAAAGGTGACAATGGTTTAGCTGTGGACCAGATCCGTCTTCCTGAGCTCAGTGATAACAAGAGCAGTGAGAAGTGCAGTCTTTGTCTGCCATTGAATTTGAGCCGGAGGAGGAGGAGAAATCATCGGCAGTCCACAGCACATCTGTAGAGATGAACAAAGACACAAGAAAGAAGAAAAGGCTTTCAGATTTCAGGCATATAAAGCAGAATGAATGTCTGTATTATACTGAAATGGCACTTTCCTCATTCCCCTGAAAAAGCAATCCAGCCATAAATACAATCCAAGTCTGTTATAAGTGTATCAATCTCAATTCATCTTTCTTTGAATCTCTTTTCATCTTCCCTCTTCCCATCTGCTTTCTCCTCTAACTTTATAAAGTCACTTTCAATTGGAAGTGTAATTTCTCCGGCTGAAAAACCTTTAGCTGGGCAGCTCGTTAGAAAATGTGTCTGAGATATGCAAGCGTGGCTGTAGGCCAGGAGACTAGGCCGGCGCTCTGTCTTCCTTTATCGGGTCAAAATCCACACTTGAATCGATACCAACCGTAGCATCGAAATCAAGGCATTTGGAGACTTATAAAGACACATTTATTGCAGGAAATCAGATGAGTTCTCACTGCTAGGTGACTTTGATTTCCTATACATGCCAAGAAAGATCAATACGAGGGGCAGTGAAATGCAGCAAACGCAGGGAGAAGGATTTAGAGCATTAAATTAGACGTATAATGTTGCTGAAGAGCACTTCACAGGCATGGGAAAATTCAAACTGTCTCTGCTTCTTAACTATTCATCTTTTATCACAAGGCCTGTTGAATATTGTAATAGTTGTTGTTTTCTTGTCTCCAACATGCTCTTGTCAAATGATTTGCCATCATTTTAACCCTAAAAATAACATGTGGAAAATGTTCCCCTGCTCTGGCGCAAGAAGCCACAAGCTGAAATAGCAAAATATAAGAATAAAACTGAGTTTTTTTGTTGTTGAAATGTCATGGAATTCATTAAAACAACAAAAGTCTTCAGATAACTTTGTGAGGATAACAAGCTGTGAAAGCTGTTGCTTACACTGTGCTAGTCAAAACACCAGGGCCGAGCTATGCAAACATCCAGCTTCCACAGCAAAGGGCACGGAAAGGTTCTCAACAAACGAAGATATTCTCAGCCTGGGAACACACACACACACACACACACATGCAGCACATATCACTCGTCACTTATATTGTTGGCTAAAAATGAGTTACTGATAATTCCAATGCATTTTCTAAACCGGTCTATTCTATGGAAGCCACTTATACACACTGTGATGGATCTTAGCAGCGCAGAGTGGTCTACCCAACCAGCGAGAGGCTGAATTCCTGCGTTGCTTTCTGTAGATGGCATTAACTGTACTTACAGCTAATGGGGTTTAAAACGGAAAAGGGTAAATTGTCATGTAAACGTGGTTTTCTATGGCTATTATTGCAGCAGAGAGGCTTCACTTGTTGTTTTCTCTTATGCAACAGAAAAACAAAGTCTGTTCTGTTCCGTTTTGGAAATACCATCTTGTGACATTTCCATCTTACTTAATCCACAGAGAGTTGGTACAGTAAAATACCAAGGTAACAGTAAAGAAATAATAGTTTATTTCCAAAATGTCCACCATTGTAAAAGAAAGATATAATTTTCAGACAATGAGCTGGTTTTTATGAGCTCTTTAGAAATTGATTAAAAAACATCTTTGTCAGTAAATCATATTTGAAGAGGATCATCAATTTGTGTGTCATGCCTTAAAAATAACTGTACTCCAGTTGTTTTTGGTGACCAACTGTTAATATTAATTATGTCTCTGCTTGCAAAAGTACAAATTAATCACAAAAGACTCTCTTATTAAGCAAAGTTTAACTTATTTTTACAATGTCACCAGTGGCCTTTGTCTCACCTTTCAGAGTCTCTCGACCATGTAAAGGCTTTGACACACGCCCCTGCTGCACACTACCATCCTGTGGCTTGAGTGTGGGACTGGGCGTGTGAGCCGAGCGCAGGAGAGCTGACCTGCCTCGCAGGGCCCGGGGTTGTTGCAAGGAGGCACTTATGCGCTTTGACAGGCACGCCTGCCTGTCAGCGTTTCCCTGGCAGAGAGCTGCCAAGTCCAATGCTAACAGCCAGGCAGCCAGACGAGCTTTCTGTCTCATCCAATTCCCCCAACCCACCTCTAACCGACTACTCCCACAGCTCACCGCCACCTGGAAGGAGCCATTGTTTCACATTCCACTGGGCCACTGGGTTTATCTCTCCAGCTTTTCATTCAGGCTCACGACAGCCACGCTACCTAGCGCCCACTAGGCTCTTAACCAGGACTATTTCCTCTGAACACTGTGGGGTGGAGGTTACACACCCCAGGAAATATGGCCTCACTAAAACCTTTGAGAAGGATATAGTGTGAGCACTGCTGTCTCACAGCAAGACAGTCTGGGTTCAAACCATGGTTCTTTTTTTTGTTTTGTTTTTTGCATTTGCTTCTGTGCATTTCCTTCCGGGACTCTGGAGGTGCACCAGTTTATTCCCCTAACAGGTGTGAGCATGGAGGTGCAGCCAAACCAGAGTTGGCAAGGTGAAATTTAGCTGTGTTGAAATGCAGGTGAAACTGGAAATGTCATTTATAAGGACATGGCTGTGAGCAAGAAGATGAGTTATCTGTCTGTTATTACCTGATATGCTGGATCTGGATCAGTGCCACTACTGAGCCTGTTAAGCAGATCAGGTATCAATGACAATAGAGCATTTTCTAAATTACTTGAATCCAAGTATCAATCAACCTCTGGCCTCACGTCAGCCCTAATAAAAATAATACCAGTCACAGTGATGAATACAGATTTTACATTTAAGGAAAAGAGAGCAGTGTCGGATAATCTGTATCAGAAAATACAGACCATCTAGGTAGTGTGGCTGGTATCCTGAGGCCAATGATTGGATAGTTTCACCCTTTACATAATCAATTAACACCTTCCTACCCTCTCTCCCGAACTTTCTTTGGTAAGTTTTAGTATTTTTCGGTTCAAGTTTAATCAGTTTGGGAATGAGAGGGGATCACTTGGAGACAGAAGGGGTCTTTCTATTGTCTTCAATTAAATCGACGGTTAGTGAATTGTGCTTTTGCTGAGTGAGTTTCCACGTGCATGAGCTCAGTGTTATGCTCGAGATGCCTCCCTGCCTTGCACGCCGGGATCTGCTGCTTGACCACAGTGAAGAGTAATGAAAATGGAACTCTGCACAGACAAAAGCACCATCGCTTACGTAACAAAGTCAGACCTGCATCGCATTGCCGCTTGAACCCGTGACACAGAGCCTCCCCACACACAAGGGCTGCACTTGCCGACCAATATCTGGGCTTCACAACTTGTCCTTCAGCAGAGCAAAAAAGCGCCGCCTGCCGCCTGAGCAGACTGTTCATTACGTCCAAGAGGAGGGCTCCACCAGGTTTCCCCCAATCAGCTCAAACCTGTACGTCGACAGAACAAACCCTCATTCGTATTCAGCAGCACCCCACTGCCAGCGTTGTTTTTCTTAATGGGGCGCTCATTAGAGACGTTAGTACAAAATTATTTCGCTTGATTACAAAGGTTGGCTATTTGTGCAATCGAATGGGTTGATTTTTCAAGTGAGGAATTTAAAAGTATTGATTATTGTTATTTTTCATATCATGAATACACAAATGCATCTCGGCCTCTCGTATCTCTGTTTTACTAGCTCACAGCATTGTTAGATGATCCCTTGCAAGATACAGTGATCTTTCCTCCCCCAAAAACACTATCACTTGGGACACAGAAGCGCACTCTATTTTCTTTTATTTTTTTACTGCACTTTCCCCTTTGCTCCTTCTTCTCTTCCTCAGCCAGTCTCTCCAACAGGCCCTCAAAAATAAAAAAATAAAATAAACTCAGTACATTGTATTACCCACCCACACACATCCAACTGTTACTCTGAAACTGCACTCCCACTTGCAGGATGGGTTTTAAATTATGGATGCATTTTGGTTCACAGTGGGATTCCTGGCTCGGTTTATTAATTTCTGTTACAGCAGCGAAAGACTTCAGCTCCACGAATAAGATGGAGGTGATCTTTTCATCCCCTCTTAACCTTTACCTTAGATTAAATGAATGGCTTGTGCAAACGGACACTCTAATCAAATGTCTAGTTTCTGGGCTGTGTTACACAAACAAAACAGTAAAATACAGAATTCCCAACCATGTATTATGTATTCAAAACACAAGAAAATCAGCATGCAATGGTTTTAAAGGGACACCTTGAGCCCTGCTGAGCATTTCAATCCTCCCACAAAGCTTGCTTGACCATAATGTGAAGGAATAACGAGTCAGTTGTCCCCATCTATTTACATTACTGGTAAATAGCTAGAACAGAGAGTTGTCACTTTAAATCACCAGGCTGATCAGGAAAATTCAGTTGGAGAGGGAGTAATGCTCTCCCCTCCAGAGAAAACTGCAACAGAGGTGCCCTTGATTGCCTGTTTAACCCTGCCAACCATTCGCTGGACCGCGATAAAAGATTCGAGGCTCCCAAGATCATGTGTCAAATTTATCTGGATAAAAGGCTCAGAGATCTATTGAAGCTGCAACTCTTGGCTCTTTTAAAATACTGTTAGTACCAAACCACATCCTTAAAAACACAAAAAACAATTTCAACAACTAGAATTTTCATCGCACGGTTGAAAACCACAGTCCACCAGTCTTGTTCCAGTTCACAACCATGTCTGTCCAAACTTTCACCACTTCATCATCTTATCCTCTTTGACATTTGTGTAAAATGTTCATCATAAGCATTTGAATGCTTGAGTTATGTGCTGATCTCATCCAGCATTCGTAGCAATGCCTACGAAAAATAAGGCTCTGCAATTCAACGTTTTTTGTATGTTCATATGTAGTCTTGAATGTATACCGGCCAGGTGGGAAGGGGAGGTGGATGGATCCAACAAACAGGGATCTTTCAGCCAGAAGACCTCAGTTTGTTCCCTACGTGAAAAGAGAAATCAATGTTTTTTGTTACATAACTTGCGATCAGTGACGGCCCTTCTGTGGTTATTTTAACCCAAATGACAAACTATTCTGAAACCTAACGAAGGGGTTTTGTTGCCTAAACCTAACTGAGTTTCTTGAGAAGGCGAAAGTTTATTTTGAAAGGCTTTATGAATGTAATGAGCGGAAATTGACACCTGGCTCCCGAGACATCACAACAATGGGACGTGAGGTCACAATGACCTTTGACCCCTATATCAGATCATCTGTGAGTCCATGTTGGACATTTGCAATTGTAATTTGAAGAAATTACCTCGAGGCGTTCCTGAGATATTGCCTTTACAATAATGTGATGGACGAACAACCTAAAAACATATTTGCTGAACAATACAACCTTCATGAAGGTTCATGAAAAGGATGCATTGCAAGACTGTTTAACACTGCATTAACGGAGTGTAAGTCTCTGCAACGCCCCTGGAACCCGTGGCACAGTAGCACTCTCCTCTAGGGCCACCTGGTGGAGAAGTGTCTCAAACTACTTTCATATAATTTTAGCACTTCCTGTAATCACAGCATCAATGTTAGCATCATCATCTACATTGATTGGTAAATCAATGTATCATCACAATGTAAACAAGATTGTAAAGTAAAATTGACTGCTTTTAAATACTCAAAGTGCTTTACATGTCAACATTCACACACACACACACACACACACACACACACACACACTCACCCTCTGATGGCACAGGCTCTAAGCTGCTCATTCTCACTTGAGACTCATTTAGCAAAATGAAGAGTGAATTTGAGTTCCTGAAACAGTTATGTGATGTATACGTCTAGTGTTTCTCAAATATCTTTTGGGGGGACCCACCTTTTTAAAAATGACAAATCATGATTTTTCCACACCACGTCATACATGGAATAAGTAAACCAGCCATTAAAAAGAGATATACGTTGATAAAGCACAACTTTGTTTTATGCATTTGTTATTAAAAACACATTAAACACACGTTAAATACTTTATAAATTAGAGCACACAAATAGATTTAGACAGTTATTTTTATTTTCCTCTTATCAGTAAAACAAAAAATAATATACACTAGTCTTTTTATATTAGATTCAATGTTAAGTACAATTATCAGAACAATACGAACATTTAGGCTTCTTCATGAGACTCAAAGGTGTACTGCAGATATAAATAAATATATTGGAAGACATTCTCCCGACCCTGTCTTTGGAAATGAGTGGTGTAGAGCTTTTATTGTGAAAGGTAAGAACGAATGGAGTGATAAAGTTTGCCGTCTTGGTTCAGACTACGGCACCTCCTGCGTTAAAATGTCCGTTCCACACAACAAACTCTCATGAGCCTCATTATTAATTGGACGAATGATGGAACCTGTGCTCGTCTTTCAACATAATGCCATAATTAGGACAGGTGTAATCCGACAGAGTTAGAGGCGGTTCTATGTGCCACCGCAGCAGCGTTTCACACGAGGATGGAGATGCAACATTTCCTTTGATTTGAGAAGATGCTACACTGCAGCTCGAGTGGTAAACAATAGTCGGCTATTTCGGGAGCGCATGAGTAGCACAATGACCTAATCCACACCCACTTGTCAGCAGAAGGCCTTCATTACGGATTCCATAATCTGTCATTTGCTCGTACACCCAGGCGCATAGCACTAATTACAGTGTTTTATCTGTGATCTTCTATACGTGGAGTTAAACTTTCACAGCATAGCGCTCTTTTCAACTATTCCCCCCTTTGCAGCAGAGCCGGTTCAGTGTGCAACACAGTCTCTTTCAATTACCAATCCTTCTGCCCACTACCATCTGTGCACAAGTGGAACATGAGCCACCCAACTTGATGAAGGCCTGTGCCTCGCAGACAAATATATGTTTATGCTTACAATGTCAAAATCAGCATAAAGACCTGTACCAACAGTGGAGATGCGTTGTTGTGTTGTGCAGAATCATAGCCCAGTCACCAAGCCCAAACAAGCCATTGTTCCACTGATGCGGATGGCTTGGGCAATCTCTGACCCCTGCTGCTGCTGCATGCCCAAGACCGGGCTCCCTCCAGTATGGCTTTGATATTTGTCAATGCCCTGAGATTTATTTCAAGCATCAGCTGACATTGTCTGTATTCCCAGGAGGCATTTTCACAGATAAAATAGTCTGACTCGCTCATCACCCTTGGTTGAGCAGAGGCAGCCAATCCCAAGGCCGTTGACTCACTCGGGGAAGTGTTCGCCGGTTCGGTCAGAAACAACAACAAGTCTATGAGGAGGAATTCAATCACAGCGCGGCCCGCATGATCCTCATTCAGCCTGCCACTTCTGATAAAGCACCTGTGCTTTTCACAGTGTCAAGATATCCCCGCTGCAGCAGCGTGCTCATCACCGGCGCTGAGATAAAGCTAATTTCTGCTCCACCAATTTAATGCTACTGTAATTCTTATCTTGTCCTCCCCATCGAGCGCCTCCCTCGTTCTCACGATGAGCTCGATCCTCTCCATGTAAAGTAATTGCTCCGCGGGTTCATCGCAGAGGGAGCGGCCCCACGAAACACCGACTTAATCAAAACAAGTGCGGCAACTTCATCCGCTCTTCCTGGGCGTAAGCCTTTGGAAAGCCGATGGTGCTCTCCAGTCTCGCAGGCATCCTGTGAAAAAACTGCAATATGCACATGCATTATGGATGAATTACTTCATCAAATAAAAAGCAGGGCATCTTGTAATGAACTGTGAGGATGCTCTTAATCTTTGATGAGGCCTATCTGATGAATAGTTTAATGGGAAAAAACTATGTGAAGGGCTGCTGGGTGCTGACAAACACATCACAGCTCCGATGAGCAATGCGCAGGAAAACGCGTAATGATTCGGGAGTTTTACGATCTTGTAGTGTTGTTTATTAAACGGCATCAATCTCCCAGCTCATGAAGCAGCATTAAGTAATACATAGAGTGTAATCCCTTAGCCGAGTCTTGAATTATGCACTGTGTAAGCGGTACTCCAGGGCGACGAATGTAATACATATAAACCAAAGGTATACCTAGACTGGAGAAGGGGGGGGCATGGTGTCTTCAATATCTCAGGTCAACGGAGATATCTCATGTTTATTTCCCCCAAACTGCAGCTGGTGTGTGTAGTTTCACTCAACTTGGAGCACAACAGCTCGCTGTATTGGAAGGCGCTCGCCACAGATCTGCCAGTGTTTTTCCTGCCATCGCAAATATGTATTCAGCACAACAGAACTCGAGCTTTAGTGTTTGGACCTTCTGTGATGTGCTGTTGGCTGCCAAGCGCAGGAGCGATTCAACAGCAGGCTGCGGCTCACCAGCTGATAATAATGCACTCGACTTAAAGCCGACTCCCACAGGGGTGCACTGTGTGCCGTGTGTGCTCGCAACAGGAGGTCAAAGCATTGTACAGTTGAGATGTGTGCCGGGCCCTGGTTGTGACACTCTGTGCGGCACACGCGCGAGAAAACACACAAAGAGTGGCCAGTTGTTGTTTTTTTTAATCAGAGAATCAGAGAAGTGAGATCTCATTGGAGGAAGTCAGGGAGCAGATAGATGCTTGTTCATCAACAGATTAGCTTTGTTTGTTTTTGCACCGCCTGCGAATCACAAAGCGTGACAGTGAGAAACGCAGATCAGAAATGGAAAGACTGAGCCGCACATGTTCTCGTCTGGAGGCCATGTTTAGCCCACAGCAGATGACCTTGAGCTGGAACTTTCACAGTATCAAGCTACCTCATCTGCATAAGTAATTCAAGTTGTCACCTGGCGTGCGGGTCATCGATTGTAACGCGATCAGAGGGATCGGGCTGAGCAGGTCGAGACGGCTTCGGTCATCCATCGGCCCACGAGTTTGAACGTTTGTTTAATGAACTGGGCTCATTGTTAGCAGCCAGACGTACCGGACACATTCATACACTGAAACAGAAATCATTCCTCCTGTTCCGACCAAAGTTTGCATTTTAGTGCATAATGTCCTGTTTATGCTGCTAATATTCCACTGCAGCTTGAGATGGAAACACAAAGAGGACATGAGGACACAGTAAAGACTGTAACTGACACTGGACAATTACATTGGAAGTGCATTAGGAAGGGGTCTCTTAATGTCCAGTTATTATAGTCAGCAAAACTTGTTTCAATATCCGTATGGGCAACAGACTATTGAAAATAAATTACAGAACAGTGAACCTACAGCGAGGCGTCAGAACGCCACCCATTGGACCGCAGAGGTAATGCCAAATGGTTATATATCTTAGCTGAAAACCTTTTTTTTCTATATCTGAATGTGCTCAAGACCTCACAACAGTACAAAAAAAGTATTATTCGCACACAGCTTAATCTCAATAAGCAGTTAAGTGTGTAAATCACCACGCTAATCACGACACATCATCAGGAGGAGACAAATGCGTTTTGCCACTGTTGGCGAGCAAACGTTCCCTCGGATGCAGTGATACAAAATGGATCGCTTTTTGCACCAGCAAAAGCTCCATATCGTGTGGTGAGGAAGTATGACCCTGAATACATTACATTTGGATTCATAACGGAAGGTGGCAAAGGGTGAAATTTACAGCTGACAGTAGCATAACACATATTTACAGCCCAGTTAATTTGTTCTTCTTGTCATGCCGTGTTACATTATTATTTCTCATTTATTTGGGGAGGTTGTCCTTGGAATTAAGTAAATGGGGCCATCATTTACTAAATGAACATCATGCTGTATTGAAAAAGACTTGAAACTAGACCATAAACTCATGTTTACAATGTTTACTGAGGGAATAAATCAAGAGAGAAGTATGGACTTTTCCTCATAAACTACATAATCAGACTTATTTTTTAAACCAGAGGAGTCGCCCCCTGCTGGCTAGTATAACTAATGCAGGTTTAAGATGCTTTTTGTATTGGCTTCACGTTTCTTTTATTAATTTCAATTATTTTCTTACGATTATGTTTTTTAAACAAGTGTGTTCTGAGGGCCCACGGTGACTTCCTCAAATTAATGTATTGTATTAGTCCAACCAACAAGCCAAATTAATGAGACACAAATATTCAGCTAATCTTCACGAACAGTTGCAATTTCTGCTTAAGCAGCTACAACTCATTAACCGATTATTACAATTGTTTCCAATTAGTTTTTTGTCAATCGACTGATCAATTAAGCATGTCTGTGTTTTAGCTCTGCAATTGTATATATTTTAAAAAATGACCACATACCAGACCACTTACAGGCTGAGCACAGTTTGCGACATCGAAGGCAAATCAAACTCCTCTGTGCCGAACTTCTAACATCCTTGTTATTTACCATTACAGGGCAAACTAGATCATGAGAAAAGTGTTTATCTATAATAACAATCTCCAGCTCCATTTCTTCGTGCCTATACTCTGGCTCTCTGACAAGGAGAGCTTCAGAGGACGGACAAGCTCCATCCTTACATTGTTTACAGCAGTTGCCTTTGTGCAGCTCACACCATTGCCTACGTAGCACCGGGCAGCTGGTCGGCCTTACCTCGGCAACTCTGTCTTACCAGGAAATTAAAACTCTTGTGCCAGCTGGGCTATGCATTTGCTTTGAAGCCCAGTCTCCACTACCGGCGATGCTCTGTTTACACATTTTCAAGGAAGGCTAACCACAAGTATTGGCACTCTACTTTACACTTCCTCCTCTTGTTCTTTCTGGCAAACTGTAGCAGCGGCTCAAGTGCAATCCTGCCGTACACCTCTTGTGTTCAGCCTGCATAGCGGAGGTGGGATTTAACTCACTGGAGCACGCACAAACTGAGATGGGGGTAAAAAACAACAAACAAAAAACAAAAACAGCCCCACCTGTTTTTAAATGAATTTATTACACATGAAAAAAAAGGAAAAGAGAGTGGTGAGACGCTTGCGAAGAATTTCAGGCTCATTTAAATAGACCTGTCTACGACTTTATGACAATATCCGTGCATGTGCAGTTCTGTGGACGTGACAGAATCAGGTTAAGGAGATAGAGGGAATAAAACATCACGTCACTTCAGCAGGGGGACTTTCATAGCAGAGCAGAGCTCCGTCTCTGCTGGTGTGAACCCACGAGCTAATGATAGAGCCCTGGTGATGCGAATGCAGTATTCTTTTTAATACCCCCCCCCCCCCCCCAAATAAAAAGAAAACAATCACTCTACATTTTATTCTTTAAAAAAATAATTGCACATGTTGATATGAAGCCCACAGATAGATCAACTCCAAGTGCAAGACAAGGCTTATAAGAAGTACATAACAACTTGTATTATGAGGACTTCTCACTGTCAATTTCATCTGTGCGCCCATGTTGCGCCGTTCTTCATGAATAAGTCATCAGTCCCCCCCAATTATTGCCCTTTGGCTTATTGCTCGTTCTGCCGCCTCCGTGGCCCTGTAAAACCAACCAAAGTGTTTATGTGAGATAAGAGGCAAAGGAGGTCGCAGGCCCAATAACTCCTTTTATCACCCCACGTTCTGCAGCAAGGGGCCATTTTATGGGTGGATTTGCTGAAGACGAATTCTTAATTAGAAAAGTTTGTGGACCCAGCATCAGAGGCCTAATGGGGGAATAAAAAGAATCATCAAAAGGGCATCTGCAGGATTGCTCATTGGCCCGGTTTTGTTGCCGCGTCTTGTCGCAGAGATGAGACAAAAACAGCCTTGGTTTGTTCTCGCTGCAATATCATTGAAAAAAGGCCTTTTAAATATGAGCTTGTGAGGCTTCTTGGTTAGGTGTGAATGCTGTGTTTGTCTAGACGAGCCGGAGTCCTTTGGAAAATTAGTTCAGGTTATTGATTTTCTCGGGGGCCTATTAAAGGAGTGTACCTTGTCAGTGGAATTACTGCCTCAGCCATTAAGGTGAGCTGATTCTATTTCCCATTATTGTAAATTCCAGCCCAAGAGACTTAAATGACTTAGGATAATAGGAGATGCAATAATTTGTCCCAAGATTATTTGAAAAGTCAACAAACTTTACTTGTATTGCAAATGCTTTTATAACAAATAGAACCAATTCATTTTGGTATCATGACAAATATGAACGAGGTGGGATGCAAGGCAGCTAGCTCAAATGCTATTCAATCAACTTGGCATGTTTGACCAGAACAAATAATGACAGAGGTCCTGTGTCCCCACACTGCTGGGGAACAGGGTAAACTATTTTACTAGTAGATATGATTACTTACATTAAGACAATTATCTATTACAGAAAAGATTATTTTATGGACGCGAATAGACAAAATAGTTTTGTTTTATGTTTTCTTTCCACTAGTCGGAAAGAAGACATGTGAAGCAAAATAGCCCAGAAAAACTCTAAATCAACCTTTGAATGTACAAAACAGTTTTTGTCTGTAATTTCTAAAAAAGAGTGAAAATGTATAACTTAGTTTTTGATTAAATAATCTTAAAACTCCATAATTATCTCAACTCTATAGCAACAATGAAGCGAGGGTAGACACATTGGAGTGTCCTCCAGCAAGTTGAGACCGAACATACTTTACCAGCCGAAAACATGTAGTTGCCTGTTGAGTTGTAATAGTTATTTTAACTTGCACATGAATATAAAGAATGTCTATGTTTAAATTACAATACTTATGAAGGATAATAATAGGATAATAATAATAATTAATAGGAATATTAATTAAGATTATGAAGATGTGTATTGTAGCATAGTAGAAAGTCACTGTGGGTTTTATGTTACTGTGAAATCGTTTAGGTGTGAATGGAATAAATTAAAGATGGAGGGCATAGACATGTGGTAAGAGGTCATAACAAGCATGGCGTAAGAAGGGACTATTTTGTCGAAGCACAGGATGGTGGAAACACCGGAAGTAACAAAGCTAGCAGGAAGTAGGACTGTTTACCTGAGTAGGACTCCGCCCCTGTGAAGGGTTTAGCCGTTAGCATGCTATGTTATTGTTATGTTATCTTGCATGCTGGGAAACTAACCAATGGAGAGGCCTTAAGCTCAGCAAATGAGAGTATATAACAACTTGCGCGGACATTTGTAAGGGGTGAATATATTCCTAACAGCTAACTGCTTACAGCATGACTGTAAGTGGCCTGTGGACCGCTTGAAGCGAGACACCCCCGCCGGGAACTATATTCTGATCATCATCATCATCCTTTTTATTAAATACTTTTTTATCATAAGTAATGATATCCTGGACTCTCTCTTCACGCGATCTGCCGAGGTTTGAACTTAACATGCCCCACCTCCACTCAACCATGTTCCATTCACAAACATAGCAGGAGGTACAGGTTCTGAAGTCAGCCCAAAAGATTTGACAACTAAATCCAGCAAAGAGTAGAACAACTGAGCGTTAGTCGACAAGCGTGATGCCACCCTCCCCGTCCACGCTAATCAACCCCTGCTGTAAAGCCTAGATTAACCATCTCTCACTTCATTTAGATGGAGGATTGTTTTGGGGTTTGCCTGATTATATCTGTCTGGCGCACACACAGCGCTTCTATTGGTATTTAACGAAGATTAGCTTTAAATTGATGATTAACCTTTGTAATCCTGCGTGCATATTGAAAATGGCTTGCTTGTCTTTACCACAGCCACACAAAAGAGGAGCCGCATTATCGTTCTTGGAAAATTGAGGCTCGGAAAGCAAATGAGGCGACGTTATCTGCCTGGTGCTCGGCCGGATAATGAAGACAAATCTTCAGACTAGAGAGCCATCTCATAATGAATCCGAACAGATTAATTATTTTGTGCTCTTAGAGAGCATCTTTTAATAAAACTTTGCTGCAACCCTGACAAGCAAGTGCCGCCCTTATCTTGCAAAGAGGCAGAATAGACTTGTGGGAATGAGTGGTTGCCATTGTTTAGATGGCTGTATTAGGGAGTAATCAGACATTAAACGAGTAATTTCTCCGTATTTAACTCCAACTGGGGAGGTAATGGTTTAATTTGCTGGGCAATGAGTTTTCCCATGTGGAGTGCTCCTTGCATTAAATCACAAGTCGATGCAACTGCATCTGCTGTTCTGTTAAAAATCCCACATATACAGCAACACAAACTTCTCGGAGCAGGTTTCAATTCAAAGTGCCTGTCTGGCAACTTCACCGATGGAATTTCTTTTCTTCTAAAAAAACCTATAGAATAAAAAGAGCAAAGTAGGAAAAACAACAGATTTCTTGCATTTGACACAAACTTGTCATCTGCTGCAGACTGAAACTCAGGAACAGGAACTGGTAAGAAAGACTAAATGTGTCTTTTAGTGTCGTATACTATATTACACTTCAAATTGAAATGAGTAGAAGCTTTTATGGTGGTTAAAAATGCCAGTTTTCATACAAGATCAATAATTGCTTGATATGATGATTACTTATGTAATATTCAATCTGTCAACTGTGAAAAAATAGTGAAAAATGCCCATCACAACTGCTTAAGGCCCAATCATATTACATGTATAACCATAGAAGGGATTTCTGAGCTTTATGACCCTCTTCAGTCGTCTGGGGACAAGTCCCCGGACAAATTGGCGACTGTAGCTCAGTGGTTAGAAGGTCCAACTTACAATCAGAGGATCAGTGGTTTGATCCCTGGCTCCGCTAATCCATGTCTTTGTGTCCTTGAGCAAGGCACTTAACCCTAATTGCTCACCATTGCTGTGTCTACGGTCTACTGTAAGTCGCTTTGGATAAAAGCGTCAGCTAAATGAAATGTAATAAAAGTCGAAACTACACATGAAGCAGCATTCAGTTTCTACTCTCACTTCTTTTAAATCAAGGCTGAAAGCTGTTTGCCGCTGGCTTTAAAAAAATCATGCCTTACTGTAGATTTTATTTTTGTACTTTGTCCCTGCCTTATTCTGTTAAAGCTTGTATTTATTTTCTATTCTCTTGTATTTGTCATGGCTGTGATTCATTGTATTTAAATGTCCCTTTATGGTGCATTTCTTTTGCACTCTGTCTTTTGATGTTTTATTGAAAGCGCGTTGAATCTTCTTTTTTTTTTTTCTTCTCCTTCGCGAATCGCCACCTTAACGCGGTGAAGGAGTTTGAGTGGCTCAATGATCCTGGGAGCTATGTTGTCCGGGGCATCTGCCCCTGATAGGGTCTCCCAAGGCAAACAGGTCTCGGGGGAGAGCCCAGACTAAGAGCGGTTCAAAAAACCTCGATGATAAGCAGCCCAAAGACTGTAGCTACCTCGACCGGACCAGGGAAACCGGGGCACCCTCCCGGAGCCAGACCCGGGAGGCGAGCTTGTCGGCGATCGTCTGGTGGCCGGGCTTTCGCCCATGGGGCCCGGTCGGGCTCAGCCCGAAGAAACATCATGGTGCAGCCACCCTGTGGACCCACCACCCGCAGGGACAGACATCGGGGTCGGGTGCTATGTAGACCGGGCGGCGGGCCGGGCAGGGGGCCTGGGCGAGCCGATCGCCGGCGACATAGACTAGCTCTAGGGACGTGGAACTCCTGGAGAAGGGTTGGACTTTGTTCTTTTCTGGAGTCGCCCAGGGTGAGAGGCGATACTCACGAGTCCCCGGCTGAGCGCCGCCGTGTTGGAGTTTTCCCCGGAGAACGAGAGGGTCGCCTCCCTGCGCCTACGAGTTGCAGGGAGTAAGGCTCTGACTGTTGTTTGTGCTTACGCACCAAACGGCATTTTGGAGTATCCGGCCTTCTTGGAGTCGGTGGGAGGGGTCCTGGAAAGGGTGCCGCCTGCCGACTCCATAGTTCTCCTGTGAGACTTCAATGCCCACGTGGGCAACGACAGAGAAACCTGGCGGGGAGTGATTGGGAGGAACGGCTTGCCTGATCTGAACCCGAGCGGTGTTTCGTTGTTGGACTTCTGTGCTAGCCACAGTTTGTCCATAACAAACACCATGTTTGAACATAAGGTGGTTCATAAGTGTACCTGGTACCAGAGCACCTTAGGCCGGAGATCAATGATCGACTTCGTAATCGTATCATCTGATCTGCGGCCGTATGTTTTGGACACTCGGGTGAAGAGAGGAGCAGAGCTGTCAACTGATCACCACCTGGTGGTGAGTTGGATCAGATGGCGGGGGAGTCAGCCAGAAAGACCTGGCAAGCCCAAACGTGTAGTGAGGGTGAACTGGGAACGTCTGGCGGAGGATCCTGTCCGGGAGGTCTTCAACTCCCATCTCTGGAAGGACTTCTCACACATCCCGAGGGAGGTTGGGGACATGGAATCCGAGTGGACAATGTTCAAAGCCTCTATTGTGGACGCGGCCGCTAGGAGCTGTGGTCAGAAGGTCATCGGTGCCTGTCGTGGCGGCAACCCGAGAACCCGGTGGTGGACACCAGGGGTGAGGGAAGCCGTCAAGCTGAAGAAGGAGGCCTTTTGGGCTTGGTTGGCCCAGGGGTCTCCTGAAGCAGCTGACAGGTACAGGCAGGCCAGAAGGACTGCAGCTGCGGTGGTCACGGATGCTAAAACTCGGGCATGGGAGGAGTTTGGGGAGGCCATGGAGAAGGACTTTCGGTTGGCCTCAAGGAGGTTCTGGCAAACCATCCGACGACTCAGGAAGGGAAAGCAGGGCCTTCCCCAGGCTGTTATCAGCAGGTGACGGGGGCTGCTGACCCAGACAGAGGATATTGCCGGGCGGTGGAAAGAGCACTTTGAGGAACTCCTAAACCCGGTCAACATGTCCCCTGAACAGGGGGCAGCGCCTGAAGACTTGGGGGTGGATGAACCTATCTCCCTGGCAGAGGCCACAGAGGTAGTCAAAAAGCTCCTTGGTGGCAAGGCGCCGGGGGTGGATGAAATCCGCCCTGAGATGCTGAAGGCGCTGGACTTTGTTGGGCTGTCTTGGCTGACACGCCTCTTCAATGTCGCATGGGGGTCGGGCACAGTGCCCATGGACTGGCAGACCGGGGTGGTGGTTCACATCTTCAAGAAGGGGGACCGGAGAGTGTGCTCGAACTATCGGGGTATCACACTACTCAGCCTCCCGGGAAAAGCTTATGCCAGGGTGCTGGAACGGAGGCTCCGACCGTTTGTCGAACCTCGGATTCAAGAAGAACAGTGCGGGTTTCGTCCTGGTCGTGGAACAGTGGACCAGCTCTTTACCCTCGCAAGGATACTGGAGGGGTCCTGGGAGTTTGCCCAACCAGTCTACATGTGCTTTGTCCCTCGGGGGCTTTTTGTGGGGGGTGCTGCGGGAGTATGGTGTGCCGGCCCCGTTGCAACGGGCCATCCTGTCTCTGTACGCCTACAGTAGGAGCTGTGTTCGTATCCTCGGCAGTAAGTCAGATACGTTCCCGGTGGGTGTTGGCCTCCGCCAGGGCTGCCCTTTATCACCGGTCCTGTTCGTGACTTTCACAGACAGGATATCTAGGCGCAGCTGTGGGGCGGAGAATGTCAGGTTCGGGGATCTCAGGATAGCCTCTCTGCTGTTTGCAGATGATGTGGTCCTGTTTGCCTCCTCGGACCATGACCTCCAGCATTCACTGGGGCGTTTTGCAGCCGAGTGTGAAGCTGCGGGGATGAGAGTCAGCACCACGAAATCTGAGGCCATGGTGCTCTGCCGGAAACCGGTGGAATGCTCCCTCCGGGTGGGGACAGAGTGCCTACCACAAGCGAAGGAGTTCAAGTATCTCGGGGTCTTGTTCACGAGTGAGGGTAAAATGGAGCGGGAGATCGACAGGCGTATCGGTGCGGCTGCAGCAGTAAAGCAGGCGTTGCATCGGGCCGTCTTGGTGAAGAAGGAGCTGAGCCGGAAGGCGAAGCTCTCAATTTACTGGTCGGTCTACGTCCCAACCCTCACCTATGGTCACGAGCTTTGGATCGTGTCCGAAAGAACGAGGTCGCGGATACAAGCGGCCGAAATGAGGGAGCTTGAAGTCGAGCCGCTACTCCTTCGTGTCGAAAGGAGTCAGCTGAGGTGGTTCGGGCATCTAATTAGGATGCCTCCAGGACGCCTCCCTTTAGAGGTTTTCCAGGCACGTCCAACTGGCAGGAGGCCCCGGGGAAGACCCAGGACACGCTGGAGGGATTATATCTCCCAGCTGGCCTGGGAACGCCTCGGGATCCCCCAGAATGAGCTGGTAGATGTTGCGGGTGAGAGAGAAGTCTGGGTCAGCCTGCTGGACCTGCTGCCTCCGCGACCCGACCCCGGATAAGCGGTGGAAAATGGAAGGATGGATGGATGGATGAATTTTCTTGTTGCTGAAATGTGTTTTACAAATAAACTTGCCTCAGAAGAGAAGAAAATAAGAAGCAAATATAAACCACTGAACTTTTGGCATTTCTGCTCAAAATTACTTAAACAACTCTAATTGGGATTAGCACTCAAAGAATGTAAAAAAAGATTTTGCTAGATAATTTGTGTCAATTAATCAACACATTGTTCCAGCTCTAAATGTATTTCAGATGAGAATATGAGCTTTTGTATATTATTTTAATCTCAATCATTAACTTCCCATCACATCTATAACCCAAAATACCTGAACTCATCTTCACTTCTAACCTACTGTACTTTTGCATGCACTGGTGAAATGAGGATGGTATATTATTCTTCAGTCTTTAAAGCTTGGAAGCTGCCATCAAATGCCATACCACCTAATCCCCGCCATGCTCCAGACCTCTGGAGCACATCACGGCCCACAGCTTGCAATCATACTGCAGTTTATTAAGGTGATATGATGTAATGAGGAAGTCGTGTGATGAAAACTCATTCTGAAGGTGAGTGAGTTTTATTGGAGTGCTGTCTCCCTGAGTCATCCCGTTAACTGGGAGAGTTTTTTTTTTATCACACACTCACTCTTAGAACCAACAAACAGATCTTATCAAATATAAAGATAGGATGTAAAACACAACTCCCTATTTGACACTCAAAATATTAGCAAATATGTAGCAATGTTTTTTCAACTATAGGTACACTCAGGACAGTGCAGATCTCCTGCAGGTGTGTCTGCTATGACCACTGCGGTGATATTTGAATAAATAAATACAACCCACAATTGGCTAACGCCCGGAGAACTGGCGGCTGAGTGCTGATGATGTACTCAGCTGTGTGATCACTTGAGTCCCCTACCGACTAGGGGCCAACCAATTATTATCTCCTAGTGGAGATAATAATTTATGCATATTGACATAACATTGAACTATTGCATTGCATGCATGCCTGGATATTTACCTGACACTCAAATGAAGACTAGTATGTGGGTTAAAATGCAAATGAATCATCCTCTTTCACTTCAATTTACTGGTTGAGCTTTTTAAATACAAATAATTTCCTATTTTTACGCTGTGTATTATTTACTGCCATTTGCTTAAATCCCAATTAGGAGATAATGTGGCTTTTTTAGGAAAGTTTGCTGAGATAATTATAATAATTAAAAACATCTAACTAACTAAAAGCAAATAGGAAAATAGTCGTTATTATCCGCTTACACTCAAATTACCACTACTCATAATTATCAACTGGCCAAACAAAAAAGAATCAATACTAAAGATGTTGAACATCTGCTACACACATTCTATAGATTTGTGGAAACAACAGAATGATATAATTAAAAGATAAGAGTAAACAAATATGCGCTTAACTGGAATAAACCAATCTAAATAAAAACACGGAGGAATCAAAAGGAAGCCAATCGGAATGACTCCGATATATGAGAGAGCTTTAAATTATGGTTTCATTAACAGACGCTGATTATACATTTATATCCACAGACAGAAATACTAAACACTGTCACAAACACTTTAGTTACAGACAAATATGGTACACAAATACAAACAAACCAAAAGAAGCTCCTGCACACTGCAATACCAAACCAAAAGGCAGCCTTGTAATCAGTGATTCAACTCTATGTTCACTCTTAAAGCTGTCGTCAGTAGCTGGGCCTTTTACTAGGGCTGCAGTGTCTTTAAATGGTCAATTAATCTACTGATTTACATTTCACCAGATAATCAGCTCATTATTTGTTCTATGCAATGACAAATAATAGTGAAATAATGCATAATTTCTTTGCGGCCAAGTCATCAAAGTGATCTTTTTTGTTTGTTTTTTCAAACATGATGGAATTAAGCACAATTTGAGAAGCTGGAAACAGAAAATGTTTGGTTCATTTGATAATATCGCTATTTTACAAGCAGAGTCTAATGAACAGCTTTCTAACACATTGTCATGTTTAAGAATGGTATTAAATATGCAACTACGATTTATGAAAATATATTATAATTAAGTACAATTGTAAGGCCGTAATTTAAAAAAGTCGGACCTTCCTAAAGCCCAAGATGAGGCCTTCAAATTGCTTGTTTTGTCCATCCAACAGTTCAAAATGCACAAATATTCAGTCAACCATATCTTCGGCACCACTTTTACAAAAGTAGGGTGCTGTTGGATTGTGTAACTCTGGAAATCTACTGAATTACTTCATGAAAAGAAAGACGGATATTACAACAGGAAAAAGGGATCACTGAGGTTGTGGAAATGACTGACGATGGAAAGATTCACTACATTATATTCTCTCACTGAGGGGACACCTGTGTGTGGGGAAGGGGTCATATCATATGTCCTACTACTCATTAATAGGGATGCTGTGTGTGGTCACTAACAATGTTAGTGAGTGAAATGTGGTCACTAACAATGTTAGTAAGATAAAGTTTAAGGATACCAAGTAGGACATTGAAGTCTATTGCTTCCGTCCATCCTGTGAAAGTTTTTTTTTTTTTTTGGGGGGGGGGGAGTTTTTCCTGATCCGATTTGAGGTTAGGGGACAGGGATGTCATATGTGTACAGATTGTAAAGCTTGATATTGTGACGCGGTTAGTGTGATCCCAGCTCAAGACAGTTATAGTTGTATTGTATTTAACACAATCCCTGTATAGCATACGATCCTTCCTTTTAAGTGCTATTTTAATGTTGAATATTACAACTTTTACTGCAGATATAGTTCAGTAACAATGCTTTGTGTCAGCTCTGTGCCTTTGCGCACCCCTCGCACCAAAAGCAAAGGACATAATCTAAGACAGAGGGATAGCATATTCAAATGTTCAATTTCTAGTTTCAGATAAGCAGTATTCCCTTGAGATGGGGGAAAAAGAGAGGCCCTCATCTGGGCGATCACCCACCCAGAAACTAAGATGAACAGTCTCATTCAGCACCATGGACAACTCCCCGCACAGCCTCGAGAGATGGCTGCTAAACCCTTCGACAGCAAGCATGACTGAGACATCATTAACACTGGTCAGATAGCTATCTCTAGAGACCACTGTGCCTGGCACTTATCCGTGTGTGTGTGTGTATGTGTGTGTGTGGGGGGAGGGGTTGTGTGAGTGTGAGAGAGTCTTTGTGAAATGCTTACTTATTGTTACCGGCATATCTATTCGTAAATGACCTCTTGGACCTTTTGCTAATCAGTTTTCTACTTGAACAAAAAGCTTACTTGTGTAGAGAGCTTAACTGGGGCTAAAGGTTGTCATATGAAGGACACTGAGGTCATAAATCAGAGTGCAGATGATCCGCACTTCTTTTCTTAGGTGCGTGACCTTCATACAATAAACCTGAATCAATGATCTCTAAAGATCAAATTTCATGTTTAGACAAACCCAGATCTTTGCCCATAGAACAAATGTCAAAAGTTGCTTCCGGTGGCGGCAAGAGCCAGGAGTACCGGCCAAAGCTTGACATTTTGTTCTCATGAGTATTCATCTGCTCCTTTAAAATTACTAGCCGTGATGTGTAAAGAAAAAGGAAAGGAGACAAAGGAGAGATGGCTCTGCGGAATGAGGCGGAATTAACATTGCTCTACCTGTATTTCTTTTCCGAAAGACTGACAAACACTTGATCTTTTTTTTAATGAGGATCCAGCAGTTGATATGACGTCTTTCGATGTGCAGAACATTCATAAAGGGGCGACTGTGGCTCAGTGGTTAGCAAGTCGGTCTTTCAATCAGAAGGTCGGTGGTTCGATCCCCGGCTCCGGCAGTCTGCGTCGTTGTGTCCTTGAGCAAGACACTTAACCCTAATTGTTCACCGTTGCTGTGTCTACGGTCTACTGTATATCATGTAAGTCGCTTTGGATAAAAGCGTCAGCTAAATGAAATGTAATGTAATGTAATAAAGCAACCCCCTTCATATCCCTGATTATCTTAGAGCCTCCACGCGAAAGGGAAAAGGTATTGTTCCAGTGAACTAATTCCATTAAAATGTTACTTAAATATTCTGCTCTCGGGCCATCACACAGATGAGGAACATATTTCAATATTTTGCAAACAGAAATCTGTTACTTTCAATTCCTCAGCCTCACAAAAAGAAAACACACACCCGCACCCACACAAAATAAATTGATACATATGGCGGAGCAGAGACATCCGAATCAAAACAAATCTCACACCACATGATGGGGTCGCGATCCCTCTGAAGTGACAGATACCATTAATCTGACAAATATGACAAGACGTGGGTGTGATCTAAAAAACATATGGATGTATGACTCACAGTAATGACGGATGTGGCTGACATGCCGCCTGCTCATGTGAGGCAGGAGGAGAACAAAGGTAATGAATAAATAACTTAGCCGTCGTCAAGTTTGGATGATGAATCTACTTCCCAACGCTCGCCGATGATGGCTGCGTCAGGCTTTCTTGAACCTCTTGATGAAAAAAGGGGGCCCATGAAATGTGTTCACCAGAAGGTCTCCCCACCCTCCGCTGTCTCCTCTTTCACCCACTCCTCCCACCCCCGTCCCTATTATTTCAGAACGGCGGTAAATTAAGGAGGGGAAAATCCTGTTGTGGGATTCTGTCATCTGATTCTGCCTGCCTTTAATAAGGCTTTCCCAAAGGCTGAGTTCAGACTCTTTTGATGATGAAGATGCAGCTCCCAAGTGCCTGGCGTTGACAGCTCCGACGCTGCTTTTTAATACTTGCGCTCTTGGTACACTAGGTGGGTATCAGCCCCCTGAAATGTGGCACACAGCATATGGACCAAGGTGGCTCTTTGCACCGCGAATCGCTGCCTGCCGCACACTCATGAATTATGGAATTCGGCACAAATATGCAAATCTGGGCATTAGCCTAGTTATGCCCCTGTACTGTAAGTTACAGTGACTTATCTATTATGTATGAACCAAGGATGGGAGTGAAGAGGTCCTGGCAGCCGGCAGCTTCATGGCCCCTCTCTCAGTCATTTTTACATCATGAAAAAGCATGAATCGCAGAAGGGGGGACGGGGGGAGACGGGGGGGACGGGGGGAGACGGGGGGAGACGGGGGGAGACGGGGGGGAGACGGGGGGAGTGATCCAAAATGCCAGCATCTCCGTAGACTTGGGAGAATTAGAGCTTGCTTCCATGCTCGATTGCCAAGCTACTTAAAATAACAATGGCTTCAACAGGATTTGGAGGCCCGGGAGATACGTATGGGAATAAGCATGAAGTTGTTGCTAATCCTCCAATTTCCCCCCACAAGGCAGATATGAAATGCTAGTTTGATCAGTAATCAGTCCACAGGGGAGGCTGACAGGAGATCCAGCCAACTCCACAGGCGCACGCAGAAATCAGCCTGTGTATGACATTACCATCATAATACCGGATGAGTGATTGTACCCAGGGTAACCTAATCACAGCGGTGTAAATATCCAAAATCACGAAGCCGGCAGAGGTGAGAAATCGTCGAGGTCGAACAGCTCGGCTTCGAACACGCGTACACATTTGGCTCAGGCTGAGAGCGCGATGAGTACGACCTGTTGCTCTGAGGCCAACGGAGTGATCACCAGCTCGGATCAAAGTCAATCATCACGCACATGACAGCTGACAGCTTCTGTTTAACAAGGTGCCTGGGAAATTGTGATACCTAGTCCTGGTGAACCCAGTTGCTATGGTAATGAGAGCAAACTCCTTCGCACTGTCCCATAGTCAGCGGTCCTGCTCGGTTCTAAGAGGAGGATATCTGAATTCTTGAACGGACAGTTTAATTCTACTTACTTTTTGTGTAGGAGAATACCAACTGTAATAAGATTTCAGCTTTTATGCGAAATTGGCCACTTAAAAAAAAGTAGTTGTGTTTGAGGTGTCTAAGGTTCAGAGCTCAGGGCGAGCTGGCATTTAAGAAACGGGGTTGCTGTGAGATACGCTGTTGATTTTGCGGTGTGCTAGAAAACTAGCCAAACTTGCCAGTGTTTCCTCTTTTAACAAGCACACGTCTAGTAAGATAAGACAAGATGCAACATGTTGTGCAGCTGTAGCAACACAAAATGAGGAGCAGGGTTGGGGTGAGCACATTTTTCATTAAATAGAGAATATATTGGCAATTTCCGGTTGTAGGGTTGATGGTGGCCAGTTGGATATTGTAACATATCGGTCAACCCTAGCGGGAAGAGAGCAAGTATCATCACAAACGTTTGTCCTTTTACAACATTCAACATTTGGGAAGACTCATTGTGCTGATAAGTTTGTAGTGCAAGGGAGCAAGATCCACTGTTTTCACATCATGCAAAGCAGCGAGGCCAGCTAGCATTAGCCTTTTTGTTGCTGTCATGGATAACATTTTGAAGATGACAAAATTACCAGACTTTCAACACTCGAAAGTAACTTGTAATTGGTTAACTGCCTGTGAGGAATCACAGCGATATTACAAACTATTTTTAGTACCCCGCCCACACAGGTATGGCATTAATAAGAGAACATAACTGTAGAGGACACAATCACTGTATGAAACCAATTTCCATTTATTTTTTTCATAAATTTCAATTTGAACCAAATACGCATTTTAGTCAAAACAAACACCAGCCTTTCTTGGCCAAACTGATTTGTTCTATTTTATCTTCATTCAGTTGGACTTCAGAAGAGAAATGAAGGCCTTGAGATAGCATCGATCACCGTTCACAGCAGAAAGCACTGCTCTTTTGCAAGAGCTCTTTTATCTCCTCAGGGACAATCAACCAACCCAGCAACAAGAGACAAAGTAAATTTGACTACATTCATTTGCATTTTAACAAATAGCCCTGCATGCCTCAGCTAATAGTTTCCATTCTTTAATTCCCAAACCACAACCTCATTAAACAGCATCTCCATTCCCTTGTTGTTTCCTATTGCTTATGATTGGAAGAACCTCGCAGAAAAAGAAAATCTACTTTTGTTTTGTTGCTCTTCTTTTCCACCCCCCTCTTTGCTCAAGTGGAGCCAACTGGATAAACTCCATCAAACAAAACATAATAACAGGAAATTGAAGAAAAGAAACAGTTTGTGCCCCCCTACCTCCACCTCCTCCTCTGCGTCTTTCAATCCTGCCCACATGAAAGTCTCCTGCCATTACGCTGTAACATCTGCCCCTGATTATTTGTCCGGTCATAAATCACTGAGACACCTTGGGTATTCTTGGTGGATTTAGAAATCACAACACCTCCCTGAACCGCCATCGTCTTTACAACCGGACTCATGAACACTTTCAGGAAAATCCTTCCTTCTGTCTATCTTTGCCATTGCTCAGCTGTTTGGTTCCAGGACAAGGGAGAGCAAATTAAATAATGTCCCAGTTTAGCGACAAATAAACATTCTCCCAATTCATGTTGACCAGTCGGGTATGAAAAAAACGTGGGCGACCCTTCTTTCGTGTTGACCCTTTGCCCTGTGTTTGTCCGAAAACAATTTAATTTCTCACTACAAGGAGTTGCCTTTCAGTTACGATTATGTTTGCAGCCATTGTTTTACATGTATTATTTGTTTGCCACATTTGCAAATTGACTCATGATTTGTGTATTTATATGTTTAGCACAGATCTTTAATTTTCGAGAGATTTGATATCTTGTAAATTGTTATGATTATGATTATTATTATTTTTTAAAGAGATTGACCCCAGTGAATGTGGCCTGCTGCCTGCTGACCGCTGATGAATAAAGCTAGTACAGTATAATATACACATACAGCACATCTCAGTTAAATGAGAGGTCCACGCCCATATAGCCATTGGGACACCCCCCACCTTTACCCTCAGAGTCATATGAGTAAAGACTGCAAAAGTCATAGGCACCCTATTTTAAATACCGGCCAATTAAAGTCCACTTTGAAACATGGGATGAGGCTGATGAGGCTGCTGCTGAGAAACGCAGTGTTTCATTTGAATTTCATCAGAGAACTTCTCCCAGTCAAACACCCAAGGGTAAAAATCTTCAGTCGGATGTGGGTGGAGGGTTTAGGCAACTGGGTTAAGGGGGTTAGGTAGATCCCAAAAGCTGCACGCAACAAAATTCTATAAATGTGTATCTAAAAAGCACACACACCTAAACTCTATTTATTCTTCTGTGTTTGCATATATATAGGGATGGACGCCAGCCTTCCATTGGCTTTTGGTAACATTTGACAGGTAGTCACAAACAATCGACTAGGGGGCACATTTTTCCTGTATATTTGTTTAATGCCTTTGAGAAACACTGCAGCAGCTCACACAAGCCAACACCCACATGATCATAATTAAAGGTGAATTGCACAGCCTGTGGCAATTTGCATGCTGTGACGTTAGTACACGGCTGCTGGAATTTCACCCGATGAAAGGTCTGATAGCATGATACAGGAGATGTGATGCTGAGGAGGGCATCATGTCAACAAGCCTATACATTTGCTCAAGAGCAGGGAAGTGGCAATTACCATTAGATACATTTGCCTGCCCTTTGACTTTTTATTTTATTTATCAAGCAACAGGGTTTCAGTTTTTATCCACCAGTCTCCAGCACTAGAGGAAGAACTTATGTCTGTTTGAGCTTGCTTGTTATCTGAATTTAATTTAAACCTGCCAACTTATTTGATTTCAGCCTGAACTTTGAATGCATGTGAAGTTGATTTTGCATAGCATAGGATCTGGTGAAGACGGCTCTCTTGGGAGCTTATACAAGCTTCCATTCAATTCAATTCTCATGATGTAGCATTTTAATTAGTGGAATCGATATTCTATTACGGAGGATTTACATGTGATCTGCAGGGGGAAAAAGACAAGGCAACTAATTTCACGCGAACGAATGAGCATGTTGTAAAATGAGACTCCGCTTGGTGCGAGGCGATACTGGATTTATCTAGCTCAATAATTGATAAATTAATCGCCCGTGAATTCAAAAGCATAAAACGTCCTTTTTCTCAAGACGCATGGGGATTCGAGTGTTGCGTGAAAGCGCATGTTTATGTGTGTGTGAGAGAGAAAGCGAGCCGTTGTGTCGTTCTCGAGCGGTGTATTTCACACAAAGTGGAAGAAAGAAAATGTGGTTACCTCGCACGGGGGTTTCGGGAGGGTCTCGGAGCGCCTCTCAGGGTTTAGGTTGATCTCAGGAGCAGCGGCGGAGGTGGACGATGAGGATGGTGGTGATGCTGCCGAACCACGGAGCGCACTTTTGCGCACTGCCGGTCCACAAGGAGGAAAAGCGTCCGTCTCTCCTCTCGGCCACTCTCATCACCGAGTCATTTGAGAGCAGACACCATGAGTTGGAGGGGGGGGGGGGGGGAGGGAGACGGAGTCCTCGTTTATTCAAAGCGGGCGGCTCGTCTCCCGTCTCCGGCTCGCGCAGACGAGCCTGTGCTGTGTGTAAGAGACAAGCGGGGAGAGTTGTGCCCGAGCCGCTGCTTTGCGTAGCTCAGACAGGAGGTAGCGGGGAGGAGCCGTCTGCAGTCAGATGATCTGGGCAAGGTGCGCATCCCCAGCAGCCTGCAGGGCCATGCAGATCAAACTTTAACACAGCAATCCCCACCGGATCATCTGCCGTCCACTGCCACTTATACAGGTGTATTGTGTTTGTGTGTTCGTGTTTGCGCAGATACGTGGCCGGGTGATAACTGTTATAGCCATACAAACACACAGGAGCCATAGGCAATTGAAAAGGGGCATTCAAGCGATTGTACACGCGAGGTTCGGTTTACTCATCAAAGGGCGTGACAACATCTGGTTCTGACTCCCGACTTCTGTCAAATACAGCAGCTTGCTCAGTGGCCTTAAGTCTGTGGCCGCAGTAAAGTTTAAAAACAACAAATTAAGGTGGATGTCATGTTGTGTATAGACTGCTCTCACAGGACTTTCACCCAGGAGGCTGATGTTCATGTCCAATGTGAAGCTAGAATTCAAAATTGACTTATTTCAAGTGACATAACATGAGGCTATGTTTGTCGCTTAGCATATTGAACTACGGCATGAACCTTGACCACAATCTTTTTTCTTAACCTAATCAAATGGTGTTAAATGCCTAAACCTAACCAAGTGGTTCCCTGTGAACGCAGAGGTTTATTTTGAAAAGACAGTGTGTGCATGTAATTTGCGAAAAGATGTGTGCAAAACTGACAGCAAAGAGAGTTCACTAAAGCGTCAGAGTTTGAAGCGTGGGGACGCTGACCAAGCTGTTGCATTTGATTGATGTCATCAGGGTTAACTCAGCTTGTGTACGAGCTTGCATTACAAGCTATACTGTGGGTTTTTTTTTTTTTTTAAGGAAAAGATGCAATCGAGTCACATTGTGCGAAATGTAGGATCTATTGTTTTTGGACGGTGAAACAATCTATCCCAAACACCGCCCTCATCTGAAGTAAAAAAGTAAGCTGAGTTTGAACTTTTCTCTCTCTTTTTTCATTCTTTACACACCTATTACTGACAGTTTTTGTGTGCATATTCAGTTTAAATGAGTATGAAAATATATAAATGCCTGCCAGGAAGTTACACGTGAAAGTGTGCACAGCTAGTTCTGCCTTTAAAAAGCAAAATTTAGGTCTTGCTCTCTGTTTGACGACCTCGAGTGTTTCCATTTAAACAGCTATGAACGGTGTTCTGTTCAACTTGATTGGGACCTCAACGACTGTAACGGCCATCGCATATGATTGCATCGTTCAGTGAGTCCTCGACTAATGCCTTGTCATAGGAGGAGGGTTTTCACTGAGAATAACTTTGTATTGATTTCACCTCCCAGCATCTGCATTCATTAACATTATATTCCTCCACTCATTTATTAAAGTTTTTACATTGATGTGTCACCAACCTTAGTGTACAGGTTTTGCATCAGAATGTGTGATCAGTGCATTATTAGACAGTGGTTGGGAAGTATGCACAAAAAAGTATTACTTTTTTCTGCACCCAAGGAAGAGGGAACTTTAAACTCCACCTTGGTTTCTAAGTTTACCCCACTACTCATTAACTTTTTTCTTTTTCTTCTCTGTTAACATCTGCTCAAGTCTGTAAGTCTAAAAACAGACTTTTCACCTCACAGGTGGGACATAATGTCAGAAAAAGACAAAGCTCTGTTACAAAGAAAGGGAGAGATATGCCCGGGGGCGACATGCGGATTCAAAATCCCCATTTATAATGGAAGTGTATGTGTGTGAGTGTGTGAGTGTGTGTGTGTGTGTGTGTGTGTGTGTGTGTGTGTGTGTGTGTGTGTGTGTGTGTGTGTGTGTGCATGTGTGAGTGTGCGTGTGCGTGTGCGTGTGCGTGTGCGTGTGCGTATGCGTATGCGTGTGCATGTGTGTGTGTGTGTGTGTGTGTATGTGTATCTAACAGCCCCATTGACCACACTCACTACTTCCTACAGGAGACCGCCTCAGAATCCAAGCCGTAGTAGCCGGACGGCTAAAATGAGAGCCAAAGGGAGGGCAAGAGAAGGGAGGGTGCATTTATATTTCAGCAGCCCCGTCCACCTTCAGAGAGTAGGGGAAAGAGGTCACGTTTGACTGCTTAAAAATGTATGGTGATTGTACAGCTAAAGAAGGCAGCCACATGTAGAAATAAAAGGGGACGATGAAGAAGCCCCCTCAGCAGCAGCGAAGCAACATGGGAATCCGAATCCTATAAATAAAAAAAAGGTTGAGCACAAATGAGCCCTTTTAATAATAAGTGACAGGATAACACTTTGGGGGTGAGTGGAAACTAACATTCTGCCCTTCTTGATCAAATATAATGCTGAGCTTTATAAAACATTTTGGGAAGTGGGAAATCTAGGACGCCAAGGGTTTCTGACCCTGCTTTGAGGACTACTGGGGTGTAAGAGATGGAAAAGAGGCAGGCTGTGCTTTAAAGTGTGCAGATTTGATAATTTATCCCGCGCCAGTTCCCCGTGCATCCGTGACAACCTGCAGCCCACAACCGGCAAGACACCTTCAGTCAAGAGGTCTGGAGCTCGATATGAACTTTTCATACTGACTCAAACATTTTTGATGTATAAAAAAGGCAATATTTGAAAAATCCCATCTTTAATACCGTTAACTTTTCAGGGGAGAATTCAACATTAAATCTGCAGTGCAAGCCATTATTTATTGAAAGGTATTTTATGACTTTCATATTAACTTCATGGCCTGCTTGTTCCTATTATTTTTTGTTCATTTGCAGGTGGTTTATTTGTGACACTGACCCTCACATGGGTTTAATCGCTTGCCATAGCTCTGATACAAACTCTTTTCATGTAATATCAGCGTTCCCCGTTTGTCACTGCTGAGCGTTTGTGTAATCTGCTTCTGCGACACAATGTGCAACCAGAGAGCTGCACCGGTGCTGTTCAGACGTGTCCCGTCCTGCCCTGGAAAAGACTCCCGCTGATGAAATTTTCATTGAGCAGATGAAGCGGAGCATGCTTTCATAATTCTCCGGTGAGTTGCATCAGCTTGTACTGATATTGTTCTATCAAGACCCGCTAAGAGCAGAATTGATGGCGGATCCCGTTCTGTTTGATGATCCTTTCCGAGGTGTTTTGCAGCTTTCCAATACATAGTGACTGAGACGTGGATACAGTTTTCCTCACAGGGGCATTGTATTGGCCCTTAAAGCCGAGGTAGCTGGCAAATATTTACCGTCATTGGGCGAAAAAATATCTTTTAGCATATTGTGATTCAAGTTGTACCCAAGCATAGGCAAACAATATACATAATAATTTGAGCATTTTAAGCCCTCGTCCTGCCGCTCTCCCCTCTCTGTCCAATCAGGATTGTGATGCCGTTGTATGGCGGCAAATATTTCTTTGTAAACCCTAACCCTGTAAACCTCTTTGTGATGACATATTGTTATTGGAGGCTGTAGCGAGCAACAATAAATACAAAGATGGAGAGAAACCGTTGCCGTCATGGCTTCGCCAAAATCGACAACTGTTTTATTGCCAGACTCTATTTTAGACTCTTTGAGAAGTCTGTCTTACTTTTTTTGGCGTGGGGTTGCTTTGCGGTGTAGCCAGTTGCTGCCAATGCTAAACTTCTCAACTTTTCTTGAAGGATATGCATCTATTGAACAGCCAATATGCCAATAGGTGTCAAGGTACGTGACGGGACCCAAAAGCAGACGGCAAGTGAAGCAGAGGAGTTGGTGCAGAAGTCGTGGTTTTATTTACAACACAAGTATGGAGTGACAGGCAGGTGGTGACAATACTCAGGTGAAGCGTAGCGTTGCTCAATATCCCGTTTGTAGCGTAGCGGTGTAGCACAGTAGTCCGGTTCGTAGCGTAGCCATGTCACACAGGAAATCCGGCTCGTAGCATCGCAGCGAGATGACGTAGCGACACCGAAGCTTGGCATAATAATCACCCGACGCTGGCTTGCCGGGAGAGGAGCGCCTTTAACCCTGCCGTGATGATGTAATGCGTTACAGCTGTGAGCGCCAGGCGTCCCCCTCCCGGTTGGCCAGCTTCCGTCTGCTTGTACGGGAAGAGAGAGAGACATTTTTAGTTGGCGGCCAGGATTTAATGTGGCACCCCCTGGTGGTGGCGCCCTGTACCACCACAGTACCCCCCCCCTCAATGACCGCCCCATGGCGGTCGACCGGGCTTGCCCGGGTTGTCCCTGTAGAAGTCCTGGAACAGATCGGACCCCAGGATCTGCCGACGGGGGAGCCAAGACCGCTCCTCAGGTCCATATCCCTCCCAGTCCACCAAGTACTGGAAACCCCGTCCCCAGCGTCGGACGTCCAGGATCCTCGAGACGGAGTGGGCGGGCAGACCGTCGATGACCAGGGGGGCCGGCGGAGGGATGGCCGGGGGACAGAGCTCGCTCTCCACAAACGGCTTCAGGAGGGAGACGTGGAACGTCGGGTGGACCTTCATCGCTGCGGGGAGGGCCAGGCGGACAGCGGAGGGGTTAATGATCTTGGCAATGGGGAAGGGACCGACGTACCTGGGGGTCAGCTTGTGGGACTCCGTCGGAAGGGGGAGGTCCCGTGACGACAACCACACCCGCTGTCCCACCTTATATTCCGGAGCGGGGGTGCGATGTCGGTCGGCCAGACGCTTGTTGTTGGCAGCGGAGCGGGTGAGGGCTGCCCGAGCCGTGTTCCAGACCGCCCGAATCCGCCGGAGATGTTCTTCCACGGACTGGACCGCAACCTCCCCCTCCTGGGCCGGAAACAATGGAGGCTGAAACCCAGAGCAGACCATAAACGGGGACATACCTGTCGCGGACGCCGGCAGGGAGTTGCGGGCGTACTCGACCCAGGGCAGGAAGGTGCTCCAGGACACCGGATGTTGAGCGGCGATGCACCGGAGCGCCATTCCTAGGTCCTGGTTGGCCCGCTCGGTCTGACCGTTGGACTGTGGGTGGTAGCCCGAGGACAGGCTGGCGGTCGCCCCCACGGCTTTGCAGAAGGCGCTCCAGACCCGCGATGCAAACTGCGGCCCCCGGTCCGAGACCACGTCCACCGGGATCCCGTGCAGCCGAAACACGTGCAAAACCAAGAGGTCCGCTGTCTCCAAGGCAGATGGTAATTTAGGGAGGGGAACGTAGTGGACCGCCTTGGAGAAGCGATCCACGATGGTCAGCACGGTGGTGTTCCCGTCGGACGGCGGCAGCCCGGTGACAAAGTCCACTGCGATGTGAGACCAGGGCCTCCCAGGGATCGGCAGAGGCTGGAGCAGGCCCGCCGGGGGCTGGTGAGACGCCTTTCCCCGGGCGCAGATCGAACAGGCCGCCACAAACCCCCGCGCATCTCGGCCCAGGCCCGGCCACCAGAACCGCTGACGGACGAAGGAGGCGGTCAGACGAGATCCCGGGTGGCACGTCAGGTTGGATGAGTGCCCCCACTGGAGCACCTGAGAGCGGGCCGCCGCAGGAACGAACAGGCGGTCCGCGGGCCCCCCCGCCGGTATCGGGCCGTCCCGCTGAGCGTCCCGGACCACCGTCTCAATCTCCCACGTCGCTGACCCCACCACGCAGGCGGGCGGGATGATGCGGGCAGCATCCAGGGGCTCCTGGGGAGAAAAAACACGGGAAAGAGCGTCCGGCTTCCCGTTCCGGCTCCCGGGGCGGTACGACAATACAAACTGGAAACGGCTGATGAACAACAACCACCGCGCCTGCCGGGAGTTCAGCCGCCGAGCCGCCCGGAGGTAGGCCAAGTTCTTGTGGTCCGTCCAGATTAGGAAGGGTAGCTGGCTGCCCTCAAGCCAGTGACGCCATTCCTGGAGGGCGAAGACGACCGCCAGCAGTTCCCGGTTCCCCACATCGTAGTTCCTCTCAGCTGCGCTCAGCCGCTTGGAGAGGAAGGCGCAGGGGTGTAGTTTCTGCGTGGCCGGGTCCCGCTGGGACAGGACTGCCCCCGCCCCGGTCTCCGACGCGTCCACCTCCACGACGAACTGGCGGGTTGGATCTGGATGCCGGAGGACGGGAGCACTGGTGAACAGGATCTTCAATTTGCGGAACGCACCCTCAGCCTCGGGCGACCAACCGAAGGGCGTTTTCGTGGAGGTCAGCTGCGTGAGGGGTGCGGCCACCCTGCTGTAGTCCCTGACAAACCGGCGATAGAAGTTCGTGAACCCGAGGAACCGCTGCAGGTCCTTCCGTGTGCCGGGCGTCGGCCAGTCGACCACCGCTCTAACCTTCTCGGGGTCGGGCTCCAACCGGCCCTGCGCGATTATAAACCCGAGAAAGCTGACGGAGGAGACGTGAAAGTCGCACTTCTCGGGTTTCACGTACAGCCGGTTCTCCAACAGCCGCTGGAGGACCAACCGCACGTGCTGACGGTGCTCGGCGAGGGAACGGGAAAAAATCAAAATGTCATCGAGATAAATAAACACAAAACTACTTGACATGTCCCGAAATAAGGCATTCATAAGTGACTGAAACACGGCGGGAGCGTTCATCAAGCCGAATGGCATCACCCGGTACTCGAACTGGCCCAGTGGAGTGTTGAACGCCGTTTTCCACTCGTCCCCGTCCCGAATCCGGACCAGGTGGTAGGCGTTCCGGAGGTCAAGTTTAGAAAAAACCTGCGCCCGACACAAAGGCTCAAACGACGGGTCGTTCAGGGGCAACGGAGTCTTATTTTTGGCCGTGATCAGGTTCAGCCCGCGGTAGTCAATGCAAGGACGTAGCGACTTGTCCTTCTTTTCGACGAAAAAAAAAAACGGCGCCCAAGGGCGCGGAGGACGGGCGGATCAGGCCGGCCCCCAGGCACTCCTGAATGTACGTCTCCATGGCCAGCCGCTCGGGACGGGAGATGTTATACAGGTGGCTGGTGGGGAGCGGAGCGCCCGGAAGCAGGTCGATCGCGCAGTCGAAGGGACGGTGCGGCGGCAACGTGCGCGCCCGATCTTTACTGAATACCTGGGCGAGGTCATGGTACTCGGGCGGTACGGCGGACAGATTGAGGGAGGGCGGTGGCGCAGCGGGACCCGAGGGCGCGGGGTTCGCTGCCCGAAGGCAGCGAGCATGGCAGGCCACACTCCAGCCCGCGACCGACAGCGTTGACCAATCTAACTGGGGGTTATGGAGCTGCAGCCACGGAAGACCTAACACTACCGGAGACGCGGGAGACGGGATGAGGAGTAACTGGATTGTCTCTGAGTGGTTACCGGAGATACAGAGAGTGAGAGGGCTCGTGCGGTGGGTGACGTGGGCGAGGAGTCGACCGTCTAGGGCGTTGACCGTCCGTGGGCGATCGAGGGGTTCCCGGGGCAGCCCCAGCCGGGCTGCGAACCCTGAGTCCAGAAAATTGTCGTCAGACCCGGAATCGATGAGAACTGACGTTGAGTGGCGACGAGACTGGGACACTAGAATAGCCGGTAAAGAGACATGGGGCAGGGGATGTGCGGACGCGGCGTTACTCACCAGGGGGTCCCCGCTCCCTGGCGAGCCCCCCCGTTTGGGGCCTCTGGGCACGCTACAGCACGGTGTCCCGAGCGCCCACAATACAAACAAAGTCGGTGGTTGAGTCGCCGCTGACGTTCTGCCGGAGTCAGGCGAGCCCGCCCCAACTGCATAGGCTCGTCCGCCCCCGGCCGTGCCCCCGTCGGTTCTGCCCAAAATTCGACGGCACCCGGACTCCCGAGAGGAGCCGGGCAAGAGTCCCCCCTGACTAGCTCGTGTCGGCGTTCCCGGAGACGGTTGCCAATTTGGATGGCCAAGGAGATCTGTGTTTCTAACGTCGTGGCGGCGCTATGGGAAACTAGCACGTCCTTAGTCGCATCAGACAGGTTGCGCGCGAAGATGGTCATAAGAGTGTGCTCGTTCGCTCCGCTCTCCGCGGCCAGGATCCGAAAACGGATAGCAAAATCTGCCACCGACTCGGATCCCTGCCGCAGAGAGAGCAGCCGGTTCAAAGCGTCCTGGCCGCGCACAGGATGGTCGAACACCCTCCGAAGCTCGTCGGAAAACTCCGTGAACGACCGTAACGCCGGTGACTGGCTGCCCCACAAGGCGGTGGCCCACTCGGCCGCCCTACCGCGGAGTAAGTTTATGCAAAACGCGATGCGAGCCCGGTCCGACACATAGCTACCTGGCTGCATCTCGAACACCAGCGTACAGTTCAGCAGAAAGCGGCCGCACCCCCCGGACTCCCCGGCGTATGGTTCAGGAAGAGGAACCCGTGGTTCTCGGGCGACGACCGCGACTGGCGGAGCTGGTGGTGCTCCGTCCCCTGGTGGCGCCGGGATGCTGGGCGGCGCTGCTGTTGCTGCAGCCTGCTGATCCATCCGCCGAGCTAGTCCGTCCAGCCTGTTCAAGATCTGCTCCAAGACCTGCTCATGTCTTCCGACGCGGGCCTCTACGGAGGCCGGGTCCGCTGGGTCCATACTGTTGGTGGTCGGGTGATTCTGTCAAGGTACGTGACGGGACCCAAAAGCAGACGGCAAGTGAAGCAGAGGAGTTGGTGCAGAAGTCGTGGTTTTATTTACAACACAAGTATGGAGTGACAGGCAGGTGGTGACAATACTCAGGTGAAGCGTAGCGTTGCTCAATATCCCGTTTGTAGCGTAGCGGTGTAGCACAGTAGTCCGGTTCGTAGCGTAGCCGTGTCACACAGGAAATCCGGCTCGTAGCGTCGCAGCGAGATGACGTAGCGACACCGAAGCTTGGCATAATAATCACCCGACGCTGGCTTGCCGGGAGAGGAGCGCCTTTAACCCTGCCGTGATGATGTAATGCGTTACAGCTGTGAGCGCCAGGCGTCCCCCTCCCGGTTGGCCAGCTTCCGTCTGCTTGTACGGGAAGAGAGAGAGACATTTTTAGTTGGCGGCCAGGATTTAATGTGGCACCCCCTGGTGGTGGCGCCCTGTACCACCACAATAGGAACGCTATGTCTCTACATTTACCTGTGATTGGTCAAAGTCTGTCACAGGATACTCTTTCTAAATCCTGGATATAGAGTCAAGAGGAGTTGCAGAAGTCTAGTTTTCTTTCAGACCACATTTGAATTACAATATGCTGTAATTTCGGCCCAATAGCACCTACTACTTTGAAGAAATGCCAAACAAGGACTGTTTGGCTGCTGAACTACAGAATGCAGCTTTTAACAACAATGGCTCCTCTAAAAGAGTGTAATCGTGGGATGCATCTATAACTGTTCCTGCAGGGACTCCAGCAGCCCCATTGCCTCTTGATGTGCACTGTTTACAAGTTAAATCCTTGCAGAAGTGTGTGTTTAAAATGTAATGCTGCCTCAAATCATATCATATTATCATATGCCCATTTGCCTTTTGTAAATTATGTTTATAGTTCCTGCTTATAGTCTACCTACATTTAATGCACAAATCAACCTGTATAACATGTACATATTACCGCAATCAATCTGTATATCCCGTACCTATATCACTAACTTATTATCTGTAAAATACTTATTATTATCTGTATATTGGTATTTACTGCTATTGCACTTCTGGTTGGATGCTAAACTGCATTTCGTTGCTCTGTACTTGTACATGTGTAATGACAATAAAGTTGAATCTAATCGAATCTAATCTAAAAATGTATCGAGATGTTGGAGATCCTTATTCAGCTCAACGACAGAGATGGTGATACATTCAGTCATATAGCATAACTATTTCCTATATTTTCTTTTAAGTACTTTTTTAAAAGTTTGACCACATGGCAGGCAATGTAAATTACATTCTGAGATTCTAATGTGGGAGTAAAAATTGTGTAATGTTTCTAGGGTCTTGCCAAACCTTTTGCAACTGTGGCTTTTGCTTCATGTTTATTTAAACGTTTGTAAATCAGAGAAGGCTTTCAGTTAATACTGGGCCAATATGATATTTTCCATTACATTTCATGTCAATCACAGTCATAAATGTTACATTTCCACTATAGCTTACAGACTCTTGGAAACTGAGAATGCTTTGTGATGCCATTTAAAATCTTCTTTACATTTTGAGATGAGAAGTCATACTTCTCCAGTTTCCCTCCTTGTATTCTCTTGTCTTTATACGAGGTGGAGCCACTCAACCTCAGTAGTGGAAGAAAAACAATCAACAGTTATGGTACATAAGCATTTGGAGTTGTGTTTATTCTCCTTTTATCTCTGTTATGGTCTCATCCAACCCCTTAATGAAATATCTGACTGCCTAAATGCTCTGTATTCGCTTTCTATCTTTGCAGGAAATCATTGTCTGCTAAGGCTAAAAAACATTGGAGAGTGGAGTTGTGGGCAGGGAAAACTAAACAGTGAGCTTAAAGACGCATAGCTCCAGAGAGCTATAGGAACTTTGGATTTGGGTAATAATTCTAAAACTTTCACATTAAGACAATCATATTAAGTGCTTTAATCCGTAGTGTCGAGAGTGAATTTGCATCTGTTAGCATCCATTTCCATTTTATGTAATGTACCACCACTAAAATGTTCTCCATGTTCACTCCATGTTCACACTGTGACTTTATGAGAGACTCCTGGTTTGGTTCATACTCTAAAATCAACATTTCAGGTCATTCACTGTGATTGCTCACTGCTACTTGTTAAGTATGGAGAGAACAACTCTGTGAGTACGAGCCACGACGGGGTGTGAGGTGACTCAATCACCATGGTGACAGAGGAGGCCACCCCATCAGTTCTTTGCATGGCGATGAAAGACATTCTTTTTCTGGAGGACAGGATTGAGAGCTGCGACCTCCCACCCTACTGCTCGTTGACCGACTACGGTTGGTTCAAAATGCAGAGGGCTCTCTTTATACTGTGGAACCCCCACAGTAATCGTTATTTGTGTTCTTGCTGAGAGTTAGACGAGAACATTAATACCTTGTATGAAGCTATAGCCAAGAGGCGGTTAGCTTAGCTTAGCATAAAGACTGTTGGCGACTGTGGTTCAGTGGTGAGCAGGGTTGTCCTTCAATCAGAGAATCGGCGGTTCAATTCCTGGCCCCCCTAGCCATGTCGATGTGTCCTTGGGTAAGACACTTAACCCCAAAATTGCTCCCGTAGCTGGCCTAATGTGTGTGAATGTTAGTTAGTCCTAATGGGCAGGTGGCTCCTCCCATCAGTGTATGTATGTTGTCATGTAGTGTTAAAGTGCTTAGAGTTGTCGGACTAGAAAAATGCTGTACAGGTCCATCCAAAGACTGGAAACAATCTGCCTCAAACCCCGCAGTGAAACTCTTTATAATAAGAATTAATTAATTTTAATAAATTAGCTTAAGAGGTGCTGATGGGTGTCTTTTCTCACCTTAAGACATAGTTTCCATGTTTTCAGTCTTAATGCTAAGCTAAGCTAACCGGCTGCTGGTGTAGTTTATGTTTAACGTACAGACCTGAGTGTGGTATCAATCTTCTCATCAATCGCTTCGCAAGAAAGCAAATTAGTGCATTTGTCTGAAAATTCATTTGATGGAAAGCCTCAATAAATAAAGAAATCACCAATAATCTGCATTGGTTTGTCAAAAATAAGAAACGCCTGGTCTTAAATGATTCCCTTTGTGTGTGACAGAAAGTGTTTCCAAGCTGTCGTTTCCTCTCCGTGTCCAGCTCTAAGGCTGAATCTAAGTCTCCGCCAAGCTAATTTGGAGCAGGTGATGTGGGAAAGTTATAATTGTGCTTTTGTTCACACATTCACAGCTGACAATGTACCACCTGCCACTGTGTGAAGCGCGCTCTGATTATACGCTGCCTGTACTTGCCATGTGGTTTTCACACAGCGTTTGTGTTACAGATTACGTCTACTTCCACAATAATACAGACATGCTTTGCAAATAAGCTCATCAGAGATGCAGAACATAATCTCCTCGAACGGTGACATATTTAAAGTCCTTTGAATAAGACAATTTACTTCCATTTGAATATATTAATACATTACAATACAGTCAATTCGAGCTCACTGTGTGGGTGTGATTCATTGTTCATCACCCTGCTCTTGGCCTGGTGCCGGCTGTATGCAGACCTCGGAGCAGGTTTAGGACCTCACTCAGATGAGTATGAAGTTGATCCTCACAATGGCCGGCTGCACAATCCGATGACCTCACTTTGATTAAGAACGATTAAGCCTGCTACATGACTGGAATTATATGTTACACGCTCTCCCTGAACGTACTGTACCGCCTTTGATGAAGGCAGTGTTATGCAGTGTTATGAAAAAGCATTTTGTGTCTCTTTTTTGAAAACCATAAATCATTAAACTGGATCAAGCTAATTGTAAAAGACAAAAAGGGTTTTATTTCTCTGTGGGTTTTTTTCCATGATATTGTCAGACACTTATAATAACAAACCTGAACCTGTCAGTGGCAAAAACCAGCACTTTTAGTGGACGTGCATTGATGGTGAGGAGTAGCCCCGGGCAATTACATTGCAGCCCATTTAGTGGCTGCCGTCTGCAGCGTTCTGCCTCGATACAGGACCAATTTAAAAAAAGATTTTCCCCATAAGTCACTTAGACACAAAAACATGGGAAAACAGGGTCAAGGTTGAAAAATACAGAAGTTAACATTTATTAATCTGTTTTAACATATTTCGGGCTTCCAAAAAGAAAGACTAGATGGCGGCTTCGGTGGAAACAACTTCATCCCCCCCATCTAGTCTCACCACCCTGGGAAAAAAGAAGAGACTACATCAACAGTAAAAGGGCTGGAGGAGTGTGATGTAGGCCCACGGTGAGCAAATCCAACACCAAACGTCTCCCTGCTGACTTATTAGCATCCTGAAAAGTAGGTCAATCAAAGGAGGGGAGAAGCGGGTAAAAAAATAAATAAACACATGTCGGGAATAGAACGACTAAAGTAACACAGAAATAAAGAAAGACATATGTTTGCATTTTAGTATTACTTAGCTCACGATGAAACTGATTAAAAAATATATACAATTGGATTGTGTGCAGAGGCCTTATGTTGGGTAAAATGTTTAAGTGCAAACATTTGGTACAAAATAACTTGTGAGGGCATTTCATAGCCATCTTTAAATAAGTAATCTCTGCTCATTAGCACTATATCTTCTCTGTTTTCTCCCATCTACGGTTCCTTACAAGCAAATTGATTAATTAATTAATTAATTAAAGAGCTTTCCAGAATATTCATTCCCTACAGTGCCCAACATATCAGGTCAGGATTCAAGCCATATTGCTCAGATTTTTTAATCTCAGGATGACATTTAAATGAATATCGCTGCAATCAGGGAAACTCCAATTACAAATAAGAGTGTAACATAAGCAAAGAAAAAATGAATATTTCAATTCTGAAATATGTTTGCAGTATAAGACAAGCTCCAGGAATCAGATTTTAAAAAAAAAAAGCAGAAGATTACATTGTGATAATGATGACAGTAGTGCAAGCTGGTTTGAAGTTTTGGTCTTTCAGATGCCCATGTGACCTCGCTGCATTAATAATGGTGAGGATGATGTCAGCTCCTGTAGATTAGAAATGGCACAAATGGCAGGCAGGTGGATGCTAATGCGTGGAAAGGAAATCAAAATGACATCGGTCTACCAAACATTCATAGCATGATGTAATATTATATGTGTGTGTTTCCATTGTTTACACAGCCCATAACTACTATATGCGGAGGATCTAAATATTTAATGGCATGTAAAGGCTTTTTTTCCCCTGGATATGCTGTGTTTGCATATTTAAATGATTTTAAGGCTCTGAAAGCCACTGTGTTGATGGCCCACAGTGGATTCAATAAAGTTGTGATTATGGGAAAGTACGGGCAAATGGAGTCCTTGAACATTTATCACTCATTTCACTGGGATTATAATTCAGTCTCCGGCCCATAATTTAAAAAAACACCACATGCGGGGCATAATGCAAATGCACATAGGTCTTTGATGGATTTGTGCATTCAACATCTTAATTATTCTGGCTGCTGGAAGACCAGGATAGCCGGAGAAATGCCTTTGTGTTGGTAGTGCAGGTGCAGATTTCCCCACGTAAACTCCATTCTTTTTCTTCTTATCTTTGAAATTCAAGTTGTGATAATGATGGTGCTGGAAGATCACTCATGACCAATTCTGGTAGTTTTGTCCTGCATTCAGCACTGCCCTCATCTTTGAAAATAAAAGCATCAGAAAAGAAGGTAGAGTAGCACTTTTTAAGTGGAAAAGTTAGATTTTTCCCCTCTACGTCTTTGCATTTTTTACTGTCAGATCTTTGAAGATATTTGTATCCTCAGGCAAAGCAAAAGTACTGAGTGTGAGAGCTTTTCATTCGCTGTAAGATTTGGTTTTTGTTTTGTTTCTTTTCTCGACTTATTTTTTTATGCAGAGTAGCATATTTTAGACACGCTGATGGCGGCTGAGCCTAAGGGAGTTATAGCTTGTCTGTGTGCAGAGTGCACTTGTTAGGGGCTCTAGGTTCATGGAGAGATCAGAATAACACTGTATGAACCGAAAGGAGCTGAAAATTAAAGGTTAAATTGAGATATAAAAATAAGATGAAAGGTCGCCATAGAAGCTGAGGTTGATAGGGGCGGCTGTGGCTCAGTGGTTAGCAACTCGGTCTTTCAATAAGGGGGTCGGTGGTTCGATCCCCGGCTCCGTCAGTCTGTGTCGTTGTGTCCTTGAGCAAGACACTTAACCCTCGTTGCTCACCGTTGCTGTGTCTACGGTCTACTGTATATCATGTAAGTCACTTTGGATAAAAGCGTCAGCTAAATGTAATGATAGGAATGCCTTTAGTTTTGCATGTCATACTGGAAAAAAAAAAATGTCAACCTCATGTTGGCTCAAAAGGAAAACAAATAAAACTCATGGAATTATTATACAAAGCTTTGCGCCCATCCATTTGGGAGACGTCAAGATATTTCACTGTAGTGACCTTAGTGCGATACATTAGACATTAATGAACTGTCTTAACATAAGGTGAAAAACATTGTCAATCTCATGGTCGGTTCACTAGGATTCATCCTCTGACCTAATCGACCAACCAACCAAGACTCCTGCAAAATTACATTTCAATACAACTGAACTGCATAATCAATTTCTTTTCCAAGAAAACATTTTGGCTGCAGTTTGAATACATGATTAACCAACAAAAGAAACCATAACAAAATTACTTGGGTGTTTAGGCTACAAAACTACTTGTCAATGTTCAGTTAAATAGTATGGTTTGGCTTTGAAATAAGTATGATATTTACGCTATGGATATAAATTAAAATTAGTGAAGATTGATTCACACAAAACCATTATCCACCCCGACTTCGGTGGATTGTGATTAGATAAGTATTTGTTACATTACATTGCATTTAGCTGACGCTTTTATCCAAAGCAACTTACATGATATACAGTAGACCCAGCAACGGTGAGCAATTAGGGTTAAGTGTCTTGCTCAAAGACACAACGATGCAGACTGCCGGAGCCGGGGATCGAACCACCGACCTTCTGATTGAAAGACCAACTTGCTAACCACTGAGCCACAGTCACCCCATATTTGTTATATGTCAAAAACCAACGTAGTATGGGGGAAAAGGCATCTCTCTCAGAATGTAAGAAGCAATCCACTGACAGTCATTTATGGATACCACGCTGGACCAACAGACCATAAAAAAACATCAGAGCCTGCATTGCTTAAAATATATACATTGTGTGGTCACGGTATCACGCCTGTGGTTTTCATAACCAGAACGGTGTTGCTATGGTATCATATGATGAAGAAATGATCAGATAATTTGCTTCCTGTTAAAAGGGTTGAATAGTACCGATTAGCCTGCAGTATATGTAGATCCAGTGGGATGTGGAAACGAGTTGGCAGCAAATCAAAGGTCATTGCCAACCGGCTTCTCATCTCTGTGTCAGTTGTGAGCTGTTAAGTGAGTCACATTGGGCCCGAAGGGGCTGACACCTTATAAGTTTATTGTTCAGACAGATGGATTAGTGTGTCAGCTTAGTGGCTTTGAAACACTTTGTCACATTTTGGGGTTTGGTTTTGGAATTTATCACACTGCATAAATACAACTAAAAACTGCAGGAAAACTGAACAAAATGACTCATAATTATCTTGTTGGCAGAGTTTTGGTTACATGTCATCTCAGCGGGGGGGATTCATAACAAATCCAGTTCAACTCTTCCTTAGCACGACAGATGATCTGCTCCCCATGTCATAATTGACCTCATCCTGTGTTGGTACCACTTAAGACAGTGATCCATTTCTTTATGCATACAAAACCTTGCAATCTAGCCCCTTCTCCGTGGTTTGATCAGCTATTTTCTCGCCTTACAAAACATGGTACCACACAGCTTTCTTGGAAAGGCATTGAAATGTTCTGCATGAAAGAGCATGCATACAAAATTCTAAACATACTTGATGTGAATGCTCTCTTAATCAAGGGTGAGTGTTGGGTTGAAAAGCCCTGGGTGTGGGTACAAAGGGGGTGATTATTGGATGACTTCTGGAGGTGCAATGCAATTCATTCCTTGGAACATGTGTGTTGTAAAATGTCTGCTTGTTAACTGCAGCGATGGACACAGTCCTCCAGCCCCTCTTCTAACAACTGAGTATGGATGGATTATTTAATGGAGCCCAGACTGAGGGGCTCGACTGCGGAGACGCAAACAATTACAACCAGACTCCAAAGATACGTAACAGAACTACAAAAGAGACACAAAACAACTATAAGACACATAAGCAAAATGTGATGCAAAGAACTACAAAGAGATGCAAAATTACTACAAAAAGACACAACACGTTTCAAGTTGTTTTGTGTTTCTTACCGTCTGGGTGTCTTGCTCCTATGTAGGAGGGGGGCTTTTACATGTCTGTACCTGGATGCCCAGTTTCTCATAATCCGTCCATGCAAATAAGGTTTCTGGATAAGTATCACCGGATAAAGCAATATTTGTTTATATTCTAATAGATTTGCATACTGTAATTGAAGCATAAACTCCAAGGTTGGCAGTCACCGTTTTCAGAATATCTTTTTTATTTTTTTCATATTTGTATTTGAACACATGAATATAAAGTCACCTGCTCACCATATAATAGGATACCAGTAGTCAAGGTCTAAAACACAATGTCTGTCCACTGAGCAGGAATAGATTATACCCAGAACTATGGCTTTTATTCAGATCTCCTATGGAGCCATATAGCTCCATGTGTCGTTCAATCCCAGTTATGTGACATCTGTAGGGCCTAATGGATCCGCCACTGCCACAACATTGTCACAGATTATACAATGCTGCTGGATCGACTGCAAAGAGGAAAACATGCACAGAGCAGGTTTTGTATTGTAAAAGGAACGCCATGAAAACATTAACAATATCTCAAGTGATGCACTTCATTTGACTCAATTTGACGCATCTATGGGTTTGGTAAATCAAGTTTAAAGGGTGACTCGACTTGTTATGCCGTTGATTTGTGCCTGCTGAGAAACTGATTGTCAAGTCGAGCTCATTTCCCATAAAATCGACTCCCACCGATTATAATCCACTTGATTAGAAAGTGGTTGTTCCCTCCAATACAAAACAGACCAAAGCAATCTGAAGTGCAGCCCTGTTGTATAACTACAAGTGCTGTTGACTCAACTAAATCAACCTTGTGCTCGTCACTAAAATCAGACGCAAAAAGCTTCATTATTCTATTTTTCTGCTCATTTATCCATCAAAAATATAATATGCAGCAATTTGTTCACTTCAATCTATATTTAAAAAAGATCTAAACTATACTGTAGTTAGTTTATACGTCTTGATAAAACTTAATCCATGAAAAATTCATATATGTACAGTATATAACTTTTCCTGAGCTTGGAAACTCATTAACGGATGGGGGAACTTATCAAAGATAAGCAGAAATAAAGTTACATAATAATAATTAGGGCCGGCTGAAGCCTTCATATATTTAGAGCCGGAAAGATTCTTTGATTTAAACACTGTGTTGTCACTCATCGTGTGGAAGAGGACTAGGGCAATTAAATAATTGTGTTCATGTTAGAAAGACACTGGATGTACTTGTTCTGACACTAAATGACAATTTCTTTGAATGATTACATTTTTCTGTAATTTCTTGTTTGTTTTTTGCAACTGTTACATGTGTTTTTGTGTGCAGCCATCTTGGTCAGGACCCCCTTGCAAAAGAGGTTCAAAAATCTAAAATGGGATAATGCTGGTAAAATAAAGGTTAACTAAAAATAAATGCCTTGTGCGTGTGGAGGCAATTGTATTCATGCAAGGGGAATGGCAGACCCTGCCACTAACTATGAAAGAGATTCATATTCGTTATTACAAAATATAAATGTATTGCTGAACCACAAGAACAGTGTCAAAATTGGGGTTTGGTTGCATGAAATTAAGGATTATACATCTTTTGTTGGCAAGAAAAAAAGACAACTTCATATTTGAAAGAAAAGTACTAGAATATGAATACTGCTGAGGACTGAATATTTCCTAAGGTGCTTTTAAACAAAATGCTAATCCAAACAACACAAACAAACAATTTGAGGCACCTCATGCAAACATCTAGTCAAATTCAAATTAACAGGTGCCAGTAGCTCCTTGGGCTGTATGCAAGGGGTTTCAAAGTAGACCTGCGCGGAGCAGCTAGGTTGTGAACTCTCCATGACACTAACGTGTGAATGCACCTCGGCATCCATCCCTGAATAATGTGTGGGCTGCCAGCTGAAGCAGTCTAAATGGTCTCCGAGCCCTTCAGAGATGCACTCTTGCTCCGCAATCTCAACTGGTCCACATTTCATGCATCTGGGGCCGCCATAATGAATGAACAGCATAACAGATTTCACAAACATGTATGTACGTGCTTAATAAATGATACGCCACTCTATGGATGTTTTCGGATCCATACGGGGAATATCGTGCTCTCCGACTTGAACTAGTAGCACTGGTGAATATTCCAGATATCATGGTAACAAAGAGACATGCACTCTTTCAAGTGGCAACCCCTGTTGCTGAGAAATGAGGCCAATGCGGAACCGCCAACATCTGCAGTTCCTCAAATGGCCACTTGTTGCCCATGTTGAAATGCCCAACTTTACAGAAGAAGCATGTTTAACATGTTTACAGACTGGTAGGAGGCCCCGGGGAAGACCCAGGACACGCTGGAGGGATTATATCTCCCAGCTGGCCTGGGAACGCCTCGGGATCCCCCAGAATGAGCTGGTAGATGTTGCGGGTGAGAGAGAAGTCTGGGTCAGCCTGCTTGACCTGCTGCCTCCGCGACCCGACCCCGGATAAGCGGTGGAAAATGGATGGATGGATGGACAGACTGGTAATAAACAAAATGGTGTTGCTCTCTATAGCTAATGTCCCTGTTAATGACAACTGTAGGCAGGTAGAATTTTGATACAATGCACCAGTTAAAATTATATCAAAGCTTAAAGTTATGCATGGCCGCTTTCAGTGACGACCTCATCTCCATCAAAGATCCACCTCTTTGATCATTTTTGCATCAGCCAGTAGTTAGACCGTGCCAAGAGATGGCCAGACCCACCCACTTTGAGCCTTACAACAGATCGGCGATGTCACAGAGACTACGTCCATATACCAGTCTATGCCCGTGCATGTGTACAATACCTGAAAAACACTGATTAAGAGGTCTGGTAATTATATAAACTGTGCTCTAGCCCCTGGTAAAAGTAATATAATTGTGTCACTGTTATCTGCATTAGAAATTATCTTACCCTATGAGTTGTCAATTTGTCCAGGGAAAATTTTAACTGATGCGCAGTGCATGAAAAGCAAGAGATGCACAGTTGAAATATGATAACAATGGTGGTTTTATGTGGGAAAACAAAGACAAGTGTTGGCAAGCAAGGTTGTTGAAGTCACAATGGTGAATTGGTGGATTTCCAGGATCCTAGTTCAGATTTAAGGATCTCTAGTGTCGGCCAAACTTGAGTTTGTCAGGAGTTGCCTTAACCTCCAACCAAATATTTTTCAAATAACCAGAATATACAGTATACAATATTTTTTTTTGGACACACAGCAGGGACGGGTCCTGGAAAGTTCTCCTAGGAGACTTCAACGCTCATGTGGGCAATAACAGAGAAACCAGGCGGGGAGTGATTGGGAGGAACGGCTTACCTGATCTGAACCCGAGCGGTGTTTCGTTGTTGTACTTCTGTGCTATATATACGATATACAGTATACAGTAGACACAGCAACGGTGAGCAATTAGGGTTAAGTGTCTTGCTCAAGGACACAATGACATGGACTGGCTGAGCTGGGGTTTGAACCACCGACCCTCCGATTGATGGTTTGTCCATAACAAACACCATGTTTGAACATAAGGTGGCTCATAAGTGTACCTGGTACCAGAACACCTTAGGCCGGAGATCAATGATCGACTTCGTAATCGTATGTAACACGGCCGTATGTTTTGGACACTCGGGTGAAGAGAGGAGCAGAGCTGTCAACTGATCACCACCTGGTGGTGAGTTGGATCAGATGGTGGGGGAGTCGGCTAGAGAGACCTGGCAAACGTGTAGTGAGGGTGAACTGGGAACGTCTGACTGAGGATCCTGTCCGGGAGGTCTTCAACTCCCACCTCCGGAAGGACTTCTCACACATCCCAAGGGAGGTTGGGGACATGGAATCCGAGTGGGTCTACATGTGCTTTGTGGACCTGGAGAAGGCTTTCGACCGGGTCCCTCTGGGCTTTTTTTGGGGGTGCTGCGGGAGTGTGGTGTGCCGGACCAGTTGCAAAGGGCCATCCGGTCTCTGTACACCTGCAGTAGGAGCTGTGTTCGTATCCTCGGTAGTAAGTCAGACACGTTCCCGGTTGGTGTTGGCCTCCGCCATGACTGCCCTTTATCACCGGTCCTGTTCGTGACTTTCTTGGACAGGATATCTAGGCGCAGCCGTAGGGCGGAGAATGTCAGGTTCGGGGATCTCGGGATAGCCTCTCTGCTGTTTGCAGATGATGTGGTCCTGTTTGCCTCCTCGGACCATGACCTCCAGCATTCACTGGGGCGTTTTGCAGCCGAGTGTGAAGGCGGGGATCAGAGTCTGCACCACGAAATCTGAGGCCATGGTGCTCTGCCGGAAACCGGTGGATTGCTCCCTCCGGGTGGGGACACACAAGCGAAGGAGTTCAAGTATCTCGGGGTCAATGAATGCGGGGCTACTTCTGGAGTCTTAAAAAGTAGGATGGGGACCAGAGCCTTCAGTTATCAAGCTCATTTTCTGTGGAACCACCTACCACTATCAGTCCGGGGGGCAGACACAGTCACCTCATTTAAGAGTAGACTTAAGACCTTTCTCTTTGATAGTGCTTATAGTTAGGGCTGGCTCAGGGCAGCCCTGGTCCAGCCCCTAGATATGCTGCCATAGGCCTAGACTGCTGGGGAACATCTTAGGATACAATGAGCTCCTCTCTCCTGTTCTCTTCTCCTCTTCTCACACATGACATCTATTGCTTCGGTCATTCCAGGGAGAGGGATCGTCCTCTGTTGCTCTCCCTCAGGTTTCTTCCCCTTTCTTTTCCCTGTGAAAGGGTTTTCACTACTATCTTTAGGGGGAGTTTTTCCTGATCCAATGTGAGGTCCCGGGACAGGGATGTCGTAGGTGTACAGATTGTAAAGCCCTCAGAGGCAAATCTGTATTTGTGATTTTGGGCTATACAAAATAAACTGAATTGAATTGAATTGTTCATGAGTGAGGGTAAAATGGAGCGGGAGATCGACAGGCGTATCGGTGCGGCTGCAGCAGTAAAGCAGGCGTTGCATCGGGCCGTCTTGGTGAAGAAGGAGCTGAGCCGGAAGGCGAAGCTCTCAATTTACTGGTCGGTCTACGTCCCAACCCTCACCTATGGTCACAAACTTTGGGTCATGACCGAAAGAACGAGGTCTTGGATACAAGCGGCTGAAATGAGTTTCCTCCGTAGAGTGGCCGGGCTCAGTCTTAGAGATAGGGTAAGGAGCTCGGACATCAGGAGGGAGCTTGGAGTTGAGCCGCTACTTCTTCATGTCGAAAGGAGTCAGCTGAGGTGGTTCGGGCATCTAATTAGGATGCCTCCAGGATGCCTCCCTTTGGGAAGTCCCGGCCTGACAGCCATAAGGCAAAAGTGATAACTAAGTGGCTCGTGAACAAAACATCGACATTTTGGGTCCATGGCCAGGAAACTCCCCAGACCTTAATCCCATTGAGAACTTGTGGTCAATCCTCAAGAGGCGGGTGGACAAACAAAAACCCACAAATTCTGACAAACTCCAAGCATTGATTATGCAGGAATGGGCTGCCATCAGTCAGGATGTGGCCCAGAAGTTAATTGACAGCATGCCAGGGCGAATTGCAGAGGTCTTGAAAAAGAAGGGTCAACACTGCAAATATTGACTCTTTGCATAAACTCTATGTATCTAAGAAAACTGAAGCAACACACTTTGTGAAAACCAATACATGTGTCATTCTCCAAACTTTTGGCCACGGCTGTATATCTCCCAGCTGGCCTGGGAACGCCTCGGGATCCCCCAGAATGAGCTGGTAGATGTTGCGGGTGAGAGAGAAGCCTGGGTCAGCCTGCTTGACCTGCTGCCACTGCAACCTGACCCTGGATAAGCGTGTGAAAATGGATGGATGGGCAGCAGAATAAGCTGTAAATTCACCATTGTCATTTTATTACATTAGATGGTTGTTGTGCAACAGGTGTACGCAAACAGCTGCAGTTTTTTTCACATCTGGCAAAGAGCACGTTTAACATTCAGTTTGACGTTGTCTCCGGACACCTGGTGAACTTAATTCAAATACTGACTCTGGTTTTTGCTCAGTTTGGGTCTCAACCAACTCATCTGTCTTTTTAGCTGTTACATTCTTCACTGTATTTACCAACTTGCTGCTAACTTTGTATGTTGACTGTCCACTGTGGCTGGGAACAAAGTAGATGAGAGTGGTGAGAGTGAATCAAAAAAGTAAAGGTGCTAAAACCAAAACAATGAGCTAAAAGACTCTAAAACGCTCTTTAGAGATTAGGGGAACTGTAGACTTGGGTGATATTTCTCTTTGTGTTCGTTAGTGACACCTTTCTCATTACATTGCATATGATTACATGGATCATTTGATCTATTGCTAATATACAAATATAGCCTAGTGAAATAATAATAATATTAAAATGTTATATATCGCTTTTCAGGATACTCAAAGGGGTTAGCAGGGATTAGCAGGTGAAGGTTAGGGAGCAGGGGTTAGTAGGTGAAGGTTAGGGAGCAGGGGTTAGCAGGTGAAGAATAGGGAGCAGGGGTTAGCAGGTGAAGGGTAGGGAGCAGGGGTTAGCAGGTGAAGGGTAGAGAGCAGGGGTTAGCAGGTGAAGGGTAGGGAGCAGTGGTTAGCAGGTGAAGGCGAGTTTGAAGAGGTGGGTTTTGAGGGCTTGCTTAAATAAAGATAGGGTGGGAGCCTGACGGATGTGGATGGGGAGGGCATAGTGTAACTTGAAGCATAGCATTAGCTTAACACTAATGCATCCAATTTGTGGTATTTTTTCACACAAAGACTGGTTTGTGGTGCTGAAATGCAATCATCCCATAATTTGTGATGATTGCATTTTACATATTGAAATGGGCATTTCAGAGTTTGTGTTCAGCACCAGAGCCACCTAGACACATTCCAGTCCATGTAATGTGCTTGGTAAATAAAATGATTTATTGATGTTATTGCAATATTCCCCTGAGGTAATAACACCACAATATTTCATTATCGTTATTATTATTAATACACTTATTGTTAGGGAACTGTAGGCAAAATAAATACAAGGAGAAATTACTGATGCGTAAGACGAGCGGTTCTCAAAAGATTTAGGTGCCCGGCGGGATATATAATCACAGGCAGTTTCATCTCCACTGAGTATACATCACGAAGACGTAAAATTCTGGTGCTTTTATGCTTTGTGAATTGTAACACATTCATTGGGAGAGCCTTCTCCGTCGAGATTACTGATGCATGCTTAACCAAGTTGGAACAATGGGGATATCAATTAGACGAGAGGGCTCCCCCACCTGTCAGGGAGCCCGATCAGCCTGGGCCATCTGCAGGCTGAAGCAGTCTCGCACATAGATCTTCCAATGAGCCAAAGCTTAGGGGGAAATGTTGGATTCACACCCCATTTAGCCCAATATTAACATAAATCATTTCGGGATAAACACTTCTACTTGCCAGAACTGCACTGGAGCCCAGCAGTCTATGGTTTCCCCACTTTACTACTTGCACATGGTTTTCCATTTTTCCTTATTAATGATGCTTTTTGTAATTATGGGGAACGGTTTCACTGCTTCCAAGAGGTAAATACTCCAACTCCACTCAGTCGTGTCATTTAAGGTAACTTCAGCTATTCCAGCTCTTCCTTCGTACACAAGGTTGTAGCTACTGCTTAAACCCCAGTATAATTGCCCTAAACATTGGGATCAACATTCACTCCAAATGCATTTGGCAAAAGTGAAAAAAAGATGTTACTCATCTTTTATTGAGCAAATAGGTATATCATGCTGACAACATACGTATACTGTTTCAGAGGCCCCAATTTACCCAACCTAACACAGTGTAAGACACAGGAGGAACATTAGAGATAACAAGTCCAAACCCACAGCGTATATAATGATGCGGGAAGGCGTTGTCATTACCAGCGCCAACAACAATGCTGGTATTGTTTTCTCCTCCTGGGTCTGTGTTTGAGTCATCGTGGCTGAATGGGGTCCTGGAGACACCTACTGTAGCAGAAACTACCACAGAGGCTTTGAGTTCTTTGCCAGGTGTCTGTAGACAGATTGTGTCATCGCGAGATGCTGTTACAAAACTGTACGGATGTGTAGTTGGGATCAAAATGATGGTCCTGTCAGGATGTGGTTCTGGACCCAATAGCAAAACCCTCGGAACACGGCAAAGTATAACAAAAAGGTGTATTTATTGTCTCTGAAGCAACACAAAACTCAAAAACTCAGGCCTTCAGGCAAAACTCAACAAAACATAAACGGAAAGTCTCTCAAAAACAAAACTTAAATACTCAGGCCTTTGGCAATACTCCAGTATGGCGGTGTCTCGTGTCCAGCTCGTGAACAGGAATCTGCCGCTGCTTCAGCGGCGTCTCGAGTGTTGTGTCTGGGGCTGAGCATAGCAGCCCTCACAAGTGCAATCTCCCGACGCTTGTATCCGGGCAGAGGCCACTCTTAAACTACTGCCGTAATTGTCTTGATGCTCTGCAGCTGCGAGCGGTGGCCATCTCTCTCCCAGCTGTCCCGCATCAACCTGATCACAGATCCAAAAACAATCTCTGATCCCAGCCAGCGTTATCATGGCACCCCCTGCTGGAGGTGCCCTCAAGATCCTCACAGTACCCCCCCCTTAACGGACGCCTCCAGGCGTCCGCGGTATCACCGGACCAGGGTGGGTGGAGGGGGGTCCGGTAGGAGGGCCAAAACACTCCTGACGCCCACCGGCTCGTGGAGAGAGACCTGGAACACAGGGAAAAAGTCACTGGACAACCAAACTCAGGGGGACGAGCCGGAGGACGGGCCCCAGGCGGAGACTCGGGAGGACGGGCCGGAGGACGGCCCCCCGGCGGAGACTCAGGAGGACGGGCCGGAGGACGGCCCCCAGGCGGAGACTCAGGAGGACGGGCCGGAGGACGGCCACCAGGCGGAGACTCAGGAGGACGGGCCGGAGGACGGCCACCAGGCGGAGACTCAGGAGGACGGGCCGGAGGACGGGACCAACCTACACTTGGCTCGAGACGGGACTTGACCGGACAGGGCTCGGGACGGGGCCTAGCGGGACGAAACTTGGGACAGGACTTGACCGGACGGAACTTGGGACGGGACTTGACCGGACGGAACTTGGGACGGGACCTGACCGGACGGGGCTGGGGACGGGACCTGACCGGACGGAACATGGGACGGGACTTGACCGGACCCGGAGGACCGGATATTGCCCGACCCTCGACCGGACTCAAGGGACCTGTGGTGGCTGGACCGCCGACGGGACTCGAGGGACCTGTGTCGGCCGGACCGCCGACGGGACTCGAGGGACATGTGTCGGCCGGACCGCCGACGGGACTCGAGGGACATGTGTCGGCCGGACCGCCGACGGGACTCGAGGGACAAGTGTCGGCCGGACCGCCGACGGGACTCGAGGGACAAGTGTCGGCCGGACCGCCGACGGGACTCGAGGGACAAGTGTCGGCCGGACCGCCGACGAGAATCATAGAATTAGAGCCGGACCGGCCTGCCGGCAGGACTTGGAGAACAGGTGTCGGCCGGACCGCCGACGGGACTCGTGGGACAGGTGTCGGCCGGGCCGACGGGGCTCGTGAAACAGGTGTCGGCCGGACCGCCGACGGGACTCGTGAAACAGGTGTCGGCCGGACCACCGACGGGACTCGAGAAACGGGTGTCGGCCGGACCGCCGACGGGACTCGAGAAACGGGTGTCGGCCGGACCGCCGACGGGACTCGAGAAACGGGTGTCGGCCGGACCGCCGACGGGACTCGAGAAACAGGTGTCGGCCGGACCGCCGACGGGACTCGTGAAACAGGTGTCGGCCGGACCGCCGACGGGACTCGTGAAACGGGTGTCGGCCGGACCGCCGACGGGACTCGTGAAACAGGTGTCGGCCGGACCGCCGACGGGACTCGTGAAACAGGTGTCGGCCGGACTGCCGACGGGACTCGGGGATCTAGGGTCGGCTGAGCCACCAACCGGGCCGGGACTACCCGCAGCACGTGTGGGGAGGCTCGGACCGGGGCTGACGGCGGCATAGTTGGGGAAGCCGGGACCGGGACTAGCACCGTGACGGGACAGGGGACCGAGGCTGGTAGCGGCACGGGGGCAGAAACCGGGACCGGGACTGAAGGCAGCACGGGGACAGAAACTGGGAGCGGGGCTGGGAGCGACACGGGGGCAGAAACCGGGACCGGGGCTGGGAGCGACACGGCGGCAGAAACTGGGACCGGGGCTGGCAGCGGCACGGCGGCAGAAACTGGGACCGGGGCTGGCAGCGGCACGGCGGCAGAAACTGGGACCGGGGCTGGCAGCGGCACGGTGGCAGAAACTGGGCTCGGGGCTGGCAGCGGCACGGTGGCAGAAACTCTGGGAGCTGGAGTCGGCCGGAGCGCCGACAGGACACGGGGAGCTGGAGTCGGCCGGGGCGCCGACAAGACACGGGGAGCTGGAGTCGGCCGGGGCGCCGACAAGACACGGGGAGCTGGAGTCGGCCGGGGCGCCGACAAGACACGGGGAGCTGGGGTTGGCCGGACCGGCGACAGGTCACGTGGAGCAGGGGTCGGCGACGGCGCCGACACGACCCGTGGAGCCGGGGTCGGTGACGGCGTCAACGGAATACAGGGAGCGGGCGTGACCGGCTTCCCCACAGCAGCAGCCTGCGCTGGGGGCCCCCTCCGCCGACGTCGACGGCCCGAGGCTCCGGCCTTCGGGTCAGAACCCCTAGCCCGTTGGAGGCACCGGGGCCCACCAAACGCCAGCCGGGCGCCGGCCCAGGGATCCGGTTCGGGGTCCTTCCCCACATTGGGATCCTGGTATCCTGGCTCCCGCACGTACCACCGGCCATTCCGAAAATAGAACTGGGGGGGCTGCACCACCACCTCAGGAACCTTGTATCCGGGATCCCGCACGTAGTCCGATGGCCCATCCAGGGCCATCCGGGGTTCCCTCCACTGGTCATACCAGGGATCCTCCACCTGACCGAAGTCACTCAGGAAGTCGTCTTCGGAGTCGGAATCATACCATTCCCACCGGGGTATCTGCGGGCTACCCATCCTCTCCAGGTTTTGCTGGGTCCTTGTCAGGGTCGGGAGATTCTGTCAGGATGTGGTTCTGGACCCAATAGCAAAACCCTCGGAACACGGCAAAGTATAACAAAAAGGTGTATTTATTGTCTCTGAAGCAACACAAAACTCAAAAACTCAGGCCTTCAGGCAAAACTCAACAAAACATAAACGGAAAGTCTCTCAAAAACAAAACTTAAATACTCAGGCCTTTGGCAATACTCCAGTATGGCGGTGTCTCGTGTCCAGCTCGTGAACAGGAATCTGCCGCTGCTTCAGCGGCGTCTCGAGTGTTGTGTCTGGGGCTGAGCATAGCAGCCCTCACAAGTGCAATCTCCCGACGCTTGTATCCGGGCAGAGGCCACTCTTAAACTACTGCCGTAATTGTCTTGATGCTCTGCAGCTGCGAGCGGTGGCCATCTCTCTCCCAGCTGTCCCGCATCAACCTGATCACAGATCCAAAAACAATCTCTGATCCCAGCCAGCGTTATCATGGCACCCCCTGCTGGAGGTGCCCTCAAGATCCTCACAGGTCCGAACCATCATGGTCCAAGCAAGGGATCCAGAAATACGGGGTAAGAGGAGGGAAAGGGCCATTGGTCCCCCCTCTTCAGGGGGTCCACACGATTGTGCTGGGGTGAATGTCTCTTTATGGGCCTTGAACCCAAGCAACTGCATGATGATTGATAAACATCATTTGATTCCTCATGGCTGGGTTCTACAGTTCTGGATCGCCGGTTACGTGATTAGCCACAACAGTGTGACATCGGATTGTTTCTCCAAAAGTCGCTGTGATTTTTCTGCATTCCCCACAACCGCAGGTTAAAACCTTATAATATGTATACAGTTACTTATACACAAATCCTGATTTACCTATAGGGCTGGATCGATTTATTTGTTAAAATTATGGCATTTTTGTCATTCAGACAGGCAGCTTTATTTTACATTCACGATCCTTGTGTTTTTATGCAGACATGACATTTACTAAAAAGAGCCAAAAAGAACCACAAAGAGAGAGACTCTCGACTCTCCTTAAATTCTTGTATTCTTAATAATCAGTTGGCATAAATACAGTTGGGCTGAATGGATATGAGCGTTGAGACAATAAATCAATTCAATATTATCTGTGGTTGCACCTCTTTACAGGTCACAAAAATCAAATTGTCTCTTTCGCATTGTGTCACATTTTTTATACAGATTTAATTTTATTTGTGCAGAAGAGATCATGCTTGACATAATATATTACATTACATTTCATTTAGCCGACGCTTTTATCCAAAGCGACTTACATGATATACAGTAGACCGCAGACACAGCAACGGTGACCAATTAGAGTTAAGTGTCTTGCTCAAGGATACAACGACATGGACTGGCTGAGCCAGGGTTTGAACCACCGTCCCTACTGGTGCCGTGTTTGAAGTGTGGTAAGACTTATGATGTCAAAACATCACAGTTACTCACGCTAACAAGGTGCATGTTTCCAAGTCATTCATGTGTGTTAGCCGATGATAGAAACCTGTCTGGGTTGTTTCCCTGACTTAAAATGCAAGGCTGTAGGTTTGCATACGGACGGTAGGGATATGTCCCGAAACAATATTTGAGCGAACTTCTCAAATATTGCGTTGCACGCATGCAGAGAGAAAAAGAGAGGAGCAGATGGCTTGCTGACTGGTAATGTGTGAATCCTGGAAGGATGGGAAGGGAAGCCATCAACCAAGACAGCTGGAGAAGGCAGAGATAGTGGTCTCCATTGCGCTCTGTGCAATGTTAAACACAAAAACTATGTGAAAACCAGATTAGTACTTTGTGAATGCTCCCCAGAGAATGAAGTGAACGCAGCACTCATTGCTGGCTCCTCCCCAACGCAATTCCCTAACTCGTGGCAGGTGATAAAAAGGCACCTGTTGGCATGGCCCCATTCCTTTTTGGCCCCTGTTCTGGTCCTGTGGTGGCTCGTAGTGGTTTTCATGATCCCAACATGTCTTCATTGTCCTGCCGTCTCAATGATTACTTATGTTGGTACCCCATATATAGTATGAGGGGGTTCACTTGCTGCGGTTTTGTTTTGACTGTTTTAATAAAAGCATTGGTTCATTTTTACATGTCTCTGTCTAATATCAGTAACGGATATGTGTGTGTGGGGTAGGGGCGGGGCCAGCGCACCTGCGACGGCAGAGAGAGAGAGGGAAAGGTACTCAGGGATCAGCTGCAGCTCGTCATCGAGCTGCAGCTGATCCCTGAGTACCTTTCCGCACATCCTGGGGATGTGCGGCTATTTAAGCCGGCAGGGTTAGATAGCCGGGGTGGTGAGCGACAGGAAGGGACACAGAGCATGTGTGTGTTGAGACAGCCTGTGGACATAATAAAAACCTGTGAAACCCGCAACGATAACGTGTCCGAGTATTGCTGTTCGAGCCATGGACGCGGGGGTAGGAACAATCCCTGCCACAGTGGCGCCCAACGTGGGGCGGCCGTACCGGTCGTTTGACGAATGGAGGGAATGGCTCGAGCAGCGGGCGGCGAAGCGCACGCCACAGGGACCAAGCGACGGCCAGGTGGTGGGCGCCGTGATGGCGCTCGGGCAGGAGGAGGTCCAGGCGGGACGGCGGACCAAAGCCCGGAAGCGGCGCGGCGCCGGGGCCGCGACGACAACAGCGGCACCGGCAGAGGCGGCGCTGAATCACGCGGGGCCCGGCGTCCCGGAGGGACAGCAGGAGCAGGCGGGGGACCGGCAGAACCAGACGGCGGAGGACTTCCGCCGGGAGTTCCGCGCCCTTCGGCGGGGCCCCGGGGACCTGCCCTACCGGTTCGCGCAGGAGGTGCGGCACAGGGCGGAACGGTGGCTAAGGCCGGCAGGTGTAGGAGGGATCGAGGAGGCGCTGGAGCTGGTGGCCACGGAGCAATTCATCGAGGGACTGCCGGCCCAGATGGCCGCCTGGGTCCGTGGCCGCCAGCCGGGGGCTCTGACGGCCGCAGTCATCCTGGCTGAGGACTACCTGGTCCTGGACCCGCAGGAGGAGCCGACGGAGCTGACCCGGCCGGCCCCGACCTCGCGGAAAGGGACTGCGGTGCAAACCGACAAGGTAATCCGGCGAGAGACGGCGGCGCAGACCAACAGGGCACCCCGGAGAGAGGTGGCGCTGCAGACCGCCGGCGCACCCGAGCGGCCGGCCCCGACTTCGCGGAGGGAAGCGGCGGTGCAAACCAACGAGGCACCCCGGGCAGAGGCGGCGCTCCAACCCGAGCCGCCGGGGCCGATGGCCCGGAGGGAGCCGGCACCGCGGATCCGGAAGGCGCCGACCCGGACGAACCCGAGGGAGCCGGTCCCTGCGGCCCGGAAGAGACCGTCCCCGCCGACAACCGAGTCGAGACCGCGGCAAAGACCAGCGCGGCGGGGAAGGCAGCGGCGACCGACATCGGGGCCCGTGGTCTGGGACCCGCCGTGTCCGACGACGGACACCTGGGGACGCAGCGACATCTGGCCAGAACCAGGACCGGCCCGGCTGGGCCCAGGGGGGCCCCCGCGGACCACGGGACCGGTGTGCTGGACATGCGGTCAGCCGGGGCACATCCAGCTGGACTGTCCGGTCATGGAGGTGGACCAGGGGGTGCGAGTCGCGGACCCCTCAACCCCCGGCCGGAGGTGGTGGCGGAGGAAGCGGTGCCGACAGCGGGAGCGGGACCTCGGTAGGGACAAGAAGGGCCAGCGGAGCCAGCTGGTCGCCCACGTCCGGCGAGAGCACGAGGCAACCGGAGGCCAGCGGCGGGTCCCCTGGAGCGACCCGGACTACGGCCGGCGGGCCGAGGCGGGCCGGCTGCACCGCGAGAACCGGAGGCTGCGGGGCGAGCTCCGCTGGGCCGTCCAGGACAGGACCCGGGACAAGCGAACCATCAGGCAGCTGGGCCGGCGGCTGAAAGGCGAACAGGCAGCTCGGGCCCAAGTAGAGGCTCAGCTGGCCGAGGAGCATGGGGACAATTTGTCCACGACCGGGTTATTCTTCCCCTAATTCTCTCTCTCTTGTGTTGCAGCACATGACGAGCACGATGACGAGCTGCAGCTGATCCCTGAGTACCTTTCCCTCTCTCTCTGAAACCAATTGAGCACGGGGATGTGCGGCTATTTATGCCGGCAGGGTTAGATAGCCGGGGTGGTGAGCGACAGGAAGGGACACAGAGCATGTGTGTGTTGAGCCTGTGGACATAATAAAAACCTGTGAAACCCGCAACGATAACGTGTCCGAGTATTGCTGTTCGAGCCATGGACGCGGGGGTAGGAACAATCCCTGCCACAGTGTGCCTTAACAATTCTAAAAAAACAATCTTGAGGTTGTTAAGCTAATATTTCCTGGGGTGTAATTCCCCAGGTGGCGTTGTTGGTTCCCTCACATTTCCCCCCTAAGGCCCCGCCACATACAGTATTAGAAGATTTTATCAAAAACGATTGGTGCTTTGTTGTGCCATTCATTTAATTTATTCTTATATTTCCAATGAGGATAATTTCATAAGCAGCTCCATGGCTTTCCACAACTGTCCATAGCCGACAGTGTTCATGCAAAACCAACACAACAAACATTTCATTTGTTTCTGCGATAAAGTATGGCTTAAAATAATAGACTTCATGTTGGGGTTCATCAGTGATGATAAATAATTTTAAAAAGTCGATAGATTATGAACGTTTAGAGTCATCAATATCCGATTAGGCTCAGTAACCTTGATACGATTAGTCTGAAATTTGCAAGGTTTCTTTGAATAATCTTTAAACATTTCTGAGGGTGAACATTTCTGTTCTTTTTCATTGTGTTACAGATTTCAGAAAGCAACACTTGACTGTTATTTTAAATTGAGGTGATTAAATGCAGACACATACCACATTCACTCTGTCAAAGTCCATCCATCCATCCATCCATTTTCACCCGCTTATCTGGGGTCGGGTCGCGGAGGCAGCAGGTCAAGCAGGCTGACCCAGACTTCTCTCTCACCCGCAACATCTACCAGCTCATTCTGGGGGATCCCGAGGCGTTCCCAGGCCAGCTGGGAGATATAATCCCTCCAGCGTGTCCTGGGTCTTCCCCGGGGCCTCCTACCAGTTGGGCGTGCCTGGAAAACCTCTAAAGGGAGGCGTCCTGGAGGCATCCTAATTAGATGCCCGAACCACCTCAGCTGACTCCTTTCGACACGAAGGAGTAGCGGCTCGACTTCAAGCTCCCTCCTGATGTCCGAGCTCCTTACCCTATCTCTAAGGCTGAGCCCGGCCACTCTACGGAGGAAACTCATTTCGGCCGCTTGTATCCGCGACCTCGTTCTTTTGGACACGATCCAAAGCTCGTGACCATAGGTGAGGGTTGGGACGTAGACCGACCAGTAAATTGAGAGCTTCGCCTTCCGGCTCAGCTCCTTCTTCACCAAGACGGCCCGATGCAACGCCTGCTTTACTGCTGCAGCCGCACCGATACGCCTGTCGATCTCCCGCTCCATTTTACCCTCACTCGTGAACAAGACCCCGAGATACTTGAACTCCTTCGCTTGTGGTAGGCACTCTGTCCCCACCCGGAGGGAGCAATCCACCGGTTTCCGGCAGAGCACCATGGCCTCAGATTTCGTGGTGCTGACTCTCATCCCCGCCGCTTCACACTCGGCTGCAAAACTCCTCAGTGAATGCTGGAGGTCATGGTCCGAGGAGGCAAACAGGACCACATCATCTGCAAACAGCAGAGAGGCTATCCTGAGATCCCCGAACCTGACATTCTCCGCCCCACGGCTGCGCCTAGATATCCTGTCCATGAAAGTCACGAACAGGACCGGTGATAAAGGACAGCCCTGGCGGAGGCCAACACCCACCGGGAACGTATCTGACTTACTGCCGAGGATACGAACACAGCTCCTACTGCAGGCGTACAGAGACCGGATGGCCCGTTGCAACGGGTCCGGCACACCATACTCCCGCAGCACCCCCCACAAAAAGCCCCGAGGGACCCGGTCGAAAGCCTTCTCCAAGTCCACAAAGCACATGTTGACTGGTTGGGCAAACTCCCAGGACCCCTCCAGTATCCTTGCAAGGGTAAAGAGCTGGTCCACTGTTCCACGGCCAGGACGAAACCCGCACTGTTCTTCTTGAATCCGAGGTTCGACAAACGGTCGGAGCCTCCGTTCCAGCACCCTGGCATAAGCTTTTCCCGGGAGGCTGAGTAGTGTGATACCCCGATAGTTCGAGCACACTCTCCGGTCCCCCTTCTTGAAGATGGGAACCACCACCCCGGTCTGCCAGTCCATGGGCACTGTGCCCGACCCCCATGCGACATTGAAGAGGCGTGTCAGCCAAGACAGCCCAACAAAGTCCAGCACCTTCAGCATCTCAGGGCGGATTTCATCCACCCCCGGCGCCTTGCCACCAAGGAGCTTTTTGACTACCTTAGTGGCCTCTGCCAGGGAGATAGGTTCATCCACCCCCAAGTCTTCAGGCGCTGCCCCCTGTTCAGGGGACATGTTGACCAGGTTTAGGAGTTCCTCAAAGTGCTCTTTCCACCGCCCGACGATATCCTCTGTCTGGGTCAGCAGCCCCCCTCCCCCGCTGATAACAGCCTGGGGAAGGCCCTGCTTTCCCTTCCTGAGTCGTCGGATGGTTTGCCAGAACCTCCTTGAGGCCAACCGAAAGTCCTTCTCCATGGCCTCCCCAAACTCCTCCCATGCCCGAGTTTTAGCATCTGTGACCACCGCAGCTGCAGCCCTTCTGGCCTGCCTGTACCTGTCAGCTGCTTCAGGAGACCCCTGGGCCAACCAAGCCCGAAAGGCCTCCTTCTTCAGCTTGACAGCTTGCCTCACCCCTGGTGTCCACCACCGGGTTCTCGGGTTGCCGCCACGACAGGCACCGATGACCTTCTGACCACAGCTCCTAGCGGCCGCGTCCACAATAGAGGCTTTGAACATGATCCACTCGGATTCCATGTCCCCAACCTCCCTCGGGATGTGTGAGAAGTCCTTCCGGAGGTGGGAGTTGAAGACCTCCCGGACAGGATCCTCCGCCAGACGTTCCCAGTTCACCCTCACTACACGTTTGGGCTTGCCAGGTCTTTCTGGCCGACTCCCCCGCCATCTGATCCAACTCACCACCAGGTGGTGATCAGTTGACAGCTCTGCTCCTCTCTTCACCCGAGTGTCCAAAACATACGGCAGCAGATCAGATGATACGATTACGAAGTCGATCATTGATCTCCGGCCTAAGGTGTTCTGGTACCAGGTACACTTATGAACCACCTTATGTTCAAACATGGTGTTTGTTATGGACAAACTGTGGCTAGCACAGAAGTCCAACAACGAAACACCGCTCGGGTTCAGATCAGGCAAGCCGTTCCTCCCAATCACTCCCCGCCAGGTTTCTCTGTCGTTGCCCACGTGGGCATTGAAGTCTCACAGGAGAACTATGGAGTCGGCAGGCGGCGCCCTTTCCAAGACCCCTCCCACCGACTCCAAGAAGGCCGGATACTCCGAAATGCTGTTTGGTGCATAAGCACAAACAACAGTCAGAGCCTTACTCCCTGCAACTTGTAGGCGCAGGGAGGCGACCCTCTCGTTCTCCGGGGAAAACTCCAACACGGCGGCGCTCAGCCGGGGACTCGTGAGTATCCCCACTCCCGCCCGGCGCCTCTCACCGTGGGCGACTCCAGAAAAGAACAAAGTCCAACCCTTCTCCAGGAGTTTAGTTCCAGAGCCAGCGCTGTGCGTGGAGGTGAGCCCAACTATATCTAGCTGGTATCGCTCCACCTCCCTCACCAGCTCCGGCTCCTTCCCCGCTAGCGAGGTGACGTTCCACGTCCCTAGAGCTAGTCTATGTCGCCGGCGATCAGCTCGCCCAGGCCCCCCGCCCGGCCCGCCGCCCGGTCTACACAGCACCCGCCCCCGATGTCTGTCCCTGCGGGTGGTGGGTCCACAGGGTGGCTGCACCATGATGTTTCTTCGGGCTGAGCCCGACCGGGCCCCATGGGCGAAAGCCCTGTCAAAGTCGATTAAATGAAGTATGTGCTGATAACACCATTTAACAAATTCAGAGTTTGATTTGAAGTGTTCTCACTGAGAAGTTAAACGGTAAAAGTATGTTTGGTAGAATAGATTAGCCTCCCAGTAATGTCTTCACTTTTACTACAGTTAAGGCTATAACTTCTTATTAAAGGTATAGCTGCATTCATAGATCTCTATAAACAAAGTTATAATGTTGAGCAACTATTCATTAGAGGTATGGGGGCGGCTGTGGTTCAGTGGTTAGCAACTCGGTCTTTCAATCAAAGGGTCGGTGGTTTGATCCCCGGCTCCGGCAGTGTGTGTCGTTGTGTCCTTGAGCAAGACACTTAACCCTAATTGCTCACCGTTGCTGTGTCTACGGTCTACTGTATAGCATGTAAGGCACTTTGGATAAAAGCGTCAGCTAAATGCAATGTAAAATGGCTCCAATGAGACCTTGCTTTTCTGTACTAAAACCCTCTCTAACTTTGTTCGGCTTCACTTTATCAAAGTCAACCTTTGCAGAGAGAATGTCCACAGAAGAGGTTTAGACCTCAGAGCTGTATCATTCCAAAGAATTATCCTGAAAGTACTTTTCTTCTAGTTGGACCTGAAACCTTTTCATTTCTGCTGTGTGTCATCTTCATTTACTCTTAACCAGTAACATATAGACTGATATTTACACATCTGAACAAAATCTCACATGTGTAGCCTTTTATTATAACACCCAAATTATTCAAATAGCCCTAGTGGTTGCAGATATACACCCTTTTTAGTTTGGGTATGCAAATTTCGAGCAGAGGCCTACAACTAGGTTGGATTTTCAAAAGGTTGATGCATTATATGGAATTATTGATATTCTAAATGTGTTTGAATCCCATTGTTATTACAGTCAAGATCAATGTTAAATAAAGCGATTTGCTAATTAATTGAATTCATTATTTAGGTGAATAGGTGTCACGTGCACATTGACAAGAGGTTAAAAACACAGAAGAGGGGGGAAGAGTAAATCATGCCTTCCCGTTGTTTGACTCTGCAAAGATAACACTTAATGAGAAAAGTCTATCTACAGGATAATACACATTTGAAAGCAATACTGAATGGCTGAAAGTCTTACTGCATAATGTTCCATTATATTTCAATATTTGGAATTGTCACCTAGTGCCTGAATTTAGTGTATTTCTTAACATAAATAACAACTTTTCCATCATAGATTGATGTGGAAAAATTCACCACAATGCAGGAAATGAACTGTTCCAGACCCCTCTTGATATGTGTCCCTTAAGCTGACCTACCACCTTGGTAAAATGCAGCCTTAAAATAGATAAATTACTCTCAAAGTGAATAAATAAATATTCCAGAAAGCTTTGGTCATAAGTCTTATATTGGATGCCTATATAGGTCACTAAAGCAAAGCCAGTTCTTCCACAGAAAAAAAAAACATCATCATAAGATGAGTACAAGCGGAATGGATTTATTATCATGAACCAAACAAAACAAACAACACATTTAAAGAAAATAGTGTCCATCTTCAGGTGAGGCGGTGTTATCAACAATAGGCAAGATGTCTGCAGTCAGAATTACAGCCCTCATTGAAACCAAGTTTTTCAATTCTCCGAGCTTTTCAATCTTGCAGACCGTTATTGTAAAACATAACACAGCTCATTGTGCATATTTCCTCATATGAGCACCCGGCCCTCCATATAGCTGCATCCGCCTGTCCTGCTCTTATAAACAAAAGGGTTCCATGCATTCAGCTCCTCATAAACACTTTTCTTATTGCTTTGCCCCAAGAAAATCAGATCCTGCCACTAATTTATTCATATATCCCCATTTCTCAGTGGCCTGGCATGGAAAACAGAGGAGAAGGGAGGACAAGAAAAAGCTGTTTTTTATTTTCCTTTTGAAGGCTGCCCATTAAAAATAAATGGCCCTCTGATTCGGTGAAAAGAAGGCTGGGATTGGGATTGTCTCCCAGATGGAGATGTGCAGAGGGAGGCCTTAACGGGTTGGAGTTAAATATATTCTCTTCTCCCTCTCTGTCTATTTTAGGTGTTTCTGGAAAAGAGCATATGCGCTCTGCAAACCCTTTCTGGTAAAGGTTTAAAAAATATATATTTGCTTAGTGACAGGTCACATTAAAATCTCTAACAATTACATGTTTGCATTGTCAGTGACATGCTAGTATATCAGAGAGTGAAAATCTCCACAACTTTGTGCTTTGATTCTTTAGTTTTCACTCCTTCCTAGACACGACTTCATCTCCACTTCAGGGGGGAAATGCTGAACACAGTTGCAAATGAAAAATAGTACAATATTTAAGTTTTCTGGAAGCAGGAAAGCTAGACAAATAACTGACTAAACAAAAATATTTTAATCCATTTATTTCCTTCTGCTCTGCCTGACTTTTGGCAGGTGCAGCATCAACAAAGACCTACAGTACATTGAAACATAACACAGGGAATGATTCTGTCTGAAAGTATTTTTTTCAGCAAGTCCTCAAGTGTCAAAAGATGTCTGTAGTGACTCCCTCATAATGTCAACACTTGTCTGTGCCTTCCGAAGCCATTACAAATAATGGTTTTAGGATGTTACACAATATGGTTAAAGGTGTGGTTGGGTTTAGGCAACTACAAAAAAAAGCGATGTAAAAAGCATTGTCGACTTCAAACAGCTGGGTGCTTGTCTACGGCATGCTATACACATCTGGAGGCCGGTAGCCACAAAGGCTATTACGGTTGTGAAGTCCTTAATTCTACCAGTGTTCATGAACAATTGAGTACACTATGAATGTCTTCTAGGAGGGATTTTATGAATATGTGCGCAGCTATCCTCATATTTAAACAATACTATATATCCCAGATGAAGCAGTTTGGATTTCCAATGTGGCAGGAAAACAAGTCATTCAAACTAGTTCTGGAGCATCCCGAGTCCTTTGTGGACTTTTGTCTTCAAGTTTACAATATTCACCACTTGGTTAAGGTTTGGGTCTTGGTTAAAAGAAATAGAAATTGACAGCTGCTTTGAAATGGGAAACAAAAAGCAGATCCTTTGATAAAGTATGTTGTGTTGGCCCAACCATCCACCATGAGTTTACATTTTAAAGTTCTTTATCGATATGTGCACAACAATTACAGAGAAGCATTCTTGAAAAATGAAAATCGTAGACGTCGGGTTATTGAAATGTTAATTTCAATATGTATAAAAATTAAAATATCCATGTAAAAATGTACGTTTTATGTGTCTGTAAAATAACGTTATCTTGATTTGTCCTTTGCTCTAGTCATAATTACAATTGTACATAACTATATGTTGTTTTGAAACTGATAAGACTAAAGCTGTTTGTGGGGCGGCGGCGTGGTTAAGCGCAGCTGCAGGAGAGGGGAGAGAAGGGCGGCTCAGGGAACAGGTGCGGACAATGAGGGCAACGAGCCGCACCTGTGCTGAGGGGTGTGTGTGTGTGTGTGTGTGTACGTGTGCGCGTGTCTGTGTGTATGCAGGCGGCCTGGGGAGAAGGACCTTAAAAGGACACCAGAGGAGACGGGAGCGCTGGAATGGCGGAAGCGGAAGTAGAGAGCGCACGGCCAGGACGAAGTGTTTTGTTGTTGCACGGGAGGGTGAGGGACGTGAATAAAAGTCCTGATAAGCATACGCTCCGAGTCTGTGATCCTTGGGGATACGGGGCACGAGGCAGAACCACACGACAGTGGCGCCCAACATGGGGCAGGTGCGTCCCCAGGTGGACAAGACGGCAGCGATTGCGGCCTGCCCGCCGCCCAAGTCCAAAAAAGCGGTGAGGCAGTTCTTGGGGCTGGCGGGCTACTACAGACGGTTTATTCCCGGCTTCGCGGAGCTGACTAGCCCCTTGACCGATCTCACCCGTAAAGGTGCTTCAGATCCGGTCCAGTGGACGGAGCGGTGCCAGCGGGCGTTCGAGGCGGTCAAGCAAATCCTCTGCGGGGAGCCGCTACTCCATACTCCTAACTTCTCTCTCCCCTTTGTTTTGCAGACTGACGCGTCGGACAGAGGGGTGGGGGCCGTTTTGTCCCAGGAGGTGGAGGGGGTCGACCGACCCATAGTCTACATCAGCCGCAAGCTGTCGGAGCGGGAGGGCCGGTACAGCACCGTCGAAAAGGAGTGCTTGGCGATTCGGTGGGCGGTCGACTCCCTGCGCTACTACCTCCTGGGGCGCCAGTTCACCCTCTGTTCGGACCACGCCCCGCTCCAATGGCTCAACCGCATGAAGGATACCAACGCCCGGATCACCCGGTGGTATCTGGCTATGCAGCCCTTTCATTTCACGGTGGTTCATAGGCCGGGGACGCAGATGGTTGTGGCTGACTTTCTCTCCCGCTCCGGGGGGGCGGGGGGGGAGTTGGTTAGGCCGGTGGCTCCCCGGCCTAAGTCGGGCGGTGGGGGTATGTGGGGCGGCGGCGTGGTTAAGCGCAGCTGCAGGAGAGGGGAGAGAAGGGCGGCTCAGGGAACAGGTGCGGACAATGAGGGCAACGAGCCGCACCTGTGCTGAGGGGTGTGTGTGTGTGTGTGTGTGTACGTGTGCGCGTGTCTGTGTGTATGCAGGCGGCCTGGGGAGAAGGACCTTAAAAGGACACCAGAGGAGACGGGAGCGCTGGAATGGCGGAAGCGGAAGTAGAGAGCGCACGGCCAGGACGAAGTGTTTTGTTGTTGCACGGGAGGGTGAGGGACGTGAATAAAAGTCCTGATAAGCATACGCTCCGAGTCTGTGATCCTTGGGGATACGGGGCACGAGGCAGAACCACACGACACTGTTGTTCTTCCTTTAATTTTCAAGACCGATTTGAGGGCATGCTTCCAAAGTGCTTTCATAAATTATCCATGTTACAAAGATAATTCATGAACATTTTCTGATCTGTCATCTCTATGTTAATGGATTGGTACAGACATTTTACTATATATATATATATATATATATATACATACATGCATCCATGCATATACAGTTAGGTCCATAAATATTTGGACATTGACACATTTTTCATTATTTTGGCTCTGTACACCACAACAATGGAGTTGAAATGAAAAAATCAAGATGTGCTTTAAGTGCAGACTTTCAGCTTTAATTTGAGGGTATTTACATCCAAATCAGGTGAACGGTGTAGGAATTACAACAAATTCAAATGTGGCCACCCTCTTTTTAAGGGACCAAAAGTAATTGGACAAATTAATATAATTATAAATCTAATTGTCACTTTTAATACTTTGTTGAAAATCCTTTGCAGTCAATGACAGCCTGAAGTCTGGATTCCATAGACATCACCAGACGCTGGGTTTCGTCCCTGGTGATGCTCTGCCAGGCCTCTACTGCAACCGTCTTCAGTTCCTGCTGGTTCTTGGGGCATTTTCCCTTCAGTTTTGTCTTCAGCAAGTGAAATGCATGCTCAATTGGATTCAGGTCAGGTGATTGACTTGGCCATTGCAGAACATTCCACTTCTTTGCCTTAAAAAACTCCTTGGTTGCTTTCGCAGTATGCTTCGGGTCATTGTCCATCTGCACTGTGAAGCGCCGTCCAATGAGTTCTGAAGCATTTGGCTGAATATGAGCAGATAATATTGCCCGAAACACTTCTGAATTCATCCTGCTACTTTTGTCAGCAGTCACATCATCAATAAATACGAGGGAACCAGTTCCATTGGCAGCCATACATGCCCACGCCATAACACTACCTCCACCATGCTTCACTGATGAGGTGGTATGCTTTGGATCATGAGCAGTTCCTTTCCTTCTCCATACTCTTCTCTTCCCATCATTCTGGTACAAGTTTATCTTCGTCTCATCTGTCCATAGGATGTTCTTCCAGAACTGTACAGGCTCTTTTAGATGTTTTTTGGCAAACTCTAATCTGGTCTTCCTGTTTTTGAGGCTCACCAATGGTTTACATCTTGTGGTGAACCCTCTGTATTTACTCTGGTGAAGTCTTCACTTGATTTTCGACTTTGACACAGATACACCTACCTCCTGGAGAGTGTTCTTGATCTGGCCAACTGTTGTGAAGGGGTTTTTCTTCACCAGGGAAATGATTCTTCTGTCATCCACCACAGTTGTCTTCTGTGGTCTTCCAGGTCTTTTGGTGTAGCTGAGCTCACCAGTGCGTTCTTTCTTCTTAAGAATGTACCAAACAGTTGATTTGGCCACACCTAATGTGTCTGCTATCTCTCTGATGGTTTTGTTTTGATTTTTCAGCCTAATGATGGCTTGCTTCACTGATAGTGACAGCTCTTTGGACTTAATATTGAAAGTTGACCGCAACAGATTCCAAACACAAATACCACACCTGAAATGAACCCAAGACCCTTTTATCTACTCCTTGTAAATGAAATATCGAGGGAATTACACACACCTGACCTTGAAACAGCTGAGCAGCCAATTGTCCAATTACTTTTGGTCCCTTAAAAAGAGGGTGGCCACATTTGAATTTGTTGTAATTCCTACACCATTCACCTGATTTGGATGTAAATACCCTCAAATTAAAGCTGAAAGTCTGCACTTAAAGCACATAATGAAAAATGTGTCAATGTCCAAATATTTATGGACATAACTGTATGCATACATGCATACATACATACATACATGCATACATATACATACATACATAAATACCTTAATGTTAATTTCTATGCAGATGATAGAATATTTCATGTCGCTTGGACATTGTCAGTTTGCGATTGCAGTTTTCCAGGGATCATTTATCAACAGTAGACCTGCCAGGGTGATCAGCAGAGGAGACGGCTAGCGGCGAGTCACCTGAGACGGCACCCACCTGTCACACAAAGCAGCCACGACCTTAATAATGGATCACTTGTAATATAATTTAAACTCGTGAGTTATATAAAAATGTGCCTTCTGTACAGTTCTCTTGAACAGGGAAACCAAATACGTTTGTTGAATCAGACTACAAAACATTTTGGGTGTAAACTTGGCCACTTTAACATGGGCGTCAATGTTTGTTAAAAATGTTCAGCTGCTTAGTTTTTTCTCTGCGCTCTTCTCAATGGTTTGAAGCGAAAAACTTTTTGACATACTTGCTGCTCTAATATGATTAATTTGAATCATAAGCCGATATACTTGCTCATGTTGACAGGTAAAATGTGCTCAAACTACTCAACCGCCCTGATGGTGCAGATAACCTGAGCTTTTGAGTGGTAAAATCTTAATGTGTAATAACTTTAACTTTGATTTGTTATGAATATAATAATAATACTTTAGTTTTTTTTTGTGGACCGTCTCAGCATAATGATCTCCACCACGGGCATTCAAATAGTTTTTATGATGCACAGTGAAAATAAAAACACTAAACGTACATCCTTCTATTATTCCTCTCGGAAACACCCTCTATTATTATTAATGCATAATGTGGTCTATATAGCACGAACATGTGCGCTCCTAAATGTTGACACACACACACAAGCATTTAGACACTATAATAACAATGGTATGCTGCTTTAAGGCCTTATTTGTAGCTATGAATAATTCATATATTTTGAAGATTTAATGATGTGTGCATCATGGTGGATGGAGTTGGTCCTGAGCCCTGCCTGCATCTGGACTGCAGCAGAATGCCTAACAAGACTGGTGGGCTGAGGATACCGCTGTCTCGATATGTGTGTGTCTGTGCATGTGTGCTTGTGTGTGTTGTGCGAGGGTGTAGTCCAAAGATCACAGGGTTGTTTATCGTTCCTCCTGTTAGAAATGCAAAAGTCTGTATAATGTATAAGCCTCAGCGATAATTACACCCCATTTCAGTTGCAAAGGAAATAACTCTCTAAATCCTGAAAACAATCTTTAACACCCTCAGAGAAAAGTGTTTACATCAAACGGTGTTGATAATGCCACGCTGAGACTCATTTCCAAAAGGTTAAACTCGTGTTTGTCCCTCACAAGCTCAATAAAGATGATGCAAGGGCAAATCATGCAGAGAAGAAAACCACATTCAAGAGTTTGATATAGTGTTGTAGTGTTCTTCCTCTATCTATCTAAAGCTCTATTTGAGGGGAACTTACACTCATTGCAACAGCAGAAATGCTTTAAATGTCTGTTCACTCTCTGGACTGGCAGCAGAAACCAGGATAGAATGCATTGTGCCTATAACTGGATTTGCCCTGAATTTGCATGAGCCTTTTCTACACTACATTAGGTAGAAAGTGGAGGAGACCTAATAATGTAAGCCCCTACTTTAACGACAGTGATGAGCTAAGTTCAGCCATTACCCTTGAGAAATCTTCTTTGTTACCTTTAGAGAGTCTGCTGAGCAGGCATGCCCTTCTTCACTTCCTGCCACAAGAGTAAAAAACTTTGACTGGTGTTTTTTTTTCTCTCACTTCTTTGTCATTTTCCACCTTTTATTAGACAGATGATAGCGTAAAGGCAGACTGTACATGAAGAGTGGGGGGGTGGATGACATGCAACAAAGGTCCCAAGGCCATATGCATATGTATATTGTGGGGCAGGGGCGTGGTGAGGCGCGGCTGCAGGGAGGGAGAGGGAAGGGCGGCTCAGGGAACAGGTGCGGGGAATAGGGGAATGAGCGGCACCTGTGACTGATGAGCGGCACCTGTGTGTGTGTGTGGGTGTGTGCGTGGGTGTGCGTGTGTGCGAGCAGGAATAAGAAGGCGGGCCAGAGTGACAGCGGGGAGAATGAGAGCGGAACGAAGCCCGACGACAGCGAGCACGAGCACAAGAGCACAATAAAAGCAAACTAAAAACTCACGCTACGTCTCTGTCCTGTGAATCCCGCGACCCGGACGTCGAACCCTGCCACATATATATATGCTATAACTTAAAGTACGTAACAAACACTTATTTTAACCCAAACCGTGATCTTTTCCTAAACGTAACCATGTGTTCACACGGTTAGACACGTTTTTTAAGACTTAAATACTTGACTCTCATAACATGTGGTTCGGTGTGGAGTTTGCCCTGTCTGAGGCGTAAACTGTTGCATTTCGGGAGCCTGACAAATAAACAATACCAATGTGATATGCTCTGTAGCAAGGTTCACGCTTCCCGGGGCAGTCTCTGACCGCGTAGCACAGATCACTCGGAGAGGAGGCTTGGTTAAGAGGTTTTATTGACATGTATCACTTCTATGCCACTCGCTAGCTCTCGTCGCGCGCCCCTGCTGCTGCTACTGAAGGAGTGGATCTGGTCTGCCTTTGTTGTTGAGGTTGAAAGGAGTGATGAAGTTTACTGTCTTTAGACTACAGAGCTTGTGTTTGTGACATTACATTACATTACATTTCATTTAGCTGACGCTTTTATCCAAAGCGACTTACAATAAGTGCATTCCACCGTGAGTACAAACAAGAAGCAGAACAACAAGAATCTATAAATTTCGTCAAAAAGTTCAACTACAAAGTGCCATCAGAAAGAGCCATTCCAGTGCCACTAAAGTGCTACTTCCTTTATTCAAGATATAGTCGGAAAAGATATGTTTTTAGTTTGCGACGGAAGATGTAGAGACTTTCTGCAGTCCTGGTGTCAATGGGGAGCTCATTCCACCATCGAGGAGCCAGGACAGCAAACAGTCGAGACTTTGTTGAGTGTTTAGCTCTCAGTGACGGAGCTACAAGCCGATTGGCAGAAGCCGAGCGGAGCACACGAGCTGGGGTGTACTGTTTTACCATGTCCTGGATGTAGACTGGACCAGATCTGTTCGTTGCACGGTACGCCAGTACCAGTGTTTTGAAGCGGATGCGGGCGGCCACCGGTAACCAGTGAAGGTCGCGGAGGAGCATGACATGTTTTGCACTCTGCTTTGTTCGTTCTTATAGCAAAGAAAATGTTGCCACCCAGTGTGCTTTGTTTCCGTACGTGTGAAGTGTATACATCCTAAACATTCTCTTCTTGGGCAATTTTCTTTTCCCACCAAGTGCAAGATGGATTTCGCAATAATTTACAATAAACACCGGGAACTTGATCGCTCCTGGCGCAGAGGGTGCCAATACAGGCATGGAAGGATGCTCATGTGTCAGAAACTCACCTTTTGAACTTAAATGGTTCAACAAAAGAAATCCCAGAAAAATTACTGACAGCTGCCTTACACACATGCTTCATTACATTACATTGAACTGACGCTTCTATCCAAAGCGACTTACATGCTTTACTGTAGACACAGCAACGATGAGCAATTAGGGTTAAGTGTCTTGCTCAAGGACACATCGACATGGACTAGCGGAGCCGGGGATCGAACCACCGATCCTATGATTGAAAGACATACCTGCTAATCACTGATCCACAGTTGCCGTAGAAGGGCAAATTATGCGCAGACAGCAACCTAGAAATGGACCTTATTATTGATATAATTCGCAGAAGCAGACAGTGGTGCTAGCGTAATACCAGAAAGACAGCATTATTTACCAGGAGTCACGTTCTTTGTGCCGATAGGATTTGTGTTCTTACTGGTCGAAGCCCTTCTGTCTTCATCAGTCAACATGTCAATGGAGGTGATGAGAATGGGACCAAAATATCTGTTGTATCAATGGAGTCAGTTGTTTTAACAGACTTTGCTCATCGTGAAATCGACAGAATTAAGAAGCTAATCCCAGCCGTTGATTGAATGTAATGGAAACTAATGAGATCCAGAGATGCGCTTATCTTTATTCACTGTGTGTAATCTTAACTTAATGCTTAATAATTGCGTCATTACATGCCATCTGTTATTGCTAATGGAAATCAAGAGGGGCTTCAGAATTCTTTGCTGAAATCATTCACACTATAACGAACCGCCATGTAATTCCCCCCAAAAGCCCTCACTAGATGCAGCTCTTTTCAGATAGGATTAGTTTAGCAGGTAGAGAGAGGTGAGGGTGATGTAATCATTACCAGAGCGTGTCGGCAATTTCGGTTCCCTCTGAATCTGCCGTGGCAGTCATTTTTATGGGCTGCTCAGGCCCGCGCCGATTAAATGCCTGTCCCCTCTTACCCTCTGTATGATATCCGGAGAAAATAACCTGAGTCCAGCGCTGACATCCCTGAGATTATTGCCAAATATTGGGTCATTTCTTTTGGGAAAGCGCTCCCTCTCTATGGCGGTGTACCATCTGCTCGGATTGCAATTGGCGGCAGGGCTCAGGCCAAAGAGAGAGCTGGTCCAAAGTCTCGACTCTGGTTTGGCTGGGACCTTTCTCTGCGTGGCATGTCCAAGTGGACATTTGATGTCCTGGGATGGCAGCCGACGTTGTGTCTAAGTCCAAAAGTATTACACACAGCTGATAAAACAATGTGTTTGTGCACATATGTGACAAAACACATGAAAAGGGAAATTTAATATTTGTCACGCCTCTTTGTGGATTTTAATGCCTGCAGACAGCAATTTGATCAAGATAAATTCAAAGCTTTTTAGATGTTCGAATCTATTTGATCTCGCAATGCACAATGTACTGAATGCTCAGTAAACGGATACGCTCGTTCTTATAAATTACCATTACTTGCCATCTTCTCACTCAAATTCCAGTTGTCATGGAGAGACCCAGAAGAGACCCAACAAATGGTCGCGGACAGCTTCATGCCTGTCAGCCAAAGATGTAATTATTCCACTTACACAGCATACTGCCGCTGTTGTAATTGAACTCATAATAGACGATAACTGTCGGAGAGGCCTTCCTGTCACGCATTAAGATCAGATAAATGCAGTGAGAGACAGGCAGCGCTGAGGAGGTTGGCGTCGTTCATCGGTGTCTCTTCTGGGAGGTCCGGCGTCAGCAGCGGCCTAATTATAATCATTCTCCTTCTTTCAGACAGTATAATAGAGTTATTTTAGTGAGCAGGTGTATCAAAATGCATTAAATGTATACATATATCTTTAACGTCCCCTGTCCTGTATGTCAGAAGTTGTTATGTTCTTTTTGTCGACTTTTTTGGTCTTCTGCAGATTGTTAAATTGCTTTACAGCACAATGAGAAACGGTGAAAGGCTGTTTTATTGGACTTACAGTACAAACTAAGCCAAAGAGCTCGTAGTAACTGGAGGTGGAAATGGAGGTCGGAAAAATCATTCTCATCGTTTATTGATCCTCCAGAGAGACAAAGACGAAAACAAGTCACAGGGACTAAAAAGGAAGATAGTGGCAACATCTTCTTTGGGACAGGAAGCAATGGCGATCTTGAAAAGGTGACATGAGATTACACTGGCAAGAGACCACATGAGACTTGGCCTTCATTACGCCTCAAGGTGTCTCACGGGTTTTGCAGTTATGATACATACGAGGATGTGTTGTAGATATGGCCGGTCCCCGGGGACAAAAGCGGTAGTGTTTCTGAGGACCAGAGTCCCTCTAGAAAATCTCTTATTTTACCGCTGCAGGGTCTGACAGTATGCCCTGCTCGGTCCTGGTTCTGGTTTTCCCATGTTTCTCTTCCCTCCAGCTGGCTTGTCAAACATATTTTGAAAATACTTGGAACCAGGATTTAAGTCATTTTCTTATTTAAATATTGTGACGTCCAAAGTCAACACAGTAATGTCAGTGTCCCACTGTGTCGGAGACAGTTTGGGATTGTCCCTGTGTTTTCACACCACTTTGTGTACCACTTCTTGTTGCGTTATAGATTATGGAAAATGTAATGCTTGATTGGAGCACTGACCCCCACTGAGCTCAAACTACAGAACTGTAATACATATTAGAGAGGAAATACGGTTATTCCACCCGGTGTTTTATCATAAAATCCAGTTATCATTTGGCGTTTATATTATTAAGCTATAGACAGTTCTCCCAGGTAATATAAGGGCTTATTTACCCAGAGCAGTGTGCACACCGGGAGGCGCGGGGGTACTCGGGATAATTATTTGACTTTCTGAGTTTACACTGTTTATTGAAGATTATGAGTTTGAGAGAGCAAACACTCCGTGCAAGGTCCCTGCCGCCGCCGTCCTCCTGATCGCCTATCCACATTCACTGCGTGAAAACGCACTTCTGCATTCCCGAGTTGTTATATTCACTCTGTAAGACTGCATTTTCAAAGTGTGTGTGTGTCTGCAGGGGTGTGGGAGTAGTTTAATTAACATACGTACGAGGAGCAGACATTTGTCATTCATTAGCACAGACTCCCCGCAATCCCAGAGGAATCAGACCGTGGTGGCTCATTGGATGTAATTTGATTTTCACACTGTTGAATATACATCTATTCATCTTTTAAACTCACAAGTAACAGGCGTAATTCATCTGTGTCACTTGTATTCACATTAAATTACTGGCATGATTATCACAACTGCTTATATTGCAAATATTGCCATTGATGAAATATCTCTCATAGCCTAAGTGACAGGTACACTAAAGTGATGAGTGCTCACCTCAGAGACATCACAGTGAGATAGTAATTTCTTCTATGACTCATATATTTCACTTATGTGAAATCATTTGTTTCTACATTTGCAACATAGACTAACATTTGGAAAGAGATGATTAGATATACAGGGTTTTTTTCCCCGTGAAAGTTGTAAAATGCACAAATAGATAAATCCAGAGTTATTTTCCTCAGCAGTGATGAGGCCTGGGAGGCGGGGTAAAAATAAATGCTAATGCGCTTGCGCAATGAGGAAGATCCAGGTAATTATATTCACGGAAGTCTTTTGTATCATGCACCACAGCAGGATTGCTGAATACAGTTATTGTTATGCATCTATGCATTAAAGCCAACTTATCATCATACAATGGTTTGTATATGTTACGAAAAATACTCATCAAAGTCCAACACCCAGTGTCAATTTCTGCTCTTTAAGTGCATACCGTTTTTTAAATGAACTTCCATCTTCTCAGGACACAACCTTGTTAAGTTTAGAAAGATATTGTAAATTGGGTGAAAAATAACTACGGAAATGGGTTTACTTAAGAACAGCAGTTACGCAAAACAAAAAATATCAGCATTGACTTCTTGTTTCACACGACACAGAAATCGGTCTCTTGGATGAAAGACCCTTATTTTGTTCAGCCCTCCCACCCTGTGTGGGTTTAAACTTCCTGGTTCATGAACACGTGAATTGCATACAAATTGATTTCGTGGAATATCTAGGTATTACAGCACATGTATGTTTTTAGTCATAGCCATGAAAATTGTATGAGATGATCCTGTTTAAGCAGTTTATTCTACTTCCATATTAACACAACGCAATGTAAAAACTCTATGAGTCACACGCTGCCCAAGTGGCCTAAAGAGGTCAGGAGCATGCTTGTTTGAATATTTGACAACTCTATTCAAAAAAATGTTAACTGGGTAAAATACAAAAAATAAATAATATTAAAATTCTTCCTAATTACTGAGGCATTTCTTGCCTCATTTTATGTGCATTTTGTGAACTTGCCCTCACTGCCCATTAACTTCTGACCCTAGTGATCAGTCATTAAACAGCATTTATTTCAGAAGATTTAAAAACCGAACAGGACAACATTTTAAAGGATCAGATCACCGTATCCAAACAGATCATTAAGAGCGAGAAGTAAGATAATTGGCGTCCGACAACCTTAAAGGATGACATTCAAAAGCTCACAGCAGCACTAATCTGTTTTTTTTTATATTGAAAATGGGTCGTCAGACTATGCTCACTGTGAAAGGTTTGTTTTATGATGAAGAGTGGGGAGATGGACCCAAATGCAGAAGACTGCAGCTGGAATTCAAACATTCACGGTTTGGTACTGGCAAGGCCAACCTGAACTACACACGATGAATCCAGGGACTGAAGTGAAAACCGGGACTTAAATGCAAACTAATCTGACGAGCGGATGACATGCAGGTGGAGATATGGGTGGAGAAGCTTAGGTGAAGGGGGAAGGAGGTGAGTAGGCGGGAGAACAGGCAGGGAGATGAACGAAATAGCCTTCTAAAAATAACTTTAAAAAATGAATAAACAAAATGGGTGGTTTAAGATTAAACATGTAATTTGAACAGCTAAAAATTATGTGTTTTTATCAGGAATATTCAGCATCCAATGTATTATGCATCATAACGTTTTATCCTCTGCCCTTTGCTATCGATAATTTTTTTAAATATATATTAATAATATTTTATTTTCTAAGAGGTGAAAACAGTCAAAGAAAAAAAAAACTCCACAGCAGTAGTAATGTGTCATGCTTATATGTCTAAAAGTAAGTATCAGATCAGGAATAAAAGAATCAAGAACATAAATACAAAAGCACCAGCACCACAAACAGTATTTGTACAAAACTTGATTAAATGTACTTTGTTGCTCTCCACCTCTGATCAAATGTTCCCAGAACAAATAAAGGGGGCAAACTGCTTTTCTCTGCAGGATGCAGTCATAAAAAAGACCATTTCTCATTGGCTATGGGTATTGACTGTGTAGGCCTGCCTTCACACATGATCTATAGCAATTTATAATGTCTGCACAGCCAAATTCTCATTTAGTTTGGCTTTGAAAGAAACACAAGGTTGTAATTACAATGGTTGCATTGATTGATATCCCCTCTGGCCCATCAATGGATGACTAATCCTTGGTTACGGCACATGCTCTGCTCAAAGAATCGATCGGGGTGCATGGAAGTGATGAAAAAAAATATCTGGCCGTTATCAGAGAAATTAATTAGAGGACAATAACATGGGGTGTAACGAGCTCCTGGATTTTCCAGACATCTTATATTGATTGAGTCGAAACAGAAATAGCAAGAGAGGAAAAGATAAATAAACAAAAATCATGCATCAACAATTGCTATATTCTGCTAAAAATGAAGTAGATGTACACAAAGTAAAGCTTGATATATGTAAATTTACTGTACGTAGCGCCTTGCTTTCAGCCCATTTCCCTCTTGTGGACGGATTCATAATGATTTGTATCCAGAGGTGATCATACAGGGCAGTACCTCCAGATAAAACCTATGTGGCAGGTTTGTTGTATTCAAACAAGGAAGTTTTATTTATAACTGGGTAGAAAAAGATGCGTTCTATTTTGGCTCCCGTGTAGCATCCCTCTTGAGTTGATCATCTAATCCCCACCTCCTCCCCCTTTGATACACCACTCCTGCCTGTCTCTGTGACTGAGGCCGACACCGGCGGAGGGCCAGATGGCGCGGGATACACTTGTTTCGCTGTCGCACGGCTGTTATTTATATGCCACAGAGGCAGCAGCAGCGGGCCCCCTCAACGAAAGCTTTTGTTTTTACGACGCTTGAGGAGGGGAAAGGAAGAGACGGGCGAGGGATGAACGGGAGACAAAAACAAATGTCCCTATTAGATTATCACCTCAGCCCCTGTGGAAGAACTCTCTCCCCCTGTCTTTGTGTGCGTGTGTGTGTGTGTTTGTGTGTGTGTGTGTGTGTGTGTGTGTGTGTGTGTGTGTGTGATAGCGCTGCCGGCGTGGGCGTGTGCCCCCCTGCTGCCGGGAACAGAAAACAGCGGTCTGATATCTCAATATCACTGGTATTAGCGCAAGAAAGAGGCCATGGATCATTTTAATGCTGCCTCGTGTACAGGAAGCCCCGAGTAGCGGATCGATGATACATGTCCCCCAGCCACCCATGACAACAACCAGCAAAACACACACATATCGCACAACCGGGCCCCACGTTCCTGCCTTTTTACTCTGCCGCACACACACACACACACACACCTCCCCTACCCACTCAATAAACTGTGAGAAAAAGCAATATCTCTCTTGAAGGCAGAGGAATATGATTAAAGCTTTTGCACTGCTGTTATCATCCCATGAGCCGTTAACAGCGAGCAAAAATGAAGCAAAGTGAATTACCTCCAGCTGTCACCGTGTAGCCTGCAGACCCAGAGTCAAGGGCTTGCAATGTTCAAAGCATTGTTGAAGCTTATAATGAGAGGTAGAAGACGAGAAAAGCACATTGTGCCTTTTGTAAGAGAAACCATGTTATTGTGGCGACGAAGCTTCTGCCATTGTTTTGATTCCATCGAGAAGTTACAGAGAAAATACTGTAAAGCCGTTTATTGTGCCAGCATAGAGTGAAAGCATCTTGACATTGAATAGTAGACTGCACAAATCATAATTTCTCAAATTATAATAATCACCTCCATTGTGCTTTTTCTTGATCACTGTTGAGTTGCTGTCAATAACACTTCTTGAGCAGATAATGCTCCCTCCCATTCCTGGTACGCTTTTAATTTGAAAAGAGGAAGCAGACCTTGCAAGGTAATCCAGACATCCCTCTCTCAAGCAACATTTTCCTACTGAGGGATCCTAAGATGTTCCCAAGCCAGATGTGATGTATTATCACGCTCACTTCTGGGTCTACTTTTGGTCTCCTACCAGTTTGTACAGGCCTGGAAAACCTGCAAAAGGCCCAGGAGGTTTCCTGATCAGATGGCCAAGGTGGTTTACCTTGACCGGCTCCTTACGACGCAAAGGAACTTTGCTCTGAGCTCCCTCTGGATGTCGAAGCTCCTGACTACTTCTGAGCCCAGCCACCCTACGGAGGAAAGTCTGATGTACGGTGTATTGGCGCACAAAAAAAAGGCGAGCAGGTCTGGATCCTGGAAGGCGCTCGAGGTGAATCTGTGATTCGTTCTTGGTGTGGCAACTCCCTTGAGACCAATTTGCCTTGGGAGACCCTTGCACATTGATGTTCTACATAAATCAAATTGCCTTGCAATATATATCCTCTGATTTGTTATTGTATTCAGCCATGCTGACAGTTTTGGTAGTATTTGTCCAGGTGGTGAGAAATACCTTTGTACATTCTGCGATCATTCATGTATAATGGAGGTGAATGGCATTTCATTTGGGGTGATCCCATTAATCAAAAGCACATTTGATTAATTCAATGGCATTTTCTTGCTGTGTCCCAACAATACAATTATGGCAGAAACTCACAAATGAGAGTATCTAAAAAAATCTTGTCAAATAAAACCAAAGGTATTGCCTGATAGTCGTGCTTTTCTTTGGGTGGAGTCGACCAAACCTTTAATTTATATTATCTCTTCTAGTGAGGTTTTTGCCAGGACAGGTTTTCCCTTTGACTGACTGTCATCATCCAGGGTGTGGGGTTAACAATAAAACGGGGAGATCTGTTAGTAAAGGATAGTGTACATTATGTTTCCTGTTATCACACTGAGATATCTATATCTGTCATGCCTCCTGTAGTGTTTTGAGTTGTTAAATTTCGTGTGAAAGAAAAAAAGACATCAATGCCAGGGGAAACAGATAGTAATTTCCTCTTTTGGACACATCCTTTATCTGATCTAGCTATTTCCAAAGTGCACTTTTATGTGTTGGGCTGGAAATGTTGCAGAGAGAAAGACGGGATATAAACACTGTCATTAGAAAATGTTAGCTCTGTTGCTTGGAAAGCCGAGGATTTTGCAATCCTTCAAAGATAACATTACGGCTCACCCTCAAATGAAACATCATCATCTCTGGCTGCTGCTACGCTAATCGGTAGCAGCAGCAATGGGGTGAGAGGCGACCCAGAGAAGAAGAGAGAGAAAACGAGATAGAAGGAATGAGGAGTTAAGTGTGAGTAGGAGACTGATTGCAGCCGCCTGTCTGATCCCTGTCGGTTTCCCCCCTTTGATTGCAGCTCTGTCGGCGCGTGCCTTAGACCGCCTTTTTTCAAGTCAACGGACGACATAATGGTTTGCTCTGTGATCAGTGCTGAAATGTAGGTGTCTTGTTAAACCTCAGGAATGGATGAAAAGTTGTGCGTAGGCAGAAACCAATACAACGGCGCGAGCTCCCGTGTGAATGGAAAGGCAGTGTGTTTATAAATTAGGACAGAGACTCATTTTGTGCCAGACTGACAATTAAAGATGCCTTGGGATTCGCTCAGTGATAACATCCATCTCCTCTTTAACACCCATTAAACCGGAGCAATCATCTAGATTGACACAATGAGTGCTTACGAAAAAGAAAAGAAAAAGATTATAGGACATCATTATTTGACTTAGTTTATTTGACTTTGGTCACTAATCTTCCATAATCTAGTTTTCTCAAAGGAAAGACCATGTGCCTGTCTCAAATCCCCAGTGCATTGTATTACTCAACAGGATTTAAGACGGTTGTTTGATGAGAGTTGGCCGTGTGCGGTTTGAAATACATGTGCACTAACGAACTGTATCCATTAAATTAGTGTTAATCACACTGATACGAGGCATTCCCGTTGAAATTGTGACTTGGAAGTGTATCTGAAGGCTATTTACAAGTTGGAAACTTGCAATAATGATAACGATGCAACATGAACATGACAAGGTACCTGTTTTTAACTAACGAGGTACCCGTTAGTTAAAAAAGGGTTAGGGTTGTTACCGCATTACTCCTTAGCTTCACATCTGGTTCCCTTGTACGTACACATGTGCTTCGTACTGTATAAATAATTACACTGTGAATCTGGGGGGATTCCGCTGCACATTGCGGGCCGTAATGCAAAGCATTACCAAATATAATTTACCCAAAACATTGCTATCAAACATTAGAGGATTAGCAGGCATAAAAACTACTTTAAAAAAGATTACAAAAGAAAAGTCTCAGTCCATGTCTCCCCTCTCCCACCATGAAGTCTTTTCAACACCTTTTCCAATTTATAACTACAAAACAGATTGTCACTGCCTTCTGATATCACGATCGTCAGCAAAATATTGTTGGTCAAAAGCAACATATATTACAAAATTATTCATAAGGCAATTTGGGATGCTTCACATCAATGAAAATTTCGGCCACGGAGACGTTCGAGCATGGATGTGTCAGAATGAACATATGCGTCCACACGTGACACCTCAATGCTTGATCAAATAGTGATCGGATATAATTAATGTTTTGTTTTGTTGTATTTTGCAGTTTCCAGTATGTAGTTTTTTGATGCCTTACTTTTCTTTAGCACTGCAGCCAAGTTCTTGCATAACCCCCCTTTCTCAAACTGTTGGCGATTACCTCAAATACGGCTTCATTTCTGGAACTGCTCTTGCTTTCACAGTAAAGTCGGACCACAAGCCACTTGACGGTGTCTAACCATGGGGGTCACATAAGCAGTTGTAAATCGGTTTATAAACCAATTTAATTTCCTATAAACTCTCCATAATACAAATCCCCTATTATCTTTGCTGTTTACTCTGCCTCCCTGCAGTATTAGTAGATTTTGTTGAAGAATAGCCACTAACAAAGCTCCGTTTTTTCCACGATACTTTTCAAGACTCCTATCAACTGAAAGCGAAAATGAAACAGGCATGTGAAAGTACAAACAGGGACACAGGAGCAAAACTAAGCTATAAACCACAGAGGTTTAGTTAGAAGCTACAAAAAGTACTGAGAACTGAACACGTAGAGACTTTAAAGTCTTCCTCTCTGGAAAGAACAGAACAACTCGGTGTGCTAAGGTAGGTAATGAAAAGGCATGGTTTGACTTGACATGGTCAAAAGTGCCGAAAGAAAAGCCTTTTAAATCTAATATTTACATATTAACAAGGGAGTAAATTACTTTGTGTAATGTGAAAGGTGTTGCTTGTGGTGAGAAACGTGGTAGATGCCTGAAATAAGGTCTGTGGTTAATCCAAGCTTCAGAGATTTTAATGTTTTGTTCTTCATTTTGAAGCTTTAAAAAAAAAACCGTTGCTAACAAGTGACTGAATGACTCCAAAATGCCATCCCGTCGAACACTAGTCCAACTTTATCTCCATATTGGGGACATGAAGTTTTGGTTTTACGGCCATCAACGTTACTGGTTGGGTTCAGCGACAAAGCTCCATTGACACTCACTGTGACTCACTGTCAAGCACCGAAAAAGATAACAGCTTTAAAGCTGAGGAAAAGCCCTTATCATGTTTAAAAGAAACTAATTTTTCCTGTTTTTAGACAGCTGCAGGTCTCCTGTGTCAATATGCTCTACACCACAATCTGAGGTTCTGTGGCAATGCACAGTGGTAGTAAAAAAACAGACCTTACTTTTAAGTGTTTGACCGAGCAAGCATTACTTTTCATATACGTTTTCGTCTGGTAAGGGATCTTACGGAGCTCGTACAGCAGCAGCTTTTCATCAATGTGCAATTTTAAGCTTATGTAAAGTTGAAATGATGCAATTATAACAGTGGAAATGAAACTGAGTTTTACATTAATATGAAAATCAAAGCTGTTTCCATTTTGTGCTCTAAAGTATTCCAGCAGATTTCACACCTACTCTCTTTGCATGGAGCAAAACGTGAAACAAGCTGCCAACACCACCTTCAACAAAGAAGAGGTGTAAGACATAACACAAAGCGTCATGTTATGCATCGGACAAAGCTTATTCAAAAGGGCTAAAAGGTCATGTTTTACTGGACATTGTCAACTGGCAGTATGAGACCGACTGCAGCTGAGCAATTTTACCTTTTCATTTTTTTTGCTCTGCCTATGGGGATGGCATGTGGCTCGGGCCCGGAGGGTGGCCAGACGTAGGTGTTTATTTGGCAAGAAATGAGGTGACGCCTAAATAACATGGAGGTCAAGGGGTGGTGGGGGGCACTGAGCGGGGTTAAATGGTTGGCCTCCCCATTCGAGGAACCATGAACAGTGCTGCTTCATTGGGGGCTTGCTTTGGAAGCCGGTCCATCTGGAGACAGACTGGGAGGGAGAGGGAGAGAGAGAGAGACACACACACACAGAGAGAGAGAGAGAGAGAGAGAGAGAGAGAGAGAGAGAGAGAGAGAGAGAGAGAGAGAGGGATCAGAATAGCTAAAAGATGAACAGACCGACTGGAGCCAACACACACACACACACTAGCACAGAAACAAGCAGACAGAGATATGGAGAAGCTCACACTCAGATGATCACTGTTAAAGTCAAAGACATACACGTCCACACTCCAGACACATACAGCACTGACGCAAACACACAGATGCCGACAGATACGTCACCACTATCACACATACTGTCAGTTCTGCTGCATCTTTACACCGTTGTGCATTTTTTAATTTGTTGCTCAAGAGCCTTTTCCTAGTGTAATGGCAAATTCATAACTTGATTTAAAAATACGGTTTATAGCTTAGTGAATGGCTTTTTCTCATGGAACAAGACAGATGTGTTTCCGCTCCAATTTGTATGAATGTATGTGTATTTTAAGATGACGATAAGATAATGCAGCAAATATAAATACTGCATGAGTGTTACTGAGTGGTCATGATTGCATTGGATATGCAATCAAACTAAGTAAACATTTTGTGGTGGTACAGGGCACCACCACCAGGGGGTGCCATGTGAATCCTGGTCGCAACCTAAACATGTCTCTCTCTCTCCCCGTACAATCAGGCGGATGCTGGGCAGCCGGGAGGGGGACGCCAGCCGCTCGCAGCTGCAGCGCATTACATCGTCTACCCTGCCTGACTTGCGGTTTGCTTATGGGTCCCGTCACGAGTCCTGACAGAATCACCCGACCAAGAAGCATGGACCCAGCGAACCCGGCCTCCGTCCAGGAGGCCCTCAGCGCACAAGAGGCCCGCGTCGGGAGGCATGAGCAGATGTTGGAGCGGATCATGGAGGCGGTGGAGGGACTGAACTGGCGGATGGACCAGCAGGCCGCAGCAACACCAGCGCCGCCCAGCGCCCCGACTTTTCCGGTTGACGCAGCGCCGTCGGCTCCGCCTGTCGCCATCGCCGTCCAAGAACCACGGGTCCCGCTTCCAGAACCGTACGCCGGGGAACCTGGGGGGTGCGGCCGTTTCCTGGTGAACTGTGCGCTGGTGTTTGATCTACAGCCAGGTAGCTATGCGTCGGACCTGGCCCGCATCGCGTTTTGTATTAATTTGCTCCGCGGGAGGGCGGCCCAGTGGGCCACCGCTTTGTGGGACGGCCAGTCACCCGTGTTAGGTTCATTCACGGGGTTCTCCGAGGAGCTTCGGAGGGTCTTCGATCACCCTGTGCGCGGCCAAGACGCCCTGAATCGACGTGCTAGTGTCCCATGGCACCGCCACAACACTAGAGCAGCTAATTTCCTTAGCCATCCAAATTGACAACCCGCACTGCCACCGTCCCCGTCTGATCTGTCCGCCGTGCCGCCCGAGTACCATGACCTTGCTCAGGTTTTCAGTAAGGATCGGGCGCGCACGTTGCCTCCGCATCGTCCGTATGACTGCGCTATCGACCTGCTTCCGGGTGCCCCACTCCCTACCAGCCGCCTGTATAACATCTCCCGTCCCGAGCGGCTGGCAATGGAGGGGTACATTCAGGAGTGCCTGGGGGCCGGCCTGATCCGCCCGTCGTCCGCGCCGTTGGGCGGCGGTTTTTTTTTTGTAGAAAAGAAGGACAAGTCGCTTTGTCCGTGTATTGACTACCGCGGGTTGAACCAGATCACTGCCAAAAATAAGACTCCGTTGCCCTTGATCGACCCGTCGTTTGAACCCCTGTGTCGGGCTCGGGTTTTTTCCAAGCTTGACCTCCGGAACGCCTACCATCTGGTCCGGATTCGCGAGGGGGACGAATGGAAGACGGCGTTTAACACTCCGCTGGGGCAGTTCGAGTACCGGGTGATGCCGTTTGGCTTGACGAACGCTCCTGCCGTTTTCCAGTTGCTGATGAATGCGTTATTTCGGGACATGACGAGCAGCTTTGTGTTTATTTATCTTGACAACATTTAGATTTTTTCCCGGTCCCTCGCCGAGCACCGTCAGCACGTGCGGTTGGTTCTCCAGCGGCTGTTGGAGAACAAGCTATACGTGAAACCTGAAAATTGCGACTTTCACGTCCCCTCCGTCAGCTTTCTCGGGTTCATAATCGCGCAGGGCCAGTTGGAGCCCGACCCCGACAAAATTAGAGCGGTGGTGGACTGGCCGACGCCCGGCACGCGGAAAGAACTGCAGCGGTTCCTCGGGTTCGCGAACTTCTATCGTCGGTTTGTCAGGGACTACAGCAAGGTGGCCGCACCCCTCACGCAGCTGACTTCCACTAAGGCACCCTTCGGCTGGCCGCCCGAGGCTGAGGGTGCGTTCCGCCGGTTGAAGACTCTGTTCACCAGTGCCCACATCCTCCGGCACCCGGATTCGGCCCGTCAGTTCGTCGTGGAAGTGGACGCTTCGGAGGCCGGGGCAGGGGCCGTCCTGTCTCAGCGGGACCCGGCCACCCAAAAACTTCACCCCTGCGCCTTCCTCTCCAAGTGGCTGAGCGCGGCAGAGAGGAATTATGATGTGGGGAACCGAGAACTGTTGGCGGTCGTCCTCGCCCTGCAGGAATGGCGGCACTGGCTAGAGGGCAGCCAGCAGCCGTTCCTAATCTGGACTGACCATAAGAACTTGGCCTATCTTCGGGCGGCGCGGCGGCTGAACTCCCGGCAGGCTCGGTGGGCATTGTTCCTCAGCCGGTTCAATTATGTGTTGTCCTACCGCCCTGGGAGCCGGAACGGGAAGCCAGACGCTCTTTCCCGGGTTTTTTCTCCCCAGGATCCCCCGGACGCGGCCCCCATCATCCCGCCCGCCTGCGTAGTGAGGGCGGTGACGTGGGAGATCGAGACGGTGGTCCAGGAAGCTCAGCAGGATGACCCGATACTGGAGGGGGGGCCCGCGGACCGCCTGTTCGTCCCTGCGGCGGCCCGATCTCAGGTGCTCCAGTGGGGGCACTCGTCCACCCTGACGTGCCACCCGGGATCTCGACGGACCGCCTCCTTCATCCGCCAGCGGTTCTGGTGGCCAGGACTAGACAGGGACACACGGGAGTTTGTGGCGGCCTGTTCGATCTGCGCCCGGGGAAAGGCGTCCCACCAGCCCCCGGCGGGCCTGCTGCAGCCCCTGCCGATCCCTGGTAGGCCCTGGTCCCACATTGCAGTGGACTTCGTCACCGGGCTGCCTCCATCCGACGGGAACACCACCGTCCTAACCGTCATGGATCGCTTCTCCAAGGCCGTCCACTACGTTCCTCTCCCTAAGCTGCCTTCCACCTTGGAAACGGCGGACCTCCTGGTCCTGCACGTGTTTCGGCTGCACGGGATCCCGGTGGACGTTGTCTCGGACCGGGGGCCGCAATTTGCATCGCGGGTCTGCAAAGCCGTGGGGGCGACCGCCAGTCTGTCCTCCGGCTACCATCTACAGTCCAACGGTCAGACCGAGCGGGCCAACCAGGACCTGGGAACGGCGCTCCGGTGCGTCGCCGCTCAACACCCGGTGACCTGGAGCACCTTCCTGCCCTGGGTCGAGTACGCCCACAACTCCCTGTCTGCCTCTGCTACTGGTATGTCCCCATTCATGGTTTGCTCTGGGTTTCAGCCACCACTGTTTCCGGCCCAGGAGGGGGAGGTTGCGGTCCAGTCCGTGGAGGAACATCTCCGGCGGATTCGGGCAGTCTGGGACACGGCACGGGCAGCTCTCACCCGCTCCGCTGCCGCCAACAAGCGGCTGGCCGACCGACATCGCACCCCCGCTCCGGAATACAAGGTGGGACAGCGGGTGTGGTTGTCGTCACGGGACCTCCCCCTTCCAACGGAGTCCCGCAAACTGACCCCCAGGTACGTCGGTCCCTTCCCCATCGCCAAGCTTATTAACCCCTCCGCCGTCCGCCTGACCCTCCCAGCAGCGATGAAGGTCCACCCGACGTTCCACGTCTCCCTCCTGAAGCCGGTCTCGGAGAGCGAGCTCTGTCCTCCTGCTACTCCTCCCCCGGCCCCCCTGGTCATCGACGGACTGCCAGCTCACTCCGTCTCAAAGATCCTGGACGTCCGACGCCGGGGACGGGGGTTCCAGTACTTGGTGGATTGGGAGGGGTATGGCCCTGAGGAACGGACCTGGCTTCCCCGTCGGCAGATCCTGGGGCCCACTCTGTTCCAGGATTTCTACCAGGACCACCCGGGCAAGCCCGGTAAACCGCCAAAAGGCGGTCATTGAGGGGGGGTACTGTGGTGGTACAGGGCACCACCACCAGGGGGTGCCATGTGAATCCTGGTCACAACCTAAACATGTCTCTCTCTCTCCCCGTACAATCAGGCGGATGCTGGGCAGCCGGGAGGGGGACGCCAGCCGCTCGCAGCTGCAGCGCATTACATCGTCACGGCACAGCTAAGGGCGCTCTCCTCCCGGAAGGCCGGCGTCGGGTGATTGCCACGCTAAGCTTACGCCACGCCACGCAAACCCATCGATCACGAGCCACATACCTACGCCGACACGAGACAATCACGAGAGGCCGCCGAACGCCATGGCGGCTCCTGTGTCACGAGCCAAGCACCGGAACTACCGAGGCAGCGAACCACCTGAGGATTATTTGAGATCTCCTGTGCTGTGCATATAATTTATAATAAAGTCACGGTTACTGCACCAACTACCCTGCCTGACTTGGTTTGCTTTTGGGTCCCGTCACGAGTCCTGACACATTTATTTTTGTGGACATTATTTCATTGGATACTGCGCATTATTAAGTTGGGGGTATTGCAGTGCTCTGGGTAATGTAGGATATAAGCATATTTTAATTAATACGAATCTTCTTATCTAAATCCTTGCCCCAGTTTGTAACGTAGGCTCTCTGCAGTACATTCTAACCCTAATGGCTGAGGGTTATTCTTTTCACACTGACCTTCAAAGTCCATAAATATTTAAAACAATGTTTGTTTCTCCATAAAACGGTCACATGGGAATATTTGAGGCAACACACTGACTATAAGGGTTTTTCTTTATTCTTGCAATAATCAATATCTCCTGTGGACGGATCTATCAAGAAAAGCTTGATTCATTGCAGCTGTACTATTTAATATACATGATATTTAGATGTTCTCCTTGAATTAGTATTTTTGTTGACATTCTCCACTATTTTTAGAATAACTATCACGTTCAAGTCTCAAGAATATTTTGCACGAAAAGAAAAATTACCATCCAACTGCCTTTTTTGCATGTTTATGGAGAGGGCATGCAGTAGAGGTCCAATTTGAACACAGAGAGAACAAAGTCAGGTGAAAGTGAATACAAATATAAGTTATGAATACAAGATTGCCGAAAGTGCCAAGAGGAAGCTTTATGATTATAGGAACAGGAATTAAGAACAGATTTTACCAAAGATTTGATCCTCCATATACTTGCAATTGGTGACACAGATGCAAACTTACAAAGTGCAATGAAAGATTGTCACAGAATGGACCAAAACAAAGTGTGCGTGTGTGTGTGTGTGTGTGTGTGTGTGTGTGTGTGTGTGTGTGTGTGTGTGTGTGTGTGTGTGTGTGTGTGTGTGTGTGTGTGTGTGTGTGTGTGTGTGTGTGTGTGTGGGGAAGGGGGGGTCGGAGTTGCGGTGGCATGTTGCAGCAGATGGCTGATCTCTTCATCCTCATCCTCCTCCTCGTTCCTCTGCCACCTGTGGAGGAGGACACGCTCTTTCAGAAACTGTCCGCCCTCCTCGAAATCAAGGATGCAGGTCATTCATCATGAAGGGAGCAGGTCACCTCAAACTAAAGTTTCTTGTGCGAGCGCGCCATCGTTCTCACTCTGCACTCGTCAGGCCGAGTGAGTCTGAGAGTCACAATGACACCGATGGGAGTTTGTCTTTGCGGGCAAATTATCTCCCAGATCTTTAAACATCTTTACTCATGACACAAATCTTCCATTGAATTTACCTTTTCCCCCCAGACACATTGAAAGGGCTCTGTTTAGCAGGAATTACCCCTTTTTTATTATTATTCTGCCCTGGTATTTTGTCAATATAGACCTTTTTATTTAGTGTATTCGCTATGTCAGAAATTTCAGTTTCAAAAGTGATTTCTACAAAAATAAATCTGTGCAGAACCTGTAGGTGGTGACAGCCTTAATGTCGACATCCCAGTGTGCAGCGTCTCCTCTTCAATCTCTGTTCTTTTGTTTTAGAGCCGGCCGAAGCCACGCATCGGCTTCACTTCTCTCCGGCTGAGTTGACGTTGTGACAGGCCTTGAGAGGCAAGGATACGCAGTGTCCTTATTCTGTCACCTTCTGCCATTGGCTCTGACTGGCCCCAACACAAACATTCAAACCCCCTACAGCACAGCCAATAAATCACTGTCTTCGGATACAAAACAAGAGAAAGTTTGCTCAAGGAGCTCGGCGCAGACATTATCGGTGTTTGGTCCCGATCTATTTTGGTCCTCTCCTTTTCAGCCGCTGGGTGTCTGACATGAAAGGATGGATATATGCTTTTGTATCACACTGCGATGTTCTTTGCTGCATTAATGGTTATAAAAATAATAATAATTAAAATGATCTGGATTTGTGTGTCAGCTCCTTTTGGGCATTTCATTCCCAGATGCATGTTCTCACTTCGGAGGGGTGTCTCTGAACAATTATTCACATTAGGCACTTAGTCATTCATTGTTCATGGTGACCTTTTGTCACGTGACTTTGAGAGGAAAGTGACACTTCATATTCTATCTTCAGACTGTCGCTGGAGAGGCATTATGGCTGATGCATGTTCCCCTGGGTACATGTGTCCTCCTCAAAGAGCCATCCATTAATCTTTGAGAACTCCCTATCAATGCAAACCGTTCCCACATCATCGGCTCCCTCAATCAACCTCATAATATCTTCAGTGACAAATTGACAGAGCTGCAGAATGACCTTACGTCATTTCACATAGCAATGTATCCATGGATGAATTATGAGACAACGGGCCCCACTAGTTTCTTTGTGGTCGTTTTGCGTGTCTTTTTGGTCATTTCTGTGTCTCTTTGTAGATGTTTTGTGTCACTTTGAAGTAGTTTAGTGTCCCTATATAGTTGATTTGCGTCTCTTTGAAGTTGTTTTGTGTCCCTTTGTAGTTGTTTTGTGTCTCTTTGTAGTTGTTTTGTGTCTCTTTGTAGTTGTTTAGTGTTTCTTGTTGGTCGATTTACATCACTTTGTAGTTGTTTTGCATCTCTTAGTGGACATTTTGTGTATATTTGTGGCTGATTTGCATCTCATTGTGGCTGATTTGCCTCTCTTTGTAGTTGTTTTGCGTCCCTTTGTATTTCTTTGTGGCGGATTAACATCTTTTTGTTGGATTGTTTTTGATCTCTTTGGGATCAATTTGTATCTTTTGTTTTTTTGTCCCTTTTTAGTCATTTAATGGATCCTTGTGGGCAATTAGTTTTCTTTTTGAAGTTGCTTTGCATCTGTTTGTAGTTATTTTATGTCTCTTTGTGGTCGTTATTGGTCTCTTAGTGGTTGTTTTGTATCTATTTGTTGTTGTTTTGTGGTGATCCTATTGTGTCCCTCGTGTAATTAAGCATTCATTCTTTGTCATTTTTCGTTTCACATTTATTTGCAGTCCATTTGTGTTTTTGTGTCTATTTTCAGTTATTTTGCATCTCTTTGTAGTAATTTCTTGTCTTTGTGGTTGTTTTGTTTCATTTGTTTCATCATAGGCTTTTGGTTGACTTTCCAACAAGAAATGTTGTAACCACAATTGATAATCAATTCAAACCGAGTTTCTGGCCCTTGCCAGCTTGGGCCCCCTGAGTTGGTGCCTGCAGGTAATAAATCCATGACTGTATTCCACTGCACATGCTTGTTAAAAGGTCAGGAGGGAGGCTGTGATGTTTGAAGACACAGAATGAATGAGACCTGGCCGGCATACACCATCAAGGTGTCAATATAAAGCTCCTGTGCCATGACGGATATGGCTGAGTTAAAACAATGGTTGTCAGACGGCAATGATTGAAGGTGTTTGGTGCTCAAATGTCACTGAGAGAAAACCAGGGACTGGAAATGATTGCATAGGTAAAAATGAAAACTGATTGGATGGCAAAATAAAAAAACATTTTGTCAGCAAATCAAGCACTTTTATGCAAATCACTGCAAGCAATTTTTCATATATTCACACATCTGTCATCTCAGTCAGACATCAAACATGCAAAAAAAAAGGGTTTGCCATACCGCAAGGAGCCAAAGGCGATTATTTGCATAGAAAAAGGCCACATGGGATTGGCTGAAAGTGCTGCATAAACAAATGAGTCAGATCTGAGGCTTTCGAGTTGGACCTCAGCAAAAACAATTTCTCCGTACGAGATTGAAATTTGGACGCTAATGAGTCAATAGAATTTGTCAAGTAATTTCTCCCCCGAAATATTGAGCCTGTGTACAGCAGTGTCCGATAACTAGTTGGCTTTTTTTTTTGTTTTACTCATCTTACAATAAAGGTCAATGGGCTGTTTTATTGAGAGAGAATGATAATAGAGAGGCAAAGTAGTCGGTTGGGTGGGGAAGGCTTGTTTTTAGCTTTGGTAGGGACATTCATTGTGGTATGCACCATAGTGTGTGCGTGCACTTGCTCTATTTCTCTTTCATATGCACACACACACACACACACACACACACACACACACACACACAGAGATCATGACTCAGACTCGCACCTTTTTGTAAATTTTTTACAATGTATTGTATTAGTATAATCTGAGCCTAAAAGGAATATTTACCAATTATATATACAACTGTTTTTTCAAATGTGATGTACATCTTCAAATAAATGAAAAAATAACCAGTAACAGAATTTTCAAACATCACCTGAGATACTATGATGTAATGCGTCAACATCCACTAATATGCATAATACAAATACATGTACTCAAGTACATTTCTCAGGTACTTTTTTTTTTTTACTTTACTTTATACTATATATATAACTCCCTTACATCCCAGAGAGAGGGGTTGTGATTGTAGACAATGGTTAGCTAAATGTAACTTTGTACATTCCGACTTTACACACACACAAAAAAAATGCTCATAAGATACAGTAGTATGTGTAGATTAAATTGGCCAACAGTCGTGGTTTAAAGCCGTTAAAATGAGCTCTTCCTGACATAAGTATGAACAATCCAATAATGCAATGTGCAGTAACACAGGGGTAATTTTTCTGCCTACAGTTTTGAGTACTATTACTTTGAACACTTTAAGTATATTTTTCTAATAATACTTCTGTTGGTGTACTTAAGTTGCATTGAGAATGCAGGACTTGTATGACTGAAGTAAACACTGAAATTAAAACCCTGTGATGAGACTAAAAATGTTTGTAGTCCATGCACGTGCTCTGCGAATTAATTTCTGTTATACAATCAGTAATTACCTCGAGTTAACTGAGGTTAAGTGTTGAAACACTCTAGAATAATCAGTTGTTTTGTGAGGCATTCACAGCTATATGCTACAGTTCAGTCAGATAAAGTAACTGAGAAAAAAGATGGTCTCACTTAATAACTTGTGATACCACGCAAAGTATTGCTCCGTAGGGAGAGAAATGGAGGGCTTTGTGTGGCTGTGCTTCTCAGCTTTACAAACAGTTTGACACTCTCTAAGACCTAAACAACAATGTGAATTCTTAAATTGAGTGCTGCAACCTTTTAATCCTTTTACACTAGTGAATATTTAATGTGGAAGTAGAAAAAATATCCCATTTGCACTTGAAAAAGAAAAGGAAAACGAGAGCAGGATAAATGCAAATTTATTGAGGTCAGCTGGATTTTTCTTTTTCACTCTGGAGATATTTTCTGGTTTCTGGTAATAATTCTTCCCCGCTTTAAAGTGAAAACATTAGATAACCCAGGGGACCGGGGTGCCGGAGCTCACTCCATCTGGTTAACTCGGAGCCTTCACAGTTTGTTTTGTGTTGGAGAGAAAGAAAGCGACCCAGAGGGAGAGTGAAGAAAGGGTGGTGGTAGGAGGCCCGGGTCGAGTCCTCAAAGTGCCGGACTGTTCTACTTAAAAGATCTTTAAATAGGGTGATTCACTAGAAGGCCCGGCTCTCATCCGTCTCTGTTCTTGTTGAGGCACCATGGAATAAACCGGGGACTAAGCATCATGGGAAAGTGGGTTAAGGGTGTGGACAGCAGGGTGGACTTACCCAAATTGCCCACAGGGATCAATAACGTTTCTTCATCAGTGAATCATTGTCCTACAGAGCAACCGTACGGAAAAAATAAGCACACACATCTTAATAATTGACCGTCATGCATAAAACATAAGCGAAAGTCAAACCAATAAGATAATGGATGTTGTATGCACCGGAGCCCGGAGTTGCTTTGAATGCCGAATTCCCATTCATGTGGTTAGTGGACTCATTTACCTTCCGTCTGAATTCTTCAGGATTTCCCCGGTGCAGCTGATTGCCTCTAATTTCAGCCAAGCATCTGGGGAAGGGGATTCATTGTGGGACAAGAGCGGGGGCTGAGGGTCTGTGTATTGCCGCGCTGCCAGCTAAATGATCTCCAGTGGACGTCGGCTAAATGGCGACGGCGAGCGCTCCTCTATCTGAAGCTCATTACCCGCCTTTCCATTCCCCACAGACCTGGCTCAGCTTCACGTCGAGCACTCTCCTGCCAGGAGGAGGGTGATTACAACATTGATGCTCGACAAAAGCCCCCCCCCCCCCCCCCTTTGCTTTCCTTGCCGTTTCCTATCTTGTTCTCTGGTCCCCTTTCCCCCAACCCCCTTCTGTACCTCGCAGGCACTTTGGGCGAATCGTACTCCGTCTGATTTGTTTTTGTGTCCTGCCAATGATTACAACACTTAGAGACAGGCGAAGCCACGGACGGTACGATGGAGTGTTTGCTTGCTAGCAGACAAACAGGGAATAAGCAGAATTATGAATCATCACACCAGTCCAGACAAGCACAAGACAAGCACCAGACAAGCACAATAGCAGTAACAACAACACACACACACAAACTGTGTGGAAATCAAGAGCCGTTTTGAAAGTGAATCACGGGAGAGCTGCAGAATGGCAAGCAGATGGGATGAACAGAGATGTGCGCGCAGGGTTATCATCCATCCTGGGAGGAGCGGAGGCCTACGCGTTCCTCTGCCAGGGCTCGATGTACTCGAGACCCAGATGGGCAAAGATGTCCTTTTCAGTCGCGGCTGCCAGGAACTCATTCTAGAGAGAGAGAAACAGAGAGAGGACAAACAAACAGAAAGACTGTGACGTGTGCAGGAATGTGCAGGAATTCTGTCTCGGCTACACCGCTGCAAATCCGACAAATTCTCAAATTTTAGCTTCACTCGTCCTGAACGTGTTCAGGTTTTGCAGCCTTAGCAGTGCTTGTACTCGTATCTCCGCTGCAAGCTGTCAATATCATTTGGGGATTTCATTCACCCAGACTGTGCCAGGGCTCAAACGCTGTGCCGATTTACATTTGAACGCCCACCTCCCCTCCGACCCATAAACAGTCTAACCTTGCTCAAAGTGATTGCACTTCTCAGCAGACAAGTATTTTCCCTGACAAATCACGACAGGGGCTATTAACGGCTGGCCGTCTACCAGCGGCCATGTGATGGGTTATGTCTCCATAGGAGCAGTGACGAGAACTGACTCACCTTGAGAGCGAGACAACCTGGAGAGAGCGAGAGAGAGAGAGAGAGAGAGAGAGAGAGAGAGGGAGAGAGAGAAAGCTGTGATTCTGACACATTCTGCCTCCAAGTGTTAAACTGGACCTGACGCGGCTGCGAAGAGATGGCAGGGGAAAAAAACGCAAACGCGCCGGCTCGCGCTGCCAGCATGAAGGCAGACATAACTGAGTGCAACTAGTCGGCAGCCAGAAGAGAGAAAAACGCCACAAGGCACGTGTCCCAACATGCTGCCTTGTTATTTATAATGCAAATGACAGGTTAGCCATGCGGTGGGGAGGTTTGGGTGCATGCCGCATTAGGCTTTGTTCATATCGCAGATCTTCTTCACCACTATTTTTGGGAGTAAAAGTGAAAGTGAACAAATTACTATGGAAGTGTGGTACGTTTTACAATTCACCTTTTTAGTTTTTGGCTTCCAAATAAGTTTGAATCACCCAAGGGGTTTGCTTCAAGTCCAGGGAAAGTTAAATCTAACATTTATGTTTCAGCACATTAGACATGTTAGAAAATCATTGCTGAGAGCGTGTGAAAAGACTGAACTATACAGTACTGAGTTGGGGAGTTAAACCATTGTAGTATTTCACTGTACATATATACTATTATTACTATTATTACATCTATTTTGCAACCATCTCTGATTCAAATCTGTTCTGCAAATCCCCTAAATCTCTAAATTGTGCATCTCTGTCGTCATCACTTTATCGTAAGAGGCAAATCGGAAGCCATTTTGGATGTTGAGTTTTTGCATTTACGGTGGCTCTGAGTGGTCAAACAGCTCCGACAGACGCGGAAAAAAACAAAGATAATCGAACCTGTTCCGAAACTAAAAAGTTTTGGAGTCAATGTTTCAACATGATTGAAGGTCATATGTATTTACAAACAATTTGCGGATGAAAAACACAAACACACGAATTGGGGGTGCACAGGCCTTTTGCCCTATTTTTTACATTTTGACACATCTGCATCCTGAAAAGTCTCGCTACATCACTGTAATGAAGTAACCAGGTTCCAGTCAGCTTTCACCAGTAAGATCTCTTGAATGACATGTACACGGTAAAACTGATTCCTATAATGTGGTGTTGAGAATTAAAGAAACCTATAGGCAGGTTTCTCTCCCATGTATATGAGGAACAGTGTATTGTGATGGACATCAGAGAAGTTGCGAGAGTTTTAATGTGTGATGTCTGTTAGTTCAGTTTATCATTTTCCTCTTATACAAAAAGCCCGGCTGCCCTTTGAAATATTATTGCTCTTTGATAATAATAAAACAAAACTCTGTATTGTGAGTGAAACAGTATTATATTAGAGTGAAACCATCACGAGGCCCATTATGTGCTCCACAACTGCCTGTGTTTTTCATTGTGCTCATAACCCTGAACCCATTTATTGCACTCACCGCTCAAAACACAGATCGCTGCAATTTATGACGCGGCAGGCCGCACTGTATATAACTCGGAGGTGATAAAAAGTGGAGTTGGGGAGTGGTGAAAAGAAAGCAGGGAAGAAAGGAGAAAAGGCTGATGTGATTTGGAGCAAATCCACATTTCCAACAACACAGGACTTACAGGAGATCCAGCTGAAGGAGAGACACAGGGAACAGATGAGATTCTCAGCATTACCAATTTAGCCATTGTCCTGGATTAGGGCTGAAGTCCTCTCCACACTTCACTGTCCACTTTCCTCAATTCCTACAATCCTCACAAGCCCTCAGGGAGACGCTGCTTTATTTACTTAGCACACCAGAGTGAGATCAAAATCCACGAGCCTTATATATCTCTGAGTTCTCCCCTTCAGGCAAACGCAGGGGAACTATACTCCAAATGGCAAAAGCCGATCTATTTTTTTGGGTGTCTCAAAAGGAGCTTAGAGTTTAAGAACAGAGCGGCGGTTAATTAGACGGAGAGGTTATCTGTCGGAGACACAGAGGTTCTCAGTGACTGGCACGCCATCAGCACCGCGCGCCAGCATGGAAGCCGCGTGTGTTACGGCAAGCCAGTGTCCTTGACTTAATAAGCCGCTAATCAGCTACATGTTTCTCTGTCCGCCGCGTAATGACATCCCTCGTGGACGTGGACACATATCAGTTCCTCTGAAAAACATCTGCCCCTTCTCTGCTGCCCGTCATCCTCTCTCTGCCACCGGGCCCACTGCTTGATGGATGGGGCTGATGGACATGGCTGCCTGCCCGGCTCTGGCCCGACTCAACTGACACATCAAAGAGAGGAGGAGGAGGAAGGGAGACGAAGGGAAAAACCTGGATCGCTGTTCAACACTATCCTGCCAGCGAGCACTTGAAGGACAGAAACACGGAGGAAAGCTAAATCACGACTCAAACGAGCATAACCACTCAAATTATACTAGAAAGAGGCAAAATAAATTTTTCTGCTTCTGATTTCAGCTTGGTTTTTATTTTTAAGTTGTTGTTGTTTTTTAGCACCATTTTCAGAACTACCACGCATGGCTGTGTCTGTTTGAAATGATTTGATTGAATATCCGTTCACCAATCTCATCAAATTAACTTTCTAAAGGAACATGGTGAACATATGTGCTCGTACAGCGAGTCTCAATAGAATGAATAAACATTACAAAGGAAAACTTGCTTTGTGCTTGTTAAGATGAAGTTCCTGCACCTGTTGACCAAAGCCGATGTCTTATGAAACGTGGGCAATGTCTGGAGGACCAGGTCTATACATTGTCAGGAGTTGCCACCTAACACAGGGGTGTCAAACTCATTCTCACCGCGGGCCACATCCGCATCATGGTTGCCCTCAAAGGGCCGGTTGGTTGTAACTGTAACACTGTATACCTTTAACTAGTACCGAACATATTGTTAAATAACTGTCTTTGTATTGTTTATTCAAGTGTAACAATATTGTACATGCATTTATTTATATATATATATATATATATTTATATATATATATATATATATATAAATAAATAAACCCACATTACTCAAAGATCAAACTTAAAACAGAAGAAAATAACAAAGATCAAACAATCGTTGTTATATTAACTTTGTTCAAAGCTTTTTTTGTCACAGTTGAGAAGGACATAACTAGCCAATAATAACATGCATGTGGTCTGGGGCAGTGGTTCTCAACTGTTCTGGCTGCACCATCACCCCTGAATGACCCGAGATCCAAAGCAAGGAACATGTTCAACTTCTCAAATGGATTTAATGAAAAGATGGTGCAGTTTGAGCCTGAAATGGTACAGAATCTCACATGCCAACACAAAAAAACTAGTTTGAAATATTCACTTTTACACTCAATTAAAAACCCTTAAGAACATCTTAAGGACACAAGGTAATACAACACACATGATAAGTTTATAACTTCAGCCTTTTTTAACAGACTCAGCAGTGCTTTCATGCACAAACATAATAAAAAGGTCTGGAATGAAGTGAACTATCACAAATAGTGCGTGTGTGCAAGTAAAGTGTGCAAGTAAAGTGTGTTGTGAACGCAGCACTGTGTGAATAGACGCACTCTGCTGCATTCAAAATTCCCTTCAAAATAAAAGCACACGATTTTTATATTGCCCATGCAAAGGTCCGCAACCCACTGAAAACGGGTACGCGACCAACCGAAAACGGGTCCGCGACTGACTGAAAACGGGTCCGCGACGAACCGAAAGCGCCTTTCAAGCCGTCGCGGGCCACATAAAATGACGTGGCGGGCCAGATGTCGCCAGATGGGCCTTGAGTTTGACACATGTGACCTAACAAATGCCGCACGCAACAGGAGATTGTCTGTGTTAGTCTTGTCCTCACCCATTGGAAATACTTTAGTTTGGTGAAATCGTATGCTCAGCTCTACTGACACAATCAGATATTAAGCAAACTGTGTGCACTTGGGTCAAAATGATGGTTGACGTGAACTTCAATCGATTTCATTTCTGATAGTTTGGCACTGTGGATGGCTAAAATAAATACTACAATACCCATGAGCCTCAGCCACTGTTGCTATGCAGTATCAAAACCAGTTAGATCAGGCATGAAGCAGAGAAAAACCTTTTCAAAATTGTAAACAATATGGTGTTCAAATGTGGATAAACTCATCCTTAATCTGAAAGTAACCTGATTTAAGCTGCTGAGTTTTAAGATTAGTAAAGCACATTGGGAGTCATAGTTGAATTATCTTCTTTCATATTTATGTGAAGACAAATCTGCTGTTTGACTTTTTAATCAACAAACGAGATATTGCCCACAGTTCCACAGTCTGTAATCTTTTAATGCCGCAAACAGGAGACTTTCATCACATGAATAATCTCACATAAACAGTGCTAATGTACGAAGACAGTATGAGGCAGACAGAGGTATCTTTAGAAACACAAGAAAAGGAAAGAAGGCTGCAAAGAAAGCCAAGCTAAAGGTCATGAGGAAAGTATGCAAACACAACCTGAATTCCATGCAAATCCGCTTCCAGCTACTCTCTGCTAGTAAAATGTATCCGAACAAAAGCCTCAGTAAGTGTGCAGGCGTCTCACTTTCTGCTCAGCCACAGAAGCAATGGCTGCATATCAAGAACTCGAGTATTGAGGTCAGACTGAATGGCAGATGCACAAAAAGCTTTTAAAATCAGTTTCAACATGTTATATTTTCACTGCCACTTTATGTTTGAGGACATTCTACCTTTATATGACGAGACCAAGGTACACGTCCATCAGAGAAGGCACACGCGAAGGCTGAAAGAAATGTGATTTTTTTTTTTTTTACACGGCATATCAGCTTATCAAATCAGCCAATCTCCAGTTTTTTTTTATTTGGACCTTCTTCTTCTCACTGACAAGTTAGAAATGGATTGCTTTATTGCCAAGAGATCAAGAGGGAAAATCCTTTGATTGCCTTTAAGTTAATTTGTCTTTATTGCAGCACACTGGAAAAGGCTGACAGGAGCAAAAAAAAGTGTGAAGTCGATTATGCCCCTGTGTCTTCCTGCTGCAACGATCCGCCGTACACCCACACCTCCCCTGTGCTCCGGTCTGCGAGAGCTCGGATCACAGGACAGCCGGAGCAACCAGAGAGGGCACAGACACCTCACTAATCACACCAGCAATTAGTGCAAGCGTCATAAAGCAGTGCCGCCTATAAAACAGCCATTGAGTTTAGTGTTATCGTCATTACCTATCCGTCCCCGGCTTGCTAATCAGCCCGTGCACCGGGCAGAGAGGCAGACAAGGGGGGAAGGAGCACATAATGAATTCCTACTCAGAAAACAACGGGCCCCCCACTCGACGTCCCCGGCGTTATGGCTCTTTGCTCCCGCGGAGAAGTAAACATTAGCAAATCAAAAGTTATTTAGTTGATTAGGCTGCCGAAAGGTAATGGGCAGACACGGCAAAGAGTCTGAGAGAAGTGTAATAAAAGCTTGATGTTTTTCCAGCGTCCTTGTGATGTTGCCAAAGTAGAACTTCTGAATGCATGTTTTCATTTGCACATCATTGCCATTGAATGAAAGGAAGTTGAATGAAGCGATGGCTGGCCATGACGTAGTCCTTCAGTGTGTTGCCATGCCTGCTCCAACCGTGGCACTCGTGATGAATGCCAAGGGAGATGTAGTTCAATAGCACTTTAAAAGCTCCACACAATTCTTTTTGTTTGTGATACAATTTCGTTGCATTCATTCTGGCTGTTGAATAACATATACAGTACATCGGCCTTGAAATATTCATCCGAACAACAAAGTTTCTACTGATTTATTATTAAAATGTATACATAAAAAACAATCTTAAAAGTATTATCCATAATAATGTCAGCTCACTGATGCGATTGGTTGAACGTCTCACATTGCTGCAGCGACGTAGAAGTGTGTTGGGTGTGGTTACAGGTGCTTCAGAGAACATGTGTGTTTGACCCTTTGTCACATGGGTTACCCGAGTATGTTCTGTATATACAACATATTAATCATCTACTTTCTGCACATCCATAACTGCAGTAAAGATAAAAGCTACATGTATCGCACTCACTGGAGATAAATCACAACAGGGTCTAGCACTGTCGCCTCACAACAAGAGGGGCCAGGGGTCGATCCCCGACCACGGGCGGTCCTTCTGTGTGGAGTTTGTAAGTTCTCCCCGTGGCAGCGTGGGTTCCCTACGGGTTCTCCGGCATCCTCCCACAGTCCAAAGACATGCAGCTTAGATTAATTGGAGACGCCCGTAGGTGTGAATGTGAGCATGAATGATCGTCTGTCTCTATAAGTGTGCCTTGCGATGAAACTGACAACCTGTCCAGGGTGAACCCTGCCTTCGCCCAAGTCAGCTGGGATCAGCTCCATTGCCACCGTAACCCTGAATAGGATAAGGGGTTTGGGTAATGGAATGGAATGGCAGAAACAGTAGATCCACCATTATTAGTTTTCTCCAAACTCCACAATACAAATGTAATGACAATGTATTAATTTTTCCAGAGAGGACAGGTACTAAAAAGTCTCTTTTCAAGTAAGGTTTTGGTGGACCCTGTGGACAAAGGTGGTAGTTTTTCTAAGAACCAGATTCCGTTTAAAAAAACTGTCCCTGCTCAGTCCTGGTTCAGGTTCGTCCGTGCCTCCCTTCCCTCCAGTGGGCCCAGCAATACGGCATGGGGCCTCCAGCAGCATGGTGCCCCACCGGAGTCTGAGAGGAAGGAGTTTCTGTGTGCCGTTAATGGTTTTGTCTTATTTTGTGGATGAACAGACCTGCATTAAGAATAGATGTATAGAAAAAGTAAATATTTTCCTCGATGGTCTTGTTTTCTTTTGTAGGTCATAAAGAAGTATCAGCATGAACCACTTAAAAGTTTCTTCCAAACTGGAATTACTATTCCTCCTGACACACAGCATGTCAGCTTGGACAATTGTCCTTGCAAAATGTTTGTTTGTTGTCCTCATCTTTTTAATTTTAATTTATTAGCCCATCATCTCCCTGAAGTTTGGAGGCATCCTGTGAACTTGTAAAGTGTGAGAACGACTGTCTGCCACAGTCGTACAAAGTCCCCTCTAATCTGTGGCGCCCGTAATTGTAGTTTGACTCTTCCTCATATGGACCTAAACAGAACGTTGTACTAATGATAACAATAAATTAACTTTCTCTGCTCCACTGAAGCCCATAAATAATTAATTGGTTTGTTGAGGAGGGGCTGGTTTTGCGTGACCAATTTGCTTCCTCCTCCAGACAGTGTGATCGGATGCTGCTGCCTCAGCACTCCTTTTCATTCTGCTCAATTAAAACGACACATTGGCAAAATATGAGCTTAGTTTAGGACTCATAACGACGTGTGTTTCTACCGTCATGAGCGAGGATCTTCGAAATTATTTGATCGGTCACAGCACTGGAGACTGGGGTGGCCGTGAATATGCTATTCTGCAAGGTTAGAAATGCAGGTTGTGATCAAACAACAATTCCAAAAGTACGTATTTTTTCTAGAGTTCTGAGACTTATTTGACAATAAAGTAAGTTGCAATTACTTATCTGTTTTGCTCTTAGTCTATACATGATCAAAACCAATTTAAAACTGTTTTTTTTTTTTGACTGAAAAAGTACTTTTGACTGAAGTCATTGGATGCATGAATTCCGTTTGATTCCGCAACTTCAGTGTTGGCGGTGGTGAGAGAAAACACGAACCAGCCAGCAGATTGTTCTATAAGGGCACTCAGGTATTTCTATTTCGGGGCATTGCTGGGCTTGATGCACATGGCTTTATTTTTTTGATGGCAGTCATTTTGTATTTTCGGAACTCCCTGTGATGGGGAATGACCCATTGGGGAGCCGAAGGTGCAATATAGTGTGTGTCAGTAATAATCAAGCGCCACTGGGTAATCCCTGGACTGTGAGAGAGATTTTGGCAGAGGAAGCGGCCCTTTTCTATATTTTTTTCACAGGTGTACAGATCAAAAAGATTCTAATGCTGCGTTCACACCAAAAACATTGCACATTTTTTTGCGCGAATAGATTACATGCAAAGTAAATGCACAGAGTCGAATGGTTGAGAACAACGAATGGCGCGTTGCGAAAAATTTAAATTGTCCGACTCTGGCAAAATAATTGCGTGACACTGAGTTGTGAAAGATGCTCCGCCCTTCACCACAGACGTCCTGCCGTTGCTGAATTAAACTGGCTACTGGTCCGCCTGAAGTAACGTTGGAAGCGGCAGTCATTCATGACGCAAAATATATAGTCGAGCGAGTAAACTCACACGAGCAAAATATCGCGACACTTATGGTGTGAACGGAGCATAAAACTTGTACTTTTTCATTCAAACTGCTTTCCTGGCTGTGCTTTGAACTATTATCATCCAACACAAGACTGCCAATGTGCGTCATGAGTTAAAAGGTTGGCAAATATCGTCCTTTTTCTTCTCTATCATTTAAGAGTTTCCTACATGGAGAAATGGTTCTCTTAGAAGCCAGGAACATGTTGGCAAATGTGCCTTCTCCTCCCACGGCAATTTAATTTAATGTACCTTCTATTTGCTATCTGTTTGGAGATGCTTTTGTGGCACAGAGTCTTTTGTGGTGTATGCTAGAGCAGACGGCTTTTAAAAGAGAAAAAAATAAGTGATCTGATTTTGTCATGAGTCATGTCAGGGCCCACACTGGCTAAATAATGTATTCCCCAAAATCACCCTCTGGTTCCAACACAGTGTCACCGGGGGTCACACAGAGACAAAAAAAATCAGTTGCCACATCCTGTTTGCCTGCGCCATTTACAAAAATAGCCGAAGCCTCTTATCGCTTTGTCTTCTCATATTTCATCCAAACAAACCACAGTTATTGGTTGTGCAAACAGAAATCGAGTCACCTCTGTGCCGGAGGGCTCTGATCAACAGACAGTGTTCAGAATAGCTCATTTATAACCGTTCATGAACTGGGAACAGGCTGAATAATCACCATATGACATCAACTGAAAACAGCGTTGCTAAAATGGATTAATAGAGGAAACATTTACATTTGCTTGTGGTTATCAATCATAGTGATCATTTGAATATTTTTGTTCATTCCAGCTCAAAGATTTGGAAGTCACTGACTGTCACGTTTATTGAAGTTATATTGACTAATTAAGAGTTAGTCTTCATCCCTGAGGCCTCAGAACCAAATAGCAGTTTGCCAAAACTTTACGTTTCTAACCTTTTTGCGCATTTTATAATCTAATAATCTGTTCTGATTTTCAGACAAAATTACTTTCGCAAAGACTGATCCTCTGAACAGTAATTAGATCACTACAGACTCAAACGGCTTGTAAGTAAATTTTTCCGTTTGGAAAGGGCCCTATGATGCTGAGTGCTCTGGACATTGTTGGACACTGTTAGGCAGTCTTGGCTGAGACGCCTCTCCAGTGTCACGTGATGGATGTGGACAGTGCCTGTGGAGAGTCAGACTAGGGTCATGGTTCTCTTCTTCTTATCTGGGTAGCACACTGCTCATCCTCACTGGGAACGTTTATTGCAGGGTGCATGAAAAAAAGGATCTGGCCGATTGTCTAAGCACAAATTTAGGAGGAGCAATGAGTCTTGACCGTGGAATAGTGGACCAGCTTTTTACCCTTGCAGGTTTGTTGAAGTGGTCATGTTTGTCAATCTACATGTGTTTCGTTGACTTGGAAAAAGCTTACAAACGTGTACCCTGGGGAGTTCTGGGAGGGGTACAATAGGAATTACCACAACTGAGAGATGTGTCCGTATACTCGGCACAAAGTCAAACACGTTTCCAGTGTGTGTTTTCCCTTGTCACCAATCCTGTTTGTGTCTCAGTTCTTTGATCCTCCAGAATGTAATGTAATGTAATGTAATGTAATGTAATGTGACCTTCAGCATGCAGTGGGGCGGTTTGCAGCCTAGTATGAGGCGGTTGGGATGAGAGTCAGTACCTCCACATCTGAGGCCATGGTTCTCAGCCGGAAAAGGGTTGATTGGTTGGGACTGGGTCAATGCCCCAAGCAAGGGAGATAATTTATCTTAGGTTCTTGCTCACAAATGAGGGAAAAATGGAGAGTTAGCTGGAGAGCCAGGTCTAGTGTTGCAGCAGTGTTGTACTGTCGCATTGTTGTGAAGAGGGAGCTGAGATGGGAAGGCAAAGCTCTTGAATTACCATTTCACCTACGTTCTGACCCTCATCTATGTTCATGAGCTTTGGGTAGTAAGAATGAAATCACGGATACAGGCAGCCAAAATGAGCTTCCTTCGCGGGGTGGCTGGCTCAGCTTTAGAGATAGGAGTAGGGATTATATATCTCTTCTGGCTTGGGAACGTCTCAGAGTTCCAAGGGAGGACTCTGATAGGATCCCTGGGGAGAGGGACGTCTGGAAAACCCTTCTAAGCATAAACCTAAAAGTAAGTTTTGTGCAGGCGCACTGATTGCTCTTATTGCCGGACGGGAGTAGAAAGATGCACCAAAAATAACAGAATAACTTCAAAATAAATAATAAGAACTGAGTTGTATGAGGATACATTGATTTTAGTAAGCCATTAATCAAGTAATCATCTGATCTGACAACAGAACTTAGTCACCAGTGAGGGGAGTCACTGATTCGTTCCATAACAGTGAAGATTCAGCGCAGTCAGTTCAGTTTAAAGGGTCTGTGTGAAAGACTTGTTCGTACACGAACTGAACATCTCGTGCAACATGAGCTATCTCCTTTTCCTGGTGTTCTACAGTGAGACCAGCCATGCCTTTTCGAGGGCATGGCGGCACTGAGACCACAAGATAAGCCTGAACCACCCCAATGATTGTTCAGTCGAGTGTCCCTGTAAATAAATCATGGCGCAAACTGAAACAGGAGCCCCGGACAGACGGGTGCCTGTACCACCGCTGTGTCAATTAATGTTACATGGCAAGCGGACACGGCTCAACACCAGGCCTTTTCCTGAAACCTTCTGCCGTTCACTTTCATCAATAATGGAGCAGAATCTGTCTCCTGAGTGAGCTGACACCCCCGGTTCAGCCCAATCCCCATGCAGCCCCCACCACCAACATCTCCGTCTCTCTCATTATATCGCCTTCTTTGTCCTCTCCTTCTTAGTTCACAGACTCAACTCATTTATTCTCTTTACACTGCAATTACAGAAAAACAGATTGCAGGTTGCGGGATTTGTGAGCGTCTCCTATTTCATTTTTAATTTTTTTGTGATGCAAAATGCAGGCTCAATAGCATCTATAAATACTTCCTATCCTTTATCTGTAGCCATTAAGCACTGGTAACAGGCACTGTGTTGGTGGATGGGAGGCTGTGGAAGTTGAGGCAGAGGTGCAGCGGGTGAGGTGGCGATGGTGAAACGGGTGACGGGGGAAAAGTGGGGGTGGTGAAATTCAAGTAAAGTGATTGAATGGATAATATCCATGCAATTATCTGGAATGTCTTTCTCTTCTTTTAGAAATGTTCCCTGGCCTAGCTGTGTCCATCACTCTTCTTTCCCCGCCTTAATTCCCTTTAATTTCAGTCTATTTTTCAACAGCTCCACATTCCCTCCTCTATCATTACCCCCCTTCTGCCAGGCAATGGCTGTCAATATGATTTATCATTGATGCTAACTGATGCAGTTGTCCCACTGTGAAGGCTGATTAGATGACCATCCTGCTGATACAGCCTCGTTGGGGATAACGGAATGGCGACAAAACCTTCCTGTCTCTTTCTGTGTCTTCACGTGTCACTCTATCTATCTATCTCTCCCCTGTTTTATTGCCATGACTGTTTGCTGTCCCTTAGCCCATTCTCACATCAAGCATCACATGCCAGCCTGTTAAAGCTGCACTCTGCAACACTTTCATGGTAAAATATAATTGTCCTGTCGACATAAATCACAAATTTACAGCAAAAAAACCTCACAAAAACGACCCTTTCCCCGCGATGTTTTAGATTTGCCCGATTGACCCCCAGAAAAACTGTGGCGGCAGGCATGAACAGAATCTTTGCCGACTACAGAAAGTGATGAATTGAAGTATAAGACTGAAGCACAAACTATCTGCCAAACAGGAGGGAGAAGCACTTCTTCTACAGAAAGTGGAATTCAGCACGTTTTTTCTCCTGCTTCATCCCTTTGCATCCATCCCGCTCTCACCAAATGACGCATGAATGACACAGCAATCTGCAATCTTGCATGTTATAACGACACATGTCTTGCTTTTTGATGGTCATTTGTACACTGTGTAGTCTGAACTGACCACAATACAGTGGTGGGCCATCAGGGCCAGCTAAGCCTTCTCTGCTGGCCTAAACAGAATCACAAAGTTATAGCTATTTTATAATTTTATTGTTTTTCACAAATACAGTACATGTATTATAATTATTTTTCCCTAATAGCTTATTTTCTCATCGCACAGCTCCTGTCTTCGTCAGTTGCTCTGCTTGCAGTGCTATTTGTTTTAAGGAGAGCTCTCATCCAATCAGATTTCACCTCTATGTCTCTATGGAAGAAGACGGTATCCTTGATCAAATCAGATCTTTAGTTTGACATGCTGGGTGTATTCTTTGACGTCAAGGGCAGTCATCGATGTGGCCCATGGACGTGTGATTGGTCACATGGCCAGCGTGACCATTAGCATGTGCTGTGATTGGTCAGTGAACCAGTGTGACTTACGTAGCTGCTAGCTAGTTAGTAAGAATAGTTCAGGCTGAAACATAAGAGAAGTTATGACATTTTTAATGTTTTACTTGGTGTAGTTTCTTTAACACTCAATGGCTGAAGGAGGAGGAGAAACAGACTTGGTGGTGGATTTACTGACAACGCAGACATTTTCAGCCCTAAAACGCATGGAAACTTGGGCTGTCACTGGCGTTCTAAGCCAAGAGAAGGATGTGGTACTGGCACATTTTTAACAAAGAGGCGGATGGACTGCCGTGCCGCGCCGTGTACGCAGCCGTAGCCCGTTACCCGGTATGTCTGATATGTAGCTATACGATTTCATTGGCACAGAAGGCCCAGGGAGAAAATGCACGGTCGGCCACTGCTGCAATATAAAGGCATTCACCTGAATATGTTTCGCTCTCAACAATTGATGTACTATGTGAGAGAGACCACTTATGGCGGTCAGGTGGGGAGGTGAATGGGTCAAATAACGTTCAAAACCGTGCAACAATGTCTTTCTTAAAACTATGTTAGTGATGTTTGTGACGTTAATTATTTTACTTAGATTAGGTAGGTATTGTAAGCTAAACCATGATGTTTTTGTAAAACCAATATAAGTGGTTATGTTGCCTGAAACCTGACTACATCCATCATCGAAGTTTTAGAGCCAAAACATGGCCGTGTAAAATTTGAATTTTAAAAATAAAGAAATAAAGACTATCATTACTGGAGTAAATTAGCCAGGAAACCAAATGCTGGTGAACCATTTATTAACTGGCTCCGTAACACTAAGCTACCTCTATCACTATGCTACATTATTGCATCAGCCCTTTACTTCACACTCCCCGATCATTCCCATTAAAGTCCCTTAATTATGTCTCTGACCTCTATGTGGAACCACCCAATCGCAAGGCAACTGTATTCTGAAATGAGAGTCCATATTTGCATTGTTCTCCTGTCATGGGGGCGTCACTACTTGGGTGGTTGGAGTGAACGGGCCTCTTGTTCACAGGAAGGGAGGACAAAAGAAGGGTTCTCGCACATTTGTTCTCATGAATATCTTGATGTTTTAATGACCTTGCCATCATGTAGAAAGACATGTACAGCTGATTTTAATTTTCAACTCCTCTCATGACCAACTACAACTCTTGCTTGATATTTGCTCAACCAAAATGTGACATTTAAGTTGTCTACTATAACAAATTCTAAGACTTTGTATCCATTCTTTGCCAAACTAAATATATATTTGTCAAAACAACAGTAGAGAACAAATCACGACTAGGGATTGATAAGAAAAACGTCGGAGCAGAACTAGACGTCGCTGCACACACCTTCACATTACACTCAACGAATGCTGTCACTGTATAATCCATCATACACACATGCTGATTTACCTGTCTGCAATCATTCCACTCGGCTTCCGTCTTATAGTCAGAGCCTTTCAAGACCAACTCGGGGACATAGCAGGGAAAATGTCCAAACTGGCGTGATCAAAGCAAATCCCTGAAGTGAAAAATTCCTTGAACCCCATTTTGACTGGCAGACGAAGAAGAAAAAGAAAACGGAAATGTGTGCAGGCTTTTATGGCGAACCAGCACCCCCGTCTTTGTAATGCTGAGTGGCAGCTCCCTCGGAGGAGAACAGGGTTCTTAATCAGAATAAATGCGAGAAGACACTCTGACCTGTTGCGCTGTTATGGCATTAACATGGACAGAGAGGCGACAGAGGCCCTCCAGTTGTGTAGAAGGTGATCCTGATTATAGTACCTGCACATGGACTGGAAGCAAATGAATCAGCGAGAGATAAAAACCTAGCCAAAGTGCAGCTATAAATGTTCAAACCAGGAGGTTTCCGACGTGTTCAGGGATTGTATGAGCATGAATGAAAGCAAGATTAAAAGAGTCTCTCTGCCTTTAAAACGCAGCATTTATAGTGTCCCCACGGAACTGCTTTCTTGGCTAGAATACAAAGACCTCATTTACACCTAGTAATACAATCTGGAGCTGGATATGCTATCCAGGTAATTAAAGATATGATGGTATTTGCTGTGATCTGCATTCCGTCTGTATTGATTAGATGCTATTTTGGGTGAAAAGGTGACAAAATACAAAGTACACACTGAACATTTTTCATTGCCATGGAACTTATAGTTTATCAATCTGGATTTTATTCTTTTCCAAGCTCTGCCTTAATACTTGGCACCTTTTGTTTTTCCCTCTGCCTGGCAGAAAAGGATCTTTTCCAGGGATGACCTACACATTGGATCGTGCCATGGTCGTTACAGTGAACAAGTGAAGAAACCAGTCCTTACTCCGTTCTATTCTCCCACATTGTCCAGATAAGGTTGTGTGATTAGTGCTCAGTGACCAGAAGAAAGAAACCAGTGTTCAGTGTCACTTTTGACTACCTTTTTGGCGCTGACATTTACTACCGACTCCGAATGGGACCGGGAGTGTCCCGCTGTTTCAAACCGAGCAAGTTCATCCCAAGGTGTGCAATGGGATTGACCTCAGGGGATTGTGGTGGCCGGGGTCAAATTGGTTGTTGTATCACATAACTGTGCTGTGATCTTATCGCACTTCTTATGCCCTGAGCCACGACATCTATCATGTTTATCTTCAAAGGGCAGCTACACACGTAACCAACATTTCGAAAAGAAAACCCCCTTGAAAAGCCAAGCAGCTCTATCATGTTGCTCTCCAGTATTGTGATAGTGGGATTCACGTTTGTGGCACACATGATCAAGTCCTTATTGACTAGATCTGGCTTTAAGCATAGTCACAGTAATCCTTTCCTTAGTAGTGTATGGAAATTGCACATGTTGTTGCATGTATCTGATGATGTAAAATAACACACAGTAACACATTTGCAAATAGTAAATAATGAAAATACAAGTAAATGATGATAAAACCTCACAATTAGCTTTAGTAGGACACAAATTGTTTTGTGCCACCAGGCCTCACCGAAGCAGAGATCAGGCCACCATTAACAAGTTTCATGGTGGCCCCGAGGCTTGTTTTGCGAAACTGGAAGAGCCCACATACGGCCACGCTCAAAGAATGGCTCAAACTCATGACAGAGACAGTGGCCTTTGAAAATGCCAGCGTCAAGACCATTCCAAGCATGGAATAATCTGATGGTTTGTATTACAAATTAGAGGAGGAGCGTTTTATTATTATTATTATTATTATTATTATTTTTTATTGTATTATTTTGTCTTTTATTATTTTTTCTTTTATGTGGGTTTTTATTTTGTTATTGTCTGACATACCTAATTTCTGTATCTATGTATAATGTGAATATGTCTAAATGAATACAAATTTAAGTGGAAAAAAATATTTGTCACCATCTTTGTTTTGCCTTTTAGCATCCTAACGTTTGCTGTATTAATGCTTAACAAAAAAAATTGACCGGATGATGTCTCTGGATAAAAAATCTGAGTTTCACCAAATAGTTCAGAAGCACAAATGTAAACCTCATGGTGGTGCAAGATGTGATCAGACTCATACAGCGTCCGTTGCCATTCTTATAAAAATGTGTGCGTTATAATTCATATACATCCCACAAAAGCAATTTGAATGAAATCTGCGTAATGATGAACCAGGAAGTATAAAGACTGCAAAAACCTCATACAGGGTTGGAAGGCCAAACAATGGCCGGTCTCACGCAGGAGACCGTTGTTCATGACTCGTGTGAAATGGAATGTCAACGTTGATTTGGTCGTATTTTAACTTCTGTAGTTTAATCCCAAATCAAACCCTTACTAAACCTAAAGTTTCCCGTGAAGACGGACGTTTCTCTTGAAAAAAGTGAATGCATGTTACGAGTGGAAATTGACACGTGTTGCTGGACTTGTAGAAAAAAGGAGGAATAACTTTTTACGTAGATATCGTGGGAACTGTGCGGGAAAATGTTGTCTGGATATGTGAGAAATAATCCATTCAATCCCCCCTCCTCCACACTTTTTGGAGCTCGGTATTGGGGGGGTCAAAAAAAAAAAACACAAGCCCCCTGCAAACCCAGCAATTAGCCAGTTGTCCATTTTACAAGCAATTTACCAGCATCGCTTTCAGGCCGATTTTAAATGGTGTCGTCATCAGGCTTCACAAATGATTATCCCTTGCAAGTCGTGTATGGGTGGCAGGTATGGTGTTTAGTTTGATTCGTAAAACAAAAGAGGAAAATTATCTTGCATGCAAATTACTGTTGGCAATTTGCAAATCTGGTGAAAGTAACTACTTCCGTCACTTTTTGTAACCGAGAGCAACACCATCAATGCCAAAAAGAATAGACTGTCCGAAAGTGTGCACAGTTATCCCTATTTCTACATTTCATAGTGTCTCACCCATGTGACAGCAGGCTTCTCTCACCATGTTGGAGTGGGGCCAAGACAACAGTCAATTTCAAGCACACCCTAGCATGGTATCAGGAAGTAGCAAAGCAATAATACAACTGACAAGAGAAGTCACAACTTTAGAAGGAAGCAATTGTCTCTCTCCTCAGTAAAGATCCAAAGCTCCTGGTTTCCACACCCGCACTGCCATTCTGTCATCTACATTTTCTCACTTCACTTTCCTTCCACGAATTGTGACTGCAGTGATTTTCTTGCTGGCCCAGCTCCATGCTGGATTTCAGTTTGTCGCCGCTGACTGCGAGAATGCACATGTTGGCAACATTCAAGACGGTCCAATTTTCCCAAATCCTATTTTCCAAATCCGAACGAATCTTGTAATCTGTAATTTCCTGTCCTTATCTCACGGCTAGGTGGGAGCTTCTCTTGGAGCGCGAGACAAGGCTTTATGAGAGAAATCTGGAGCGGGCGGCCTGTAAATATGAGATATGTTGAGTTTCGTTAAATCCTGGAGTCTGATCCCAGCTTAAGAAGCAACTCCTCATCCAGCTCTGCTCTGCACCAAGATGTCTTCATGCAGTATATCACTCTACTTTTATGAACTGCCCAATTTTTCCTGGAAAGCGCTGACACATCGCTGTCCAATGTTTCTGTGAGTTTTCTCCGCAAATGATAATCGCACAAGTTGATGATATATGGCCAGGAATAGGGGACACAGTGAGTGGTATTACCCGAGGTCACGTTTCTACCTGAAGTGATGACATTGATACCCACGGTGATGACATTTCTATCCGCGGTGATAATGTTTGTGCCCATAGTGATAACTGTTCAACCCGGTAGCGAGGATGTTTCCCACCATGATGATGACATTTCTACATTACAGTCCCATTGCAATGACGATTTTTTCTTTTTTTTGCCATTTTTTATGCCATTTCTCCAAACAGTGATTTAACTTGCAGTGTTGCACAAAGATGTTCCACAAAAGATCCCACTTGACTTTGTGTGAAACTGCAGTCTGAACGGTTCAACAAAGAGACAAAAGGATCTGTTCTGCCAGGCGCTGTTGAGTTGTAATAGTTATTTTAACTTGCACATGAATATAAAGAATGTCTATGTTTAAATTATAATACTTATGAAGGATAATACTTAATAGGAATATTAATTAAGATTATGAAGATGTCTATTGTAGCATAGTAGAAAGACACTGTGGGTTTTATGTTACTGTGAAATCGTAGGTGTGAATGGAATAAATTAAAGATGGAGGGCATAGACACGTGGTGATAGGTCGTAAAGCACAGGATGGCGGAAATACCGGAAGTAACTAAGCTAGCAGGAAGTAGGACTGTTTACCTGAGTAGGACTCCGCCCCTGAGGAGGGTTTAACCATTAGCATGCTATGTTATCTTGCATGCTGGGAAACTAACCAATGGAGAGTCCTTAAGCTCAGCGAATGAGAGTATTTAACAACTCGCGCTGACATTTGTACGGGGTGAAATGTTCCTTCTCGTGGATAGCACAGACAGCTAACTGCTTACAGCATGGCTGAGAGTGGCCTGTGGACTGCTTGAAGCGAGACACCCCCGGCCGGGAACTATATTCTGATCATCATCATCATCCTTTTTATTAAATACTTTTTATTATATGTAACGATATCCTGGACTACTCTCTCTTCACGCGCTCTCCCGAGGTTTGAACTTAACAGCGCGCAGCTGGATGCCCCATGAGTGGAGATTGTAGAGAAGCGGGGTGTGGGGCGTGGGCGTGGCTAGCGCGCCTGCAGCACGGAGAGAGAGAGGGACGATCATGGGGATCAGCTGTGTCTCGTTACGGGGCACAGCTGATCCACATGATCGTGGGATTGCGTGGGCAGGAGGGGAGCTATAAGAGCTCCCAGAGCCACGCAGACGGGGGTTAGACCGGGCATTTCAGTATGAGAAGGGAATACTGTGTGTGAAAATGCCGAATAAACGCAGAGATCGGAAAGCTATTGTGTCTGTCCTCTGTGCCGAGCTTCTGGAGACCCACGGTATAAGAGAACCCTGCTACAGTGGCGCCCAACGGGGTCTACCGGTGGGGCAGAAGCTACGGCGGGAGGTGCCGGACGACGGGAATGCGGCGATCGAGGCGCGGTATGCCGCGATGGGGGGCATCGGGGCGACAGGGGCACCGGCGGCACGGGACGAAACGCGCCAGAGGCTGTCAGACAGCGCCCGGCTGCGCCAGCTGGAGGACGAGCGGGACCAGCTGCGGGCGCAGATAGAGGAGTACGCCGGCGCGGTGCAGGCGCTGGCCGGCCAGCTGGAGGAGCAGACGCGGAGGGAGGAGCTCCTCGGGAAAGCGCTGGAGAGCCGGCTGAAGCCTGGTGAGCGGGACCGGCTAGAACCGGCGGGCGAGAAGAGGCCTAGACCGGGAAGCCAAGCGTTGACCCAGACCGACGCAGAGCGCCGGAAGACAGGGTCGACACAGACCGTCGCGAGGCACCGGCGGTCCGTGCCGACGCAGACGTCAGTGGGCGCGGCGGCTCCGACGACAACGGAGGCGGCGGCGCAGACGTCAGCGGGCGCGGCGGCTCCGACGACGACGGAGGCGGCGGCGCAGACGTCAGCGGGCGCGGCGGCTCCGACGATGGAGGAGGCGGCGGCGCAGACGTCAGCGGGGGCGGTAGGAGCGTCGGCGGGAGTGGAACCCGACCAGGGGGGTCGGGAGGAGCCGCGGCCGAGAGGCCGCCAGGAGCCGGCAGCGGCCGACGGAGAGACGGCGCCGCGGGCTCCGAAGCGGCGTGGGCGGCCGGGGCGGTGGCTAACCGAAGGGGGCCCGGGAGAACCAACACCGGGTCCGGGGAATGGCGGCCGCAACCGGTCGGAACGCTGGGGGGTCCCCGGGGCGGCGTGCTGGACGTGCGGACGCCGAGGACACCTGCAGCGCCCTGGAGGACGCCCAGGGGGGCAGGACACGGTGGGGCCGGAGACGGGGGGCCGGGCCAGCGGCCTGGGCCCGAGTAGGGGACCAGTGGGCCGGGGCACATTGGGGACCAGTGTGGGGCCCGCCACCTTAACTTTCTCTCTCTTGTGTTGCAGGTTGCGGCGTCGGACTGAGGGTGAGAGCCGGTTTGGCCCCGGGAGGGGGCCGGCGGAGAGCGCGAGGAACCTGCCTCCCGGGGCGCTCGATCGCCCTCTGTCCGGGCCATGTCCCGCGCCCGGACCCCCACGGATGGAGGATGCCAACGCCCGGACCACCCGGTGGCATCTGGCGGAAACGCAGGGTTAATTCCATGGTGGTCCATAGGTCGGGGGTGCGGATGGTCGGGACTGACTCCCGCTCCCGGTGGGAGGGAGGGGGGGGGAGTTGGTTAGACCGGTGGCTCCCCGGCCTAAGTCGGGCGGTGGGGGTATGTGGGGCGTGGGCGTGGCTAGCGCGCCTGCAGCACGGAGAAAGAGAGGGACGATCATGGGGATCAGCTGTGTCTCGTTACGGGGCACAGCTGATCCACATGATCGTGGGATTGCGTGGGCAGGAGGGGAGCTATAAGAGCTCCCAGAGCCACGCAGACGGGGGTTAGACCGGGCATTTCAGTATGAGAAGGGAATACTGTGTGTGAAAATGCCGAATAAACGCAGAGATCGGAAAGCTATTGTGTCTGTCCTCTGTGCCGAGCTTCTGGAGACCCACGGTATAAGAGAACCCTGCTACACGGGGTTTTACCCCAACACAATTTTTCTAGCAGCTGTATATCTGAATGAGATCTGTTTCACTGACTGACTGAGTGGAGGACAACAGACGCTTGTGACGAGAAGGTTCTCCTTTGACACGTTCTCTCCCTCTCGCTCTCTTTTCCTCTCGTGTGAGCACCCAAATGTGTACATGTATGTATTTATGTACATGTGTATATAGAGAGAAAATGTCCTACGGTGAGCTGTACCTTTTGGTGACGCAATTTCTGTATCAAATATGAATGCTTCACTACGGGCTTATAATGATTATACGACTTGTATTTGGTGCCACAACATTAATAAATCTGCAGCCATTTTACTCAGATAAGAACATTTTTATTATGTACTGTATTCCACAGACAAGTCAACATACGAGAAAAAACATATAAGAGACCATTTAAGTGGAGCATGGCTGATTTCTAAAGAGAGGACAGGGCAAGAGTTGAGTCTTGTGGTACATCCCAAGTCTGTTAATTGCATTCACGTTTTCCTCACCTGTTACCTGTTTAACAAAATGCATTATGTATTTATACTGTGTTTTGTGTGCCGTTTATAAGCACAAGATCGATTTCTACTGGAAGATTGTTTATTTGTCTTATCTATTCATTGTTTGCGTCTGTATGTATTCAAATGTAATCCAGAATATTATTATGGCATCTATTGAACACTGGAAATTATTTATCAGGCAAAATGTTTTGGGTAAAATCTAAATTATGTAACTCATCAAACTCGACCCTCTGTAATCGTCCGCCTCACGTGTCTGAATGGAAAAGAAGATAAATTATGTAAAAAGTGTTTCTTGCTGACAGACTTTAATTACAGCCATAATAAAAAGTTAATGGAAGGCATAACGGATCATAAAAAGACAAATCTCTCAAGAAAACGAAGAAAGTATTTTGCGATCCTTTAGTTGTTCAGACCTTCCATCACCATATATTTTAACCAGATGGGGAGTCAGAAAACTAATCAAATTAAATAAAGTTTGTCATTAAAAGACTTCCGCAAAGGCTGCTCTCGTGTGTACTTGCTCATGGGTCCTCAGAGAGCAGGGGGAAAAGTAAGGACAAATAAATCAATGCTGACTTGGTTCCATAACCATACATAATAAACTGTTCACGTTGACGTTTGAAACCGTGACCCCTCAAAAAACTTGGATGCAGAACGCTTCTGGCCGGCAGAGATATGAACGCCTCTGAAGGTGTCTCAACACAGTCCATCCACCACACACCTTTTTCTCACAGACCGAAATGAGTTACAAGTTGTAAACAAGCTTCAGACTGGAGATTCACATGTATTTGGAGCTTCACATGCATTTGCTTTATACTTCATACCGCACTGAGTTATTGACCAATTTATGTGGATTAGAAATTAATAAAAAAGAGTGCAATCCAATATTGAGTGCACGATCAAGCACTAACAAACGGCACAAAGACTATAAGTGAAATGGTCCATCAACATACTGGGGAAAGCCCGGGGAAGGAAGGGAAGAAAAAAGATTTTTTGAAATCAATGTATGCTGCTGAAAAACACCAAGTGTAGCAATTACCAGTGCAATGTTTCTGGAATACTCCACTTCCGCAACAATAATAAACAGTGACAATGATTTGACTTGTTATTCACTTAGTGTGCCTAATGAAATGCTACATATTGTTTGTATCCGTGTAACACAATGGAAAGATTGAATTTTCCCTCTGGCTCGGGCTTCCAAACTGACACTATGAATATCACAAAGACGCACAGCACAAATGGGTGCATGCTTTTATTTTTTCATATTTTCTTTCGCACTCCTTGTTATTGGTTTCTTAAAACATAAGCAACAAAACAGGAATCATTTAAGGTTTTCCTTGCTTATCGAGAGCTTCATTGGATCAAACCTGTACGCTAATGGTTCCCTAATGGAAACACAAATGGCAATGAAGTAGCATGAAATTGCCGCATGTTTCGAATTAGTCCGGGATCACATTTGTTCTTTCATGATCAAAGGCAGAGGGGCTGGCGGTTGGGATGCAACCTTCAGTGTGACTCTGTATTCTGGAGAACGGTGCCACTGTGTTCCCCGTCGGCCTGAGAGCGATGACTGCAGGTGTTCAAATGAGCTTGTGTGGTTTAGAGGCCGTGCGTTTGCTTATCTGCACGTGTATTTGCTTCCTTCCCCACGATCTTCTTTCTTGATTTTTCTCCAAAGCCCCTTTCATATTATCACCAACTAGAACCCCATCCTCGCACGTTGCAGTTCACATCTATGCCTGTCCAAAATGTCATCACTTCATCCTTTTATCCTATTCGTGTGAAATTGGCATGATTGGCATCTGAATTCATAAGCAATGTGTTTTGTGAGGTCACATTGACCTTTGACCACCACATTGCTATCAATTTAATCACGAGAGTAAGTGGAGGTTTGTGCCAAATTATTAAAAAAATTACTCAAGGAATATAACCTGTAAATGGGACGGGGGGTCACGTGACCTTGAAGAAATTCCCTCCGGGCGTTCGCGAGATATTGCGTTCATGATAATGGAGCAGACGGACGTACACACGGAGGAGGGTGCTGAGGCATAACACAAAGATTAATTTACTATATAGCATATTGCTTTGGTTGAAAGCTTATAGCCACACACTAAGCGCTGAATGAACTGGGTCAACTTCTGACCTTGAAAAACCTCCCAACGTAACCCTCCTTTTCCCAACGCACAGGTCTCTTCATCTGCCTCCGTTAATTAGAATTCATACTGTAAGAACAGACGTGCCACCAAGGTCGAGGAGAAACGTTTGCAGTTGTGAACGGTAAGTGAACAACCTTGCCCCACCTACTCCCATCACTCTATTAAAAAAAAAAGAAAAAAGGCTAATTTCCCAGCTCTCCCAGCCTGCCGCCAGGATGTTTGGAGGACGGGGGCCGCGCCTTCTTTGGCTCGCTTGTCCGTCACAACGCACGCTCAGGTAGTGTGTGTCTTACAGTATGTGACGCCCCGAGGGCCCATGTGCCACCATCCGCTAAATTAAACCTCTCCTCCCCCTTCCGCTGCTTGCTGAGATGGGGGGGGTTTCCATTCCAGGCGGCTCCCGTCTTCAGCCAGCCAGCCAGCCGGCCAGCCAGCCGGCCGGGGGAGCATTCGACACCGCCGCTCCCCAAAGCCCAGTGCAATTGCCCTGTTATTGTCCACTCATCCACTGCTCAGAGGGTGGGGGGTCGGAAGAGCTGTGAGCACTCCACATCCGAGATATCGTAATTTGACAGTGAGCTTCGTATTAAATTCTGCTGTTTCCCCCGGTGGAGGAAGAGAGAGCGAAAGTGAGAGAGAGAGAGAGAGGAAGTAGTGGTGGAGCTCAAGAAATAAACGGTATTCGTTGTGATCACTTTTTAAATTAAACATTTTATGCTCGTCAGGGAAATTGGAGAGCAATCCGCAGAATGATGTTCATTTATGTATTTTTGAAATGTTAAAAGGAATCTCCTGTGGACCTTCATGCTTCTGTAAATTCCTTAACAGATGCGTCTTTTTCTTTTTAAACACATAAAAAACGTAATATTGGTCCAACCAATAAACTCTGTTTGAATTGAGATTTTTATGTTATGTGTATATTTTTTTCCTGTGATATCAGCATATTTCGTTTTCTTTGGATCCGAGTTCACACATTTAAACTTCACTTGCTGCTTTCAGCTCAGATATTCGACAGGAACCTTTTACTGATCTAAAATTATTTGAAGGTGTGTTTGTTTTTTGCAAGCCTTTCCTGCAATTTTCATTTGAGTTTTGAATATTATTATCAGGTTGTTGGAAAAGAACAATATTGAATGATATTCAATATGATGAATTTAAATTTATATTGCATTCAATCTGTATTAGCCTAAGTCAATACTTATTGCTAAAGGTGAAATAAAATAAAAGTAATGATCCTTAACTTTTACTACTATTCAGAAATGTAAGAATAAAAGCATATTACATTTCTCATTACTTAAAAATGCTCTTAAATTGATGAGAATTCCTGAGGCGTCTTACAATGGCGAACAGATCCTCGATGAGTGCAGTACAGAAACACCTTCTGAAACATGGTGTGCAAAATAATAAGAAGTCATGATGCAGCAATATGTCTCATTCAGAAAATAGTAGATATGAGTTTGATTTGAGCAGATGTCGTGATGTTACACCACTTCTTATTTTCCATTTATCAGCTGTGCAAGCAGGAAGAAAGATGGCTGTGATTTTGTTTTCCAATCACCTTTTTCGTCTGATCGTCACACAAAATTAGGATTTCTCACCATTACATTACATTACATTTCATTTTCACCATTCTCGCAGCATAGTAACTTTCCTGCTTCCATTTGTTTTTGTTTCAGCCAATTTACTAATATTTCCTCCGTATTTATACATTGTACATACAGTAAATATAGATTGTTATTCTTAAAGAATAAACAATGCAGGAGGTGTCTGAGAAATCCATGTGTTTGATTGGCAATTCCACCACATATACCCGTGATCTATATTACTCACAGTTGGCTTTATAGAGCGTCTTTAATTCTATTTTGATATAAGTTTAACAATACAGGTCCTGGTTTCATATATATATATATATATATATATATATATATATACATTACACAACAAATGTGTAATCATAATAACAAAATGGGGAAAAAAACGATCTAATTTGTAATTAAGTGTACATTAGATTTTAGAAATTCCAAGAAGAAGAAATTTTTTTATCTTTACAACTGATATTACAGGCAAAATGCTGTATTTTGAATACATTGGGTTCCTTGAACTCCACATCAGAGTGTGTCGTAGAGCCGGAGGGTGTCAGGGGAGAATATGAATGGTCCTCTCATATCAGTAACTGTGCTTCAGCACTAAAGTCAGGACATCCACGCTCACTGACTTTTGACCAGGACCTCATTAATCATACTCCTACAGATGACATAGAGTAATTACCCTCTGAGAGAGACACACATACTGATACACACCCGCAGTATATAACGCACAATGTATGCACGCAACCAGGGATCCGCATTTGCACGGGCGTATTTTTAACAGTTGTGCTTTTTTGCCTTGGCCGGTTTGCAGCCTGGGATCAGCAGAGCAACTCAAACGCTGTGCACGCGAATATGCACACACACTGGATTTCAAGGGTAGATCCTGCCACACATAGAGTGTGTGTTTTTTGTTCTAGGTGTTGGGCAGGTCATGGATCCCTCCTGCCCAGGGAGGGAGTCACTCTGTCTGGGCATGATGAAATCCTCCACCTGTCCTCATTCATCAAGCCCGCTACACGTATTAATTATCACAAACCTTCAAACTTACAGCAGAGGACACACACGAGCGCGCACACATACACACGCACCTCAGACTTACAGTTAAAATTCAACCGTGGAGGCCAGACAATGATGCTGGTTGTAAGTGCCTGTGGCACTACAAGTCAGCAGAGTATTTCCAGAGGACACCTAGATGTCAGTTATTGCTCGCAGGGTGTCCCAACCCAAACCTGACAGCGGAGGTGCGGCCATATCAATCTCGCCGGGGTGTGAATGATTTCTTGGTTCACGGTAGCCGACTGACTCAGGGGCTTCTTTATTTAAAAAAAAAACACAGTTTTTTTCTCTTCTCGGAAATCAGGTTCTGAATTTGGGTTAAGGACCACAACACGTCGGGGTTGTTGTATACCTGAAAACTATGAGGGTGACGGTCATTTTGACAAGTCGAGGTAGGAAAAGCACAGATGTGAATGATAAAAATCAGTTGTGGTCGAGTTCCATTTAGCTGCTTCAGTTTCAGGGTGTGACCGACACTTGGACAGAACAGAGCAGCATTAATGTTTTCACACCTGTGCTTTCCCTACAATGACGAGTCAAAATGTCTGCAGCTACAGCATTTTCACCTGAACCTGCAGCTTCCTTCGGCTTCACGGAGCTCTGTAGTGACTTTTGGCTCACTGTTCAGCTGTTCGACCCGCCGCTTTATGTTCACTCTCACCACTCTCAGTGTTGCTTCTCACAAAGATCTCCAAAAACCCACTGAACGCTATCTGTTTAACACCAGTCAGAATGCGGACAGAGTAAGTGACCAGCAGGAGAACTTAGTCGAGCATTTAGACGCTAAAGAGTCACGTGCTTCCCTCAGGAGCTGGTTGAGACCAAAAACCGAGCTAACAGAGAGACAATATTGGATTTACATTCATGAGGTGGCCAGAAACACGACCCTGAATTAGTTTGCAAACTAGTCTGCCATTTCAACAAAAGATCACATGGTTTTGCTGCCCCCAAGGTGCATTTAAAATCTGTTATTTAAACTTAAAACTCAACAATAAAATTTGATAATCATTTTTGTTCTCAGTTTAACAGATTATTCGTTAAAATGTGATATAAAATGTTATAAAAAATGTATTAAAATAAAGCAAGAATATAGCTGAGAAGCCGGAACCAGAGTACGTTTAGCATTTTTGCTTGATAAATTACATTACATTCCAGTTAGCTGACCCTTTTATCCAAAGCGACTTACAGTAGACCGTAGACCAATTAGGGTTAAGTGTCTTGCTCAAGGACACATCGACATGGACTAGCGGAGCCGGCGATCAAACCACCGATCCTCTAATTGAAAGACGGACCTGCTAACCACTGATCCACAGTCGCCCAAAACAAATACTCGACAGTCAAAATTGGTAGAGATTTATCTTTTGTCAACCACTAATGAATAAACTAATTGTTTCAGCACTAAGTGGAAATACTTCTTTCAACTACCAATGCGGAAATTATGAAAACAAATTTTTATAAAACACCCGATTGTTACCAATTCAGACACAGCTTTCTGCTGTTTTCACTCTCTGTTCACCTCTGTATGCAACAATCGAATAACAGAAAACTACAGGGAACAAAAAGACCATGTGAAAACTGCCTCTCTGACAAACTGCCTAATAACAATGGTTCATCCGAAACAGTGAAAACGGGAAATGGATTTTCAGTTTGTGATCTAGTTCCTTCTAGGAGCTGACGTATTGGTAACTGCCAGTTGAGAGGATTTGGTGGAGGAGAAAACGTCAGAGGCCAAACATGCTTAGCTTAGCATGTCAACGTGACTGAGAACATCTCAGGGACCTGAGAACCGTGCTCCTATCGTCTGTTCATTATGTTATGCAAGGCTTTACGAGAAGCGAGGAACTCCTGCTGTCAACACCCGTCTCCTGACACCCATAAAGCTCCGTGTTGTGGGGTCATTTCCCGTAATTGGTTTCGATAATGTTCCCACTTTGGGCCCGAAACTGCACTTTCAGCCGTTTTAGATGCTGTTCCTCCGGTGTCACCTGTGTTTCCAGTGATGTTGTTTACACCGGTGCAGGCACTCTGAATGCTTGATGTTTGGTGTGCATGAATCCCAAATCGCTGTGTGTCCGTGTGACAGTTGTACAGCTCCCTCCCACGGCAAGACGAGGACTCCCTACGAGCCTGTCCTTAATTGGGAGATAATTAGCTTGAGTATTAGCCCTCTAATCCTTTTTTAAGCATTTTATAATAAGACGAAGACCGGCTTGTATCAGTTGAGAGTTTCTGAGGCCGACAAGCTTAAAGTCCTCTAAAATGACCGTCTTTTGGCCTTTAGCGGGGATGTCTTCCCTTTCTAATCAGACACCAGTCCGCATCGCTCCCCAGTTTCTCTGACACGAGCGGTGCCCAATCTCTCCGGCTCCACTGGCCAATTAGACGGGTCGCAAAGAAGATGAAAGCGCCATTACTGCCCCACCGTCAGACCAATTAATGACGGTGAGCGGCAAAAAAAAAAAAGGGAACGTTGAGTGCAGGCCGTGGCGGCAGGACAGCTAATTGGTCTTCATTACGTTAATTGGGACTGTGATGTGGAGCGGAGGATGAAAAAAAACGGGTCACACTGCTGTGCGATTCTGTCCGGATGTACAACGTTAAGCTTTCTGCTGACCTTGAAACGGACCTGGGAAGCGATGGGGCTGCTTAAGCGAGCGTGTGTGTGTGTGTGTGTGTGTGTGTGTGTGCGTGTGTGTGTGTGTGTGTGTGTGTGTGTGTGTGTGTGTAGCTCGGCCTGTTTCCCTCCACTTTTAAAATGTCCTGTTGCGCTCACTTTCAAGAATCATCTGCTCTTCTTCAAAGTGCTCAACGTGCCTTCTTACCTCATCTGACTCCAACGAACGCGTGCCAGGTTTCCGTAAGAGCGTGTGTGTGTGCGCGTGTGTGTCTGTGTGTGTTTTGCACGTGATTTCCTGCCCGTCCGCTCCGGCGCACGGATGGCTGCACTGTCAGCAAGACTGGCTCTGCCCTTGCATTTGAATAAACACCATCTGAGTCGGCCGGTTGTGTATAAAATCTGTCAGGAAGCTGTCACCCGGCGATCCCGTACGACTCTGACCTGTGTCCCCCCGGGGGACTGGCTGACGGGACGCTGCGCTGACAGGGTGTCTCCCCTGTCGATCCTTGGCGCCAATACGCGCCCTCCTCACTCCACGCGCCCTCCTTCCTCCCCACTCTCGCCACTTTAAACAGCACGTCGCTCTGCCCTGCGCTTTGCAAATGAGCCGGTAGCTGCCTTACAAGGATGCAATGAAAAGTGGTGAGGGCGGGTGGTAAAACGCGGGCCTCTGAGACGCCTGTCACGAAGATTGATGGTTCCCCGGAATTTCTCTTGTCGTCTTGTCAGTGCTATAAAGTTTCCCCTGCTAAATAATGGAGTTCTGCAGCTGAAGATGTCGTGCCTTTATTCTTCAAGTTTACTCTCACACAGGGGTGCTTTCAGGAGTGGGTCTCACTGTCTGATTGCTGTAAATCAGAGAGCCGTGCGCATAAACAAAGCTGAGGCCTGTGCATCTCCAGCTGATGTACGACATACAAACAACTGGGATTTGATACAAACACTGAAAGTGGCTTCACAGGATCAACACAGACAAATGTTTCAGTATTTGTTTGATTCAAACTCCCAGACTTGTTGCTTTCTGCACGGAAAAACAGAAATGCTGCCATCGGATTGGTCGCATGTGGAGAAAGGCTTCTGTGTGTGACCAAACGTATCTCAGGTGCAATGACAGAAGGTTTCCCTTTGTCATAGATCACCAATTATGACATGCTGCATTGGGACTTTTAACTACCGGATCAAAGCCCACCTGCACACCGACAAAGGCAAGGTGTTCCTAAATAAAACCTAATTGGCCCTTGCATTGCAGGTGAGCGGAGAGTTAATTGGTTATTAAATCGCATGAGTTGTGGCATGAAAAAGTTGTTCTCTGCTGTAGCTCTCTGCGTAAGGTCAAATGGGGTTTATTTGATTTTGAGATGTGTAAATGAACCCTGGACTCCCCGACGCAATTATTTTCACTCGAACAAGCAAACAAACATTAACCTTAATGTTTGTTTGCTTGTTTTGTTCGTGCGACACACTCTGGTGTCGTCGTGTGTGTGTGTGCCGTGATGGAGCGCCGCTCTGCATCCAGCCCGCCACGCCCGGCCCACCTCCCACTAAGAGCTGTGCTATAATTATGTTTTAAACGTTGTCCATGGGGAGACCAAGTTTAACTCTGTGGGAAACAACGATCAAACCGTTACATCGAACTCCTTCTTTTCAAGCTCAGTCGAAGAGGAGGTTGTGGTTTTTGAGTTTCACTTACAGTAACTGTGCAAAGCACTTTACTTGTGCCCACCCTGAGATTGGATTAAATATCTCTCTGAATTGTCGCCTACTGTGCTTCTCTAACATTGTTCAGCAATTCAAATAGGTTTGGTGTCCATCGGCTACTTTTTTTTTTTTTTTTACACAGGCTAAACAGGATTCAATAAATGGCGGCTCGTTTGAAAACGATCTCTCATAATATGAAAATGATTCACAGAAATGTGTTTCTGAAAGCATTTGAGGTCAGAAATGAGCCATGGTGTTGCTGAATCTACATTTGAGATTGAGAACGGTTAGTTTAAACGTTTTCAGCGCTTTTCCAGAACAGGAGAGTTTCATTACAATGGTTTATGGGATGAGTGGTTCTTTCATTCTTTAATTAAATAATTCTACGGTCATGTATCTTTGCCTTTTTTTATTTACGAGTTTTTTTTTTACAATACATCATCTCATAGTTGGTTGGCTTGGTCCAGACGTTGAAACAGATGCTCTCTGTTACGGAAAGTTAAAGTTATTCTCCCCGTTCCTGCTCTATGTATAATTCCCACAGCGACTACTTCGCTGAGAGCAGTTGTCAATCATGATATCAAACCCTCCAATTATAGCATCAAATAACTCATTAAAACCAAACTTATCAGACCAGTTAACACTTCAACATACAGCCACAGGCCAAAAAACAACTAAAATGACAGAAACTATCTTTGGGGGAAACGTTTTGTGACGTGCACTTTGACTTTGGCGGGGCGGGTTTGTGACCTTGGTTCCGTGGTTGTGTACATGCTGCACTATGTACCTTGGTTTTGTCGTACAGGGCGTGGTTGTCCAGAAGCATCCCTCGCTTGGCTCGAGCGAACCTCCTCAGGTCTCTTTCAAACTGCTGTGGAAAAAAAGAATCAATAGTCTGAAACCAAATATCTATTTCATTTATCTGTTTTTATGGAACTGAAAGGAAATAGGTTGGCCTCGATGCATTTTTTTTCTTCCTGATGGACAAAGAAGGTATTTTCATATCAGACATTTTTGACATAATATTGTACACCTGCCTTTGTATTGACTTTTTTATATCTTTTAAATCTCATTGAAGGTGGTTCTGTTGTCTAAAATGTATGCCTCCTTAGAGCCAGACAGACTAAATACGACCTGGACCTTGACCTTGTCCTATTACATGGTGGTGGCCGGTGCAAGACATGATCGATCATGAAAGACATCAGCCTCTATCTTTCTCTGCTTTTTTATTACCCAATGGATTCCATCAGCGGCGACTGCTCACTGTCATTCAGTCTGTACTGTATAAATCCCTCATACCCTGGAGCCGGTCCAGCCCAGAAGAGCAAAGGCGTAGTGATCCATAGGTGGTGACACCAAGTCCACGCGCACTGCCCTCCAGCCCCTGCCATCCCCCTCGGCCCTGTGGAGACCTCCCTCCACTTGGCTGCCCTCCAGCCGCAGGATCAGGAAGCACTTTGCAAAGTGGTCCATGGCCTCAAACCTCCAGCTGGGAAGCTGCGCCACATCAAAGGTGGAGGCATGGTAGTCGCAGTACAGCAGAATGCCCTGGTGAGGAGGGACGAATAAGCTATTTTAGCATAGATGTTGGAGATTGCTTTCTTTATAAAAGGCTTGCTTCCACTACATCAGCCGTTTATCCGACACACATCAGCCCATAAAATAATCTTGACAACCATTAGTAACAACGTTATTTGCGTAAATGTAAACGTAAAATCAAGCTAAAGTCAGGCAATTTAAATTATGGGAAGACTTTTTTTATGGCGAGCGACTTTAAAGAGGACAGCCAGCCTCTCAATCTTTCTCCAGCGAACACCCGGGGGCCCTGACAGCAAAAACACGGTGACCTTTCATCTTTAGCCCAGACTTCAGACACAAGAGGACCCCACTCTGAGGATCAGAGGCTCGTAGAAGGTAAAAAGTCCTGACGTATAAACTGTAAGCGAGTTGGTAATCAGCCTCATGAATACCAAAAGACCACATCATTAGCAGTGATGCTGTCTCTCAGTCCTGAACAGAAAGCTTGGAGGATTTCACCAGACCTGAGTTGTGCCTTGATAGCGTTGTGGTAATCAGTATGACAGGATTGCCAGACTGACTGGCAGGAATTTAATGTTTAAATTTGTATTTTAAAAAGATTACTGGAATACTGCTCACACTTGGATCAAAAAGCACAATTATAGTAAAACGTTTCACTTTATGGGTGGAAGTTACAGTATTTATCAGGGGACTGTCAAATTCACTTTTGTCCAGGCAATTAAAACAGCCTTTCTCTTTTTCACAGATAAGCTGCGGAAAGTCTGATGGCTAATAAATTTAAGTGAAACGTTTTTACTGGAAGAGTTGGCTGAATATTGTCAGTGTGGAAGTGATTGGCAATCTGGCAGACAAGGACGACTGTCTGACCTGGAATTGAGCCATTAAACACGTCAAAGCCAGTCTTTCTGTTCGATGACAGGTGTGATGAGAGCACAGCCATGGAATAACCAGCTCCATATGTGAAGCCTGGTAAAAACATTGGGACCATTTGTGGTCTCATGTTGTTTTCACAGACCCTGTTTTTGGATTCATCATTTAACAAAAATAGTTTCAGTGTTGTGTCCTGAAAGGAGCCCGACTGTCATTCTCACAAAAATATGTTGCCTTCCATGAGCACTGCAACTTTCTTTAGAACCAGAAACATCAAAATCGCAGAGATAAAAGGTGGCTTCGATAAGGGCCTAGAGGTATTGAACATGGCCGAGTTGAGGTTCAGGGGGGACATCACTGGCAAAAACATTGTTTTTTATGCACTGGTCCAACTTCTTACAGACTGTTGGAAAGAAAACATGCAAAATACACATTCAGGTGTTTTTTTTACTTCCGTGTACTATTTTTGTCTAGATATCTAAACTAAATATCTAAATTTCAGAATCATCATATTAGTTAAGATTAGTGTTTTCATGGTGATATCTATTTTGAAACAAATTTGGATATTTGCCATCTTAAAACCGAGTGGAGGAATTTCCTGGGTGTTGGACTGGTCGATGGACTATCCGGGAGGGTGAAAGTGAGAACTAGGTCCTGCGTGTACAGCAGAGAATGAAATCTGCATACTGAAAGCACACACAAAGTGCTGCTGCCCATCAGATTCTAATCATTCAGACACCGATAGCACATAATTTGGGCCCCAAGGACACTCTGACCGGAGGAGAACCGTGATCTTCCAAATAGTGCACGACCCAGCCATCCTATACGATGAACAAGTATGAACAAGTTGAAGCACTCCTTCATTCTAACAGCCAGTTGACCTCTGAACACAGGCCAGGGGAGGAGATGGTGAGGAGCTGATGGCATGATGATGTGGTTTGGGTTGCTGATAATGATGATGATGATGTCGACCGTGATGTTTATGTGGATGTTTATGCCGCTGATGATGACGATTATGGCAGAGATGTTGATCGTGTATTCAACATGTCGACTCAGTGTCCCTCTGTATTTATCAGTGCCTACTGTTGTTGGACAAAAATGCCCTCTTTGAGATGTTTGGGAAATCATGTTGCTCCTGAATTTGTATTCAAGCAGAATACAATGAATGAAATCAGCTTGGTGATCAAATCAAGAGCAATATCAAATTGATCAGTTACATTTAGCGTTGGCCGTGGATGCGAACAGAGTAAGCCATGTGGATATGGATGCCAGTAAAAGGACATGGACCCCTGTGCGAACATCTGCTCAGACTTGTCATCGGTCTAATTTGAGCCCGGAGTGGTGAAGGAAAAAAAAGGGGCTGAGCATCCAATAGAGAGATGAGCCTCCAGTCAGCCATAGTAGATGGCTGAAGCCCATTCCCTGGTAAATGGTTCCACTCCTCCGATAATGGAAATATCTGCCAAGCAAGATGTCAGTGTGTTGAAGAGAGGAGGAGAGAGGGTCACTGATGAGAAACAAAGCCCTCAGTGTAGAAAAGAGTGAAATGGAGTGAGTCCGAGTGAGTTCCAGGATAGAGCGATTAACCTGTAAGAGAGAAAGTGAGAAATAGGTGGACGAGGAGATAGCGGGGAAAGACAGAAAAGGAGAGAGAGAGAAGAGGGGGGACTAATTTTCTCCGAGCCTCAGCCCGGCTGATTTGGCCTCCTCCCCGGATGCAGCAGTATTAAGGCGATAAAGATTACAAATTGTCAATTTAATTCCAGCGCCCGGACGTAATTGTTGGAATGCTACCCTCCACTCGCTGGCCATAAATCCGACGCACTCTCCTTAAAGAGCAATAATTGGGGGAGCGAGCGCAGCAAGCCCTGCACTCCCAGCCGATGACTGAGGTTAATCACAAAGCATTAAACACCTAGTCAGCGTGCCCCAGAGGGCACTGGGAAAAAAGGAAGGTAGTGAGAAATCCATGGTGGCACTTGAGGAAGCATATCTCACAGACATTGCCTCCTCGCTCCTCTACCTCTAATCATCTCTAGGGATGGACTCGTTTGTTGCAGGCACACACAAAACGAAGAAAAACTTGACGTCTGCGACGCCTCTGCAATCACCGATAACCACTCACCTTCCAACAACGGGCAGGGAGATGGCTTCTTAAAAGTTCCCTTTACGTCCGGTAATGGCCTCGCTGAAGGCAGCGACACGTCCCACTCAGTTAATGAGGCCGGGATAACGGTATAAAAGCACTCCAAATCTGATTAATCTGAAATTAAAATCCCTGCAAGCCACTCTTAAGACAAGTTGTGGGAGAAGGTCCACAATCCCCTCTCGTGCGCGAGGCCACAAAATGTAGGTCACGTCTCATTCAGACAGCACCTATTTCCGTCCCCTCCTCAACGGTGTGTTTCTCTGAGCCTTGTGATGCCATGAGAGGACAGTATTATTGAGTTATGGGGACAGTTGCATGAGGCCGTTAAGCACCTGAAAGCGGACACCCTTTGTTCCACAGGCTTTGCGGCCCTTCTTCTGACGCGCACGTACGCTCACGCTGCAGTGGCGGCTTCTCTGGGACACACACACACACACAGACACAAATCTACCATGAAAACAGGATGTCATGAAGTTCCCCGTCTCAGCATCGCCGGGGGCTGTTTAGCCCTATAGTGCTCTGTAATCATCTCCCACGCAGCAGGTAATGTCAGCGAGCATCTGAGAGTAAGCTTATTCCACCAGAACTGTTTACAGAGGGAATTACAGAGGAGGACAGCGGGAAGATAATCTTTCCCCCAAAGCTTTGCCTCTGAGCGCTGGGAGAGAAAAAAAGAGTCAAGTAATCATGACTTTTGAAATTGTGATAAAAAAAAAGCTTTCTATTCAATTATTTACTTTTTACTTTGACTGGGAGTGATGTGTGGCCGTAGCCTCCTGCGTCCGTGCAGAGGACAGGCAAGGCAATTTTTTAAGTGACGCAAACGGGCTCCGATCTCATCTCGCAATCTCTCTGACTCACAGAGAGAGAGAGAGAGAGAGAGAGAGAGAGAGAGAGAGAAAGAAAGAGATAAAAACTTCAAAAAACCCTGCCTCGGAGTCGAAGATTAGCGCATGTTAGCCCCAGGCCGTTTGAACTGCACTTCCGCTTTGATTCCACAGCTCCGGCGGAATGAAAGACTGATTGCTGAAATTAAAGCAGAGCGGGTGCGGGTGCGGGTCCGTGCGTGCTTTTCCTCTCAGTATCAGTCAAAAGTGGCCGGTGACGCTCAGATTTGATTCAAATCGGAGTGTGACTGCATCGCCCGTACAACCCAAAGGGGTGGGGCGACCGTGTACTCGGTTCAGATGCAAAAAAAACAATGTGGGCCCCCTAGCTGAATGGCATTATAATGGCAGCGATGCAAGCGGGGTCTCATCCTTCAACAAAAAAAGCAGCACTTATACAGTATTTAGAGACAGCGGTGATAGATGGACGGTGGATGAAACATGGCTCCCTCCCGCTCTCTCTGCCGCAATTACCAGGGCCAAGCTGAATCTCTTCTGTCTGCCACAGAAGCTTGGTGGCTGACCTTGCCTCTGCCCCCAAGTTATGCTTTCAGAATATCAGCGGGAGGAGGAGAAGTGGGAAGGGGGGGAGAAAAAAAATGATGAACCCGTTTTTACAAGGACGTTTCTAGTTAGATGTATTTTAAACTCCCTGCAGGCTGGAGGGGAGGGGGGGGGGGGGGTGACGGGACTGCCTGTGATATTAGGCCTGAGTGAAGACACGTGGGCTCCGCCCCAAGGGGCTTGATTGCCAATGACAAGGTTACACGACTAAGAGTCAACCTCTGCCACCCCCACTTAATCATTGTCTCCTGTGTCCTCGTCCCCGCAGACACCCCTCTCTGCCACCCCGGGTCCACCCAGCCTGCAGAGAAAGAAAGCTTCCAGTCGTTCCCTAACCCTAACCCCTACCCCTGACCCTGCATCGCCCAGCCTAACCTCCTTGCACCCACACACATTCGCGCACCTTTTTCGCACCTTGACCACGTCCCCCTCTCACCCCACACTGAACGTTGAGTGGCTGCGAGAGGCGAGAGCAGCCCGGCAATCGCCCGCATCGCTGAGTGGGCGGTAATTATCGTCAGGGTCAGACCACGGAAGGAGCGGAAGCATGTGGAGGTGTGGACAGATGGATTTATTTTTAAATCCGGTGATGACACACCAAAAAAAGGCTGAGAGGCTGAGACTAAACAGTGCGGCACTGCTCTTCCTCAAACACTTGTCTCCTCTCATGACTCTCTGGCTCCCCGTTTATCTGAGGGAGAAAACCTTGTTGGCAAATCCTCTCCCCCTTTTAAATTTATTTTTCTCTTTACAGAACACCATGTACCGTACACCCATTATAAGGGATGTTGCCCATAATTCATTTGTGCTGGCCGTAGGTGATCAAATTGTACTGTAACACGTTGTTTCGTCATGTTCAGTGGAAAGAGTTCCACTGTGGTGCACAGACATTATGGCAGCTCTATTTGATGTGGTCATCCTAAAAGAAATTTAGATTTATTTAGTTTAGATTTTAAACTAAATAAGATATAACTGTGTTTTTATGCAATACTATTATGCATGATAATGACGAGTAAAATGCACAGTTCCTGTTCTGTGCAAGTAACTGTTTTAAATCCCGTCATTGGTTGGCACATGTTGCCTCGGGTACCAATGAGTCCAGTTTGAGTTTCAGAGTCATAACACAGCAGAGTGGTGTATGACACAATGAAGTTGCCATGATGAAAGGAGTATCATTGCTCTGCTCAGGTTCATGGCCAGGATAAAGAGGAGGAATGTTTCAATGTCTACTCACTCCTGTGAAAACTCTGTCTCTAAAACAGCCCTGGTTAGTGTCAATGCATATTTAGATAACCAATTATAATGATGAGTGAAACTATAGAATAGATACTCAGACTTATCAAACACAGGTGTGACATTGTCATTTGGTGTATTGCATTGCAGTAATTACTGGACCATAAACCATCGGTAATGTTATTAGTTCTACCTGTGCTTTTCAAAATGTTGTGATGAGAAAAAAAGACATTTTGACAAGAAGGAAAAAAAACTGTCCATGCACATCAAGCAAAGGCCTCAGTCGTAGCCTATCTCGCTCTCCAGCTGGCTCACCCTCAATACAGAAATACAGCAGAGGAGCCTTTTGTCTTCTATGCATAACCACAAACACCGTCCCACTGCGGTACGCCAACCAATCACGTTGCATTTTTGCATCCTTGTCTGTCCAAAATTGTATCACTTCCTGAATTTATCCTATTAGACACTTGGCTCCTTTAGATAGTTTCCTCCAACAACGGGTTAAATAGGATGTGATAACCATGTGCGGCAAATGGGAGCGAGAATCTACTTCAGCTTCAAAGGGCGGCACAAGAGAAAAAGAACCACTGCTTTAAAGTCAGCTGATCCTGCAGAATATCAAATGGCGTGGCCATTGTGGATGAAAAACAACCAGGAACCTTTTTCTATTTCAATCAAAAGATTGAATTCTTTACTTCAGATTCATGCTTGCCAGTTATCTAACTGCAGCAACCCAATCGATGTTCGTAGTTATAGAATTTATAGTGACTTTGCTATTTCCTCTTCTTACATGAGACTTTTTTCAAACTTCAGATTTGTTTTCCTTTCGCTGAAATGCTAACGATGCTGATATTGAAATTCCCGTTGTCATCTCCTCCTGTGAAGCCGGAAGGCGGGACGAGGTAAAATGTGGTGGGTGTTGTTTGCACGATTGCGATAAAGACCTCGGTTTAGTGTAATTAGGTAAATGTGTTCCCATGCACTGGGTTTTAATCAGACACTTCTGGAGCGTGTTGATGTTTTTGTCACATTACTGCGATATTAGCAGCAAATAATTGTCAACATTTGAGTGCAGCCAATAACTCAACCATTACGTGCAAGTAAACATGAGCTGCCTTTAACATTGTCGACCACTCCGGGTGTTGTCGCTCGCTCGGACATTTTTCTCACTGCTCACGCTTTCCCTCTGCTTTCATCAAACGCCATCTGTCTGTCTCTCCTCAGCATCCATCCTCTCCTTTTCTGTCCTCCTTCTTTCACCGAGGGGTCCATTTTCCATTAAGGAGCCTCGGGAGCGGCCACTGGTCCTTGAAAGACTTGCTAAATTGTGCCATTTCTCCTTTACCTGATTCACTCACCTTTCCCCAATATCGTTCCATTAAAGGCGACTGAATCAGAACCTCAGACCACTTTTCTCTCTTACTTTAATGGAAAGGCTGCTGTAAGTCTCAAAGGACGCTTCTGAATAATGGAAAAGTGACCCATTCCGTTCGATGCCTTATTATCGAAACATACTGTCAAAGATATGTCTTTAGGGTGGGGATCAAATAAAAAATCCCTTTATAACCCTTTAGATCGTATTGTCATATTGTGCATGCACTTTTAAGTATTTGCACCAAAAAAAACTAATTTATCATATTTTTACATCCATCAATCCAATCATATTCTCTTGTAAAATAAAATATGGCAGTCACTTGGGAGATCTTGTACAAACCAATAATGTGATGACATGCACCCATCAATCAATGTGCAACGTTTAGCCACAAGGGAGATAGATGTGTGTGTTGATCCACAGTTCTTCCCCTAGCTCCAAAATGAATACTAAGCCCGCCCACTTTGCAGCGGGCCAATCACATGCAAAGGATTTGCTTTTAATCCCTTCTGTAGCTGTACACCACTCAAATAGCCCATTTCACTGGGCAATAGTGATACAGGGATGGTGTACTTGTGTAGGCCAGGCTTTAAGTTTGCATCGCACCGGTTCCCTCGACAAAAAGACAAAGGCCTCTTTCCATTGGATTTTTGGATTAGTGTAGAAAATAAGATCGGTGCAAACAAATGATTATGATACGAGGTTTTGTTACAGCAAAATAATCTTCACTTTTATGATTTTGGAAGCGTGAATGCAATGTACAGAAGCAAAAAGCAAAAGTTAGGCTATAAAACCCCACCACAACGGGACTGTGAAGGCGGACTAGTTGCCCTGATGACGTTCAGTCATCTCATAGCCACTTGTTAGCAGCTGCCTCTTGAGTTGTGTAAACGCTTCCAAATACATGAAAGGGTTAGAACAAAGCGTTAAAATCTCATAAGCTAGTGTTAACCACAGACCTTCTTTCAGATGTTGTAACTTCCGTTTCACTGTGACTTTAAGGCAATTATTAATATTTTCATCCAGACAATTAGGTTTTTAATCATATGTTAGTAGTGCATAAACACACAGGCACAACACCTTGATTGGGTTGCACAAGCTATTCATAAACCCATTCTTGAGTTTGTGTTTAAAGTCTGTCTTTTTAGTAACTATTAGCTAGTTTGGAGCTGGTGATTTGTTGAATATGGTTTCACCATGAAATCTTCACATTTGTAGCTTCTGTAATGTGTAAATCGGTTGCTGAGAAACATTAGTACTGTCCTCCGATCAAAAGCGGACTTCAAAAGGAAGTAAGTGTAGCATTACACTGTTAAAACATTAATGCATGGGTTAGGGTTAAAACTTGTAAACGTAATTTGATAACTGTGTGTGTCAGAGTTGGTGCTTTTCAGGCGTTTTGTAATTCCAGGTGTAATGTGTTGTTTTAGTGAAATGCATGTAAAATCATCCCAGTTTACATCGTTATTGAACATACTGACTGTCCTCCAAATTACCTGCTTTGCTCTTCAATGTAAACGGTCATGTTTACTAGCAAGCTAGCGGTAGCTTTGGCAGCTAGATCAGGTAGCTACTCAACAGCGAGTGACAACTAATCCCTATGTAAGAACTGGTGTATGTTTCTGTAAATGTCCATGGAAGCACTGGAAACACACATGGCCGGATTGACCCTAAAGTTTCCCTTCTTTGAAACTCAGAACCAGTTTAAATAATAATGTTCAAACAGTGCTCTGAACTCTGAATGAGGTGATCTGTTCATTCTATAATTATGTTCTTCTTTTTACCATGTCCTGTAATAAATCAACACAGCATTTGTTTTAATTCAGTGATTTGGATTTAAACCAGTAGAGCCTACCAATTAGATTTAATTATTTGCATTCTATTAATTTAATTCACAAAGAATGATCAACCTCATTACTTCCCTTAATTGCACAAAAAAAAGAAACAAAACATACTTACTTGCTTTTTTAGTCCATCAATAATTTTGGGTAGCAGACTCTCCTCCCTCCCCAGCTCAGGTGTGGTCACGATAAAGTCTACATCATGACCAAACTCCTTCCCCCTGGAGATAAAGACGTAGCACCGTTACTCATTCACTGTGTGCAGGAAATAATGAATAGAAGTATCTTTTAGTGAAGAGGGAAGGTGGCAGGCAGAGCTATTAAAAAGCACAGTCCATACTAATGGCATTTACTTTTTTTTTACATTAATTAGTAATTTGTCGTTGTTCAGTGGAAAAGCTCCTCTTTTTTGCTTTGTTACCTCAGCTGTCAGAGCTTTAACTTTTATGAGAATCATCATCTTCTGCTTGGATCAGTGTCATAAAACCGACCCATATGGAGCCTGGCTGCGCTTACACGATGCATTTACTCCGTCAGCACAACTAGACCGTAGTGGAAGTGATTGTTAAGTGATTATCAGGCAGGAACAGATACAATGAAAAGCTCAGCAGAGAACCCCTGCATGTGCATAAGATTGTACACAAATGGCACATCATAGCTTCTGTCTGAAATCAACATACTGAATTAGTATAAGACTTTTTTTTTTCAGTGACAGGTTTCACTGTTTTTCAGGATAGTGGTGCAGCTTGAGATGATTTCAGTAGCCTGTTCCCTCACAGTGGATCGATTAAAGCTGGTTTATGGTAGCAGGGTTGAGATTTGTTGATCTCTGTTGAATTCAAGTTGTGACTTCTTTGAGGACAACACTATCAGAGTCCATGAGGCAGTAAAATGTAAACCTGGGACATTTGGTTATGAAAATCCTACTCTGAAAGTCAAATGAGTATGTTCAGCGCTGTGTGAATTTGCCACCACAGTCCTGTCGGTAGGTTTCCGAGTTTCAAAGATCAGGCTTAGTTAGTAACTTAGTAGCACTCTCACACTGTGGTGTAAATCTATAGCTAAGCTAACATGTACTTGTTTGTGTTGTTGTACGTTTTAACAGAACAAAGTGCACCTGCAATGTAAAATCTTATGTACAATGTGACGGTGATAACCTGTGAACTATGAGAGCAGGTTACACACTAGCCAGATAGGTACTAGTTTATTTATGTTTGTTTTATAATTTTTTCCGTCCTGCAAGCACAATATATGTGTTGTCCTAGTCGTTGTAGGTGTGCATCCCATGGCTACCAGAGCTCTGTGGTTAGCTATGTTAGCATAATAAACACATGTGGTGATGGCATGCTAACTAGCTAACATACGTCATTTCTAATCATTGCTGTATGCATATTGTCTTCGTTTAATAACAACTCAGTTCATGTATTACCAAACCCCAGAAAGGAAACAAGAGCTGTACCATTTTGAGTAGAAGGCAGAGGGGGGTTCATTGTTTCAGGGAATAATCGTTATAAGGGCTGTAAACAATCTCGTTAATATTTCTGTCTTAGAAATTAGAAATTATTTTGTTGTTTTAATAGAAATGTTATTTCATTGTCGTAAGTGATAATGCATTTGGTTTGTCTGTAGGAAGAGCTTCCTGTTTAAGTGCAAAGGATAGAAGCTCCTCAAGGCAGAGATGCTTACAAGTCATTTCTTGGCAGTTCAAGTTAAGTGTCAAGTCTCTTTTGATCGTAACGAGTGTTCTGTCATCTGCTTCAAGTCATCGGGTGGGCTTAGAACACTGCATAGCTATATCTAAGGAATTCAAAGCATGCAGGCCACTGCTTTATCATCACTTCTTTATCTATTAGCATACAGTATCAGCATTGATTAGTTGTGTGGTTTATGATTACTTTAAAAAGGCTATTGTAATGCAAAATTACCCAAAAAAACTCAATGAAAGTTTTCCTTTAAAGAAAAAAAGAAAAACTGTAAAATACATTTTGGCCTTGGAACATGAACATACAGAATAGAACCACAGGGTTAACTTAACGTGGTCTTTCTATATAGTTAGCTAGCTATCTTATTCCATGCTGGTATGCTACACATGGTTCCAGAAAATGAGCAGAACAGCAGGCTGGTGGCCAGCCGTCCGTCTCCGAAGCTGACGTTTGTTATCGCCATAACTAAAAATAATCGGCATTTTCTTTTGTTCTTGTCAAATGACCACGGAAAGCAGTTTCATGTCCGCTCCACTCCTATTCTATTTCCAGAATTTAAACGTTTCCTAGACATGTAACATCACCTGTCCTTGAAAGCATATTTATACTTCTATATTGTGCTTTCGAGGTCTTTAGAGATGAGCTGATTTGTTGCGCCGTTACTGAAGCCCACTCCAACTCCAGCTGCTGTTTATGGATTTCTCCTTCAAGCAAAACATCCGTCCTGCTCCGGCCAGTTCAGCTGGCAACAAGCTCATATTGCAGCTTTTTTGACAGTCGAGACAAGAGGAAACGTGAGGCCACCAGTGCCGAAGTTGCCCCACAAATGGCGGAAGCTTCCCCCCTGCCAGGCTGGGAATTGCTCAAGTTTGCCTGGCATCATTTCAAACTGACCATTACTCACCAACACCCTCTGGCTCACACACACATACACAAACCTTTGTGATAAACAATAGGCTTAATCATAAAGATGTGCACACCAACATGACGAAATGACAAAGAGTGATGGCTCACGGCGATGTGGCCCTTGCTGCCTTGAACAGATGAGTGATGGCAGCGATGAGCGAGGGACACTAAAAGAGGCCGCAAGTAGCGTGCCGGAAAGCTTCTAAAAGGTCACGCGGCTAATTCAGGGAGCAAGGAAGTATTAGAAAACAGCCATTAGAGCTACACAAGGCGTGATAATGTCAATGGTTAGCGTAGTGGCAGAGAGCACGTACCGCCTGTGGCATTAACAAGATGAGTGGCTGGCTTGCAGGTTCACTCAGCACATACTCAGTCACAGTCGTTTAATTTTTCTTCGTTTTTCTTTCCATGAAATGATAGAAGACTTGGGAGTGCTCACTTGTGTATCAGTGGTATTTATGCCGGCCTTTATGTGAAAAGTTGACACTTCTTTAATGAGTTGACTGCTAGGACATCGCTATTTGAGACTGCATCACAGATTTCCATCTGCTGACGGAGCAACTTTCCCCCGAACCCTCCAACACTTAATTGGCAAGGCTGAGATTCCACAACACTTCCAGCTTGTGCAGCGCGCTCAAGTTGTTAAGTGAAATTTCACCGCTAGCCTCTGCTGCGCTGGCAAAACTCACTCGAGTGCACTGCATACATGTGTGCCGTGAATAGCAGCACATATTTATTTTTATCAGCATAAATTGAGTTTACTTCCAATCAGAGCTTTAAAACCAGCTCATTTTATCGAGGCATGGGAAACACGGGAATTGGGGTTTATTTGAGGGGAAGACACCGTGTTCCTGATCTCACCAGAGCATTAGCATATCTGGTTTGTGCATTTTCAACCGCAGTCAGCGGAAAATTAGACACATTCTCTCCGGCAGAGAGGGTGTTTTTTCCTTCTTCTCTGCCTCTAATGGTGCACCTTTGGAACACTGTTTTTATTTAGCATGAGGGCATCCACTCCTGCTCAGCGGGAGATGTTAGCTTTGATGGTGCTGTTAACACACTGTGCAGTAACACCGCCAGTGTTCCTTTAAATTAAGTGCAACAAAAGAGCAGAGCACTTGAATTTAGCCGCTCTACTATTTTATTGCGTGAGGGGAAATGCTAAATTATTCATTCCTTCAGCACAAAGCCCATAAAATATACATAGTTATATACAAATTTGTGTGGACGACACGGCGACATGTATGAATAATACAGATAAGCGAAGTGTTGCTGCTGCTAAAGAATTTCACAGGATGCATTTATTTGCGGTGAGGAGAGTTGAGCGGCAGTCAAAAGTGGATGGTCAGGGAAATTAAACCGGTTTCACCTCATATCGCACTCGCTTTTTTAAAGGGACAGTTAACCCCAAAATAAAAGATCCATATTTCCCTTCTTACCTGAAGTGCTATTTATCAATCGAGATTGTTTTGGTGTGAGTGCCCGAGTGTTGGAGATATCGGCCATAGAGATGACTGCCTTCTCTCCGATATAATAGGACGACATGTCACTCGGTTCGTGAAACTCACAATAACATTTGTTTATTTTGAGTAACCGTCCCCTTGATTTCTAGAAAGACATCATGACCTTTGAGCTCCACATACCGAGTAACATATAGTCCAAATATTTCAGAGAGATGGCAGTCTCATTGGCCGATAACTCCAAAACTAGGCAGGTCACATTAAAAAATCTTGATTGATTAATAGCACTACAGCTAAAAGGAAAAGTACTTACATTTTGGCTTAACTGTCCCTTTAAGATTCTTGCAAACATAGAAAAATGAGGTGATAACCAGGAAGACATATCATAAAAACAAGAAAAAGCACAAAAAGCGTACGTGGGGCATACCTCATGATCAGACAGCTCATTTTGCTCTTTCCCCTCCAAGCCGATAGCAGAGTAGTTTATAAAAATCATGACACTCCGAGCTAAACTGATAAGGGTTATTCATCTCGCTTGTTGTTCGAGGGAAACGATGAAGCGGGACTCAGCCCCTGTCTGAGGATCTGAAAGCAGACACCACTGGACCCCTCATCAGTGTCACTTTGAGTCCTATTCCAGACAATCTGATGTTAAATAAGATCCACTGCGGGGAGTTGCTGGCTTCCCGCCGAAATAAACACATTCCGCTGACACCGTGTGAGCATTTCACACGCAGTGGTGGTAAGAGCTGTATTTCCAAGCCTAATCTATTTTTAATCCCCCCCCCCCCCTCCCCCCCCCCCCAAAACCACTTTAAGACTTGTCACCCGCCTTCCACAGCTGTCCTTTCAATAAGGCTAATGTCAGCGGCGTCAACAAATCCCTGCCACGCTGTGTCCCTCTGAAGTGGATGACAGCTTGAGTTTACTGGAGCACAACGCTTTTTTTGTGGAACTTTTGGAAGCCGAGTTATTTTCTTTGTGTACGATATCCAGAGATGAAAGATGTGCTGGAGTCGCGTGCATCTTTAAGGAGGTATATGGTATGTGTGCTTCTCCATCTTTTGACAAGGGCTATCGGCTGGAAAGATGAAGCTAATAAGAGACTCTACATCGCACTGGAAATTAGAGGTAATTAAATTGAGCTTTGACAGGACTTTTAGAAGGGAACATTTTTAAATATGTCACACAGGAGAGAATTAGTGGGTTATTAGTGGTGCTGCCGGCATCTCAGAGAGCATATGAACTATTTTGGTGTAATAGGCCTTATAGCGTCTCCTGCTGTGTCCAACCCATGTCTGGAGATTCTGCTTTTTTGGCGAGATAAAGGTAAATTACTTACTTACCGGCTGATAATGTACAAGTCATCTCTCTCCAATTATAGCTCCGCGTGATTCCACTTAAGTCTCACGTAATTCTCCCCAGGCCTGCACCAAATATGAGATGAAATAAATTCATCTCCCTGAGTTTGAAGCCATAAAAGCTCCCTTACAGGCCCCTTTACGCTTTGCCGCAGACTCCTGGCCCATAAATCCTGCACCGTTCCTCCCCTTCATTCTTGATGTTAACTATGCATGATGCTCTAATCGCCTTCCTCATCTCTTTTACCACATCATCCCCTTGAGGAGGAGTTATATACATAATCAGATATCATTCCAGCTGTCATTTATCGTTTTGGAGATTAGAGATATTTGATGGTCTTTTATGGGGGGTTTGTTTGTGCAGTTTGATACCATCATTGTAATGTAATGTAATGTAATGTAATGTAATGTAATGTAATCATTGCTTAAGAAAGCTGTGGACCTATAACCACAGAGACAAATCCAATATACACCCCGGTCCAGAAATCTTTGAGAAAACGCAACATTGAATTTAAAAACAGTAAAACGCACCATTACATTCAGGGGTTTTACTGCTACCCACTTACTTGGTCTGGTATGACCAATAGCATATGGTGGCTATAAAGTTAGCTCGGGGTAAACCTGAATTAAATATTGCAACATAATGCACATTATTGAGTCGGTTTGCTGGCTGTATGGCCGTGTCCCAAACAGTGCTGGATTCACTAGCACTACCACACGTGATGAGTAAAGAGTAAACTCCACAATTGTTGTATTTAAATGTTGTGAGTGCTTAGCTGGCTCAAACACAATTTGCGGAGATTCCACCTGAGGTCAAATGTTCATTTAGGAAAGTCGGGCAAACCCCACCTACCTCAAAATCCAAGATGGCTGTTCCACCCATAAACAGTAAATAAATGCCAGACAGGAAGTGCTGTTCGGTATCAACAGAGCGAGGGAGGAGGAGACGAGTCGTGTACCTGCGAAAGCCACCTGTCAGTGCTAGTATGGCGGCCGGAGTGATCGCACGGGCAGCTTCGTCGATAATGTTCCTCAGGGACCGGGCCTCCGCTTTACTGACAGCCCTAGATATGTCTCCATAATGCAGAAAACCTGTGGGGATGAGACCACGTGGTTATTAGTCTAGGAGCCAGCCATCAGTCATAGCCATTTGCTCCTGAGAAGTGGTGAGTCAGGGTGAATTAAAAGTAAAGTCAAATGTGATGTGTTCTGCCGGCTGATGGAGGGCGACTAGCGGTGCGCGCCTGCTGCACACACAGGAGGATTAGAGCCAGTGTAGATACTGAGCTGAAATTATGATGGATGGATTGATGGGTATCTTGTTGATTTCATGCATCTCACTTTGTATTTTCTCTTTTTTTCCTTTTACATAAAAAAATTTTCAATTTCTTCCCTCAGAACAGAAGGAGCTCCAATGCCAATCAACAACAAAATCCTTGATTATATTTGTCTCCACCGCAGAATATTATAATGAACGAATTCACGTTTTCCGCGCTTTCAAGATTTGCAGAATACAGTGGAGAGATCAGGGTTCAAACACATTTCCCTTGTCAAAAGCAGGCATTATTTCTCGGCGCGGAGACTGCAGTGTTCCGAATGATGGATTATGACCGGTTTGATGAAGATGTCTGTCGGCCTAATACATCATCCGATGGAGTTTTCTAACTGAATGGGAACCTGCGAGCGGTGTAATATAATGTTGTGAATTACTGCCTCATGCAGTGTATATGTATCCAGCAACCTCCTGAGCGGCAGCAGAGGACGAATACAAATGAAAAGCTGCTTCCCTTCGAGACATTTAACCACATTAAACGCTCCGTGGGATTTCTGTCACCAACAACGATTGAGGCTGATGCGATCTACATGTCCAGAGGCAACTGCATTCCCGTTCACCCGGACAGTTCTTCCAGATTCAAGCATGGCCATCGCCTCAGAGAATGACCACCACAGATACGCTCTGAACTATAACTCCTTGTCCTTCAGCGGTGCCATGGCTCCAAGGACGGCAACGTAGGTCTATCGGTCAGTACCACCCCTCTGGGCCAGACTAAAATATCTCAACACCTATTTGAAAAAATAAATATTTTTATAGCAATCCATCAGACATTCATGGTTCCCAAAGGATTATACCTACTGACCCTTGACCTTTCCTCTATTTGGTGGACATTTGAGGTTCATTGAGTGAACACACTGACGAACTACAGTACAGAGAGGTCATCAGATAGGCCACATCCTCTGGAGACCACGAATGTCTGTACAAAATGGCAATCCATCCAATAGTATAGATATTTTTCAGTCTGGACTTAAGTAGTCGGCCAACCGACAGACCAATATTGCCCTCACAGAGACATGCTGCTAACGATGCTCAAAATATATCACATTTCTCACATCCCTCAAGCTCATTTCCATCTCGTCTATCTCTAGGAAACGATATCATGAACACGATGACCTTTCTGCTCACCACTCACATCTCTTAACTCCTCTGCTAGAGTTTGCCAGCGGTCTTCATTTTTGACACCCCCGTCTGGACAAGTGTTACATTTACATGACTAAGACTGCTAATGACCAAATAAATCAAAAGATCAAAAAGCGTAGTTTTCTAACTCAACTTCTTGTCAGTATAACAGCTTGGTTTCCTTCACATTGAGCCGCTCAGAGCGGGCTGCAGACTCTTAGTTGTTTCAACATGTCCAGATTAATTTACCATTGCTCTGGAAAGTGTTCAAACACCATATTCAAAATCAATCTGTGAAGATACTCAATATTACACAACCCTCCCCACCAACACAGACATTTGAGACAAAATCTTCCTTTTACAAGTACCTCTCACCTTTGAAACAAACCATAACTCTCTCCCACTGTAGGTCAACGACCTCTCACGGTCTCTGCTTGGATGGCCCTCTCTCCACCCGACTGATGTGTGAGGGCTCATGGGAATTCCACAGCGAGCGTTCCCCTCCGCAATCACTGTTCATTGATTTTTTATTAAAAACACCCCTGCCGCCTTTCCCTTTGTGTTTTCACTGCAAACTCCCTGCTGGTCACATCTCATCTCCCTTTTGGAGAAAGCACATTACAGCCGGCGCCTTGCATAAGGAGCCTCCTATGGGACCCAAAAAAATAAAATGACACATGCCCCCCCCCTCTCCCCTGTCTCTTGGAAGCAAACTCGAGTTGTGATTTTCAGCATGTAATTTGTGGAGTGGCAGAGTGGAAGTGCTGAGATGTTGATGTACCACTTTGCTGCATCCGGTTCAGATGAACGCTGCGGTCTGCCAGAATGTCGCTGAATGAGCGCAGCCCTCTGCGGTACCACTTGTCAGCCGTCTTGGGTCCAACCCCAAACACACTTGTGAACAGCTGGCAGGAAACAAGGTAAGGACGTAATCAAGAAGACATGCTTTCTGAAATGACAGGCTCTTCTCGAGGGGGGGGGGCATTCAAAGTTTTGAAGAGCTCTGCGTCCTTAGGAGATAGCAAATGTAAATCATGTTCACAGCGATTTCAAAGCATCAAAAGTGAGGGAAGCAAAACTAACGATAGAGTTGTTGTTTTTCCCTCCCGTTTACTGACCTTAAGTGTTTGATACCTTTCATCAGAGAGGAGCTTCTCGACTTCAAACGAACGGCCACATTGGAGGACATCCTGTAAAATATAAAAATCAGATAATGTCCCTGAGAAAAAAACGCTCTCGGTGTCAGCATCGGCACGCTATACTCTCCACGGGTTCCCGTTCCATCAGCAATTAACGAATGGCCTCAAATGGCCCATTTGAAAAAAACGTTCTATTGAAATTAGGGGTCTCATCGCGTCCTCATTTTCCATTTCTTTTCAAGAAATAACGACTTTGTTGTTGTGAAACTTTGGATTAATACTGTTTTTTATGGAGTTCATAAAATTAAAAAAAGCCGACGGTAACACTTTCCTCCCTTTTGCTTCTATTGTTTGCTCCGCAACAACTTTGTCCTGCCTTTAATTGTCTCGGCAGAGCACGACTAATTTGCAGGTCACATTTGTTAACCGCCTCCATTTATGTGGGGGGAGGCATAAAACAAGGTTATCTGGTTGATATCAGCCGCCTTCCACTGGGGTGACTGTAAAAGGTTGCTTGGCGTTGGAAATCAGCATGTGTGTGTGTGTGTGTGTGTGTGTGTGTGTGTGTGTGTGTGTGTGTGTGTGTGTGTTTCTTTTGCTTTTTGCATGGCGTATCTGTTGAGCTAGCGCGTGGAGGGACTACGTTGAGTATCAGTGAGCTGGTGAACTTGTGTATCGACGTGAGTGCAGGGCAGTTTTTACAGCAGCCTTCACTGCTCAATGATGCATCCACCCGTCCACTGCTGCTTTTCAACCCTCGAGCTAAGGCCAACCCCTCAGACGCAGGGAGAATGCTTCGGCACACTCCCTGCTTTTGGGCAGGGGCGGGGGCTGAGGAGGACACACTTCTCCACATGCACAACGTCTCACACACACACACTTGTACTAACTATTCCTCCCCAACTCTGCCTCGGTGCTCCCAGACTTTCATGTCAGTAGGTTTGATTCAGCCGCTGCTGACGAGAGTGTCACTCCGATGTTCACAGGCACGTCAGGCGTTTTGTTTTCACTCTGTTTGGTTTCACTTTTTTTTCTTCGTGTCATGTCATTTTTTTCCTTGTTTTGAGCCGCGATCTGTTCAAAGAGACAACCTAGCGGCAGAAGAAGAAGAAGGAGAAGAAGAAACAAACACTCACCGCTGGGTGTGCATCTGAATCATGTAAGAACAACAACAGGGAGAGGTCATTCACAGGCAGTCTAATTTAGTCTCCGGGGACGTTTATGTTATTTTGTTAAATGACTCTGCCTCAGTGCTGACAGATTTGACAGATTGTGAAACTTGCTCCGAGACCCACCGCGTGTCTGTTAGGTTTAATGTGTCAGAGAGTTGGACTGCAGAGCTGCACCCTGCTCCTCCTACAGGGACTTGGCGTTCTCTCCGAGCAAACATTTCTCGACACTTTCCCTGACAACTCGCCGTGATTTCTGCCCTGAGCACGACTGTAGGTGAGGGGATGATTACCAAGTGAACCCAAGAAGACTACCCCCCCCCCACACACACACACACACACACACACACACACACACACACACAAAAGACAGGATAAATCGGCGTGATGCCTGTCAGTGTGTGTGCTGCTCATGTGTGAGCGTGTGTTATGTGAGAGTGAGTGTCTGTCTGCCCAGGACTATTTTTGATATCTTTTTAAAAGATTGTGTTTCATTTTTTAAGCCTTCAATAACTCACAGCAAACAAGTTCTTGCTAGATGAAATTCCACTTCGGTGTCACCTGAAAGCATACATGTGTTTGTGCAGATCGATGTTGTTAGAGGAAGAAAGTTCAGCTACATTCTTCTTGACAGTGCACTCACACAATCTGCACAGACGTTGATGGAAAAAGTACAAAATGCTCGCACCGTGAAGAGATGACAAGGTCAAGGAGAGCAGCTGACATCTCTTATTTTTTTTTGGTCTCTCAAATGTGAAATGCTCGTGATGAGTCAGCTGAGGAGGAGTCATGTCAAATTGGTGGGTAATGATGTTGATGATATTTTTTATCCGATGATGATTGGGTTGGATGATAATGACTGGCTGTACTGCAGAATTTATGATATGCTGTCACTTGATGTACATTGATACGTGTGAGCTCTCATAATGAATTCCAGCCTTCACAGTACATCGCTCTGTTCATCCGGGGCATTCTCGTGAGTGCCACATCTCAGAAACGGTCATAACCCCAAGCCTACTGGTTCTGAATGAGGACATACATCTTTTAAATGTTCCTAATTTCCTAAAACAGCTCGGCACTGTTGTTTCATTAACAAGAATAAACAAGTGCAGTTCTTAGGGAATATTTTCAGCAGTGGATTAGTCCACATTTGTATATATACTGTATATACGTATATGCGGATTAGTAACTAATCTGCCGCTGAAAATATTCCCTAAGAACTGCACTCTTTTATTCTTGTTAATGAAAGTGCATAAGCGCAATGTTAACGCATAATATATTTAACTGATACTAATACTGACTAGAACTGATCTTAGTCCATTCTTTCAGTATTGTTGCACCTAATTAAAAAGGGTCAAGGTCCTGGTTTACTGTTCCATTAAACGCTCATTAGCTCAATAATGTTGACCGTTTTCCAATACATTTTCTAAACTTTTTACAACAGCCTCAGAATTTTAGATAATTTCAAATGAGTATGATCATCAAGGTCAAGAGACCAGAAAGGAGCAAGGTGAGAGGTAATCCATCACAGTAAACAATGCAAACTCTGCTTGTTTGGAAATTTGAGAGCCTTTACGTTTGGAAAAAAAACCTTGTACAGCCGCCCAAATAAACCACTGTTGTTTCATGCAACCGATATTCTCAACACATAATATAGATGAACTGGCTGTCAGCTGGACTACGCATGCAGATGACTATGGGCCTCACCTCCATGACTGCCTTTGTGTGTTCTCCCAGGCAGGGCAGGTCCTGCGTTTCCCCCAGGCATCGCACTGCCCACGGCAGACTCTTCAGCACGGACGCAGCTCTCCTGAAAGCCAGGCACGGACCCTCGATCTCGTTGAATTCATAGTTCTCCGCCAGCACTTCAAAGGCATCCTATAGGGAGGGGCAGGTCAAGGGAGAAAGAGATCAAATGTACTCTGAGAAAAAAGGGTTCAGAATGGGTTCTTTCTGAGCCATTTGTTACGGAAGAACCCTTTTTGGAAGCAAGAGTTTTTCAAGGACTGTTGAATGCATGAGTGTTAAAAGGGAACAACCAACGTGATTGTGATTGTAAATCCATGATGATCAGCCCAGGCCTTTTAGATAGGGGTTCTAGGTAAACCCCCTTGGGTGGGTTCTAGATGACACCCTGTGGAATATAACAGTTTTCTGGGTAGAACCCTGTGGATAGGTTCTTGTTACCATCCTTAGAAGCTGGAAATGTTCTGAAAGGAACCTTGGGAGAGGGTTCTGGGTGAAGCCTTTCACAGATGATCTGGATATAACCCTTTGTTTTGTGTTCTAAATAGAACCCTCTGAAAAAGTTCCAGGTGGAACCTTATTTTACAAAAAGGGAACCATACATTACTCTAGTTTGCACCTTCATGTCTAAGATTGTCTAAGATATTATTATTTAATATATTATATATATTATTTAAATACACTCGACACTTTAACTTTACACTTGCCACTTTCACACAACACGCACATTCCATGCACTTTAACTTATTTTTGATATTTTGATATTCTACTGTTCAATTGTAAATATTCATTCATTCTTCCATTCTCATTTATTGCACTGCATTTACTGTTAAATGTGTATTGTTAAATGTTAAATGTATGCACCTTCCGCCAGAACAAATTCTTTGAATGTGAAAACAAACATGGCAATAAATGGTTCTGATTCTGATTCTGATTCTGATTGGACAGAAGATAAGGAAAATATATTGTCTAATAAGAATAAAAAGGCACATATCACCAACTCTTGAAAACATAAAACAATGGACAGATAGTGAAAACTCAAGAAAGAAAGCTAGACCTGGCACATGTGTGTCAGGTGTGCATTCACATGTGCGATGCACTGACCCGTGCAGGAACCCAAACAGGGAAACAAAACTTCCTCCAGTTCCTTCCCTCTATCACTGCTCTCTGAGTCCCTGTCCCTGCCTCCGTCCCTTTACAGTGGGACGAGCTGCATGTTGGTTTTCTTCTGGATGACCGGACAGAGACATTAGAGGCGGGCGAACACCAGACAGCAACCTGTCATTTTCCCCTTGTTCACAACAGGCTCCCCCAGGGGGCTAGTCACGGGCTCTCCCTTCACAAAAGCAACATGTTCAAACGCTCAAACAGGCTGCAGTCAGGATCAGAGAATGAACGGGTCCACGAGAGAGAGCACAGTTCTGACAACAATCCTCAAACTTTTTAAATCTAAAGTTAAACATTTCAAGCTACTGTAAACAGTATTTTATTTTAGTAATGGATCAAATGACTACGTGTTGGTTTAGAAGGGTAGCTTGTAGTGACCAGCACCAAGCAACAGACAGCTGGAGAACACAAATGGAGCATTGAGCATATAATGAGAAAACAATCTATAATTGGTTTACATGGAGAGTGATTATTGGTGTGTTGTTTGAACAGAAACATGGCGTTTCATTGAAGACAATAACATAAACCATGGCTTTGTTCTATGAAGCGTGTCAGAGCAGACCACACAAGAGGGACAGCATGCACAAAAGCACTCAGCCATCATCAATTGTATTATCTACACCTGTGCTTTCACCAAATTGATGAGTCAAAATGTCTACTGTGAAAAGAGCAGCGCGGCTCTGTGTCTGCCGATGTGTAAAGAGGCAGCTGTTTGATATAGCTTGTTGAGGCTGCCCCAAAGAGGTAAATGACATGCTGGTTTAAAAAAAATATTGTATTATGTAAATCTGCATTCAAATACAAACAGTGCTAATAGTGCAGAATATTGGAGAATACTACGGATATACTGGGAATGCTGGGCCTTAGCACAATGGTTAAAGGAGCTGTATTTAACATTCTTAACATGGAAGAGTAATTGCACATGGAACTTAAATATGTAACTGTACTAAAATGAAACATGTCAATGCTGATGATAATATTGATATTTCTTTCCAAATTTATAAAAACAACTTATTCATGGTTGAAAATTAAAATGAGTTGCAACATTGCCACAACCACAAGCATTTAGAAACCTAAAGGGTGTTATTTCAACAAACTGAACAACTGAAATAATTAAGTGAGATCATGGATTACTTTTTTTCCGGTTTGTCCATATTTGGTAAACGTTGGATTCAATATTTCTAAGGAGAGGTTAAACAAGTCTACAGCAATGCCAGCGGCTGCACAAGGCTTTACTTAGGCACAGGGCTGCTTTAAGCTAAACGCTAACATCGGGTAAAGGTTTTGCATTATTTATGCTATCATTTGGTAATTTGCACTAAACACTAAGGACAGCTGAGGTTGATGAGAATGTCATTATTTTTGCAGGTATTAAGCCATAAAGCATTGGACAAACTGACTGGCCATCTGGAGCACCCAGAGTTTTCCCGATGGGACAACTGTGATAATTGGGGCCAATGCAAATGCTAAACATACATATTTTTAAATAAATATAACCAAGTGCTGTTGAATGATTGGCTAAGAATGTCTGCCTATATTACATGTCAGCCTATATCCGAGCAAATTACCTTTGGTCCAGTCCATTCTAACATTACATTACATTTAGAGAAATAGCGAAGTGGAGCGAGACAGTCAAACAAACACAAAAAAAGAAGAGGAAAGAAGAGCCTTGAGACAGATGCAGCCAATTATACCATGACAAGTTATTAATTTGGCGCTGTTACCAGTCGATCATCTCAGCCTAGGGAACCCATAGGCGCTGGCAGCAGAGAGGGAGCAGCCCAGTTCAACTAATTGTCAAGGTTTTAAGGCTGAAGATAACATCTGAGTGTATAACATGAATGTACACAATGCTAAAGACCATGGCTAAAAATGTGTTGCAACATATTCAAGATATCGGGGCGTGGAATGGTTAGAGAGATGGATAGATAGATAGATAGATAGATAGATAGATAGATAGATAGATAGATAGATAGATAGATAGATAGATAGATAGATAGATAGATAGATAGATAGATAGATGGATGTTCAACGATTTAAAAAAATAATAAGAATTTAGCTTCTCTACATCGTAGTTGAGGTGCTACCCTCCCCAAAACCCTTTTAATAGAATGACGTGAGAAAAACAAGACTTCACCGTGACACTTTGTTATGTTGCCGTGCAGCTGCTGCTGAAGTGATGAGCTACTGTTGCAGAACCAAGTGGAGGAAAACATGTCGCTACATGGGGGTTGGATCATCGGTATCGCCGTTCATTATTAACAGTTTATAATTCTTGTGTGGGCTATGACAAACATTTTAAATGAGGCCACTGTCTGAATGTCTCTGAGCAGGAGCAGGTTGGTGCAAATGGGCATAAAAACGAAAGTACAGTATGTGAACATTTAAAAAGCCAAAAGATGTGTGCAGCACATCTGAAATTTCATGGAAAAGTGACACATAACAGGAAATGTTAATAATGTGTTGATGATGAGAATCCTCAGGGTATTCTTCTTGCCAAAACCATCAGCATGTTGTCTTATGTGCTTCTTTACACAAGGGGAATGTAATAATTGCGTCGTCTTCATTAGTTGTAGGGTTATTTTTTTGGTGTGTGCTGTGGCCCCCCCACAACACGGGGTTCAAATTGTTGATTTGTTGTTGTATAGTTATAATTTGGTGTGTTATTACGCTGGGTGCCTCTTACAAAAATGACTTTCCAATCCATTTGTTATTGTAAGCTTCACAGAACAAACATTGTTGTTTGTCTTCTTAGAAAAACCTTTTTATGGTCGATCAAAAAATCCTTTACTTCCTTTTCACATTGTTGATTCTAATGCTGTGTAGTGATTCTGTTATCACGTCTGTTATGTCCATTTCTATACAATCAACTGTTAAACAATGACTGAAACAAAAAGCTGGATCCATAAATAAGGTTTTGGTGTAACACAGAATGAATCCGAGAAGTGAGTATGCTGACCCTTTTATAGTCTCCTGCTTTATACAAACGTCTGAGAAATCAGACGGCTCTCTTTGTTCTCGTGTTTGATTCTCTTTCATCCATTCTTCTCTCTGGTCAGGGATTGTACAATAGTCCTTTTTCACATCAGACATAGTTGACTTGTCATAGTGGGAAAGGCAAACAGTTTCTAATAACAGTCATGGCTCTGTTCTATTCAAGTGCCCCAGTAAGGCCCTGACAGCCTGACGGTGAGCACAATACCGGCAACCGGAACAACCCAGACCCCGGAGGGAAAGAACGATTTTCGAGTGACAACTGACAAGTGACGACAGGCGATCACTTATTGAAAGTTATCTGGTACAGTATATGTTATATAGTTATAACTAGTATAACAAGCAGGACAGTCCAGTCTCATTTTGTTTCTTAAACCAAACCGATCGCTTCACCCACTATAATCGCGCGGCATTGTGCATTTCTGCGAGCATTATACAAGGCGAAAATGAAACGGATTTATGAAATGGATTTTTGCTTTAGAAACGTACAATTCCAACATTGTTTTTCTGACCTGAAACTGAATCAGCTAAATGGGATTCAGCCCTCTTTTCTTATTCTTTACACCAGTGCTTTTCCTTTTGTCGCATTTCTGTCGCATTTTACAGGGACTCAGTTGATTCAGTATTAGTAAGAAAGCATTGCTCAGTGAAGCTTAAGGAACACAGGCGACTGAGTACGTAGGATCTTCTCTAAAACCTTAGATATCACAAGGAGCTTAAAAATTAGTCGGTAATCACTCATGACATTTGGGTCAGCATTTCATATTATGCAATCGAGCATGCTGCTGTATTACCCTTTATGTAAGGCACAAATATCAGTTATGCTTAAGAGGGAGATAATAAAAGGAATACAAGTCGGTGAAATACCGTACAGCTGATAAAACCAGTCTGCCAGTGCACAGTGCCTGAAGGATAAATACATCGGGCTAAAGGTGAGGAATTCTAAATCCAGGACCGGGACTCAATGCAGCCTAGGGTGACCAGAGCTCAGGGCGGACTCCGACATACTCACGCTTTTGTTTCCTCTCCCCTAGCCGAGCCGCGATCTGAGGTCACAGCACCACCCGCTGTCCTGCGCAGACATGCGGCCTCAGGTCAGCGAGCAGCAGGCTTTGGTCCAACTCACCCTGGAGACGCACTGACCCGTTTGCTCCAGCACAGGGACAGGGAATGACCCTTTACATCGCAGCAAACCCGCATGCAACACACACACAAACACACACATACACACACATACAGATTCTGCTGGACTCTCTTCACAGCACGCAACAAATTAGAGAAGCAAGCTTGTAATTGGATAGGTGATAGGGCGCGCTTGTGTAGTGTGCAGGGTACAAGCAATTTGTCTAGATGTGTTTTGACTTTTACTGGTTTGGGGTTCCCGGCAACTCCCCAATAATAAGCACAGAGGGGATTGAGAACCCACAGTACAACATAGCACAGCAATGCAAGAATGTCTGGTAATGTGAGCCTAACACTGGATTCCCTATGGGGACAATGAGCTATATCAAAATTAATCAAAATAATGCAGCTGTTTAACAAGAACGCCCTTCCCTTCCCCTTCTTTGCTCTCTGCTATGGTATGAAACCTGATAAATTGTGGAAACTGTGCTTGAGTTCTTAATTTGAATTCACATCCAGAAAAAAAACAATTTCTGTGTTTAAACGATCTAATGATGGATGCAAAACATCGTATCCTTTCCAGTCTTCCAGTCTTTTAGCTTAACTCGGCTAACCACAGTCCTAGACTGTTTATTATGAAATTACAGAGATTAGAATTGTGTTTGTTCTTTTTTTAAAGTTGTACTAATGAATGCATTTATATTAACAATCAGTCAAATGACCATGAAACCACTGAACTCAGCATGTCGCCTCAGCTCTACAAAGAGTTTTAGCATTTTTTAGCTTATAGTTTCGCAGGGAGCTGTTTTGTTTCAGTCTCTCATTGTAAATGACCCTGAAGAGCTTCTGTTGATGGGGTGTGTTGTGGCTGATTTCTTTTTTTTGGATCGATGATGGCTAATATCTCCAATCTGACTACTTGTGAGACGCCACAGATAACTCATTCACAGGACCTCAGAAATCAAAACACCCATAGACCACAAAGAGTTTGGGAATATAGTTCACTTTGCATAGATTTATTTGTAAGGTTGACAAATGAAGCAAGTTGCACCCGGTGTCATTAGACAACCGCTCCCATCCCCAACTCCCAAACACACAAACATTATTTATACATAACAAACAGTTTCAGGTACCGTCCCGTGTCAAACCCCTAATTTCATATTCCTGATCGCCCACTCTTCTCATGCATACTAGTTCAAGCCAGTGACTTTAGGCATTGTAGGAATGTGGCTGCTATTTCTGACGTCTCCCATAAGCGTTGTTGTGTCTGCACTCTCCCGGCCCTGGTTTCTCTGGCACCTAAAGCCCACATTCTATCGGTTAATCCTAGAACAGGAATAAGGCCACAGCAACTATCTACGCCCGATGTTCCCTTTTAATCAGTGACCTCTCACATTAAACTCTTTTGTCGGACTGACTACTAACTGGATATTATGGGCCTGCTCTCCTGTCCATGTGAACGTGTCTCACACCGACATGTGATGTTAAATGTGCTCTTGTGGGATTTTTGCAGTTGTACTTTACGCATACCACGCTGACCACAATAGTTAATATTACGCAATATTATAAAACATTTTCTTTTGACTTTTTCCTAAAAAGTTAATAAATTCAGCAATAGGGCTAAATCTGGAATCATCAGTACACTTTTACCATTGTCCGTCTGTGGTCCGCCACTCATCAACCTTATTTTCAAATGCAAAGCTGTTTCAGGAAGGAAAAAAAGCAAACGGCAGACAGATAAAGATAGCAACAAGCTCGTGAAAAAAACGTGGAGCATTTGGAGTCTAAAGAGCAGATATTTGCCTTAGGAGTTGGTGGAGACCAAAAAATAGCTAAAAGCAGAGGGACATTCATCAGGTGGCCAGAGGCAGGACTCCATGGAACGCTAATATTGCTCTGTATCTGCTGGAATGCAAAAATACGCAACAGTTTTCTAACACATTATATCACGTGTGACAATGTCAGGCTCGATGATGTTAGTGTATTTCCCAAAATGGTGGTGTATTTCCTTAAATCAGATCTTGATACTAGTGAAGTGACATAATTGTGACATAAAAGCCGGTCTGTCAACTGTCATGTTGTCTTACCAGCTGCATGGAGTTAGCGTTGCGGGCCCCAAACACCACCCTGCATATACATCCATCTAATTAATGAGGAGTTAAGGCTGGTTGCGGGGGACTCGGTGTGCAGGGACGTTGATACAGCGCGCCGATTTACCCCCCGCCACCGTGTAGCACGGACATGCCCACGAGTCATGTTCGTGCACAGCAGCCCGCCTCGCTGCGTGCGCAAAAAAGACACCACAAAAGGAGGTCAGAGCCCACTGAGAAGAGCTTTAACACGATTAACAGCGTGGAGATGGATATTAGCTATCCCATATCTAATGAATACGTAGCCGACTAGACATCATTCAACCTCCAACTTTTAGTTACGACAAAGTGGCTTCAAAAGGACAGTTGTAGGCATTTTTGTAAAAAAAAAAAAACTTCATACTTCTTTCCAAAACACTCGCCGATCGAATGCTGAACAAACACTTGTGATCCTAAAGGCTTTTTGTTTGTTAGCTCTATAACGGGGGAACGGAGGGAATCAATTTGATGCATTTAAGGTTCAGTGCTCCCAAACCCCCCCGCCCCTCCACCCGTCTCCTCTTCCCTGGCGTTTGCTGCTATCAATACATCGGAGGCCTTTTGCTGGGGCGAAAACATTCTGGATGTTGAGCCATTTCTCTCTGTACCTCATCCTCTCCCTCCCCTTGTTAGTCTGGAAAACTGTGTGTGCTTGTGTGTGTGTGTGCGTGTGCGTGCATGTGTGTGCGTGTGTGTGCGTGTGTGTGCGTGTGTGTGCGTGTGTGTGCGTGTGTGTGCGTGTGTGTGCGTGTGTGTGCGTGTGTGTGCGTGTGTGTGCGTGTGTGTGTGTGTGTGTTTGTGTTGCCATCAGAGAACAGGCATTCAATGCTGCACGTCAATCAGACCAGACACAAATATCAATTTTTGTGGCAGCGTAAGTCAGGCTTATGGTGAAATTATGACAGAGGACTCATGGCTAAGCAGATAAAGAAAAGAGAGGGCTTGTGTGCGTGTGCGTGTGTGCGTGTGTGCGTGTGTGTGTGTGCATGCGTGCAGACTCCCCAGTCGCAGCGAGACACAACAAAAGTGAAAAGGAGCACAGTGAGAATGGGCAGACAGGGCGGCGGTGTGAGACAAAACAAAAGGGCAGGAAGAAGTGGTATGGGAGTGAGAGAGTGTGAGGCAGCGGTGGCAAGGGGATAAAGAGGGAGCAGGATGAATAAATCAATAGCGCGCGGCTGTGGAATGAAGGGCCCGCTTGCTACCGGCGTGTGATTGACACCTCGCTTGGGTGCTGCCGCTGAGATGATGCTCAACCACTCTTCCTGATCCTGACACCTCTCTGTACCACCTACTTCCTCCCCCTGCTGGCCCGCGGATGCTTCCCACTTCCTCCCCGCCGTCCTCGTAGGTCGCTTCCTCCCCTCTCTGCCTGTTGAATCCATCTCACACTGTTACGTTCTGAAACCGGGGTTTTAAAATGTAAACTTCTATAATATATCTTTATAATATATTTATTTATCTAATTTTCCTCTATACACTCAAACAGACACATTTTGTGTTTAAACATTATTTTTCAATTTAGTTACAATGCTGCAGGTTTTGCTCTATGTCACCCAAACACACATGGCTGATAGTGCTCGCTCATCACAGCTCCTCCGTGTGTAGTCAGAAGTAACAGAATAAAAAGGCTGAATTCAATTGCCGGTGCTCCACAACTCCTGACTAATGTGGATGCTCAGTGTAAACGTAGCAAAAGAAATGCCTTTTAAAAGGAAAATGTAGTAGTGTGGTTGTAGCCTAAGATGTGCTTAAAAACAATACTCATACACTTCATTTGATGCCCCTGCAATTAAGCCAATGTATCACCCTCTGACTAATTGGCTTGGTTGGTAAAATTATATTTTTGGGAGAGGTGAAAATTGCTAAATTTTATGTGTTTCTTTTTTTGTCCTTCAACCAAAACAAGCAATGGATTTTTCATTTAAGATTCTGCTTGTCACACAAATCCAGATGTTGCACAGTGCCTCATCAAGTGTCGCAGCAGGTATAGTCATGGTTTGAATGTAAGTAGATGAGAAAATGAATAACACTATGAGCCGGAGCAAGGAAGCCATTAGCTTAGTTTAGCATAAAGACTGAAAGCAAGGGGAAACAGCTAGCCTGTCTGTAGGTTCGGTAAAATCACCTGTCCAGGCTTTGGGGAGTTTTACAAATGCATACAAATATTTTGTTGTGGTCCTCCTGTCCACAGCTTTTCACACGTCTCTTTCATCAAGGGGATTATTCAGTTGCAGTACCGCAGGCTGGCAGCGCAATATCCGGCTCTCTTAAATATGAGTTAAATAAAAAAAAAAAAAATGAATTGACCTTTGTGGGGCAGGGGCGTGGTTTAGCGCACCTGCGACAGGGGAGAGAGAAGCGCGCTCATTGGGATCAGCTGCAGGTCGTTAGCGGGCTGCGGCTGAGACCAATGAGCGCGTAAAGGCCGGGCTATTTAAGCCGGCAGGGAGAGGGAAAAGGGGGTGGTTGGTGACATGCGGAGTAGGAGACAGCGTGTTGTGCACGAATAAAAGCATGTTTAACCCACGAACGAACGAGTCCAGTGTGTATGTGCGAGCCACGGATCCTCGGGCAGGGGGGAACCTTGCCACAACCTTCTTGTCTAAACAAATTGAACGATTTGCCTAATGTTGAGAAAGGTCATGTTTCAAAGGTGGTGGATTTTCAATGAGGTTTTTCTATTTCTAAAAAAGAAAGAAGACTTTCCTGTTTATTTTAGCTCAGGCCGTGTTTTTTTTTGAAAAGCGGCTTTTTTAGTGTTGTAAATATTAAAGAAAAACATGTTTGCATGCATACATTTATAAATCAATGCTGAACGAAGTCAAGAGAGCTTCATTTGATTGAGCTGCGAGATTCCAATTTGACTGACTGACCTGCTTCTGCTCCCGATGAATACATCTCTTACCGTCTAAGAAATAATTATCCTCCTTACAAATGCTTGTCCCAGACAGTATAAGGTCCCCTGTTGTGGTAGTTATGCAGATTTGCATTCACTCTGCAGTCTGCAGTAGTTACATAAAGACGCTTAGGGGGTCACCAGAGTCCATCAGTCTTAAATTCTACAGGCAGACGCTTTAAAGGTACAGTGTGTGAAATGTGTGGGGATCCATCAGCAGAAAGGCAATATTAGTATAGTAACCATGTTTTCATGCGTGTATAATCACCTGAAACTAAGAATTGTTGTGTTTTGTTGGCTTAGAAAAAAAGTAGTGTTATTATGGTGATGGCCTTTGAGTCAGGTGAACGATTTTGCACGGCCTACCGTCTCTTAGGTATTTGGTTAATTGCAATATTCCACCACGCCACTTGATGCCGCCAAATCTGACACACTGTCCATTTAAATCTACAGGAATCTGAAGTCAAAACCTTGTTATTTCCAGTTATTTCCAACAAATGCTTTTTCATCTGCATGTTATGTATTGTGCAAAGCTTTTGAAGTTACATGAAATCATTGTAAAAGGACTTTCATAGCGGAGTCCAGATTTTGACTGTAAGTGGAAACACTGGATTGGCAGAGGCTTTGTTTTGTTTTTTGTAAATAGTATAAAGATAGCTAAATAAATAATGAAAAGGACGGCACTTGAAGACAAACTCAAATGGCTGTGGTTGCTAGGTGACAGTGGCACTGGCTTGCCAGGGCACACGTCAGTGCATGTTGCTTGGCCATAAGCCGGACCACACTGCTGTGTGTTTGAGTCCGATGAGCAGCCTGTGCGGAGCCAGAGGAGAATATCCTCACATGGCCACTCAACCATGAACTGAATGTAGTGATGCCATTGGATGTGAGGGTATTCCACGATGTGGTATTGTCCCGAACGCCCGCTGGCATCACCGCTGCTCCCTGACGTCTCATTTGCTAACGAGCGAGAGTGAACCTTTCAAGCATCCGTTATTGACAATGTTCATGGAGGAGTGATCAATATCTGGCCACTTTCCAGAGGCACAGAGTTCATACATGATTTGACAGCAAGGGCACTGAACTGTGAGTTCCCGTTCTTCTAAAGTGTTCTTTCTGCATTATGGAAATTATCCTTGTTCTCGAGAACTGACAAGAAAAATCATGCATGTTTCTGTTGGAAATGATATATCTTTTTTTGTTCATTTCGGCTATAATTTGCCTTACAAAGCTCTCAGATGGTGAGGAGGTAATCATCAACCTTTTCAGTTCCCACTACACGACAAAGCACATCCTTTCCACCAACATGAAGGCACAACACACACACAGACGCAGTGTCTCTTGAAAGTGTTTTCATTAGACGTGCATTCACTGGAATTGCATCATTACTGTGGCTTGCAATCAAGCAGAACGGCAGGACGGATCGAGGACCGCTTTACCGCTGTGGATCAATAGCTTGCTCCTCATTAGCGCCGCAATACAGTAGATCATATCCGGTGTCTATTGGCTTGCTGTTGCTCGCATCCAAACACAGACTTGGTTTGCAGGCGAAGGGGGCGAGGCGAACAATAAACATGAAACACCTCAAGAGAACCCATTTGCCTCAGTGGCATCCTAGTCTCCTAAACATTACACTAAACTGCATCTACTAAACCTAACCAAGTAGGTTTGTTAATTGTTTTTGATTTCTTTTGTTTCACACAACAAACTTTAAGCACGCGTTTGAACTGCGACTGTAATCCAGGTAAAAAAAAATCCCTTGAAACGGAAATGAGAAATCTGTTCTGTTGAATAGGGAACATAATGCAGTGGGAGACCGGGCTGTACCTGTGGCTTCCTCAAGGCCACGTCACAAACAACCGTTCTCTCTTATCAGAAAGCCTTCTTCGATGTGGCGTTATGTGGGGATAATGAGTCAATCACGGGGATGGGGAAATTGAGTGGGATTATTATGGAGTTAATGCTGTGGAAAGAAACCAGAGGATAAGAGAGAGAGCAGCGGCCGGCCCCAGGTGAGACGTGCGCGTGGGCGAAACCGCAGCGCACGTGCATACGTCTATTATGTACACTTAGCTGTACTGCGAGGTATAAAGTCATTATGTCATCACAGATGCCTCGCAGGCCCTCGGTAAGCCATGCTTGATAGGCGTAGAATCTCATCAGCAAGTCTCCAGACTCCCACACAAACACACACAAACACACACACACACACACACACAGGTTTGTTTCACGGCACATCTCAGACCTGCAATTTCATATCCTGTGCCAAAATATGGCGTCGAGACGGTGCCTCTGTGAGGGATTGCAGGATTCAAAATGGAAATGAATGAAATGCAAAAAGTACATCGAAGTTGATGTGTTTTTATTGTCTCGATATCTTCTTTTAGTGAATGTTCCTTTCGGTGACACCAGTGCAATTGGATTCATTACTTTTTTAATAGTTCCAATTGTTTTATGATTTAATCATTTCCTAGATTAATTTAGTCTCAAAGATGTCAGGCAATCGTGAAAAGTCCTAATTTCCCAAAAGTGACGTCTTCAAATTGTTTTTCTTTCCTGCTCATCAACACTTAAGCCAAACATCCGATTCACCACTTCCCCACTCTGTCCGGGAACCTGATGTTCTAAGACACACACACACACACACACACACACACACACACACACATACACAACCCACCAGATGGCAGAGGGACGGATCCATCATTGCTTGTGAGGAGTGTCACGTCCGTCGGCCATCTTGTCGTATCACACTGCGCCTGGGGGCGTGTCCGTGCCAGGGATCGTGGCCATGTCAGCTGTTGAGCCTCCAACGCGCCACAGCTGCAGATGCTGCTCATTTGCAGGTTAATGTATTTTGGGGAGAGTTGTGTCAGAGTGCTGGTGAGTGAAGCTGGTCGGCCATCCAATTAGAGCAGAACAGATTAGGAGGCTTTTTTGTTGTTTTTTAAACATCGGAAAGTCAGAGCGACAGCCTCTAGTCGACCAACATGTCACATCATAGGCTGTAACAGGGCTGGCACTGTGGCCAAAATTATATGTTATGATATAGCATATTTTTCTAGTTATGCAATAAATTAATAAATAAATAGCCTATATTAAATAACCACATGATTTTGTATATACCTGTGCAAATTGTGTGAAGTGAAGAACCCTTCAAAATCCAGTTAATTAAAAACCTATGGGCAAAACAATGACATTTTTTGAGAAAGTTGAGCTTGTTTAGACAAAGTAATTGTGCATCACAATATCTCAATATTTGACATCATGATATCGCGATATATTACTCGCCCTTGGATTTGTGGACAGTCTTTTTGAAGCCCCGAGTTCGACATTCCGGACGTCACCGTCTTGGCTTTTGGCTGTTGCCATCTTGTTTATAGTTCTTTGATAGTGACGCGAGAGGGTGGAGCTATATCCAACTGAACTGAGTAAAATGTTTTCAGGTGACCACAAATGTTAAAATGTACTTCCATGAAGAAAACCAACATACTGTGAAAGGGTTAAAGTCGTAAGACGAAAACACAGACACACTCACCGACCGGACAACTCGGTGGTAACACCTGTCAATTACAAGGGTAGCCACACAAGTTTTACTCCAAAGGGGACCATAGTTTTGTAATAAAAGGCATGCTGCATTTTCACAGATCATCTGTCAAATAAAGGTGATGAAGTCATCCCCCTCCCCTTCAAAAGAAATGAATCATAACAGTGAGGTGACGTAACGGTTCCTTACTGTGAATATCTTGTTATTGTTTTCTGTGGTCGTCCGTCTCTGGCAGGCGTATTGAGACACGGTGGCCGCAGGAGTGGTCGTGGAACCTTCTGCCGACGCGGGCTCGGTGTCCTGCGTGCAAAAATAACTTACAAATAACAGTGACTTATGAACCCATGCATGCGTTACCTTGAACGTTGGAGCTCTGGCATGTTGTTGACGGCGCTAAATGTGTGTGGGGCTATTCCCCACAAACACAGAGCCAGGAGTTCAAATTGAATTACATAAAAAATGTAACCATTTGCCTTGGAGAAGTTATGTTTATGGCTGCGTGTCTCCAGGGCAATGACACTCATCTCACAGTCTGGTGGCATCCAAATCCATTACGCTACCTAACCTGTGGCATTACAGATATGCTTGCCATCATCCAATTTTCCTCCTGTAAATTGCCTTTTTTTCATTCTCTGAAGAAACGGTTCCCCGTTTGTAATATATGTGTCAAACGGATTACCAATGTAATATTAATATTCTCGCAGACAATTAGACATCACAAAAGGGAACATTGTGTCCATAAAAGTACCCATGGATCGGGGGCGGGAGAGTGACACAGCGGCGGGGAGGAAGATGGAGATATTGTCAGTCTGGAGGGGGCTGATGCTGCGGAAGGAACAAGGATGTCTCAAAAAAAGAGAATGAAAAAGAGCCGGTACCTCTCACGCGCTGCATCAATCAAATTCATTCAAACATTTTTCATAATTTTCTCCCCCCAAAAAAATAAAATAGAAATAGAATACATTTAAATATATTTTATGGGACAATTTATTCTGCCAATCAAACTGAAGTGTTCTAACTTTAGTCCTTCTAAACACAACAGGGGTTTTCATCGAGGCTTTCCCACCTTGGCTGCGGGTTTGTTTAATCCAATACGGGATTATGGGTCCGAGGAGACAGCAACTTGGCAATCAGCATGCCGGGGCTGGTTTCCCCGTCTGGGCTGCATTATTACAGACTGGCCTGCAACTCTGTGGAAGTTAAAGCTCTTGGACTAATCTCGGAGGCAACGCGGCCCATATCCGGCCATCACTGTGGTGTCCCCCTCACCTTCGTTGTGTGGTCACTAAACGTGCGCACAGTGAACGCGGAGACACTCTGGAACGTGTCCAGTCTCTAAGTTAACGCAGGCAGAGAGGTACACTCAGGTGGGTGAATGAAATCCTCTCGGGCCACTAAGAAGGGGAAAGGTCAACGAGCCTCCACCTTCCAAAGGCGGCGCGCCAACACACCAACCCACAAGGAGGACGAGGAGGAGGAGGAGGAAGAGGAGGAGAAAGAGGAGGAGGAGGAGGAGGAGGAGGAGGAGGAGGAGGAGGAGGAGGAGGAGGAGGAGGAGGAGGAGGAGGAGGAGGAGGAGGAGGAGGAGGAGGAGGAGGAGGAGGAAAGTGTTCACATACCATGATGCAAACTGTAAATCCCTGGGAATCATTCCCTTTTTCCATTCCTTTCAAGCAGCACATTCCTACTTCTCACCACCTCACCACTTAAACAGGCTAAACAGCCTCTCTGCAAGCCAGTGCGTATAATGGAAAATATTACTTTTCAACGGGTTTAATACTTGAAATTCCTCCTTGACTTGGTGTAGAATATTTATGACGGTAAAACACATTGCGTTTCCAGACTATCAAGAAGAGCTGCAGGCAAATGTGCCCAAGAAGTGGCCTGTTTGGGGAATATTTTATCTCTACATGGTACCTCCTTAAATGGATTTATGACTCATAAAAACAATCTACTGGAAGAGTCGCGCACATAAATGCCACCGCGCGTTACCTCGTCGGCTTACGGAGGGGAACTGCAACGCAAAACGAGAAGTGAGCTCGTGGGTTACCTGGGGAGATGGGTCAATAAATGTCAGCATGGCATCATTAGCCCTGCCGCTTAATGATGCAGCCGACGAGGAGGCACCGCGTTCATGTGGCCGCGCGGGGCGAGACGAAAGCCCATTTCGGGAGGGATGTTTCGCATGACGGCACAGGCAGTTAGGGAGGAAACGTAGATGGAGCTTGGCAAGCAAGACTTTGGGAGAGCGACATATTTCTTTATTTTCAAATCCATACGCGCTGCCAGGCTCTCGTGAGGCTGCTGACAATGGTAAATGTGTGTGTGTGTGTGTGTGTGTGTGTGTGTGTGTGTGTGTGTGTGTGTGTGTGTGTGTGTGTGTGTGTGTGTGTGTGTGTGTGTTTCAGTCAGTGGGCCGCTCCGAGCCCTGATGCCCAGCTGACGGGGTTATTTGACTCCCCACGCGATATGTTTCCTTTTGCTGTCGGCGAGGTGAAGTGAAATGAGCAGAGGCGGAGGGAAGTTAGATGTATCCTGTTTTTAAGTGCTCCCTGTTGGGGGGATTGGCATCATAGATTTTGCTGGTAGAAGATGCATCACAAGACACATCTATAGATATGGAGGAAATGCCTTCACAATATGCATTTCCTCCCCTCTCTCTGTGTTTATACTGCATGCACATTCCTAGTACCATTCATTTTCTGGCAACATGCTCAATGTAAAAGCCTCCTCTTTGGTTCGTAGTGCCATCTAGTGCTTGCCCTATATCTCTCTCTGTGTTTTCTGTCTGCTCCATTGGCACACACACACACACCTGAATGAGGTGTCTGGTCTCCACGGCAACAGGTCTCCCCTCTCTCATGCTGTCAGTGAACCAGCTGATGTCCAGCACATGCACGTTGGGTAGATCCATCGGGGCGCACTCTTTCCACAGCCACTTCCACAGCGATGCAGCCTGGATGTCCTCTGACACCACGTGAGTGACCTTGTCACTGTGGAGACGAAAGGGGAGAAAACAAACTGTCAGGTTTCTTGTTCTCTTTATGGCTTTAATGCATTCTGTTAAGGTTGGTGGTGATCGTCATTAAGTGTTAAACTGTTTTTAGTTGCAAGCATCTGTATGGAAACCACAGGAGCACTGCATAAAAATCAAAGTAATAAAGTATGCAGAATCCAAAGGCCATTTGAGGCAGTTAGAAAGACATGTAATGACATCTATCAGAACAGAGCAACATCAGCAATCATTAGGTTACTTTGGCTACTTAGCGGATTTAAGGTCCGATATGTACTCTCTTTATGCTCCGTTTTGCCACTAAATGCTCCACTGTCTTCACCAGCTAGTCGCTAGCTTTGTCTTTCTACCACGAGGTGCTGGCCAGGTAACATACAATGAGCTCATCAGAGCTTTTTCACTGTCGAGAGTGGTGAGAGTGAACCAAAACAAAGAGGTTTTGAGCCAGAAACAACAAGCTGAAAGACACCAAAAAGCTCTGTAGAGCTGCTGAGTTTGGTTCTAATTATCTGTGGATTCAACACAATAACAAGTATTGAAGTAGTCATGTGATCCATTGTTGATACAAAGTGTTGATTACAGTTTATTTTTGCCCTGAAAACCTGATTTCAAGTATTCAAGTGCCTCGCTATAACATTACATGTGCATAATAAATACGAGACAATTAACATTAGGATAATTATTTCTTGGAGTTCAACACTAATAACTAGTTTGCACATCAGGCAATTGTGGGTGTGGTTTAATCAGATTTGACTGATTTGGAATAAAATGTTGCTGTCTTCTGATTGGTGGACGGAAGCATGCGACGTCTCCTTTCCCCCTGTGAGAAGAAAAAACACATGAATCCTAATAAATCTGAATCCACCAGAACTGTCCTAATTAAATAATGTTTTAACATATGACCAAACCAGTGAGAAGCTGATCAAGAAAACACGTGTTTTGGGCCCTGAAGTAATACAATTTCACTTAATGTAAAAAAGCTTTGATGCCGTGTTTATGTATTAGAATTCCCAGGCAGCCTTGAATTGTTGTGAAGGATTTTCTTCACCGCTTGATTTACCAAGGAGGAATTTCCTGGGTTTCATCTCGTCAGCCTTTAGAGAGACCAGAGGTTCAAGAGAGGCTTTTGAAATGCAGCTCAGATCTCAGCATCATGGTCCTGCCCTTGCTGTTTGGGGATTAACACTTGGTGAACAACAATCAGCACAGACCCACTGTGCCTTCCTCCGCCGTTTGATAGCTGAACCCGCTCAACCGGCGCCTCCTCCAGCTCCGCCGAGACTCCTCTCGACAGACGTTTTATCGCGGCCTCCTCCCCTCTGCTTCCTCCCACTGAGTCTAACTACCGTACCCAATCAGGGCGCCCAGCCGTGCATAATTACCCTCGGCACGCTCCTCCTCTTCCTCTCTCCTGGCGTGGGTAAATCACTGGAAAGACCCTTTAAGAGATGTCCCAGCAGAGCTCAGGCTGGGGCCTAATTGGCCAAATCATTGGCGAAACTAACCCTCTGTCTGCTCGGCATACCGGTTCGCCCACCGATGGTCTACAAAAGAAAGAAACCCTTCCCAGCACAAAGACGTGGACAAAGAGACCCTCAAACAAGACATATTTCACATTCTGCTTGGTTTTGTCACACAATTTGCACATTTATTTATTTACCTGAATAAAGGTGCGATATAAATAAAGTTCATCATTATCATTATTTCATTTGAGGTTTCTCAGGGACACAGCTTTTATCTCCAAAAGCTCAAATCTCTTTGCCGTGAACAGCTGTCTATTCGCAGTAATAGAGAGTGCGCTCTTGTGGCTGACTTCACTCTAAAATCACAAGGCGTTGAGCTGCTCTGGTGGAACGCAGATAAAGATCATAGAAAAAAAGAAGAAAAAAAGACACTCTCCTTGTGCCATGTTCACCTAGATATAATCCAGCCCCTGAAGTTTGGATCATTATCTTGCGTGTATAGCTGCACAGAATGTGAAATGGCAGATTGACATGCAAATGAGGGAGAATGCAAGCCCAGTACCAGATTGTACTTCCTAGAATCAGTGGGAGCCCAGACACAAGGACGGGCTAAAGTCAATGGGCTTTGATTGGGAGAGCTCTCTCTTTCTCTTTCTCTTTCTCTCTCTCTCTCTCTCTCCCGCTCTCTCGTCTCATCTCATGTCAGCAGATACCCTCTTCTTCCTCCCAGTGAAAGCCAACAGGCAGATCAAAGACGCAGTATGTCCATGACAGATTTATATTCCATGGCCAGGCTTCAACCGTTTTGCCTTCTACAGCTAGTCCCAAGAAACATCTACACTGCTCACTGTTGGTTGTAAATGAATCCTAACTAATACATATCCTAATTAAATTACATTTAATGATCGTTAAAATCACACAATAGAAGCTGCTTACAAACAACGTAGCAACGTAGCATGTCCAGCTAACTAGATTGCACACGGTAGTAACCTAACGTTAAACGTAATGTTCGATGTCCACTGGCTTTTAAAACTACTTATTATTTTGGTTAAGTTTAAAAAAAGCTCTGTTCAAGACATCCACTAAGTAGTATATACATACATATATATATACATATATATATATATATATATATATATATATATATATATATATGTTGACTGTCTTTCTCTACACTCCAATAGAAGAACAACACTTTGAACTGTGAGGATGCTGACTTTATGCCTGGGAGATTGCAGCAATACATTACATTTCATTTAGCTGACTCTTTCATCCAAAGTGACTTACAATAAGTGCATTCATCCATGAGTACAAACTCAGAACAACAAGAATCCAGAAAGTACAATTTCTTCAATAAAGTTCAACTACAAAGTGCTATCAGTAAGAGCCATTTCAGTGCTACTAAAGAGCTACTATGGTGCTACTTTCCTTATTCAAGGTATAGTCGAAAAAGATGTGTTTTTAGTTTACGGCGGAAGATGTAGAGACTTCCTGATGTCCTGATGTCAATGTTTTAAAACAAGTGGGCTGAAAAATTTGTAAAGCTGCCTGGAGACGGCGATTGAATTAGCTGGCAAGCTACGGGTGATAAAATACGCTTGTGACAGTTACCGCGGAACGCAGCGGTTGTTGCCTTGAAGCGAGAGGCTCTCATCTGGTAGAGTGGTCGTCCTGAGACCACAAGGTTGTTTGATCCCTGGCCTCCCACAGTTCGAATGTCAAAGTGTCCTTGAGCGAGACACTGAATCCTAAGTTGCTCCCTGGGCACTTCACAGCAGCCCCACTGTTTCTAAAAAAAATGCATCGGATGGGTAATATGTTATGTATATTTATATATGTATGTATGTATGTATGTATGTAAATGACAATTAAAAAAGAATGTAATCTTTAAAGTTAAAGTTTTTTTTTGTATAGTATTGTAACTGTATATATTTACGACAGGGGTATTCAACTAAAATTCCGCGAGGTCCAGTTCGAGAGAATTTCCTCATGCAAAGGTCCGGAACATCCCAATAATGTCAAATTTGTGCTATGATTTTGTGCCATATGTATTGAAGTAGCCAACAGTTGTATTAACGTCTATATGTAGTCAACAACTGACTGTAAAATAAATAAAGTTCAATTAATTAACATCTAAACAATATTTAATATTACAGATTTCCTTGAATAATTATAAATAATACATACTTTAATAATACATAAATTATCATATCTTATTTCAAGGCAAATAAAGGCTGGATTTAAAACAGAAAGCTTTTGAAAAACATGACTATATAAATTAAATTAAATAAATCATGTTAGAAAGATTAATTTAACTGAATTGTCTTGCAGCTTCAAATTCAGTTTATTCGGGCATCTAGTGATGTCAATCCAAAGAGCCAATATATTATATCCTTGTTTTCAAAAAAGATAAATGTGTTTGCATGGACTTCATCTGTGGTTATTAACCCACTTGTTTCAGCTCATTTCTCCTCTCTGTTAACATTATTGTTGGTCAGTTAATTCATGTGTTAGGATTCTGATCATATTAATTCATGTTTTAGGGTTCTGATCATATTGGCCTCTTAGGTTTATTTTTCTGGGCCTTAATCTCTGATGTGAGTCGGTCCGTTTGCTCTGAAGATCTGGTTGTGGGAATAATACACATTTAAGTCTGTCCATTCCTGGTTCAAGGCTCTGGTTAAGATGTCCACATTTCTCTTTTGGAGCGCCAAGTGAAATAACTTCTCTGACTCACGTACTTTTCAAACTATCAGGTCTCTCCCGTCGCTCCCGTGTGTGCGAATGTCTTACTCGAGTCGAGGGCGGGGCTTAACGCAATACACACATGTGATTGGTCGAGTAGGATCAAGTGACAGGATTTTCAAGGCGTGTGATTGGTCGGAGTGTTTCCTGGACCGCTGAACGAGAGCCGTAAAGGCAGGAAAAGCTGCGCCGGTGAAATAGAAGCGATCCACCAACAGTTAATAATTTGGTAATAATAATTGGTTTTCGGTCCAGGGTCCAGAGACAACGGCGTTTGGGTCCGGACCCGGACCGCGGTCCGCCAGTTAGTGACCCATGATTTACGAGAACGGAAAAACTTGACACGCATAGCAATAGGATCTAAAGGGGTCAGGGCATAGAACACAGTTAATTAAAAAACCTGTCCCTGAGCTTCAACTTTACAGGGATGATTCTATTTCAAATTTACCCTTTGCTATGCCCCGCCCCCTGCTGCTATACTCATCAAGCTGGCCGTGTTGATCTTTATCCACCGTTACAATCATTAAAGCAGCATGTGTTCATTCAGTAAACCTTCAGCAGCTAGCGTAGCAATGTTAGCTCCACAGGAATATGTCCGTCCTACCTCTTTGGGTAACGAGTATTACACAATGTTTAACCACGACGAGCTCCAAATCCAGAAAACCAGCCTGAAATTGAAGACAATGTGTTTGAGTCTGGACTTACCAAAGTGTCAGCGGTCAGGTGAGCTGCCCTGCCAACACAACCGTTGAATATCCAATTTATAGTTGTTTAATCATCTATTTTTCAAACATGGGCATGTCAGCAAGAAGGTATTGCAAAAGAAAAAAGAATATATATACATATATGTGTATATATATATAGCATCATTATTATGTCATTTAAACAGTAAGTTATGGATAGAACCAGGGCGGAACCAGCCAACAACTAACGTTACAACAGTCATTCGTAAAAGAGCAATCATTGCAGCTCATCTATCAGCTGGGACAAATATGTTAATATTTGGATCCACATTCATGTGCATCAGACTTGAAATTAGACCAAGGGGACTGTGTGTGTGTGTGTGTGTGTGTGTGTGTGTGTGTGTGTGTGTGTGTGTGTGCGTGTGTCCGCGCGCATCAACCAGCACTTTCCTTTGATGCACAGAGGAATGCACACGGCGTGTCCGACCATATGCTCTCAAGGCCGTCTGCCTATAACTTGTGTAAGACTAGGCTGGATGCAGGAGGTGTTGCCATCAATCTGCAGCTGATATCAGTTTTGTCGGCTTGCAGAATTAATGTCAGTTTGAGGCGGGCGCGCTCTACTTCCTGTTGTTGGTTTCAAACAATTGTATCAAGCCAAGTGTAACCGTAGGAGCGCTCAAGCTGTGTTTCTGGGAATGCTGCCACGGCCAAGCTGGCGTGCGGCTGGCAGGCACACTTAAACACGCATTTAAACACTTGCGCGCACGAACACACACACACATACACACACACACACGTTGGATATACTATACCCGTGAGGACCCTTTATTAACCAAAATCAAATGCTAACTTCAATCTTTCACCTTGAGGGAACATACATTTGGGAAAACTGCTTTTACTGTGAATTTGTAAAACCCAAATTGATCCGACGACAGAAGCAGAGAAATGCACGCACACACACACACACACAAACACAGACATATACACACACACTTGCTCACCAGAAGAGCTCAAAGTCTGAGCTGCCCGGCCACCAAAAAAACAAGTGGAATGGGAGCCTGCATCGACGGTATCGCCGGCCTCAAAGGGGAACTGACTCTGAAGCATTGCGGGTGACAAGTGTGTGTGAGTGGGTGGGTGGGTCTTTATGCTGTGTTCACAGTTTTAAATCAAAACCAGGAAAAAAATGAAGAAGGCATGTTGCTTCCATAATTACCACACAATACAATTCGTCGCCAAAAGGGAACAAGTACAAAACATCTCTCCTTAAGTGCGAGTTCACAAAAAGGCTTTTGTCCAACTCATTAAAAAAAAGTTTGTGGGTGCTCTGTTACCTTTCATCCAATGTTTTTTTTGTTTGTTTTTTCCTTCGTTTTCTAAAAGAGGTAGTGGGCTTTGCCAATTTCTTCCCCATCCTAAACGTATTTATGTAGGAGCAGTGAGTTATGGCTCAGCGGGAAAATCCACTAAGGTGTAGTGGAGACAGGGTGGATGCCCTTACCCTTCCTAATGAAGTATTCATGACACAACAGTGGCTCTCTAATTACATAATTGGATCTGAACTTTCTTAAGAGAACAGCACAAAGTAACACTGAATAATCTCACTGGAGAAGGGCTCTTTTCAATAACGTCCTGACAATTACGCTTTTCTTTCCGAGGAACAGCCTGATCTTTGTAGGATCCTATTCTAAGTTCAGTCAATCGTAACATTATGTACACCTTTAGAGCTGCTAGACTATAAATTCATATTCAAAGCGTAAAAAATAAGCCTTCATTTTGCGTTTATTGGCCCGAGGGGCTAGATAGCACAACCACGCTCAAACAGGCCTTTGTGAGTAACCAAAGAAAGCCTTGAAGCCGAAAAAAAGCAAAAGAAACGCAACACAAACACATAAAACACTCCTGCGTCCACTCTTAGCTCTACCATCAGCTGGTCCTCTTGAGCTTCCCGTTCAGTAAAAAGCGTGTAGGTGCTTTTTGGTCAGTGTCAATGAGAGAAAAAGATTTTCATTTCCCAACCTGAGGACGTCTTCCACGATAAAGCCCTTAGACGTGGCCAGCTGGGTCAGAAAATTCCTCCTGCTGCGGCCCATTTTCCTCTCCACCAGGTACACCCTGACGTCCTCAAACTTCACCTCTTCGCGCCGGGGAACGCCAGCTTCCACTGGTCTTGACCTCTTCCTCGCACGGGGCGCAACGGGATATTGGAACATCTCTTCTGAGGCAAGCTACCCAAAGTATGTCTGCACTTCTAGGAATGTCTGCCTTTTCTTCCGAGCCTTTTATTCTGCTGTTGTTGTTGTTATGTGCCACTTAACTTCCATCCAGATAAAAAGACACCCACTTTTGGTAAAGCCACAGTTGTTTATTTCAGTTGTAGCTGTTTTGTTATTTGCCCAACTGTGGGACAGTGTGTCAGTTAGAGCAGGGTTGGTGAGAGTTGGCAGATAGAAAACGCTGGCAACAGGTGTTGAGGGATTTGGTGTTTACCGAAAAACCCACCTGCCAAAGATCGAACGATTGAGGATGGAGGAGAGACGAATGAAAGATGAATAAAAAAACACCCTGTTGGCATGGCAGTATTTACTTTACTATTTGAACGCCCGCCCTGGTGCAGTCGGTTCTTCTTCAAATAAATAAATAAATAAAAGTGGCTCAAAAGTTTTCTGTGCTGTTGTGACTCCACTCTCTTGGCTGAAGCGGAGCGAAGCTCCTGGGACACACGTCTGAATTCCGGTCACCTCGCAAACCCCTCACAGCTGTCCTGCCATGTCCGGTTCGTCTCGCCACTCACCGGCTCATTATGTCCGGGCCGAGTCTGCGCCATCTGCTCCACCACTTTAATTAGCTTGCTGCCTAAAAATGAGAACCTTTGTGGGCATTTCCCCCGAGATACCACAAGCTCACACACGGCCATTGTGCACACACAGACACACACACACACACACACACAGGTACTGTATATGCAGGTCATTGATGATTAGGAACATTTATCTGGCGAAAAAGAAGTGCATGTGCAGTGATCGGGAACATAGAATAGGGAAATAGATTTAATATTTTTGAACTTGTCTATTCCTTTTTCTTTCCAAAGAGGTAATTACAACATGAGCCATTGCTTTGTGTTGTTTTGATTTCCTCCGCTACAGTGGTCAACAATGCGAGAGAAAAGGTTTAAATGTCACTTGGCTGTAATTATCTACAATATTGCATATGCTTCAGTAGACCAAAGAGGAATGATTTGTTGATTTAGGCAAAAGCGAGGGAGGGAATCATTACAGCCTTGATTCTACTCCAATTACAAAGCCTCTGTTAATTTCTTCACTTAAATAGGCACACATTGCCTCTGTCAGCTAGAGACAGAATGTATTAGGCTGCTCTCATTAGCGTGGGGTTCAGAGGGTTAACGGGTGTCACAGGGCAGACGTGACTAATTGTTTGATTATTTACCCCCCCAATCACTCAACTGTTTATGAGGGTGCTGGCCCCCGTTCAAACTAAGACAAATGGCTCTTCAATCGCAGCAATCGACGCAATGAGCAACAAACCTAATTTCTCAATCCGACTTTCATCAGAGGATGCAGGGCAGCAAACCTCATGGTCAATTTTTTTTTAAAGTTACAGTGTGACAACAGTGAGATTGTGAGCCAAACTCAAATATTGTTCTATCTATGTACAATCTTTAGGGTGGTTGACTTATATGATTGAATATTACCATTGCATGCTACTTTATTCTCTACTTGTTCAAGAGAGAAATATTATATATTTTACGCCACTACAGATACTGGTTCGTTTCAGATTCAAAGTTATACAATGCTGATTTTAAAAAGATCTGTAGAATAAATAGCCAAAAATGAAAAAAAAAATAGCTTAACCCTAAACCCACTGCTACCTCTACATACAGTATTATCTCATATAACACTCTGAAAGGCACCAGTCTGCAGAAGTGGGATATATAATCCGGCCTTTTACTTGTCAAGGAGTGATTTGATTCTTGTTCTATTGCTACTTTTACCTACGTAAAGGGTCTAAATACGTATTTCCACTACTGAAGACATTTATTGTATTGAATATTTCCATTTCATGGAGTGGTGCTCGCATTAAAGCATTCGGCTTTAAACATAGTTTGGTTATTTCCACCACTGCAAAAAAACCTTGAACAAGCTACAGAACATATATATATATATATATATATATATATATATATATATATATATATATATATATATATATACACACACACATACTATATGGTGTGTGTGAAGGCAGCAGAACAAGCTAAAAGCAAGGCATTTGAGGGGTATGGCCTTAGCTACTACAAACCCTTTATATACTATATATATATATATATATATATATATATATATATATATATACAGTCAATGCTACAGATACACCGCCATACACGTAACGTTGGGAATTTAAAGTCCTTGTTAGTATAAATATAGATCAGTGCTGTTTCAAAGCTATACGGGGAAACACAAGCGTAAACTGGATGATAAGGGGTTAAAAAGTAAACTCATCTTTCGATTTATTGAACCTGAGATGGATAAAAATGTGGCAGGTTCTTCAGGCTTACTTCATTAAATATTTTCGAAGCAATTCTCACCAGAGAAAAACACAGCCTGAAGGTTACATTGGGTGTTCTTATCCAGTTTTCCTGCTGAGTTGTTGTGTTTCATCAATATTTCAGGTTAAGAATGCTTCCTAACAAGCCTGAACAGAAGAAATAACCCCCTAACAAAACAAAGTGATATAAAAAGATGTAATGGTTTCCTTTTGCTTTATTGGGCGATGATCTTTATTACTTTGCATGTGTTAAGGAAGTGCGTGGTTGTGTTTTAAGGTTGTATTCATTTTCTCGGGAGGATTCAATTTGGTGCTGGGTAATGAGGGGATCAACCACATGCACACTATTACTGGAAATAATTGGAAAATGTAGAAAATAAAGTAATTGCAATCTTCCATCGAGAAAAGGGACTAGTCTAATTCTATTTGAGTTTAAGATTTAAATAAAAGATTTTCACAAGCACTGTTTCAGACCACAAAGGCCCCTATTCATTCTCTAAAGCAAATAAAGATATCTCCCAAAACATTGAAGTTGGGTAAAACTGTTATTTTTTTAGACTTAAATCAGCTAATGTAGTTAGTTTAGGATTAAGACTGGAACCAGGGGAAAACACTTGTCTCTCTCCAAAGTTAAAAAATATTCGTACCAGCGCCTCTCTATATCAGCTCACAAATAAACACGTTGCATCTTATTTCTTTGATACATGCTTTTAAACCAAACGTGATATAATGGGAAATTAAATATCGTAACTGTTTCACTTTAACAGTGGCTGGGTGCTGTAAACTCAAAGTAGTGAGAATGTAATGGAAGCTAATCCCCTCCTAGTTCTCGCTCCATACTTAATGCACAACCACAAGTGTACCCTGGTGGCAGGTTGGCTTAGCATACTGCTAAAAGAAAGTGTTAAATTGTCTTGTTACTTAGTGACCTAGCTGTTTGCCTGTGTCTCCTGTCTTTGTGCTAATGTCAGCGCCAAATACATACAGAGTTAGCAGCTAACGTTAGCTGGGGAACAATGTGTGTTTAGCAGCAAAAAAAGCTGAATGTTTTTCTCAAGAGGTGAGGTGAAAATGACCTAAAAGGAAAGTGAACATCAGACCATGGTGGCCAAAGTCATGCCTTCAAAATAAATGCAACATCAGCTGCTACCAAACTTGTATACAGCACCTTTAAATCACAAGTTAGACAACGTCCTTCTCCGTCCTTATTTTTGAAGGCTGAGAGACCTGCTACTCCCCGGTACATCCCAAAAAATCAAATTCTCAAATCTGGCTTTGTTATTTTCAACATTATACGACTCAAATTAACTCTCTGATAAAACCCCCAAAATTGTTTTCATCTTTGGACTTTTATGATATTTATATTTTATTTAGAGCTCTGTTCTTCCCGAGATTCATAACCACAGTTATATTTATGGTATAAGATATGCTACAACAACAAACTAACAAAAGAACACCCTATTTCCTGGCTTGATGAGATTTTTCCAAAAGTTGATTGAATGAACCCTCTACATGACTCATTAAAGACAGTTCTGCTATTATTACCACTTCAGCAATCTTTCCCCTCTTTGGAGTCAGAACTCAAATAAGATTATACCTTGGAATGAAAATAAATGTACAATAAATTCACTCTGGCATGACTATAAATGAAGCGAGCCATGGAAACGGTGAAAATCAAGTCACGCTGTATTATGACACTTTGGTTTCTCAAGACTTATATATATGACTTTGAGGAAGTCCCTGTTTCCTTTTTGTGGGTTCCCAGATTTAGATTTATATCTCTCTAAAAATTACCATGAATTGACACGTTAGTTATGGATGAAGAGGAAGGAGACGGAGAGTATGTGTTGGTTTTAATGAGGTGACCTCGCTGCGTGTACTTCTCCCTGTTGAAGCTGGCTGGTGTGTTGGAGCTGCGTTGCGTGACGGGTCAGTCTATGACTGTACTTGCACAGGAACACTCCTGCTCAGAGGTTCCCTGTCGAGCCAAAAAATGAACCTGCCATCCAGAGAGGAGTGTGAGGGGTGGGACCCGGCACAAGTAGCCTTCTTTTTGAGCAAGGTGAGTACAAGAAAAAATAGGAGACAAAATCTATCAGAAAAAAAAAAACAGGTAGTGGCACAAAATTACATTTGTGTAGTTAAATGAGAATTCAGGACAGTAAACCAATATTTGTTTATTGCCACTCAGAACAAAATGCAGGATTGTGCCGCCGTCATCAACAGACTGAGAATTAATGGACAAAGACTTCTGGTGAGTTACTCACATTTTCCTTCTTTCACCTGAATTCCCCAGAAAATGCTCATTCTGTCCCTGCTGCAGTTACATACTGTAATCTACTAATCCGTCCTGGATCATATCTGGGTTGTGGGTGTGTTCAGTTTGCTACTCCAATTACATAAAACTGGACAAATCCTCCCGAGCAATTATAATTATGATATTACAACAGCCGATTACATTTTCCTCCAGCTATTTGTGTCAGTTTTGCACACAGTATTGCCAAACATTTGTAACATATTCATAATTCTTGTCAAATGTGTTTATGGAAGTTTGTTTCTTCCCATTAAAATATATCATCCTAAACGTTTTAACTTGGTATTTCCTGAATACATTGAAGTATGAACGTCACTATGAATTATTGAACTGTGCTTGCAGCGCTGCAAATGTCCAAAGTTGAAACTGGGGGAGTTTACAGGATATGAAACATGTCATACTTCCCACACAGGGTGCAATCGGGGGCCCTCCTAATTTGGAAGTCAGTACATCAGTTGCAACTTCCACTTTAGAGATTATAATATACCTTGCATCGTGTCCGTCATTGTCACGTTGTGTCCACTCTGTGAGGACCTTCCGAAGTCGGGTTAGAGAGGCCCGCTGACACGATGAGCGCCGGATGTCAGTGAGAGAGAGTAAGAACTGTGAAATGAGACTCGGGGTATAATAAAGCTGTGATCCCTACTTATTAAGTAAGTATCATTAAATCTGCTTCAGTCTTTAGGGTAGAAAGCAGTCTAATGAGGATTTTATGCAGTGAAATAACTGGAGCGTGGGTTTTATAACTTGCTAATATTTAGTATTTTGAAGATCCATAATGAAACCTCCGTAATACCTTGTTATGTCCGTCGTAGCATTCCTTCAAACGTGTCCTGTTAGAGGCCACTTATAAACACTTTTCTCTAACAATTGAGAGCATCAATCTCTTCTATTCATTATTCACTGACCCTGAGTTGATTCCATTTTAGATAGAATATGGAATCACATTTCCCCTATGTCTCGCAGCCCCCCCCCCGATCCAAAAAAAAAGCTCACTGTAGATATTTATAAGTAAAAATGATATGATTAATGTTTCAGAGCAGGGGCTTTGATGTGCAAGTTACCAGTGCAGATCTAAAAAATACATATACATACTGTATGTGTATTGATTGATAGATCCCACAGCTATAGCAGCCCCCACAGCCGTGCTCCATTAAGCTGCAGGTAAACCCACACTCGTATTGAACGGAATATTTCCCCACGGCTGCACTGCTGGCTTCACACACACTTTCAATTTAACCAGCTTTAAGGCTGCAGAGACGAACACTTAGTTGTGTGGACTTTTGTTTTTGATTTTACACCTCACCAGCACCATGGCTCTATGGCAATGTCCACCACTTCGGGGTTTAGACTGAAATATCTTAACAATTATTGGATGGATTGCCATTACATGTTGTACATTTATGGTCCCCTAGATCATGTGATCTCATGATGTCTCATCTAGCACCACCGTGAGGTTGGTATATATGGTTCAGAGTGGAATGTATCATAATTTTGGACATTGGATTTCCGGGAAATTTGCTTCAGATATTCATGGTCCCCAGATGGTCCATACAATATATAATGGCTTTGTGGTCCCATGTGCATTGGCCTATAACCTATTCATTCAATACTACAGACAGAGTGGACATCTTTTTTTTTCTCATTCGGTCATTCGTTCCACCACTTCGGTCCAGACTGAAATGGCCCAACAACATGGCTTTCCATGAAATATGTGAATAAATTGACTTCACTTGAAATTATGTGCAAATATTCATGGTCCCCATTTAGCACCACCATCAGGTTGAGATATCTAGTTCTCAAGTGGCATATCTCAACATCCTCTGAATGGATTGGCACAAAACTGTGTACGGACATTTCTGATTAACCAAGGATGAATCCTAATGAATTTGGTGATCCCTTAACAGGTAAACATTTAAATTAGTTGAAAACTACGTCAAATACAGTCTACAGGTATAGTTAGGGCTATCGCAAACAGACTGCCATACGCTGCTTTGGGTCAATAGGATCCGATTGCAATGTTGCCGGAATGGATGTTTTTGATGCGCAATATTCAAAGGCGAGTATTTCGTTTTTCGTTTTGTTTATTCCTCACGTCTCCGGTGGGTAAAGGCCCTTAAGATGGACAACTTGGTGAATTTGACCATTTAATCATCAGCATGTTAGCATGCAATGATGGAGACACCTTGGTATTCATTGGGGTACTATTGGGTCAAATTGATTGACGGTCAATGTAACAACATTTGCAGTGAGTTACAAATAATTAGTGGTTTTGAAACTGGAAGGGAGGCAGTCCTTTTGGGGGAATAGAGCTACTACATGGAGGATTACGGTTGACGGAAGAAGGTTGAGTGGACCTAGATTTGCATGATTATGAACCATGCAGTGACATAAACCAACAAAACTGCTCTGATGCTAGCATGGCTGTCTTGCTAATCTGGATCCTTTATTTATTTAAATAAAATTTGTCTTGGCTCTTTTTATAAGTGGTTTCCCACAGTAAGGTTAATGATTGATGGAGAATAAATCACTTTTGCTGGTGAGGTGGTTAGGGCATTTTTATTTATTTTACTTTATCTTTTTTTTTTTTTTATGGCTTCTGAAGGACAGCATTACAGGAAAAGTTTTAGAGCCAGTGAGTTAGCTGATGGATTACCTGGTCAGTACACTGTAAAGAGAGAGCCTTCTGTACATACAGAGTGATTTGTCTCGCTGTCCTTGTGTGTCATTGTACCTGGTGCTTACTTACCACATACTTCATCATGTGTAAATAATTAATCTGCCTTCTGCATCCCCAAAGATGTTTGTATTGACAATATTATTACTTAAAGTAATTTCTGTAAAAGCATTTGTCAGTTTTCGAAATGCTTCATCTCAGACTTCAGTAGCTGGCACTCTCTACCTCTCCAGTTATGAGTGTTGTTACTGTTTGGAAGGATCCAGTTCCTCTTCTGTTTTTGACAAACAGCCATGCTGGTGTCTCTGGCAGTAAAATGTAAGTTCCTGTTGCAAGAGGATTTTACAACAGCTATTGTAAGCTTTGCAGCTCTAGTGTAGGTTCAATCACGGTTATAACACAAGGTTATGTTATGAATTAAAAATGTGAAACAAAAAAAGATATTTACTTTTTGACTCCGAGAACTGCTTTATTCTAAAACGTGTGTTGCAAACAATAAAGCAACCTTTTTGATGTGAAATGTTCTTATTAATCCGTTTGCCATATGAAGATCACGGTTGACATTACGTTTGATTGTGACGCCACATCAAAGATAAAAAATCTCCAAAAGATCTGTAATTGCATTCCATTCATAAAGGCAACGTGCATTGCAACATTCAATCAGGACATTTTTATCATATACGAGAGCATTATACAAGAGATCTGCCATCCATGTGAAATAGTTAATGTTGAAATCATTAACCAACCATCCACATCCGGTTCATCTACCTTAAATTTAAATAAACCTGCGAATAAGACAACAAGTACAAGCCAATCAGAGGCAGACTGGGGCGTATCTTAGCTGGTGGGGGGGTTCAATCAAACTACCATAAATATCAGACTGCACAACCACCAACGGCTGTAGAAGATGTAATTAATAACACTCTAGCACACTTATTGCTGCCGTGCCACTGGCTGTTTTTACATTATTCAAAGGGGGAAACGTTTGTCTGTTGGTCACCTTAAATCACAGCAAAAGTGGAAGTTATTTTTTTTTATTATGCTAAGTTCTGTTTGACTCATCAGTAACTCAGCATGTGTCTGAGGGCAGAGGGCCTGTACTGGGGGCTTTGAATGACTTCCAGCAAGTGTGCTGCTGCTACTGAGCATCGCCTTTGGCTTCCTTTGCATATTCATGTGACGGTTATACGGTAGATGGAGCAAAGGTCATTGCAATCCTTAATAAAATAGGCAGAAGCGAGTAGGCAACACAGATCTGAGCTGCTAGCACACAAAACCTCCCATTCCGCCCACACGTCTCTTCATTGACCAGTAAGAATGAGCGGCCTAGTATGGTTCTGTCTGAGTGGTGGGTGTCTTCACTAAAGTGTGGATGGGAATGACAGTGAGTCGGCACCGTACATAGATAAAGGTGTTCTCCATCTCTTTGATGCCGCATTCGCTCGCACAGGTAGACGGGTTAAAAGAGATATGAAATCGATCAAAAGAGCTGTCAGCCTCCATCCTTGTGACGCCGCCAGCTCAAAGTAAAGGACAGCACACATGTTTGGCAAGATACATCCCTCAGTGGCTTTGTTGTTGTGATATGTGTGTGCTTTGTAAAACATATGCAGGCTGTACTTAAAAACAGAGAACAAAATGTGAGGTTCAACAGAGATTAGGTTTTAACGTATATCCTATGGATTTTGGTTGAGTCCCTTTGCAGTGGGTAATAAAGGAAACAGCCTCAAAGAAGGAAAAAAACAACCTCAAACCAGAACTGTTCCACTCATGATTTTGGATTGTTCAGCATATATTTGTGAACTTGTGGATATAAAAAGTCTCACACATAAGGACAGTCGTGAGACTTTGCACAGCTGGCGAGTGAAAGCACCAAAGCAAATTTTGTGGGCATGTATCCGCAGAGCTGTTCTCCCTATCGTGAAATGAAACTCATTGCAAAGAAAGGCTTTAACGAAGGCGCCACACGTCAACACCTCCACGTGCCGTTCCGAGTGGAACAAGACAAGCCGCATGTGAACAAGAAGTGGTCGTTTATGAGCCTGTTTTCAGATGAGGCTGAGATTTCCCACAGAAAGGGCTGCACAATGTGTGTACTTTTCAGGTTGTGTGCTTTAAACTTGGTACTGCTGTATATTGTGTATTTATTGTTTGGGCCTTAGGTCAGCTGACCCAACATCTGCACAGACGCCTGACAGCAAAGACCTCAAGGAGCTAGATTTATCCAAGGTTACAAGGTGACAAGGTTCTATTGTCAAAGTAGAACAGGGATACGCAACAATATGCAGTGTGTAGTCCCATTTTGTTACAAAAGAAAAACAAAATATATATTATATGGTGGATGGGAGAGGAATATGCTAATCTTTAGCATATGGAGTATATTGCAGTAGTTGGTTTTAGGTATCACGAGTTAAAGATACTATCTGCAGAGTTTTTACATGATTTTTTCAAATTGAGTCAATTAATCAATTAAGTTGATGGTGTAATGTTTTGACAGAAGACAAAATCATGGCAATCTAAATTTAATTAATTTTGATTTTGATTCGGATTATTCTGATAAAGGTGCAATATTCTTTTTGTGCAATATTATAACTGCAATATCCCCACACAACCTTCTTCCACCTCTAGATTATTTATTACTGTTATTTAACATTTGCCCTCTCCTTACTGTATCTCATAATGATTGTACATATTACCACCTTTCTGTAGTGTTTTTTTATATTTTATATCGCTATTCTTATTATAGTATGCTTTTTTTTATTTCTAACTTTTTGACTCAGAGAGCCCTGCACAAAAAATTCCTCAGAACTGTTGGTCTCTGCACAAATGGCAAATAAAAAACCTTGAACCTTGAATTTTGCCAGACTGGTAACATTGCGCTAGGGATCATTTAGCGTGGGTTCACGACGCACAGACTTGGCATGACATGCCTACTGGGCGGAGTATAACGAGCGCCACAGTGTTTGTGTCACATGCAAAACTAAAGTAACGTGAGTCATGAGTGTTGTTAGTCGTCTGAATTGTTAGTTAAGTTAACAGCATCCACGCTCTTCTCCTAAACCCAACTAAGTGCTGAATGATTTGAAGGAACAATGTGATCAAGATTCACTGTCCTCAGTAAGTCAAATTTGTAAATTGTACAATACTTTGGTTTTTAGTTATCAGCTAACTATTTCCACAAGCCTCTGAAGAACTTTAATGGCTAATTAGCACATGTTAGCATGTTGATAGACTAAACTTGGCATGTGGAACACGATAAACATTGTACCCGCTATAAAACTGTATGCTAGCATTGTTATAGCATGCTAACAGATGGAGCGCCTCACAGAGCTGCTAGCCTAACTGTAGATTTGAAGTCCAGTTACCACCCAGGGTAGCTAATGTACAATATCTGAATATTTCACATATGGTGGCTTTAAAGAAAATGGCAAACAATTCATAGGCTACCAGGACCAACAAAGCATTCATTCAAATAATCTTCAATTTAAAATTTGGCACTTAAACACATTGCTTTTGACACAAGCCACATCACTGCAAGCAGGAACTCAAGGTCAAAACTGATTAGACTGTGGAGAGCGTAGTTTCCGTGAACCAATGCTAATTGGACTGTCTGCACGTTATAAAAACGTGTAAAAACTTTGAGGCAGGGCTCCTGGTCCACAGCACAAAGGAGTGGCTGTAGCTTGTAGAGCTGTTGTGTCTCATTTGAACAAGCACAGACACTCCTATAAATAATTCAATGTAGGAGCGGTGTCTGAGTATCTGAGTAGCCGACTGTTTGATATTAGATTTGGTGTTAGAAGGCTAAGTCTGATTTTATACCGATATTCTCCTGTAAGCCAGTGGGACGATCAAGTGTGTGTCTGTGGGGCCAAGGTTCAGTTCTTTGAAGAAGGTAAAGCCTTTCATATCAAGCGATCTCACTCTCTGATTTACAAATAATTGAATCACAAGCACTGCTTAACGGGCTTTCGCTCGTTCCTCGAGGTAATGCGTCCTGTTGTTGCGCCCGCGTTTCCCACATTCGCACACCGAGGTCATGTGAGCCGCATCATCTAATCTCTGAAAAACTACTATTTAATCCACTGAAGGCATCTTCACAGTCCACCATCACACTTGCTTCACATGAGACTCTGCAGATAAAGGGCTGTGCATGCATAATTCATGTCTAAATTAGCCGTAATAGACTCACGCCTTGTACGCTAGCCTCCCATCACAAGCCCCTCTCTCTCTGTTTACTTGTTTTTGAACACTTTACGAACGCCAGCACAGAATCTTTACGAACTTTCACAAACATTTGTTGTCCCCGGATCGTCATCGCGTCACGACAAATATGTGGCAGAGAAGAGACAGGGCGAGTAACGACCCAGAGCAATGAATTATGAATGAGGAGGGGAATACATAATTTAGCGGGATTTTGTTGCATATTTTATGGTAATCATTTCCTTTCATTTGCGAATCACAATTGGCCCAGTGCGGAGCCGACATTAAATGCAAACACAAAATCCCAATGCAGCGGGCGGCCGGATAAACTTTTTCTAAGTGAGGATTTATGAAATTGTGTAATACGTGGTGGTGTGTGTTTTTAGACGCGGGAGCAAAGTCTGCACTTGAAGGTCAGCCGCTTTAATCCACAAAATGGAAACTAGGCAACGCCGCCCCCCCAAAAAATCTTCTTTTTATCATTTTGCTTTATCTCTTAGGACTTTGTGTCATCGGCTCTGTGTCCTTCATGACTTGTTCAGTTGTTTGCAGATCACTATTAACGAACTACACTAAGCACACCAATAGAGGATATTTGTTTTTAATCTCCCATCCTTGAGTGTCATGATGTCTTAATTTCTAACCAACAACACTGACAATTATAAGACTGACATGCTCTCTGTGTTATGCATGTATGCGGCTCCCATGCTGTGTGTGTACGGTAAGTACCAATAAGGTGCTTCCTCTTCCTTTTTGGTTCAGCTTAGAAATATCACAAGGGCTTCCAGAGAGAACCAAACTGTGCTGGTGGGATTGGCCCTTAGTGTGGTGCTGCCATCTCCTGTTGGCCAAGAGGCGATGCACGGCCACCACCAATGTTCTCGTACCGCCGCCTTCATACACTGACATGTTCTCATGCACGTGTTTGGTGCCAAGGTGACACATTTGTAACATCACCTCTGCGGCAGAAAATCACAGTCAACTAAGTCATTTTCACCCAACTTGTCACCACACATTTACAATTAGATTTGTGTGATGCTTCCACAGACCCTATCCGACAGTGACATGAACCAGTTCAGTCTCATCAGCCGACCGTAAGTAAAACTTTTTCACCATCATCGCACACCTCAATCCAACACCTCCCTGTCTTCTCGGCTTTTCCTCCCTCCTCCCATTCTTCTCTCACCTCCCTTTCGCTTGTTGACGAGGTAATAAAACACAGCATGCTCTTCATATCCCATGTGATAGTCAGATTATTAATATTTATAAGCATGAATTCTGAGTGACAGGATACTGGAGGGAAAAGCGTAAAATATAATATATAAAAACCTACATATACATGACAAGAAAAAAAATACAAATAGAATGTGTGTGTGTGTGTTTGTGTGTGTGTGTGTGTGCGTGTGTGTGTGCGCGCGCGCGTGTGTGTGTGTGCCTGTGTTTATTTGTTCTTGTGTACATACAGTTGGGTTATTGTGTGCATATGCAAATGTCTGACTACACATGCACATTGTCTGCATGTAAAACGTTTGCAATATTTGCAGTAAGTCTGTATTAACCCTCTGTATAACCCTTTTAACTATTATAGTTTAATAGAAATAATACACTAAACTGTAAATTAATTAATTAAAAAATATATCTAAGCCGTTTCTCAACCTATTAAAATAAAATATTTCTTGTTTCTTTGTTTTTGTTTCTATTAACGAAACCAAAATCAATTTCATAATTTGCATAATTTATTGTCTGTCCTGGGCTCCCATACTTTCTATTTGAGTTCCTGTTTTGTAGGTTATTCAAACACTTAAATCAGGAAGTAACATGCCATTGCTTTAAGTACGTACTGCAGCTGCCCTTGCATAGTACGTTCAGATAGACACCGTATGCATTCAATTGGGACACACTACTTCCTCTTAACATTGCACCTTGAACTTTGACCCTCTTGCTCATATATCAGCTATGCGGGGGATTGTCAGTCAGAATTACCATAAAACATGCAGGGCTGCATATTGCAAAATACGACCAGATACAGGTGGACATCCTGGCATTTTTGCCATTTGGGACATACTAAATATTTGTCTGTCATACTATATTAAATGGTATTATGGGTAGTGGAACACAAAGGGGGAATATCCTCCTGTTCTCTTATATCTCAAAAGCTACAGAAGTGACTACTACTACTTTGTATACAACATTTTCTACTCTCACATAGCCAGGAATAAACCAAACGTCTTCACTGGAAAACACGTAGCGAAGTGAAAGTAATTTAAATGTCTCATCAGCACATAAGTGTCCCGAATGGTTTCACATTAATCTTTACACCAAATGGTGACTAAAGGCTGTCTAAAGACTTTTCTCATCGTGAGTCATACGCAGCTGGTTCCTTTAAAATCCAAACCTGACTCTTTAATTCTGGAAGAACATTTCTGACCACAGACAGCTCCCTGATTTCTTCTCCTCTGCTGAGGTTGACTGAGATCTGAGGTAAAAGAGTCATTTAACTAGCAAAAAAAGTCATGTCAAGATTTCAACACGGTTTTGACCTCACAACGAAACGATTTCACAGTTTTAAACGTAAACTTTCAGCATGGGTCCCAGTTTATTTCCTGTTGAAGTGTATGTGAATAACATCAGCTGACAGAAGTAAACATGGACCTAAGTTGTTGACTGTCAACGCAATTCCATTGAAACCACGGACTGTATATAAAATGGACATAGTCACCGTGAAGTCTTGAAGCCTTGAGCTTTTCAAATATGCCCATGTTAATCTGAAGGCCTCAGTCTGTGATCTTATTGAGGTGATATACGTATACCGGTGGCTATTATCAGCAATTGAAAAGGGAAGAATGTGGAATTGAGGAGAGATTTAATGCAACAGGTTTGCTCACTGAAATCTGTTGTTGAGTGTGTGTGAGTATGTGTGTGTCTGTGTGTGGGGGTGTGTGTTTGTGTGAGAGGTGGGGAGTGGAAAAGGGAAGTGATTTTTTTCTCCTGCAGAGGATGATCAGAATTGAACTCCCTCCTCTCCCATATGACAAAGACGTGACTCGTAGACAGTGACATTCACATATCTGCAAACACTCCGGCAGCACACACTTAATGCAGGAGAGGACCCAAGATCAAAGATGTTAAACATGAATATGGATACGTTAAGTAAACTCGCTGCTCCTGCTACGGCAAAGATTCGGTAAGGAGTTTTGTTTTCTTATATTTTACTCCCAAGTGGCAATGACACAATTGCTCTTTTAATTAATGTTTTTGAATATATGTATCTATATCTAGATATAGATATAGATACATATATAAAAAAAAAGTGTATATGTGGTGCTTTGGACAAAAAGTAAACCACAAGTTTTTGCATTTTTGCAATATGATGTCAACATCTGTTAACTTTCCTCTGCAAGCAAGAAAGGGTTCAAACTTGAGCAAAAATGTATAATAATTTGTGCTTAGTCTAAAAAAATCAATGCTTTTAACGTTACATAAATCAGAACTTAAACCCAAACCTTGTCTGAAAAGCAACAGAGAATCACAAATAAAATGAGAAGCACCCTTTAATGCTGACAATGGCTACTGATCACGCCGCAAATATTCATTCCCCCCCCACCCCTCCCCCCCCCGCCCCTCCCCCCGCCCCCGTGGACTTTCTGAATCACAAATCGTGTTTTCTAGGCAGCTTCAGAAGATCGTCCAAGACATCAACAAGAATGACGGCAGCTTGCTGAACAAACTGAGGAGGTCAGTCTCTGAAAATCTCACACTTCTTCACTGCACTCTTTGCACGCCGCACTAATTGCCAGCAGCCAGATGCCTGAGAGGTCCCCCCGTTGCCTCAATTCCTATTTCACAAACCAAAGATAACGTAAACAGATGGCTGTTTCGATTTCCTTTCCTGAAATGAGTCCCCTCAAAGGACAGATGCCATAGTGACACACGCTGTACAGAACCCATTGATTCTCGCCCTGTCTGCTAAATGCGCACAGCGGTCCTGCCAACCGCTTTTCACAGCGCAGGTGTCCAGCGGGATGTATGTGTGTGCAAATCAGTACGTCCCCCGTCCCCCCCCCCACCCCCGAGACAAAATGTTGTTTGCCCTGTGAAGTCATTCATTGCCTGCTCCTGATGTCAGTGTCTCTCTGTACGACAGGCTGAAGAGCAAGCCACTTCCAAAAGTGCCTGCGAGAGATTACAGAGGTAAAAACGGTGACGCTATCGCACGCTTCCAAAAAATAATACATAATAATAACAATAATAACAATGACATCCACCTGTGTTCAAGTCTGTCCTGTGATGATGCTCATATGCCGATGTGTACAATGAAAGAGTCACACTGATCATGCGAGTGTGCCTTTCCAAAGTCACGGTCTTCAGTACAGAATCCACTGTCTGTGCTCCTGTCACGCAGCTCTGCAAGGGAACGTGGTTGGAAAACGAGTGAACATTTCATACTCCAAGGAGCGTAACTGTAGAAAACACCCACATGAATTAGTCCAAATCCAACAGAGGAGGCCAGGGTTGATCCTGGCATGTATTCTCACGCAAAGCGAGGACGATGAATTTGGTCCCCCGTCTCCTACTTTGGAATCATGTTAGTGTGGGAAGGGGATCTTTAAATATCCACTATGGAATGGACATATACAACATATGTTAACATATGAGGTGATGCAGGCTTGAAAAAGAGGGAGAGAGCAGAGTTTGGATTTCTACAACCCAGTGTGATAATTGCACACTAGCAACACAACATGTGTTTGAGGAGAGTATTCATGTTCCTCCCCACACATACACATGATATTACAGTGTACAAAGGCCCGGCACAGTCACATGAAGAGGAATCACTTTCATCCACTGATCTTTTCAAATGCACTTGGTACAAAATACAGGACCCGAAGCAAAATCATCCGTTGGGCCGAATGTTTTACAGAGTAGAATATTATAACATACTGTATATTATATTAATAGTATTACTGATAATTATTATTATGTGTAATGGCACAGTTAATACAGTTATACTGCATCATATTTTGTAAACTGATCAAATGGTTTTTAAGCAAAATCTTGCACAATCAGTAGATCGAAGTCGGAACAGTGTGTTAAAAGTAGCATATCTTTTTGCCGTGTGCCGGGTGGAGTAGATGTATTAAGTACAATATTGAAATGTTCAAGTATTGTACAAGTAATGTGAGTACAGCAGATGTACTTCCAACCCTAGATATTAAGATGTTCTGCTTATTTCACTAATTATGGAGATAATGTTGTATATATATAATCACTAACTACAAAAACAGCCCGAATGCAGCTGTGTGGCTGAGCCACATTGACTGTACATGCAGTTATACCCTTGCAGTTTGCACTTTTCTTCTACATCCTCTCATATTGGATGGGAAGAAATCATTTTTGAGTTTCATCTCAGCCTGATAAAGGTCTCCATTCTCATGAAATATCCAAATACATATATACTGTATTTAAATAAAAAATGTTAAACACTGCAAGTGAACTTCAGGGAACAAGTAGGCCTCCTTACAGTTTCCAGATGTTGTTTTGAGAAACACACTGCGCTAAATTATGTGGCACAAACTGCATGAAAAATAAATTATGTCACTTGCGGAGAGATTATTCAATAGTTCAAGAGGTGAGGAGACGCACTCTGCTGGTTCCCCAACCGTGGGTTCTAAAATTAGAGAATGTGCTCTGACACCTGTTTGAGGGAATTTAATGCTGATGTTTAATGCTGAGTTTAACAAAATGCACAATTTGCTTTTCACATTTCTCCCTCATTTTAAATCTCTTTTAAATGTTCACAGACAGAGAAGATGATGAACTGTCTGATCCGGACTATGTAAGTTGAGGCATCTGTGATTCGTGGGTAATTTAAAGTGTTGTTTTTTGCCTGGCGCCATGACAAACATGTTTTCCCAGGATAACGACACATATGAGGATCCCCATGAGGACCATGACGACAGCTACGAGCCTCCTCCCAGCCACAGGGCCTTCACCACGACTCCCTCTGCCTCCCTCTCGGGGGGGGAGTATCTTGGTCGGTAATGGTCTCCTGATGGGGTAGAACTGTTTGCATCTGCATTTATTGTTCCACCACGAACGGCTACCGAAACTCTTCCTCTCCTCGTGGTGGAATTCAAAACTCCTTTTTTTCGCACACAGTTTCTGTTCTTCAACAACTTCTCCTTTACAGCGATGGCTGTCTCCTCCAGCTGGAGTCGCATCGCTCTCCGCTTGCCACCTTGACACCGTAGGGCCAAAGCCACAATACACAGGGGGGTGGGGGGTCCAGAATGGAGCTTCATGCAAATGCTGACGCCCTGTCTCTGCTTCTCCTTTTCTCCTTTCCAGACGACCGCCGTCACCGGCCCTGCCGGCCGCCCAGGAAGCCCCTCCGACCCCCGGGCAAAGACTCCAAGCAACTGCCCCCTGAACCCACCCAGCAGGGGAGCGATGAAGTAAAGCAACATCTCCAATAACTTACACATAGCTCGCAAGAAACTATTCCACAAACGCTATTGTGTGTCTAGGGAGAATTTCCTGTCATATCCTGTGCATTGCTAAATACCTTACAATGAGTGCGGATGGTTGACCCCGTTTTAACAATATGTCACTTTGCAGGAGGACTACATCAATCCCAACTGCAGCAACGACGACGACGACAACTACGTTGAGCCCGCAGGGAATCCGTCCTCCAGTAAGATACATACCGGAACAGAGTTTTTGATTAGAGCATATGAAAAGGAAACTAATAAATATAATGGTAATGATGAGAATATTCGTGCCTCTACACAGATCCAGTGATGCATGGTGGGGGCAGAGCAGGGAGGGAGCGTCCCATGTTGCACACACCTTTACCAGAGCGTCCAACCAGTCCCGGTAGGTACAGTAATCATGCTGCGCCTCGGCACCATTGAACTATTGGTCCTGAAAAGATGCACTCAGCGCGACCGAGATGTGCAGTAATAACTCAATCTTTAGTTTCAAGTACAGCAGCATGATGTTCATTTAGTAAATGAGGGCCCATTTAGAGTCAAATAGACTATTAACGTGGCTATGCTTTAGGGCGGGGCTACCTTGGGATTGACAGGTTGCTACCACGTCTGGGAGTTGTCAGTGTTTCCATCCCTCCACTTTAAGCTTTCACAGTGTGTGTTCACTTCATTAAAGTAAATTGTAACATTGTGGTCACCTAAAAATGTTTAAATGTTTAGGTTGTGCTTCGCTAAACCCTCTCGTTTCACTTCTGGTGGCAAAAAGAACAAAGATGTTTGAAAAATGTCAAACTTAAGGCTTCAAAAGTCCACAAACCAATGGGTGATATCACCACGATGACGTCCTCTTCCTATACAATATCTATGCCATTCATAAGCAAAAGTATTGGACAAATTGAAAATGATGGCGCTAGATAAACAAGTCAATTACAAATGGATTATTTGACATTTCACTCAACATCATAAAGGAAGAATGAATGTCTGTACAACATTTCACGCCACCCATTAACATAGATTAAGAGATATTTCCCTGGATGAGTAACATTTTTAGAATTCATCCTCTCAGGACAATGAATATCTGTACACCATTTAAGCTCATTTAATAATTGTTAAGTGGTGGCCCGACCAACACTGCCATGTTGCCAGTATGGCTGAACACGGAAGGGAAAGAAAAAAAAAGAGGGCCTCCATTGCGTCTGCAATAATGAATGAACAGATTACAGGCCTGTACATGAAAGGTCTTTGTAAATACACTACAATGAGAGACAGACAAAAGCAGTTAGACTAAACACACACACACACAAAGAGAAATGCCCAAGGGCAGATTCTGCTGCATGCTGAAGACATGTTTGAAGCAATGAAAACAATGAAAAGAAAGAAAAGGCCTTTGTGCCTCTGCAGTGTATCTAATTCTGGCTTCGGTTGCTTTTCAGACTTTTATGAAGTTCCTGACAAAAAGGTAAGCTTTTAAGTTACAGCCATTCCAAGTATTTTTCAAAGTGCATTTACATGTGGAACGCATCATGGTTTTTCGTTTAATGGCTTCTCTTTTGCAGGGAAACTCATTATCTCTTCCAGCAAGCAGGTCAGTGGGAGACGAGTAATTGCATATACGTACAATACAAAATGACAGTATTTGTTGGGAAATCCTTTTTGCCTGCAGTCTGAGACCAATTGTTCCCTTGCAGACCGTGTCCAAGCCCCACAATACAGTCACATTCTCTGCCACCGATGCCCAGCCCCAGGTAGGCCGCAGAGTCCCGCCCTCGGTCTGCTATCAAGTCGTTGCACAGCTTTCCCACTCAGCCACTAACGATGAGTTGTGTTTTTTTCTTCAGAGGGATCACGAGGAGATCTCACACTGCTGTAAGTGTCGTGTTTTGCAGAGATTCGGTGCCGTGCGGTTAGGATGACACAGACTCATTGCTATTGTGAATTTTTCCAGGTCCGGGAGCCTTCGGACAGCGATGAATATGAAGTCCATGATCCAGGGGACCGTGAGTATGAAATCAAAGGCTGTCTAGCATGTTACACCATCTAGAGTACAGCCAGAAAGATGCATTTATCTACTGTGACTGGACAACAGTAAGATGTGACTTGCCAAAGCCGGTCCCAATAACTGCTGGATCACTGGTCCTTGTGTCCTTTAGGTTCCAGTGATAAACCTGGAGACGGCCCTTCTCCACCAAAAACTTTGCCCAGAGAGTAAGCATCACTCGACAAAATATGTTTTCTAATTATACATCTGTGTAAAGCCTAAAGAAGGGAATAACTGAATGTCTGATCATCTCTTTCTTCTCCAAACAGGTCACCAAAACCACCGGTAGGAAGCGCTCTGAATACAACAAATACTCTTTAATGGATCCACTGAAATCTGTCAACATGACAGTATGTGCTTATGTTTATGATAGTGGAAATAATGAAATGTGTTGTTGTTTTTTTGCAGAGGCCAGATTTCAAACCTAGGGGATTTGGGAGTAAGTGTTTACATTAATTCAGTTGAAAGGGAATGCAGATAAAGCAGATGTGCAAAAATAAATAAACCATTTCATTTGTGGGATGCGTCGACCGCAGCCTGATCACCATACATCTGGATCTCCACAGGCCGCACGCTGCCGGCGATGGAGATCGACCAGAAGCCCCCACCGAAAACTTTCACACTGGACACGAAATGGCCAAAGTAAGACGCACATGCTGTTTGTGGAGGGGGGAGAAAGAAATAGCCTTTAATCACCTCTGTTTGTGGTTTCTCTTGCAGGATTCCTTTTCCACAGCTAACCCCTCCCAGTGAGTACAGCTCCTGCTCAGCAGGCCATCAGCCACGCACACGGGAGGAGTTGTTTTTAACTCTCAGAAATGCTTACATTAAAGGGAACCTATGGAAGCACAATCTTTGGTGATGAAAAAATAAAGATCCTGTTAGTCATTATAATGAGGTGCTATCTCAAAATAATGACTTCGCATCTCATAATTATGACTTACTATCTCATAATTATGGGATGCTGACTGCGAGCGGGGTGTAACAAGCCATGAGAGCAGGGAAGCCATGGTGAAGAAAAGATTAAGATCCTGTAAGTCATAATTATGACATAGTAAGTCAAAATGATAAGATAGTAAGTCATAATTATGAGATGCTAAGTATGAGATACTATCTCATAACTATGACTTACAGATCTACATTTTTTCATCACAGTGGCAGGAATGGACTTCCATAAGAACCCCCCCTCCCTCATTATCATAAAGTGTGTGTCCCTTGTTGTCCCAGGGCCGGCCGACAGAGGAAGCGTCTCTGCTGAGAACGTGTCGACGGACCAAGACAAGGTGTGCTCTCGTAAAGCAGAACAAACATCCCACCGAGCCACATTCACGCAACAAGTCCTCTTCTCCGTTTACTGTCATTTCAGGACGCAGACATGGATAAGAAGCCCTGGTACGCCGGCGCATGTGACCGCAAGACTGCCGACGACGCCTTGTGTCGCTCCAACAGGGTGAGAGCCGTACGACTATCATCCAAACAAGGCGGGTTCTGGGTTTATCTCCCAGTAACCAACCAAGCCCTGCATGGGGGTTCCATGACCACGAGTGTATCTTTCTCTTTCAGGGCGGGGCGTTCATGGTGAGGAAGAGCTCCGGGCAGGATGCACAGCAGCCCTACACCCTGGTGGTGTTCTACAAGGGCCGGGTGTACAACATCCCCATCCGCTTCATAGCGGCCACGCAGCAGTACGCTCTGGGGCGAGAGAAGAAAGGGGAGGAGGTACAAAGGAGGGCGTTTTTGGGTTGTGGTCTGCAGTTTATGTCTCTGCATGTTGATGTAGCTGCTCTTTAGTAATATAGCTGCAGGCCTTTTTCAGTCCACACATTTTGCAGTTTTGTGCCTTCAAGAAGTGGACTAAACGTAGAAAAGGTGGAATGCTTAGTTTTGCTGACTTTTATAGCCATCCATAATCACCTGTGTCGCAAGACCCCCATCCCCCCCCCCATCCCCCCCCCCCCGACCCCTAGAGCAAACACAAATGGCTCATGAAGCAAAACATTTTTATTTCAAGGACACTTAAAAGTTCCTCCTCTCTCTTTGCAGCATTTCAGCAGTGTCTGCCACATCATCGAGAACCACCAGAGGACTCCTCTGATGCTGATTGACAGCCAGAGCAACGCCAAGGACGCCACCAAACTGCGCTTCCCAGCGAAGCCCTAGATTGGCCCTCGCCAAAGCGCCGCGCATCCACACCTGCTGCATCTACTGACAAAACTATTGTTTACAGGACTCGTCGTCTCTCCCCCTCCAGTGTCGAGATCCCCGCCTGCACTGCTGGCCATGCAGAGCCAAAATAGCACCGATGCAGATTACTTTTTATTATGTTTGTTTTCTTTTCTTTTTAATGCTCAGTCAGTAAACAGCGTGTGAAAATGAATGCAGAGGAGACAGCGTTACTGAAGCTAAAAGAAGCTGGTAGAATGTTTGTTTATGACAGCAATACGTTGGGGAGCCAACAAATACAAAGTTGTATATTTTTGTTTTAATTAAAAAATCATCATTACCTGTGTTGTATGACTCCAGCTCACATCACAAAAAACGGCACCAGGGACCGACAAAGTGGTTTGTTTATTAGTCTGGTCAGCAAGTAATGCTCTCATACTCGTTGCACAACAAGAATTCCTAGGCACTTGGTGACAACTCCGAAGGAATATTTTCTACAGTACCTCTATCTGGACTATGTACACAATTATAAATCTTTATCCAAATTGGAGAAAACAAAATATACACATGCACTAAATCTGTCCAATGGTCCTTGTCTCTCTCGCACTCAATCTCACACACACTCTCTCTCTCTGTCGCACGCACGCACACACAGACACGCGCACACACACACACACACACACACACACACACACGTTTGAGATTGTCAAAAGCTTGGGCCTAATAAAGTTGAGGTAATGGGAAATATAAATCCTCCTTTCATAGTGCAATTAAAAGATAACATTATCATTTCAAGTCAAAAGAGGAAACTCATTGAGGAAAAAAAACATGATCACCGAGGCCTGATTCTGCCAGTATTTCATGGACATAAAAAAAACACGGGTTTACTTTTTTTTCTCTATTTAAATTAATTAATGAATTAATGTCTTCAGGGACATCTTCTTGATAAAATATACCTCTTCAGGATAACACTATTATTTTAACAGTTTGGAGTTTATACAAACATTTTTTTCTTTTTTTACAATGACACAGATTCTTCCAGAGGCCCAAAGAAGAAAAAAATAAAAAAAAGCATAAAGAAAAAGCATATAAAGGCTAAACTTAAGTCATAAATAAATGTTGAATAAAAACAGCTTATTGTCTTCTTTTTTTCTCTTCTTTTCTTTTGTTTATCTGACACATACAGTTTTTGGTATATCTGAGTAACTTTGTGGGTCTCTGCATCCCGTTCCATAACAAATACGGCAGCTACCGCACTGTAGAGCCTACCCGTACATAAACTGATTCATCGAGTTCAGATGGTATGGCAAATATACATATTACAGTGTTCTATAAAATATTCCATATGACAGTGTATTGAAATAACCTTAAATAAAGCTATTGCGTAGACAAAATACAAACGATACAAAAGAACTAACTCATCAACACCACAACCTTTACAGATAATCACTAATGTACAAAGAGTTTGTGTCAAGCGACTCCATCGGGCAGAGAGACAATAGGTAAATAATTACCCTGAGAATGAACCCTCCAGGAGGCGCGACAAGGATTTGATTCTGCTCAAAATCAACAAATCAGATTTAAGACTTTAAAAAAAAAGACTGTTTCCATTATTCTTTTGTCATATTGCAAAAGTAATTTTTCATCCAGTGTGCACGACATTTTAAGAGTTTTCACAGTTTGGCTTTCTCCACTCCATCAGATGTCGCTGCCGATGGACCGTCCACATTTCCCGACATGCGAAGAGTCTGCCGCAAAACCAGCAGCTGAACGTGGCCGCCGCCTCTGCCTCCTCCCTGCCGGGGGGGGCCGCGTCGACCACTTCGTACTTCTTCCTGCTCAACCGCCGAAGTTTCAGTTTCAACAGAAACCTCTCCTGTACGGCGCTTTTGGCGTGTGCCGCAGAATCCCTCGGGTCACTCGCCTCGCCGCACGCGGCGGCGAGGGCGCTGGCAGTTCTTCGTGACAGTACAACCTTCTGCACCTCCCCTCTGTACCGGTTGATGACCTCCATGATCCTGGCGACCTCGGGTATGCAGGCGTCTGGATGATTCAGCACCACGACGGGCTGGTCCCCTGCTGGACGCTTCACCGGCTGAGATGGATTTATGGCGACTAACTTCAGGGTCCTCTCCAGGTGCTTCGGGAGCGGCTGCCTCTGACGGCCGGAGGCCGTCAAGGGCCCCCGTTGGATGTTGTTGAGGAGATCCGGGTAGGAGTCAGGGGGCAGATCTCCGTCTCTGCCCCCCGCGACGCTCCGTTCCCCGCGCTCTGCAGAGAGAACGAGGATTAAGTCTTTGGAGTTTACCTCTCCTGCAAGATAAAAGGTGAAAAGACTCATTACAAATCAGACAATGGAGTAGTTGGGCCATTAAAGGTAAAAATAAATACATAATTATGTAGCAAGGGGAGGGAGCAATATTTAGAGACAAAAATGTAAGAGAAAAATAAAGTGTCACTATAGATAGAGGTTGTTCATCTCTACTATCATGTACCTTCTACAATATTAGTATGCATTTATGGTCCAGAAATAGTTTCTTTCAGGACTTCAGGAGAAGTTATTACTTTTTCTCATGAGTTTATGACTTTATAGTCTCTCAAATTAGAGTTTTATTTTTCGTAAATTTGCCATTTTAATCTCAGAGACCCATGCACCATATTACTTTTGATGACCCAAAACCTCAGTCGTAGGTTGGCCATTGCTATAGGATGTAATGTAAAGCAATCAAATGTAAGTGAAGAAAATGTCATTGCATGTGAAATCCAATATAACCAAAATTGGAAACAATAATTTGCCCTCTTACCCTGCGGCGTAATAATAGATATGGAAACTGGTGAGGACTTGGTGAGACCGCTATGAGGAGTCACTCCATCGGCGGCTGAGGTCATCCCATCGTCCGACACCCAGCGGTCCGTGCTGCTGCCCGGTGTTGGGCGCTGTGCGTCCTCGGGACACGCCTTCACCTCGTTCCCCGCCACAGCAGTTGAACCCAGCTGGCCCACCTCACGAGCCGAACGGCTCTCGTAGACTTCTGCTCCCGAACGCTCCGGGGACTCCTCTGCGTCCCCACGCGTCGACAGCAAGTCTTGGAGCGTGGCGGCCGCGTTTCCTTCCGGACTGCGAGTCCCCAGCAGCTTTGTGGCGTGACCGGGGGTTAGCTCTTCACCTGGCTTTGACTGTGGACTGGAAGTGACGGCTTCAGAGGAGTCGTCCAGGTCAGCGTGGGAAACTTTGGTCCATTCCTCCTGGTCTACTTTGACCGGTGGCACGTCGTTGAAAATCTTCGCCACCTCCTCCAACGCTGTATGAGGGCATGACAGTCCAGGGGAGTCCCCCCCCGCACCGCTTCCTGATGGAGACAGTGAGCTCTGTGACAGCCACTGCTTCTCCTTCACCGGATTCTTCTTCAATACTATCTTTAAGGCCAGCCCGGATGACCTTTTAACAGCCTTTTTGGATCTCGCCGCTCTTTTCCGTCTTCGCCGCTTACTTTTTGGTGCCACTTTATGAACGGGGGTCTGCTCTCCACTTTCTGTCAACTTCAGCTCAGTGGAGATAGCGATCCCACCCTTGTGCGCTGGCCCCTCGTGTTTTTTACCATGTTCCTTCATTTCCTGGTCACCCTTTAGTTCTCCGTTCTCCTGGATTCGAGTGCACTCAGACGGCTCAATCTGGACATGCAGCGAGACGTCCTTGTTTTGTTTGGATTCAGTCGGTGTACACTTGCTCGAATTTGACTTGCAGCCATTTTGGCCGACGACGCAAGGGGCATCACTCAGGGCTCTTTCAAGGGAAACGGTTTCCTTGTCAGACGATGTCATCACTTTCAACCTTTTGGCGTATGTAGCGCCATTCTGCGCCACGGTAATCTTGTTCTTGACGGTCAGGACGGTGAGGTCCGGCGAGTTCGCCGCGATGCCGTTCTCCGCCTTCTGATTAGCGTTCATGTCTTGGGGGACATTCGACAAAACTGTCTTCAGGGCCTTGGTCCATTTCTGGTCACCGGTCTCCCCGGCGACAGATTTCATCAGGAACTGCTGAGTCTCCTCAAGTGTCGTTCGCGGATCTGACAGATGGCAGTACTTATCGAGGAACTCTCTCCCTGGCAGAGAAAGGCAGTCCTGTGTCAGCCAGCACATCTCTCTCACGGCACTTCTCGTTAACCTGGGCTTCACTTTTGGTATTGGGTCATTTGGTTTCGTCACTAAAGAGCGAGCTTTCTCCTTATCATCCCCCTCATCCTCCTCTTCCTTCTTCTTCTTCTTCCTCTGATTACCATTCTGGCATACATGGACAGCTTTAACGTGCTTCGCGATCAACCATTTCTGAGACGCCTCGTAGCCACAGTGCTGACAACACAACACCTGGGCGCTTGTCTTAGGCCCAAACTTATTCTTGCCCTTCGTGTGCGGCAACAGACCCTTAGTTCCCTCCAGGCCCAAATTATGTGCGTACGTGTGCTCCAAAAACACTCCAACGTTGCCTGTGGAGAATTTCGGACACATTGCGCACAAATACTTGCCGCTTTTGCAGTGACAAGCAGCCAGGTGTGCGCTGAGCTCCGGCCACGTGCGCACAACGTCGTCGCGACAAATGCTGCAACTAGAAAAAGTGTCCTTGTGACTCAGCAGATGAACCTGAAGGTAGGAGTACTCGTGTGTACTGAAAGTGCATGCGCGGCAGGGAAAAACTGGTGGGCTCCCTCTGTGGTTCTCCTCAAAGTGTCTCACCAAGTCCTTCGGAACGTACTCCAAGTTGTCCCGACACTGAGAGCATGCAAACCTGTGTGTGTTGTTGTTGCCCCTGCCGCCACAGCCGTCGTCGTCGTCGTCATTTGCCCTGTTCTGACCTCGCTGCGCTTCCTTGGGGGGCTTCTGCGACGAAGGCCACACTGTGCTCTGCTCCCACTCCCCCGCTATCTTCTTTGGTCCGTGCTTATCTGCACTTTGCATAGTTGGAGGCTGAATGGCAGTTTTCCTGAGGTGGAGCCGTTTACGCCAATCTATAGTCCTCTTGTTGCCACGTTGTGTATTATCTCCCTCAGAGGTGGCTGTGCAAATATCCACCAAATCCATGTTTTGTTTGGTTGCTGTTGTTTTTTTCCAGGTTTCTGAAAATGCAGAACACAAAAGGATAGTCAAAAGAAAAACATGAATAATACAGTTTCAAAGCCAATGCAATAAATCCAACACCGCTTTCTGTCTGAGCCAATGAGTTTTGGGGATTTGGGTTGGGGGGGAGAAACCACCGGCCTGGGACACATTCAATTGTGGAGCAGGTCCGAATCAAATTAGTTTGTCCCCGGTTCCCCTTTTTTAAAGTTTAAAAATGTACTTTTGTTATGAAATGCTTTGAAAAAGAAGGGGGGCGGAGGGATTTCTGTCTCATCACTTCCCCACCCCCCAATACAGAGGAGCTGCGTTCACGGTCCTACTCAACATGCTATTAATGTCGAGTTTACCACCTGTTGCTGGCAAGGGTTCAAAACGCATCCGCGCGGGCATTAATTTGTCACACTCAGTATCGGGTGTAAAACAACGACCTTATGGTCATATCAACAGCCAGCTGCACTTTAACTCACCTGCCCACACAAATAGTTGCAAACTCGCTTGCAACACAGCTAAAAGGCGCCACGGTGGGAGGCGATGTTTTCAGAAAAAAACTAACCTCCTAAAACTAACCAAAGCACCAATTAAAAAAAAAGAGGAGAAACGCTCGCGGTGGCGCTTCTTATGTGGCACATTAATCGGTGAATCGTTCGGCTATTGTGCAGTTTGACTTGACCACAACAAAGTGATGAGACCTGCTTTTGTAACGAGCCACGGCCGCCCTGGGAATTGCGAAGCGACGATAAAAGAAAAAACTATCCCACCGTATAGCGAGAGCCCTTCTACCTTCCGCGTGACAAAACCCCGTTTAGTTGCGTCGTCGTCGTGTTGAAACGTGTTTTTTAGAGGGTTTTTTGTTGTGAAACAACGTTTTGAGTGATTTTAATTAACGTGACGCGACGAGAGCTTACAAAGACGAAATAACTTGGAAGAATGAAGAGCGTGGCGACAAAAGTTACGCCCGGACGTTTTTTGGTTTGTTTAAAAAAAATCTTGCATCGATTTGCTACATGCAGATGGACCCATCGGGTCGAATAGATGTTACCGTAAAAGCTCCAGTTTAGTTGTCTCGTTGTTTTACCTTTTTTTTTTTTTCTTTTGTGGAGAGCTTGACAGCTCAGCGAGTGGCAGCCATGATGGTTTCATACGGGGATTACAGCCTCTGAGCTGCTTTTAGCCTTTAGCCTGGAGCCTCCGACGGAGAGCCGCGCTTGTCCCGGGCCTGCTGCTGAGCGCCGACACCGAGCCCATTGAACGCAAACACGGCTCTCCGCGCGTTCATGTGCGGATTTATTCATATGGGGGAAGATCTCACTTCTGTCAACATGAAGGGGAACTACCCCCCCCCCCCCCCCCCCCCCCCCCACACACACACACACACACACACACACAAAAGAACGGTGCAAAAAGAACCAAAGTTAACATCAACCGGGAGCTGCATCCGTCAAATTAATTGTCCCACGTAAAAAAACAAAAAATGGCCCTACAATCCCCGTGCTAGATAGTGGAGGGAGTGTTATTATGGTGTCTCTTTGTAAATAAAAGCTGTCTGGCAAGCCGTTTGTTGCCCCCCCACCTACACTGTGTCAGATTCAGATGTTAGGACCAGATGATGTGCCCATTTCAACACATGTAAGAACAGAAGATGTTTAGCTATTAAAGCACTATGCAGAACCTGGAGTGGAAACACACGTGTATCTGCCTCTGAAAAAAAGACACTTAAAAGTTATTTGAGTAGGATTAGAGGCTCCTGATTGGAAGGAAAATTCAATTTTTATAAATTAATTTAAATCTACTTTCTACTGTACTCTCTGATCAGTGTGCTGTTCTTATTAGTTTTTGTCCAAAATAAAGCTGTATTCCGTAATCAAACTTACATATTACATTTATAACATTAAGTGAGCAAAGATAACCAGAAGAGACTGGTTAGTTCAACAAAGGAGCAATGACATAAAATCTAATACAAAACTGAATTATTTCATTAGTTTGGGTCTAGTTCAGTTATGTGGGGTCCGTTTGCTGATTCTCAAGCATGTGCCGTGTTCCTATTCTGCATATTTACAGTAAGTAATAATAATACATATTATCTGGCGAAACACTTAGGAACCCTCAGATGACGGGCTCTTTAACATCAATTTGAGACATTTTATTTCCATAGAAAAGAAAAGAACAAACATTAAAAATAAACAAGATAGTTTAGAGTGTTTGTATTATTTGTTTGTATTATACATTGCATCTATTGTACCACTGACATCATTTTTTTATGATAGAAATTGATTTTATTGCACATGAGTTTCTGATTTCTGACAGGTCAGAGGGGAGAGAAAAAGGTCAGATAACGCATCAAAGATCCACAGTCCCTAGAGCTCATTGGACCACGCCTATGCTAGCTGTTAAAACTAAACAAAGCTGGGTGGGGGGGTCACAAACACCGACCTGATTATTCTGAGGGAGTGGCAACTCAAAACGGCTGAGAACCACTGTTTTAGAGTCATATGGCAAGTCAGTTTAATTTGTCAATTCTACTTTACTGCTCACATGGCCCCAAAGATAACCTGCACATGTCACTTCTTGACTTAGTAAGAAATTACTCGGTTTGTCGTTAAAGCTTATGTGAGACTCCACATGGGAAGAGTGACCTTTGTGCTGCCAACAACTTGCAACAGAGCTGTCCCAAAAATAAATCTATGATAAGGTATAAAGATGAACATTTAAAGAATAAAGAAAAAAGAAAGGTTCAACCAGGTGAGTCATTCAAGATCTTTTGGCGTCACCAATGCAACTGAGCGGAATATTTCATACATAACATATAACGGACCCAAGAGATTGTGCAAACACAGAGGAGGACACACAGCCAGTACTGATCCAGTGTAATATCAATAACTGACACGCCGCTTACATCCCCCACTTCCTTATGCCGAAAGCAGAGCAGTGGGTTGTCTGCATTTCTATGCAAGTCAATGGGCTGCCCTCCACTCAGGGCTCTGCATGACACCAGGGGGAAGAAAAGCACAAAAAGAACAGCCACCAGCTCCCTCCACGCAGGGGGCCATTTGTTTCATCTGGGAGATATTTTTCTGGTCGATTGAGGACGAGACGACCCACCACCTCTTCTGCCACTGAGCAGCCAGCATTATCAATCCTCTTAACCCCCACCCCCCATATATGCAGCCACAATCCCTAGACTGCTCTTTTTTGTTATATCTAAGCACCACATGGAACCACTATGATGTATTTGCACTAGAGTGCTCCCTACAGAACATTACAGGCTTAAAGAGAAGGTAAGTCTTTGCTCTGGAAAAAAGACAGGGCAGCCATTGTAACACTGATGTCGCGTCGACCTATTTGGGTCAAATTGAACTGTGCTGTGCTGCACTGTGCTGCTGGGGCAAACTGACCCACTTTGAATTTGTACCACAAAAAAATTACTCAGTGACCCAGACACACGTGTGTTCTTTTTTCTTTTTCATTCAATGCACGCAACACATATGTGAGTTTCAGTCCGTTCCAAACTGTGTTTTTTCACTTACTGTACTTGAATATACTCCCAGATTGTCATGATGAGATGAGCTGAGGGATGCTCAGGGTGCCTCGGGGCTAACGCAAGACACCAAGGCAAACGGGGACAGTGACAGATGGTTTTCTCTGAATGACATGTACTAAAGTAAGATATCCATTCGAAACCAATGGGACGTCTTCAGCCTAACACCCAAAGTTAATTTGATATCTTACATTCTAAACAATAACATTTACCAATTCCGTTTTTTTCCTTTGAATTATTATTACTGGGAATGGCAATCTATACACGGGAGAATGGGTTTTAAGTGATGCATGTGAAAGTGAAAAATCCCTCCTTTCTACAGTTGAAGATGTTCAACTGTAAATGCCATATCCCATCAACAAGCTGGTGCAAACCCAACACTGGAATTTCAGTGCAAGAAGAAGGCCTACCAGTAAACTGTTCAACTTTTTTTGTTGTGGCTGTTTTTCATATATAATGTGAAATGTTATTGACCAGATTTGAGTCAGATGTTGATTTGCTCCTTGTGTTTTACAATGGTATGTATAAGGCTCAATCTACACACTCACAGACTTTGACGCGCGCTCCCCTTAAAGTCCTAAATGTGTATTTATTCATCAAATATTAAATTTTTTCATTGAAGTAAATTGATTATTTGATTTGACACCATTACACCATGTCAAGCCCCCATAGTCTTACAGTGGACCATTTAACAGGTGGGCTCAGGGTTTAAGGCCTTATGGGGGGACATTGGGATTGGGCCTGTGTCCTCACTAGGACTCACCAGGACACAGGCATCGTTTCTTTCTGTGTCCTTCTAATTCCCCTTCGTTTGCTTCTGGCTGCATCAAGCCAGTTGATTGGATGTTGGCGATAGGGGGATGCTTTCAAGTGCTAATCGGAAACGTTGTACTCCCCGTAAAAGTTCCTTTGGGGAGAAAGAAAAGAACCAGACTTTCTGGTTATAAGTGACTTTACACCAAAACTGGGGAAACTATTTTCAACAACGAATCAAGCGAGTACGACGACATTTGCAATTGAGTGGCTTAGACACGATTGAACCGTGGTAAGATGTGACATTTCTGTAATGTCTAATAGCAAACAATGTCAACCATGATAATCTGTTTTACCACAAGATTTGTCACCCCCTACTTTTGCAAACACAAATATCCGGATTTGTTGTTGTTGTCCGGCTTATTTCGCGTTGGTCGTTCCTGCGCACGCAACTTGAAATGAGTGTTTCCGGGAGCATTCGAACGCAACAGGGGGTGCAACTCGTGCTGAGCGAAGCCGAACAGCCTCACGGACTACACCAATGATGGCAGCGAGCATGTCCGGCTAGTCTGAATCGAAGGTGTACTTCAGTGAAACTGACGGTTATATCTCCCGCATGTGCACATTGGGTGAGTCTCCACGTTTTTAATTTGAGAGTTAATAATACCACGACCAACGACAGCCGGTCGAGCCCGGTGCCCCCGATACTTTGTGATTCGCTAACTTGAACGGCTGTTGCATGTCACTGCAGCGGGTTCAGATGCTGAGCTTTTTTCCCCCATGCGCAGACCACCATCAAGTATTAGTTGGCTGACTGCCCCCTCGCGTGTTCTGCCTTGCAGGGGTTTCCAAAGCACTGTGATAAATGGAGCTAGAGGATCAATGGTGGAAAGGACAACTCGCTGCAGACATCTATCAGGCGCTACGATACAAAGTGAGTGAGAGAATACACATTGGAGCAACAACTTAAATGAGTCTTTCTTTTTTTTTTAATCTTGTGTCTTGCCTACATTTTCTGCATGTCATTCATGTTGTTCTTGTTTCTTTATTTCTTTATTTGTTTATAAATATATATATATATATATATATGCTCCACCCCCTCATGAAGATGAGACTTTTTCTTTTGTCAATTTATAAAATAAAAAACAAACTTTTTTTAGAAGACTCCCCTAATTATTCATATTTGTATTTTTTGTTTATTGTGCACACAATCAAAAACTTGTGGTGGACAAAACTATTTAGTGAAAGACATTGTTTCTGTCAAGAACACAGAATTGTCCTTTTGCTTACCAGCCAACATGCTGCTGATGTCATTATATCTGCATTGAGTTAACTTTGGCCCATACCAACTTATCTTGTCTTGCTCCAGTGTATGTGCATTGAGTATCTTTTTGCATGTGGATACATATTATTACCACAGGTTAAACCAAACCAAGTCTGACCTGTTGTTTTAACAGGAACTCAAGTTGCCATCCTACAAAGGCCAGTCCCCTCAGCTCAACTTGAGGCGATACTTTGCAGACCTCATAGCCATCGTCAGCAACCGCTTCCGGCTGTGTCCCGTAGCCAGACACCTGGGCGTCTACCTGCTGGACCTGTTCATGGACCGCTACGATGTGACTGTTCAGCAGCTCCACATGGTCTCCCTCTCGTGTCTCCTTTTGGCCAGTAAGTTTGCTCAAAAATAACACATGGGTGGTGGCTTTCTGCATCCTGTGCGCACAGCGTGATGTTTTTCGCAACTCTGCAGGTAAATTTGAGGAAAGGGAGGACCGGGTGCCCAAGCTGGAGACTCTGAACAGCCTGGGCTGCATGAGCTCCATGAACCTGGTCCTGACCAAGCAGGGTTTACTTCACATGGAGCTGCTCCTGCTGGAAACCTTCCAGTGGAACCTGTACCTCCCTACGGCCGCTCATTTCATAGAGTATTACCTCTCTATTGCCGTTCACGAGGGAGACCTTCATGACGGCTGGCCGATGACCTGCCTGGAGAAGACCAAACTGTACATGGCCAAGTATGCCGATTACTTCCTGGAGGTTTCCTTGCAAGGCAAGTTTCATTTGATAAGGTCTTTTGATATTTTAGTCTGACAATTTGAAGGCCAACATGGGTCCTTGAAGCAGTTCATTCTGGTCCTAAAGTCGGAGAAAAGTTCTGTTTCACTCAATTTATATCAAAAGAAACAATGGTAATTTGAGAATGTATAGAAATGAGGTCATTTTAACTTAACATTCATATCTCACTGTGAGGTAATCAGACAGCAGTTCAATGGTTTCAGGCTGGCAGGCAACCTGTGTTATAGAAACAAATGTTATGCAGATTATTTTAACCCTTTTCCTAATCTTCACAGTTCGCAACGGGAAATGTAGGATCCACCCACAAAATATGATCTCTCTGCTATGCTAGTTAGCCTGAGCAGGAGTTAAGCTAGTTTTTGTGTGTGTTCTCTTTCATGGTTGGAATTCATGAGGAATTTATTTGGTTGTGTGGAATAACAAACTGAATTACCAAGATGTTTTTTTTTTTTTCAATAACTGACAATCGTAAAGTATATAGTTTTAGCTGAGGCTAGCTGTGTCCACCTCACTAGCTAGCTTTCCATTTTGATATATCACTCTTGTTGTTAGCTGTATAGCTGGCTGTCTTTCTGTGGCAGGGAGCTTCCACAGCCTGCACATGTTATATGCTGTTTCTATAGAAATATTAATTGCATGATAATATTACATATGATAAAACAAACGTTTAACTTCCTGCCGTAACAAATTTTTTACCGATAATTACGTTTTGGCTCGTTCTGCAGTACAATTTTTGTGTTTTTCTGCTGCATTGTTGATGCGTTGTGGTTTTCTCTCCCTCCCTCAGATCATGGGTTCTTGTGTTTTTCTCCCTCGCTGGTGTCCGCTGCGTGTGTGGTCACCTCCCGCCTCGTCCTCCACCTTTCCCCAACATGGCCACCACGACTGCAGCACCTCTCCGGCTACACGTGGGATAACCTTGTCCCGTGTGCCGAGAAACTACTCATGTGTGTATAACCCGTCTTGGTGGCTCAGATGACGCTGAATTTGCGTACATGCTCATTTCAACTACTAAAAAGAAACGGATGCCAACTGACAACACATGCTGCCGCATTACACAAGAACAATAGGACCTCGCACACAGTAGCTCACACATTTCACGCTCCGCATTCAACACGTCAGTGCAATCCTTTGTTCGTATTTCTTTCTTTTCTAGTGCACATGACGGCGACGTCAAAGAGGCCAACAAGCTGAAGTGCCAGCAGCCTGGCCAGCAGCAGCAGCAGCAGCAAGGCCAGGCGGTGTACCATAGTTCAGGCCAGACAGGCACCATGGCCCAGTACCTGCACCGGCCCAGCATGCAGTATCCCCAGCAGGCTCCACCGCAGCCGGGCTTGGCCCCTAACCACCGGCTCGCCTCCTACCTCAGCCACTCTGCCACCGGCCTGCAGGCTCCCAACAGCAACGCGCAGGTCATCAATGCCTCGCAGGATCCAAAGTCCAACATTCCCAACAGGGCTTACCAAGTCAGCATGCACTACGCCTGTGCCGCCCCGTGCTTCGACAGATGATGAGCTTTCTCAGGATGTAGTCCTTTTTTTTTTTTTTTTTTTTTTTGGCGGGAGGAAGACATAAAAGATGGTGATCTGTTTCTCTTGAACATAATGCAACGCACCGAAGAAGAAAAGAGTGTTTTTAATTTGGAGAGACTTGATGAGATTGGTACAGCACTTTGACCCACAAGGTGTAAGCAACGTGCAATATGCATGCTCTGCAGTCATTGACTGAGTAGAGCCTACGTTAGGATTTCTGTTTGTTTGAATGTTGTCGAGAGGTGGGCTAGAGGCAGAGTTTGCACCACTGTACCCACTAGTGTCACTGTATAATTTAGGTACAGACCAAAAGTCTTGTATTTATTTGAGCCAAATTACCTCAAGTATTGAATGTACGAAATACCTCATGCCTTTAGCCTTTAAGTTTAAGGCCAGTTACAAAAAGGGACTTGCTTTGGTTTGTGGTTGATATTGGAGAGCACAGTTTGTGTAGGTGTTCTGTACCTCAAACTTTTCCTTTTTTCTTTTTTTTTTTCTATCCTTTTTTTTGTGTGAGTGTCATTTGTTAAACTGAAGAGAAAAGAAATCTCTGAGATGTCACAATTTGTTGGCGGAGGAAACGGTTGCTCTTCTGTGCACAGAGGATTTCAGTCAGTGCTGTGCACTTCTTTGACGATAGTTTTAGATAAAATACAAATCTGTGTTGGTTTCACTGAGATTTATGTCCTCTTGACTTATTTGACGCTACCTAGAAATTATCTCTATTGAAAACCTGAGACAAATAAACATGACTGCCAGAGCTTCTTTGACAGGAAAGACACAAGCCTTGATGGCACTGAACCCAGAAGCAAAATCGACCCAGTGAGCATCGTGACCTGTTTTTCTTACATCCGGCCCCCCTCATGAAGTGGAAAAAGTAATATATAACAACCCCTCAATATCATAATCCAATAGAACACCACTTTTACATAGGACCTTAGAAAGATAGATATATTGTGATTGCATTAGATTGTATAGGTGTGTCTAATAAAGTGCCCCCCTCTTCCTGATTCTCTAGTGGGCAGCTTCCAGGTGCTCATCAGAAGATTGGAAAAGTAGATGTTAAATGCTGCAGGTGTTTTTGTACGCCTGTCATTTTGGATGTTTTAAAAAATACGTTATTCTTGTTCAGCAGGTGAGACTTATGAACCAGCAACAACCGCAGCCAGTTAATAAGACAAAAACATGTAATATCCAGACCAGCTGCATGTTGTATCGAGCAGTGAGAGTGAGGTTTGGGCTGACCATGCTGCGACTTCCCCCCATCTTTCTCTTTCCCCTAAAATTATTTCCACTATTGGCTCGCCAATAAAAACACCAAAAATCCACAAAGCGTGAAAGCAATGCATCATAAATGACAACTGAAAAGAAAAAAAAGGTACATCCTGCCATTAAGTTTTATTTCTGGTGAAATGGCGATCTGTGGTCTGCAGATGGCAGTGTGTGCCACACTTCTGCTCATCTCTGTGGCATCGCAGTTCGGAAATATTCTTTCAGGTTAGGCTGTCTCAGAAGTGTGCATTTCAACACTTGTCTCAGGTCTGGTGATAAAAGGGGACGTACAAAGATTCCACCTGATCTCATTCTTGTCTTCAAGGCTCTGCACAAAAGGAAAAAGCTAAATATTTGTTGCCTAGTACACATTGTGTCCCTTTATGGTGACATCATAGAATGGAAAAAAAAAAGAAAAGTTTAGAACCAGACACAAAGCCAGTCTCTCTTAAGTTACATAACATACAAAGTAATTTGTTTCTTCTTCTGCGCTACATGTGGCTACGGAATAAACCGAAAGGGGTCTTGGAAGTTATCTAATTAAAGTCGCTTCCTGCTGTAAAACTATGTGTTCAGTTCTGACGGAAGCGCCCCTGATCCCCACACACAGAGATTGGTTGCGGCAGAGCCACTGAAATAGCATTTCCCTCCCCGGAGTGATTGGCTGCCGAGGTTCCTGTTGAGGAGGAAGCAGATTGATGAGCCCCAGTTGTGGGGACCAACGTCCTCTCGCTGTTTAGCCAAATCAATAGCGGCCGCTTTGCTGCGGGAATCGGTTTGGTTGCCAAACCAGTGGGTGGACCTAAGATTTTATGACTTTGCCATTTAGTGTGATGCATGAACACCACGAACAGCGATGGAGGCATTGAAGCCTTCCCAACAGGCAGCATGGGATGAGTCTCCTCTCAGTTATACTGCTCGAGGCATGAAATCTCAGTAGCATTTTTTAAACAGAGTTCAGGAGAAAAGCAGTAAAAGATCAAACACTTTTCCCCTGGTGGCTAAAACTTTGCATCTGAAAAAAATCAACCAACTGCCCACCTTTCCATCTGTACCCCACTAATGCAAAAATCGTTAACACACTTGCATTTTTCCACATTCAAAATGCACATGAATGTAATGAACAGTGCGATAGAATCCTCTGATGATTCAGGGGTGACTTTGGAGAGCACTTGTTGGGCAGTTCATTAGTCGTAAGCACGGCAGGCTGTCTGAACTGGAGCATGAATTTTCAGTAAACTTGTCACTAGACATCCAGCCTATCCATAAAAAATTGTAAAAAAGAAATGTCGGTAATATACGTGGTCACACAGAGGAGCTTGTATTTTGACCAAAACTCCATGAATATTGTCTTGATGACAGCAGTATTTTTCGCTGTAAATTCTGCCTATTATCTATCCGCTGCAACCTTGGAATAATGTTATATCTGCAGTCTGAGTGTCTTTGAGGTTTTGAGCTTCAAAGTTTTCACATCTTAGAAAGCAAAAGTGATGTATACAGCAAAATTGTCTTTTATTTGTCAAAAATAATAAGCGCACTAAAGGCATTCTAAATCCCACTCATCACATTCTAACTGTTCGAGGGATCCCTTTACAGACGATAATATAGAAATGTATCCAATCCCGAGAGCTTCAGAACTGCACGAGTAGGGCATTAGTGACCTTGATTTTAAAAGTGTTTTTTGCAAAGACACTGAGGTATATCAACTATTGCTCGTGTGCAACAGCAGTTGGGTGGAAACCAAATTTTCAAGCAATTTAGACCGGGCCAGTGTTGGCCCCGACCCCGACTGCCAGGAACCTCGGAGTGACACTCGACAGTCAACTCTCTCTGACCGCCAACATTACTGCAACAACACGTTCCTGTAGGTACATGCTGTACAACATCAGGAGAATACGTTCCCTTCTCACCCAGAAGGCGGCATAGGTTCTCGTCCAGGCTCTGATCATCTCACGCCTAGACTACTGTAACTCCGTCCAGGTCATTCAACCTTTGCAGCTCATCCAGAATGCAGCATCTCAACTGGTCTTTAACCTCCCTAAATTCACCCACATTACTCCGCGAATGAATCTTCCTCCTCCAGATTCATGAGTTCATTACACACAAAGAAGTGCCTCAGAAATCACATCGCCCACCTTCTGAAGGAAGATGAATAACCCCATTCCACATTCAAGTGATCTCTCACTGCATTGTTACAAGCGCCTCGTCTTTTCCCCCCTATTCAGTTTGGATGATCTGTTTGCCACTCTGATCAGAATACAGATGGTACAAAATACGAGCCAGCATGAATATGTCATTGAGATCTCTGCAGTATCAAAAGGAGATGAGAAGGCCTGATATGTCACACAATAGCAACATGCTGTTTGGGTTTGCGGTGATGATTGCAGATTTCATTTGACAGGCGTCGGTATGATTTATGATCAGCGCCCAGTCATATATTTATTTATCTGTCTGTTTTGCTTTTATTCCCGTTCACTGTCTGTATTCCTGTTGAAAATGTGCTGCAGCTAAAACACTTTAATGTCATATTAGTGGTCTGAATAAAATTCAACAACTTAACATTGTGTTTATTTCCACAAATTCTGATTCCGAACATGTGTTTTTTTTAAGTATGTTTTTCTTCCCTATTTACTGACATCAGTTGGTGAAACACAGTTCTACATCGAATACAATGGCAGCGTTGCCTGTTCCACAATACATGTGTCCAGTGTAAATACAATGTAGCTGCTCTGCTGGACAAACATTTGCTCTGAAAGCAGGGTAGTATAATTGGCAATAAGTCTGCTATACATCTCAATACTGCAGTCTGTGGAACAAGTAAAAAGCATATTGATGATGTAATAATACTACAGTCAGAACGACTTTCACTGTGCATTGTAACCTGTTCAGACTCAATATTTTGCAGAGATAAAAACAGGATTTACTGTAGTCTAAACGGGAACATAGCACTCCAAACTGCACTGCCCGTGCTTTTTTTAGACATTGCATAACAATGTTTCGTAACCAACATTCTGAAAATGGACAGGATGCTCATTATGTGATAAAGTCATTTCTAATTCAAATCCTGCAGCCGCTTTAGGCAGCAATGCTTTCTGACAGCAATCAGTAAAATTCATATTTTACTAATTCATATACTTAGTAAATGTTTAGATCAAAGTTGAGATGATGTGGATTTTTTTTTCTTTTCTGCTTCTCAAATACATTCAAATAAAATGTTGTGTCATCTAAATAATGTGTATATTTCATATCTGAATGGTTAATCATGTTACAAGGAAGTATGTAAGATCTGATGCTATCAAACTATTAAAAGATTAATTTGTATGCCGTACGTATGCTAGCTGTGTGGTATTGTGTCTGATATAGTGCTAGTACAATGATATACATATGTAATTTGCATATTGCAAATACGTATCATCCCGCGACCCTAAAGAGGATAAGCGGTTCAGATAATGGATGGATGGATGGAAATACGTATCATGAGATGCCATCAGTTCAATCATTGTCATGTAATTGCCCTGAATTGTCTGCATTATTTCCCAACTTAATGTCACCTAAAAAATAGTGAGCTTGTCTTAAACAGCAAGCATGATTAACCTTCGCTGAATGCCACTTTTTTCATGCAAAATTATTGATTATAAATTACACATTTCTTCCCTATTCTTAAGTCAGGGCTATGGCAGAGGACCCGCTGTTTAAAAACTGCCTTTCAGGACCATGGTCAGCTCAGGATTCATTGACAACTTTAACTGGAAGTAAAGTAATCAAATACAATCAAATATAGTGAAAATGCATGCCCAATTTAGAATAAATGTAACACATTTAAACTGAGATCATATGATTGGATTTTAGAAGCAAAACCAGTTCATGACAATTAGATTGCATCTAGCTTGCATATAGGCTGTATGAGCATACACAATTATAACACAAATCAGTTGGTGCTAGTCCGTTATGTTTCCGATCAAGTAGAGCCACGTAGGACACAACAATGTATCTAACATATTGAGAACTATCCCTTTTCGATTTTTTTTTCTTCCATTCGTTTCCTCTTTTAACATGCATTTTGATTGGCTCTCCGATATGCTTCTAGCCAATCAGCCTCCGCCCGCTGTGGAGGAAGGAATAAATGCAAGATGGCTCCTCATATAAAAACAGTCTTCTGGGTCGCCCTCAGCGTGCTTCAAAATAACTCTTTATACCTTATTAGGTTGAAATATTTATCTGCGAAGGGTTCCGAGGGGTAACGTCAGCTATAGATTGGTGTGCTTATGGTATTCGGCGATATTTCCCGGGAGAAGATACCGAAGAGACAAGCGGGACAACTTTGTAGCCATGAATTGGTGGTGAACTCCCTCCGTTCGGAAGACAGAGTCTGGCTTGTCGGGAGCGCGCCGCCTGGGCCTCGGCTAGCTAGCGGCAGTTGCTAACTAGCTAATGACTTCATCTATCTGCTGTTATCTGCCGCATGGGAAGCCTTTAAACAGTTGGGAGGAACGCGTCTCAGGTTACTGGTTGCCTGTTGAATGTGTGGCGAGTAAGGCCGTACAATAAGTGACAATGGCTGTATCAAGGTAAGACTTGGCTCCCTCCGCGGACCCTGTTTTTTTTTTTTTTTTAATCTGTCCAAATCAATTAACGTTCGCCAGCTAACTTGCTAATACGCGTTAGCTTTTGATTTGGCCAAGAACGGCGCGGCGACGGCCAACTAACGTTAGCCAGCGAGCTAACGCGGTGTAGCGTTATAGTGCAGAAACGCATTGTAGCCACTCTTCGCTGGCACATTGCTAACTTAATTAGGACCAATATTTACTGCAGGTGCGACGTGTCCGTTAACGGTAAAATAAAATACAAATATTATTTCAAGTTTTAGTGACTCGCGGTCCACTGCTGATAGTCTGTAAACGGGTTGCGTTATAACAGTGTAACGTAATTAGTGAAGTTGGGTTTAGGAAGGCCAGTTTTGCGAACACGAGTCTACTATGGGCGACCTGTAGAGTTCTGATGAGGTGCCACTTCAACAGGAACACCGTTTAAACAAACATGTCAACGTGCAGGTGCTTGTAGCTTGTCCTTAATGCTGGAGATTGGTTACTCTTTGAAAACCTAGAGATTAGGCTGCTTCTCTTCTCATAACAGTGTTTTGGGATTTACTTGGCCGGTGTTTGTCAGTGATTGTTGTGATAATTCCACGTGGTGTCAATGGTCTTCTTTTTAGCAAAGCGAACCCTGGGGAGTTCAGCCCAAGTATTAGTGGTACCTCTAACCCACTACTTTTTATTAATAGGTTTTTTATTAATATTATTGACCAATTACCTTCTATTGATATTGGTGCTTTTATCTCTTTGTTGAGAATGAATCATAAGTAATGTGGCTATAATTACTTAGTTACTGGGTAAAGACAAGTAGTAGAACAAACCGGTTCATTCAGATAATTACATAATTTTACTGTCATGCATCTTTTTCAAATGCAGATAAAGACAACACAAAATGCACTATAATGATAAAGAAAATGGTTTTATCCATGCAATTACTACCAATAAATACATGTCAGTGTAATTTGCCATATAAAATGTTATATATTTTTATATCAGAATGTAATGAAATGTACCCAAAGACATATTTAGATCTATTCTGGTCCTCATCAGGTTCAGACTGTAGAAGTGGTCCTTGCACATTAGAGCATCAAACATTTGAGAAGAGAAACTTGTGTGTTTTGTTCAGTGCTGCACATTGTGCATGGCCCGTAAAGTTTCTGTTGACTTTGTTTTGTTTATTGTCACCTGTCTTTAGACTCGATCGTTTGTTCATCTTGCTTGACACCGGGACTACACCAGTAACCAGGAAAGCAGCAGCCCAGCAGCTTGGAGAAGTGGTCAAACTCCACCCACATGAACTCAATAACCTCCTATCAAAGGTCTGTGTGACTCTCAGTCCAAACTGTATCTATTGAGCCTGCATAAGATAATGTCAACCTGGGCATATTTGACTGTCCCTGCACTCAAATTTGTGGTATATCGATAATGTTCAACAGTGTAATTCCTGCTGAACTGGATGTGCCAGTAGAGCACCTGGATTGAATTTTGAATGTTATTCTCACTGTAACTGTAACAAACCTAACGTCTTGACAAAGGCTGCACACTAAGTGTCAAGTTTCTGTTTTATGTTTGCCTTTTTTACTTGTCTCTTTCCTTTTATTGGTTGTACAGTTTTCATTTATGTTGTACGTGTAATAGCCTACATTTTAAAATGTATTTTCTGTTGATTATTAGGTTTTGACCTACCTTAGGAGCCCCAACTGGGACACTCGAATAGCAGCAGGCCAGGCTGTTGAGGCCATTGTAAAGAATATTCCTGAGTGGGACCCGACACCCAAGCCTAAAGAAGGTGAGCATTTTCTGTCACATTTGACAGTCTCTGAAATGATAGTTCAGATAGTTATGAAGTGGGCTTGTGTGAGGTACTTGGCTATGGGTGCACCCCCATTTTGGAGAGGCAGGCGTTACTGCACTGCTGTGAATGGGGGCAAGACACTGTAGGGAGAAAGGAAAAACACCTAAAAAGATTATCGTTTTAGTGTATGCAATGTTTCTGAAAGGGAACTGACGTTTAAGTGAAACTTATCTGTACTGTTTAATACTGAGTATTGTGGCTTTGAAGAAGTTTCAGTTATGTTCCCTGTCATAAAGGGCTGCTTAAAGGCAAGAGAAAGTGGTGAAAATATTCTAAATATAACGTAAACGGATATTGTCGAACCCACAGCAAATGTATCAAATGATCCCTTTCGGCGGAGGCATATGTCCAAAATGTACAGTTTGTGTGGTTTTATTACCTTTTTAGGTTGTTTACAGTTGGCTTTGAAGATGCAGCCAATTTGGCTCCAGGACTAAATGATAACGTGCAGGTTTTGCTCTTCAAACACGTAATGCCTTCTGTTGGTTAAGATACCCTCTAAACTCGATCCTCACACTAATGGGTATAGCATAATCTTACATTATCATGTAAAACATGGCCCCAAACTAATCGATAACTGATTATTTTTTTTTTTTTTTTTTTTTTTTTTTAAATTTATGGAAAGTTCACAGACACACCAAAACCTCAGGAAAACATGGGATGCCTTTTTCTCTTTTGTTTTGATAAACAATATAGTGGTGTAATGATGACTATAGCAATGAAGGGATTCAAGAATGCACCTTTTTTGGCTCGACTGAGCCCAATTGGTCCACTCTGTCCCAGCAGGTTAAACTCACATATTATATTTCAGTGTAACTAGAGTGTGGACGTTTGTTTGTTTTTCACTTTACTCTATGATCTATAGAAATTGCTGTTTTGGAGCGATTGATTTGCTGAACAGTTGCTGCAACATCTCCGTTTTGATTCCAGCAAGAGACCTTTTGTTACATGCTGTACATTCACACTCCACCTTGTTTCCTGTCAACTGTCCTATAATGGCAAAAACACGGCGGTAAATTCAATCATGACTCGTAAATGCCTTTTTTTAACAAAGGCATTTCCTTTGTTGCTACATTAAGACCTTTTGATAGTTTTATTTGATCACAAACTGACAAGACAAATATTAATATAAGTTTAATGGCGGCACCTGTGCTGTTGAACATGGTTCACAGAGAGTATCGGAAAGGTGTCGTAACAATTCTGCTTAAAAGAAAATTAACAATAAAAATGTTTTTCTATGACCACTTGTCAACATAAGGCCTCCAGTTTGAGATCCTTCCATTTTGTAGACTATAGAAAAAGCAGTTTTGTTGAAAACGAAAGCTAGCTCTTGATGGAAGGCGTTAGTCTGGATGTGATCTAAATACTTATTTAGAGGGACAAATGTGCAGTTCTGAGACTCCTGTTTCTTTCCTGTAGAGTCCAGTGAAGACTTGTCTCCAGAGGACTCCTCTTGTGACCGGTTGAGTTTTTACCACTTTGACATCTCCCGCCTTCTCAAACATGGGGCCTCGTTGCTGGGATCTGCGGGGGCAGAGTTTGAGCTGCAGGATGACACAACAGGTTTGTAGTGTTTCTCTTTTGTTTTGGTCATTTAAAGTCCTGCACTCTGTTATTTTACCAGTCATTGCTTTCTGTGATTGAATTAAATTACTGGTTCAAAAGTTTCAGGAGCTGTTTATGTCACGGTTCCAGTATTTATTTGTGACCCCAGCATAAATTGTGTGTGGCTCCTAGCTGCATTTAGCTCCCGAATATTCACATACAGACAACCAGTATTCCTCACATAGCTGTATTGTACTTGCTTTTCATGCTCTAGAGTCTTACCCTGTCATTTCTTTTTTTTTTCAGGCGAGATGGACCCTAAAGAACGGTTGGCCCGCCAGAGAAAGCTCCTTCAGAAGAAGCTGGGTCTGGACATGGGCGCTGCTGTCGGCATGGACACTGAGGAGCTGTTCAACGATGAGGACCTGGACTACACCTGCCAACCCAGTGGGCTTGGTGCTCACGGAAGCAAAGGCACAGCTGGATCCAGCTCCTTCAACCACGTGGTGGGTCTCATTTTAAACCCGTTACCTTTGTGATTAAGCAAACCCATGAGGATACCCTTTGCGTCCCTAAGGCTCTTACTTTTAAATTACTATTAAGTTCGAAAATATATGAAGATAATCAGAAATGTGAGGCCGGAAATGGGCAAATGTTTTTACTGCTTCATCCAGCAGTTGAATGTTGCTGTGCAGTGCCAATTTCATTAAAAATCAAGCTGATTGAGTTGTCGTCTTTTTGGCCTTAAAGAAATAAAATTAATGAATCATTCCTTTCTCTGGCTCTTTTGATTCCATCCGTGGTTTTTAAAATTTTCTTTTGTGCTTCCGGTTTGTCTTGGATCTTCCAGACTTGGGGTGCCTTATCTATTGTGCGGTGGTCAAGTTAATGGAAGGCAGAGTGTGGTTCTACAATATGATAATCACCTTTTTATGTCACTATTAATGATTGGCAGCTGCACTTGAACTGGCAGTATAGAGTACAGTTCTTCATTTACTGCAAGCCTGCTATGCATAATTCCCTACCCAGTATAAAATAATGAATAGGACTTGTGCATGAACAGAGAGGGACAATGCAGTTAGCCTAGAAGTGCTGTTGATTTTGGAGGTTTGTGACGCTTTGAGCCAGAGAATGGCTTTATAAAACGAGCCATTTGGTAATCTTGTCTACATTGTAGTGCTTCTGAGGATGTACATATGCGTGGAGTTGAACCTTAAAATGGCTAATCCCCTCCACTGTTTTTGTTTTCAGCCCATTCAGGCTGCTGACTTGATTGACTCAGAGTTCCGGCCAGGCATGAGCAGTCGTCAGAAGAATAAGGCTAAGCGGATGGCCAAGCTGGTGGCCAAACAGAGATCCAGAGACATGGAGCCAAATGAAAAGAGGTAAAATGATGCTTACTGTGTAAAAATGACTGACTCAAGTAGAAACACTGGCTCTTGAACAAATTAATACATATTGTAGGGTCTTTTTTGTTTTCCCCGTCATACAGCCATATGTGTTTCCTAGGATAAACCACATACCTAAGATTTTAGTAGACATTATTAATTTTTTTTAAACGGTTTTATCCTCTAAAAAAAAAAAAAGTAAAGTTTGATTGCTTCTAATAACATGATTCACTTTAATTACTCCTTAAGTAACGACAGCTTTGAAGGGGAACCTGATGAGAAACGAAGGAAAACCACCAATGTTGTCCTTGACAAACCGGCAACAGAGCATAAAGTCTTAATTGATAACACTCCAGACAACTACGGTCTTATAGAGGAGGTGAGGAATCAAAAACAATTCCACAACTTGCTGTTGTCGAGCCCTGGTCATGTAGCTGATGTCTCATTGCTTTGTCTTTTTAAATACAGGAGTGGCCTCTGGAGAGCTTCTGTGAGGAGCTCTGCAATGACCTCTTCAATCCGTCGTGGGAGGTAAAAACAAAGCCTCTTCAAATTGTAGTTGAACACGAGATTGTGTTACAGGGTGAAAGGGTGCAAAATGATTGCAAACAAGTTAAAATTGTGTGCGGTTGTTTTCAGATTCGTCACGGTGCAGGCACAGGTCTTAGAGAGATCCTCAAGTCCCAGGGTACTGGGGGCGGGAAGCTGGCGGGAAGCACTGCAGAGCAGGTACAACTTAACTTTGTCCTCAGGTTTGCTTTAACTCGTCTGTGAGGTGAGAACTTAACGGGAAACAAACGGTCTGATGCTTCGCTGTAGATGTTGCGGCAGCATCAGGAGTGGATCGAGGACCTGGTCATCCGGCTGCTCTGCGTCTTTGCTCTGGACCGCTTTGGAGACTTTGTATCTGATGAGGTTGGTCTTTTTTGTTTGTTTTTGAGATGCATGCGAGGTGAGACCTGCAGTGTAGGAAAGACGAGGACATGTAACCAATCATGATTTCCTGCGTTCATGTTGTGGTATTTGTTAAGGAAAAGTGAATGTTGTCTTGTTTCAGTTGTATCTGAAGATGGAATATCAGTGACATTATTTATAGCGTCTATGATTCTCATTGTGTCAGAGTTTTAAATTGCTATGCTTCAGCAACAGCCATCTCCGGTCCATTATGTTTTCAGGTTGTCTATCCATCTCGTTCTCGTGAAAGCATCTCAGGAACACCTGGAGGGAGTTTCTTCAAATTTGGCACAAAAAGACTAAATGATTAGAATTTGACCTTACAAACATGTTTTTTGGCCATAACTCAATAATTCCTATATTTCACAAATGTCTAAGAGGATACAACTTTGACATCCTGGTTTGAGGATCTTAACCGGGAATTCTATTAATTGTTTATAAATAATTTTATACTGACTGAAATATATTTGTACGGCAGTGGTTATTCGGCATTCACACAACATCATTTTAACAATTACGTGTGCCAACTTGTCTGATGCATGGAGTTTTATTAGCTACTGTAAAGAGGCTTTTGTATAGTGTAATACTTTTCCACTCTAAAACCGCAGTTTTAAACGATAAGGAAGAAAGGGGTGTTTTTTTTTTTTTTTTTAAGTACGTATTTAGGTGGTCGTGTTGTGTCTTTTTGAAAGTGTAAATATTTCTGCAGGAACTCTATGCTTTGTTTTGTGGAAAAACCTTTTCGTCTTTAGTCATTTTGTTTTAGCTCAACCCGAGGAGGAGGAACTCATCACTAAATTGACTGTTTTTTTTTTTTTTTTGGACCTTGTGTTTGCAGTATAACTATGTGATCAAACAGTGTTATGTCATACTGGGTGTTGCTGACGGGCTTACTGGACCATAATCATCCAGATATATTGACAAAAAAAAGCAGAATTAGTTAACCAGCAATTTAACTCTTTCTTTATCTATCCGACACCTCCCTTTGCCAGGTGGTGGCTCCTGTCAGGGAGACGTGTGCACAGACACTCGGTGTGGCCCTTCGCCACATGAACGAAACTGGCGTTTCCATGACAGTAGACGTCCTGCTGAAGCTTCTAAAAGAAGACCAGTGGGAGGTCCGTCATGGGGGTCTGCTCGGGATCAAGTATGCCCTGGCTGTCCGACAGGTACCACCTGTTCTGTGTGTGTGTGTGTGTGTGTATGTATGTGTGTGTACATGTTGAGCTGTTGAATAAGTGATATTGAGCGCCACATGGTAATTCATTTCATACTTGTTAGGATTTGTGGAGATGTCAACGTAAAGCTATTCCTTCTGAACTCGTATGCATACATCTTTGTGCTTTTCACTTTTGTGTCTCAGGACCTGATCTCTGTCTTACTGCACCGGGTGCTCCCTGCCATCACTGTAGGTCTACAGGACCTGGATGATGACGTCAGGGCCGTGGCAGCAGCATCCCTCATCCCTGTGGTGGAAGGCTTGGTGGAGCAACTGCCTAATAAGGTCAGAGAGGAAATGGCAGTGCCTCATTTTATTTTGTGATGTCTGTCTGTCTGTGCGATTGTGAAATTCTGTGCATGTCTCTCAGGTACCCTTCATCGTGAACACGCTGTGGGATGCTCTTTTGGACCTGGACGACCTCACTGCTTCCACCAACAGCATCATGACGTTGCTGTCCTCGCTGCTCACCTACCCGCAGGTCCGCCAGTGCAGGTCTGTCTCACAGAGGTTCCGACAGTAAAGCTGTTGAGCTGCCTCAAAATCATCATTTTTTTTTAATTTTTAATTTACAGTAGAAACCGAAAGTACAGTTTTCTTGTTCCAATGAGGCCTTTGTCTACAGATTAAAACATTAATTCAGTGACCACCTCATTAGCTACTGGAGTATCTTTTTTTAAGTGGCAGTTCTTGAAGCTGTACTCGATATAACTTATACTCTAATGCATGCAGTTAGGCATGTGATCAGTTTGATGCATGAGGTTTGATGGCCTTAGCGTATTCTGTTTCACAAGAAGCTCCCTATAGTGATCTGGCTCACCAATTGTCATTAGGGAGGCAAAGTGTCCCCTCTGTATTCTGTAGCTGTGTGTTCGGGGGTGTATCAGCAGTGTGCGAAGAGGTTGGTTGAACTTCATTTTAACTTGATTCACATAAAAGCAAACAACCAGACAACGCACGCCCACGGCTGAGCAAACTTTTTTGAAACACACAATTAGATGGCCACTGACTCTTAAAGTCTAGACAGAGGTTTAGTGTATCCCCTTTGTCACAAGGTGGTATTTTATTCATTTTTTGGTTTTGTTCTCTAAAATGAGCATCTTGCATGGCCTTTCTTGTATCCTGTCCAATCTAGCATGCAGCAGTCACTAACAGTCCTGGTCCCTCGGGTTTGGCCGTTCTTGAGACACACCATATCATCCGTAAGACGGGCAGCGCTGGAAACCCTCTTCACGCTGCTGTCTAAAGCTGACGTGGTAAAGCTGAATAAGAGCAATTGGATATTCATATATCTGGCAAAGTACTAATTAATTTCATACAGGATTTGAACAAAGTATCAGAAATGCCTACATTTCCATGTTTTTGTTTGTAACAGCCAGTGTTACTGTTGATGCTTTTTTATTTGTGAATGCTGGCTATGTGTTGTGCCCGGTAGGCCAGTGTTTTATATTTTGGGGGCGGGGGTGTTCTTCAGAACTGTGCAATGTGGATCAACCCCATCCTACAAGAGATGTTGCGGCACATCTTCCAGTCCTGCATACTGGAGAGCAATGAGGAAATCCTTGAGCTAATTCAAAAGGTATGCTGTGTCACCCACACTTCATCTCAAGTGTAAAATGACTGATCGTTTAGATTTGATTTTTAGGTTCTGAAATGTCATCCAATAACAAGTAATTGATAAAAGTTCTGATGGGAATTGCATACGTCTTACTTTTTTCCCTCTTTCATATGGATGACCTTTATGGAGAGGTCCATGATTTGTGGACATGTGTCTTGGCAGGTGTGGATGGAGCTGCTGTCTCAGGCCCCGCAGCAGTACGTGGTAGCAGCCAGCTGTCCGTGGATGGGCGCCTGGCTCTGTCTCATGATGCAGGCCTCACACATTCCTATAGACATCAACATGCTGCTCGAAGTGAAGGCCCGCTGCAAGGTTGGACACTTTCTGTATTCATACCTGGATGACAGACTGAAGAGTGAGACTTGCTATATTGTGCTCAGCTGTGTTGCAGTTTTATCCTCAAATGCCAACTTATGCTACACTCCGTGGACCATAACTGCTAATCAGTAGCAATTTTACTGTTCAGGAACATTAATCTTAAACTCTTGTTTTTCTGAATGTGTAAATATATTTACGCGTTGTATTCCATGTAACGCAACTGAGGGATCAAAAAAAAGATAATATATCAGTCTAATAACGTCAGTGGGACATAACTCAGGACGATAGGGCGCATCTGTTGCAAGTCACATGCAACAGGTTCATGCAAATAACACATGTGACTGCAAGACATTACACAAAGCAGATAAACCTTGCTGAGGTTGCTAGGCGACCGACTGGCAGACAGCGTGAAGGTAACGAGCCAGGCCTGCATGTTTGAGCCGAAGGAGCTTTAGCAGCCTGAATAGTCCGGGGGAAGAGATAGAAAAGTAACAGACACACCACGCTCAACCCAACGGCCGAATCGCCGTTTGTTTAAATAAACGGAGCTGTACTTTATAAGAGTATGAAATTAGAAATGGGAACCGCTTCGATTTTAATGCGCCAAAATACATCAATGTGTATGTGCACATATATTTCTATCTATATTTTGTTTTAATTTAGTCCTAGGTACTTTGCCTGTGCAAAGCAACATGTATAATACCACATGAAATGCATGTTTAGGTCCATTTCTTTAATGCAATTAACTGTAATAATGAATGTTGTGTTGATGCAACAGGATAAGGCTGGTGCAAAGTCACGTCAAGGGACCATTCAGGTGAAAGAAACGGTTCAGGAGTATATAGCAGGTGCAGAGACGGTGACTGACGACCCACTGACGAGGGACTACGTGGTGGTCCGTTCTCGCCTCATGGCTGCCAAGTGAGTTTTGATTGTTGCATGTAAAAAAGGTAAAAAGTTATCCGTCCTGATTTTGAGGTGAACTTGTGGCTTTCTCTCAAAAGAAGAATTTAGTTTTTTGTTCTGACAGCGTTTCTCCTCTCTCTTGTGTCTCTGTAAACCAGATTGCTGGGGGCTCTGTGTAGGTGTATCTGTGACCCTCAGCTCAATGCTGCGTCTCAGGAGATCCGACCAGCTGAGTCTTTAGGCCAGCTGCTGCTTTTCCACCTCAATTCCAAGTCTGCCCTGCAGCGCATAGCTGTGGCTCTGGTGCTTTGCGAGTGGACTGCAATGCAGAAGGTGAAAAGGCTCAGACACTTGAGTTTTGTTGTTGCGGTTTAGCACCTTTTGAATACAATATGAGCAATTGACTTTTCAATTCTCTCCCTTTCAGGATTGTCGGGTGGTGTCGTCGATGGTGCAGCCTCGTCTTCTGGCCATTCTGTCGGAGCACCTGTACTACGATGAGATCGCCATCCCCTTCACGCGCATGCAGAATGAGTGCAAGCAGCTCATTGCGCTGCTAGCCGATGCCCACATAGACCTGCAAGACCGCCTCAATTGTAGTGTTTTCACGATTGATCAAGCAAATGACCTGGTAGGTGTAGCCACACACATGCACACGCATGGAAAAACTCAATTGAATTAGAAACTTTTTTCATGAATCAAATTGAAATCAGAGTCAAAGGTTTTATAATTGGTTTTCCCCAATGTACTCACAACCTAAAGAAACATGACCCCACAACTGTAGTTTAGGCTGACATTCTCAAGATGTCTGACTTTATAATGACAGTTTTTTTTTTTTTTTTCCCCACATCATCCAGTTGTAATTTGGTTTCTTTATTTCCTGACCTTAACGGCTTAATTCTCATCTTCAAAGGTTAATGGATGTTGCACTCTGTAACAGATCACCCCCCCCTTTCCAGTCATTCACGTGCTCCCTCCTTGTTCCCTAGGTAACCGCCATCTTCACAGATTCAACAGCGGGTCTGAACGTGAACTCCAATCAGTGGCAGGCACTGGACGGTAAAAGACAGCAGGCCCAGGCAACGGTGACGGAGACAAACACCGAATGGCAGCAGCTACATCTGCGCGTCCACATGGTCACAGCCTGCGCAGTGATTAACCTGCAGGTGCTTCCCGAAAAGCTCAACCCACTGGTCAGGCCTCTAATGGAGACCATCAAGCGGGAGGAGAACACCCTCATCCAGGGCTATGCTGCATCTTTCATAGCCAAGCTGCTGCAGCAGTGTGCCGGACGCTCGCCGTGCCCCAACCCCAAGATCATTAAAAACCTCTGTGCCTCGGCCTGCATGGACTCCGCGGTCACTCCATCATCTGCCTGCCCCGTTCCCCCTTCACAGGAAAATGCCAAAGGTAAGATTTGTTGATACTGGGGAATATTTATAATTTTACTCACCATTTCAAAATGGGGTTTTCTTTGACTTTTTAATCATTCTACTGACTTATAAATTCAGATAATGACATGCTGTCTTTGTTTCAAATTTTAAAAGTACAATGGCATCCCTCTAACAATCACATGTCTTATTAAAGAAGTGCTTGCTTGCATGCTACTGACCATATTTTTCACACCTTCTTCATACCCTTAGGCAGTGGGTTGGAGAAAGATTGCACTCATCACATGGTCAATAAAACCAGAGGCATAATCACCCTGTACCGCCACCAAAGGGCAGCGTTTGCTATCACCAGTAAGAGGGGGCCAGCCCCTAAAGCCCCCAAAAATCCCACCACAGAGCTTCCTCCTGGCAGCACCATCTGCACTGATAACGACGAGGTACAGAGAGCTAATGTGGTACATTTTCCTTACATTTGAATCAACAGGTTGTTTACCCTTTGTTTTTTAATATGATCAATTCCCTTTTTAGAGCAAGAAGCCATTTCTTATTCAGAGGCGAGGGGCAGAGTTCTCTCTGACAACTGTTGCCAAGCACTTCGGGGCAGACTTCACCAAGTCTCTGCCGTACTTATGGGAGAACACAGTGGGACCACTGAGGACGGTAGTGACTGAAAACCATCAAATTGGTATGTTGATAGGGTTGATCAGATTTTAATCTTGGATAGACAGAGTAACGGGTATTTACATTTTTTACCCTTTGTTTTTTATAAAGTTAAACGCGTCACCAACACAAAGTATTTATTGGTTTGCAAGGTTTTTGCCTTAAATGTTCTGGAGCATTTTAGGTGCAAAATACATTTTTGAATCTGTATTTTCATGATTCATAGCTTCTGATTTTGATCAAAGTATCTATGCTCGGTTACAAGATTCTTTAAGATTGCCGTGTATATCGGATCCCTAAAAGTCTATATTATTGTTGAGGTGTTCTGTTATTGTCTGTTTTTATTTGTCGGACAGTTGACATGTGGCCCATAATGAATTTCTGAAAGGACTAATAAATATCCTTCAGTTCACCTAATTTGACCAAGAGAATCCACTCTTTATAATCCAGGACTTCACTTTTCAGGGAGTCCAGGATATGTGTACTCTGTCCTCTGGATTACTGTCTATTGTGTGTTCCAGATAGGCCGGTCCAGCTGGAGAGGGGAGACACTGGCGCTCAGGAACTGGTCAACTCGCTACAAGTGCTGGAGGTCATGGCTGGGGCCATGGCTGCTGAACTCAAGCCTTTGGTACGACTGCTCTGTTCTACTTCTATACCACCATTTACTGGAGTTCTCTCATGGATTTGAAATTCTAATTGGGTCATATGAAGACTTAACATTTGAATATTGTTCTTGACGCTCCCTTGGGCTGTCAAAGTGTCCGTTTCAAAAAGTTAACATAAAAGTATTGGAACTGTATCTGGTACAGATGCAGGATTTTCAGAGAAAGCTCCTTAAATGCATCTTAAACTAACTTTTATAATGTAAGCAAATTATTGAATATCTTTTTTTTTGCCTCTAGCTGCTGGAGCACCTCCCCTATCTGTTCACCTGCCTGCAGCACCCGTACACAGCAGTGCGTCATATGGCAGCACGCTGTGTGGGTGTGCTCAGTAAGATAGCCATGCTGGAGACCATGAACGGTTTCCTCGAGTGTGTCCTCCCCTGGTTAGCTGCTATCGACGACTGCACCAAACAGGAGGGTGCCATCGAGGCTTTGGCGTGTATCCTTCACACAGTGGCTTTTGACTCCATTTTCTTTTGCTAGCACAATGTAAATGTGTTGCTATTTTATTTTTTTTAAACAAATTGTAAATGAAAGCATCCACCTTGTAGTTGTTGCCGTGTCATTTCCCCACAGTACTGTCCTTGACTAACACGTCTCCAGGTGTCATGGAGCAACTTGATGTGGACATTGTGCCCTACATCGTGCTGCTCGTAGTGCCGGTGCTGGGCCGCATGAGTGACCCCAGTGATAGCATTCGTTTCATGGCCACGCAGTGCTTTGCCACTCTCATCCGCCTGTTGCCCCTCGAGGTAGAAGCCCACAAACAGACACACGTTTTTCATGCAAAGTTTAGAATCCCTGAAAACCGACTTATTCGCTCACTGGCTGTTCCACTGACAGCAATGTCGTTATCCAGCGCTTTGCTCCTAAGCGTTTCTTCCCTCTGTCGTCCACCAGGCCGGTATACCAGACCCCCCGGCCATGTCCACTGACCTGATCCGCCAGAAGGCCAGAGAACGCTACTTCCTGGAGCAACTACTAGATAGCAGAAAGTTGGAGAACTACAAGATCCCTGTTCCAATTAAGGCTGAGCTGAGGAAGTACCAGCAGGTGGGTGTCAGTTTTCAGCAGAGGTGGGACAAAGTCATTGTTATGCAAGTCACAAGTAAGTCTCAAGTCTTTGCCCTCGAGTCCCAAGTCAAGTCGAGTCAAAGATGAGGCAAGTCCCGAGTCGAGTCACAAGTCAAAGCCAACAAGTCTCAAGTCGAGTCCAAAGTCCTACCATTTTAGTTTCGAGTCATTTCAAGTCCTCTTACCACAGAAATAAAATGTATACAAATCATGTATGTCTGTAAGATTTGTATTTATTTAAACCTCTTTTTATACAATGACATTAATCAAATACAGTAAACATTTTCACAAAAAATGCTTGTATTTCAACAGCATATTGCACTAGAACAATGCACAGCAACTTCAGTCCTGTATTGTATTGACCTCATATTGCAAAACAGTTTAACTTTCAAATAGACATGGGTCCTTTGAGCCTGAACTTTTTTTAAACATGTCATCAATAAAATCCTCACTCCTCAAAATGATCACTTCTGAAAAACTGGACCAACCTGATAATATAACTGGAATGACTCCATAGAGACTTGAGTGAGCTGTGTGGACAGGTGATGAGCAGAGAGTGAGTGAGCTGTGTGGACAGGTGATGAGCAGAGAGTGAGTGAGCTGTGTGGACAGGTGATGAGCAGAGAGTGAGTGAGTGAGCTGTGTGGACAGGTGATGAGCAGAGAGTGAGTGAGTGAGCTGTGTGGACAGGTGATGAGCAGAGAGTGAGTGAGTGAGCTGTGTGGACAGGTGATGAGCAGAGAGTGAGTGAGCTGTGTGGACAGGTGATGAGCAGAGAGTGAGTGAGCTGTGTGGACAGGTGATAAGCAGAGAGTGAGTGAGCTGTGTGGACAGGTGATGAGCAGAGAGTGAGTGTGTGAGCGCATGCGTGCTGTGGACAGGTGGAGGGAGGCCCCTATACTGCATTGCATTTGCAAAAGATCAAATTGGCCAAAAGTCTGTCAGTCATTTGTGCACGATGGGGACGCAGAATGATGCCACCATGGCTGATTCTTCATACCTGTAACAGAGAAAATACTCTTTACTCATATCAATGTTGTTGTGTTAATATTCATTGTCTATTGTACACTACGGTATACGATAATACATTTCAGTTTCAGTGTATGCAGTGTATGCAATATTAAGAACATTTTCACTGCTTCAAAAGTCATAAGAAAGCCCTTTCTCTCAAGCAACTGAAGTCATATGCTTTATAGCAGTGGTTTTCAAAGTGGGGACAGGGACCCCTGGGTGCCGCGAGGAGGTGCTAGGGGGGCCATGGCAAGTTGGCATGAAAAGTATAGCAAAACAAAATAATTGAATAAATTAAATAACTAAAGTAAACCAAAAACAAGCTAAACAATATTCCCATTAGTTAAGAACTGCACTATAATAATCTATTGCATCTCTGAACATTACTACTATAATCGTTATTATTTTATTTTATTACATGGCTTGGTTGAATTCCAATGTAGAATGCGGTCTGTTATTTCTTGATAACAGACCCTGCGCCCGTATAGCGAGGCGGTAGTTATAGCGAATACAACCCCTGATATGAAAAGGGAAGGCTAATGGTGGATCTACTGTGACTGTGTTATGGTACTTTAAAACGGACGTTGACATGATGTTGGCGAGGTTTTCCATCGGAGTGTGCTACACTCATGTACCTCATATAATCAGGGTTAAAAAATCCCTATTTTTGTAAGCATGAACCAGCAAGGGAGACGTGCGTTTACTCTCTCGTTGATACAGTAAATATGCAGCAGCTAGCTAGTAAGTTACGGTACATCCGATAAGGTGCTTAGCATTCGTTCAAAACTTACCTTTCTTTGTGCAACTTCAGGTGTCGAACAAAGTTGGACGTTGTGGCAGCTCCGTCTGTAATCTTCGACCCGCATGTTTTGCAAATTGCAACTCTTTTTTTGTCGATTAGCTCGTAGTTTTTATAGCCAAACGAAACTATCTTCGGTATCATTTTGCCAACTGGCGCGTTGTTGCTTGTGCTTCATTGGTTGTCTTGCAACGTGCCTGCTTAGATACTGTCACATCAAAACAACGTGGGACTACAGTGATTGGATGTCGTGCAGGCAGCGCGCGTGCTCTCTGCATGCATACAGGTGGTGCACATTTTTTTCACAGATGCAGATAAACTGAGAGCGGCGTGGCCGTGTGAACATTTTCTTCCCCAGCAAGTCGAGTTGCAAGTCTTTGTACATTTTGTCGAGTCGAGTCTGAAGTCATCAAATTCATGACTCGAGTCTGACTCGATTCCAAGTCACATGACTCGAGTCCACACCTCTGGTTTTCAGGGTCCATTGAGTCTCTGCAATACCCCCTCAAGCAGCAGATAAATGATTCCCAGCCTGTGTTTTTAAATGACTCCTGGGATACTTCAGTGTTTTGTTCCTGAGCTGCCTCTTCACCTTGAGTCTAATCAAGGTTGTCCTGTCAGATTCAGGGATGAGGTCTTTGCTTTGCTTCAGGCTAACGATGTAAAAAATTAAAACGAGACACTGACAACAAATGGTTTTCTTGACAGAGTAACTTTAAAGCACTAAAATGGAGATGGTGTATTTGTGCAGGTTCCTTCTAGAAATGTTGGAACAGCTCAGCTGGGACCAGCCACCCATCTCTTTAATTAATTAATTGAGTGAGGCAGAAGACCAATAGTAGTAACAATTTAAATTGGCTAACACACTGCTGCAATGTCCTCAACCTTAACTGATTTAGGAGGAAATGTTGTCCTGAAATGAGCTGTGGTTCCAATGGATAGGCTGCTTTTTTTTGTTGTCCATTTCAGTGTGGGTCTTTGTGTCACCTTGCAGGATGGAGTGAACTGGTTGTCCTTCCTGAACAAATACAAGCTGCACGGGATCCTGTGTGACGACATGGGCCTCGGCAAGACGCTGCAGTCCATCTGCATTCTGGCAGGGGATTACTACCTCAGGTAATCCAGACGGCACAGTTGTTGTTGAACTCTGCAGCGTCAGCAGCTGACGGATTTCTTCGACCACTCAACACGATGTTGTACCATTCATACACATCGGCACTCGTACTATGGTTTACAGTTGGATATGAGTCTAAATCTATATTGAATTTAAGCAGTCTATATGTGTGTAATCATGGTTGGATATTAATATAAAACTATATAGTATATGTACTACTAAATCACAAAGTATTGAACTAATTAGTTTCAATATAAGGTGATTAAGGCTTGCTTTGTGTTGTGATTCTTTTAAGTTAATGTAAACTATCTGTAATGCAAAAAATCTGCTTGAGACTGATTTCATGTCAGTAGTCTGCATTTTTTTGACATGAACTAGTCACACACACACACACACACACACACACACACACACACACACACACACACAAGAAATACAAGATGATTATTAACCACAAATGGAAAGCACAGTTTGGCTAGATTCATAGGAAGGAAAAAATAATGCATTTCCCTAAAATCTGGTGAATATGGAAATGTCTTGTATGATATGCTATTCATTTATGATTGGACAAAGTGGGGTTTGTCAGTTTCGGCATCAAAAGTGATTTGTCCCAGTTTTGTTCCTTGTTCTTTTAAAAAAAAAAAAAAAAAGTAAACCTGACTCTGCTTTCTGTGTGTTTTGATGTCTATTCAGGGCACAGGAATATGCCAAGACTAAGGCCGCAGACAGCTGCCCCCTGCCCTCTCTGGTGGTGTGTCCTCCCACACTGACTGGCCACTGGGTGGACGAAGTGGGCAAATTCTGCACCAAAGAATACCTCAACCCACTGCACTACACTGGGCCTCCTACAGAACGAATGCGGTAAGGACTTAATAATAAGGTGAAAAATCTGGTCAGCATGCTGAGAATAATTTATGTCCTCATTCAGTTTTGAAGGTCTTAACGCCTTCAGGATAAGCACAGTGGAATAAAGCTGTCCAGGAGGACTTGGCATATAATAATGAAACTATAATTTTTAATATTTAAACTAACATTAAAATAAATAGGGTAACTGTAATGTACAGTATAAAATTTCTCATTTACGTCCTTGTACAAAATTCTTGAACCTAAAAAAAGATGTTCCTCTTTGTTTTCCAGGCTGCAGCACCAAGTGAAAAAACACAACCTTGTAGTAGCCTCTTACGATGTTGTACGGAATGACATTGACTTTTTTAGGTGTGTGTATAATTCCATTCTATAATATGTTTTTGTGTTTAGGAGGTGGGCGCTCAGCTTTTAACAAACTTTTTATTTATTTTTATTTTTAGGAATATCAAATTCAATTACTGTATCCTCGATGAGGGTCATGTCATCAAGAATGGGAAAACCAAACTCTCCAAAGCCATTAAGCAGTTGGCTGCAAACTTCCGAATCATCTTGTCAGGAACGCCCATTCAGGTGAGCTCATAGCTGTCTGACTCTTGAAATTCTTCCTTTTTTATTTCCCCTTGTTTCCTCATCGGAGCATGACCATTCTCCACTCGTCTGTCCCCCAGAACAATGTCCTGGAGCTCTGGTCATTGTTTGACTTCCTCATGCCGGGTTTCCTTGGAACAGAACGGCAGTTTGCCGCTCGCTACGGTAAACCTATCCTGGCCAGCCGAGATGCCAAAAGTTCCTCACGAGAGCAGGAGGCAGGTGTGTAAATGTTGCAGATTTCTAACTAAATACTGCTTTTCCTAATGTCTCCCTTTTTTGTATTTTTATTAAGACTTAAGGTTAATATTGATTACTCTCCCTAAGGTGTCCTGGCAATGGAGGCCCTACATCGACAGGTGCTCCCCTTCCTTCTGAGGAGGATGAAGGAGGATGTCCTCCAGGACCTTCCTCCTAAAATAATTCAGGACTATTACTGCAACCTGAGTCCTCTACAGGTACTTCTGCCCCCTCCCAGTACTCGGAGGCAGACACTAGTTCTGTCACTATTCCAATGAAAGTCTTAGTGTCTCAGCTTTGCATTCTTCTTACTTTTGGTATATTTTACTCATTCTACCGTCTTCTATTGACTAAAATAAGCTACATTTCATTTAGCTGACGCTTTTATCCAAAGTGACTTACATGCTATACAGTAGACTGTAGACACAGCAACGGTGAGCTATTAGGGTTAAGTGTCTTGCTCAAGGACACAACGACATGGACTAGTGGAGCCTGGGATCGAACCACCGACCCTCTTATTGAAAGACAGACTTGCTAACCACTGATCCACAGTTGCCACTAGTAATATCATTATAGGCCAAGCATATAGGTTTAATGTGTATACTTAATGCAGATGGGATGCATGCTTGCATAGTTCTTGCTTGGATGTGACAGGACTGGTTTCCATAGGAACTACAGCTAGATAGTGGCCCAACCCCCGAGTAACAACATGGTTTGTGTGCTCACTCCCTGCAGGTACAGTTGTATGAAGACTTTGCAAAGTCTCGAGCCAAGGCCAGTGTGGAGGACAGCATCTCTAATACTGCTACAGGAGAGGAGGAGAAGCCTAAACTGAAGGCCACAGGCCATGTCTTCCAGGTACTGGTTTCTGTCTGGCACCCTGTTGCAATTCTATTTGTTTTCTTTCCTGTCTTGGTTGCGTTGCTTGGCACATTATCGCCACCTGTTGATCGCTGTGTATTTGCGTCATACATTCATAGAATGTATTTGGATATTGTTTCACACAGCAGAGGTGTACTGGTTTGGAGTGAAAGCATTCATTGTACTTGGTGTATGCCTTTTTTATTTTTTGCAAATGCATCTCATTATGACCACGCAGTAATATTTACCTCCGTTCTTTCAGGCTCTGCAGTACCTGAGGAAGCTGTGTAACCACCCGAGTTTGGTGTTGACCCCGCAGCATCCGGAGTACAAACGCATCACTGAGCAGCTCGCAGGTCAGAGTTCCAGCCTGCGGGACCTTCAGCACGCCCCCAAACTCTCCGCTCTCAAACAGGTAATATGCAGGGACGTCTTTCAGGAGCCGCTGCATTATAATGTGGATTATGTTTTCATTAAAGTAATATGCTTTCCTAAGAATGGAGATGAAAGATCATGGCGCAAAGACTACACTCATTCCCACGATTCTCAATATCCCTTTTAATACCACGGTAACAGAAACATAAATCCAAAATATAATTCAACATAAACGCCTTTAAACTGCTTGGGCATGCTGTTTTTTGCTTGGATGGATCATCTGGGATTAATCCCAGATCATTTCAGGTTTCTTTCAGACAACTAAATTTTACAAGATTACATTTGAACACATCACAATAACTTTATAATTTACCCCAATACAAATCTTTACAGCATCATAATGTAACTCATTGCAACCTCCATACGTTACCTGTTAGCGCTTTTTTTGTTTTTGTTTTTGTTTTGTTCTTGACCAAGATGGTTTGCCCCATGGTATCGCTATTCTTATTATTTTGCTTTGTAGCTCCATTGTAACAGTCAACCTCTCCCCCGTCTCATCCTGTGGCTTCGACACGTTTTCTGTTCTCAGTTGCTGTTGGACTGCGGCCTAGGAAGTGGTGGCGGATCAGAGGGGGGCACCGAGGCAGTCGTTGCCCAGCACCGTGTGCTCATTTTCTGCCAGCTCAAGAGTATGCTGGATATTGTGGAGCGCGACCTCCTGAAACCCAAACTGCCCTCTGTCACCTACCTGAGGCTGGACGGCAGTGTGCAGGCCGGCCTGCGTCACTCCATCGTTTCCAGGTCAGTGGATTGAATTATACAGTCTCTCCAGCTCAGAACGCCACCTCGCTTTGCCGGTTATTGTTCAGTTCTTCTCTCTGAATCTCAGGTTCAACAACGACCCATCCATCGACGTGCTGCTGCTGACCACCCATGTCGGGGGTCTGGGTCTGAACCTAACGGGAGCCGACACCGTGGTGTTTGTGGAACATGACTGGAACCCCATGAGGGACCTTCAGGCCATGGATCGCGCCCATAGGATAGGACAGGTACGTACAGCAGAACACACGGCTACATGAACCTTGCTCTGTGCTCTTGTAAACCGCCTGGACAACGTCCCAAAAACATTTTACATTTGGGGGTCGTTAACCCGTAACTCGAGGCCCACTTCTGTGTTTAATGGGCCGTAATGACCAAAATACATATTCTGCTTACTCATCACTGTCTACAGTTATGAATCCAGATTTATCTTTTATATTTCGGCACATGGTTGTCTCCCACATCTCTTTCTTGTTGGACAAAAAGATTGAATACATGAGCACATTTAGATATAAACTTATCTTGCTTTTGTAAATTACCAAAAACGTTTTTCATTTCTTCTAACCATTTGGTAGTACCTACTTGGCCCAGTAAGTGGTTCGCTGAGGATCAGTGGTTGAGAACAGCTGATCATTTACTTCGATATGTTCCTGTTGCATTAAGATGAAACTGAATCCAAGATGCTTCCAAAGAAGGATGTGACGTGTTCATCAGTTTCCTTGTTCCAGTTTCCGAGGCTGCTCAAAGGGACCGTTTAATAATTTAAAAACAAATTTAAAAATATTTATTTTCTATGTGGCACAAATCTGCTCAGCCGTTTAATCAGGATTAAAACTGCGTCCCTTTGAGCAACCTCGGATTGCGTGGTCCTGCTGGTCTTGTACCAAACCAGTGATATGAAATGAAATTGGGACTGGAGGCCCCGTCCTTCAAGCCCAATACCTTCTGTTAACGCTCCCTGTTGTGTTTATGGCGTGCAGAAACGGGTCGTGAATGTGTACAGGCTGATCACACGGGGCACGCTGGAGGAGAAGATCATGGGTCTACAGAAGTTCAAGATAAGCATCGCCAACACTGTCATCAGCCAAGAAAACGCCAGCCTGCAGAGCATGGGCACGGACCAGCTCCTCAACCTCTTCAGTCTCGACAAGGTGAGACCTCCGAGGGTTTCTGTCATGGAGGTGCAGAGAAACCTGTTGGTGGGGATAGCAGATCACCCACATGGAGATCTAAACAATGCCTTTTTTTAAATTAATTCTGTAGTTGGTTGACAGTCGGGTATATGGGAAAACATTGATAAGAAAGAAATCCACCTCGCAAATTCAACGGTAACTTAACTCGTCTTGCCCTACTGAAGCACGCCTGGGCAAAAACTAGCAGCTAGCACGTTTTCCCTCGCAAAAAAGTGATTTTTAGAAATGAATGACGCCGTGGCATTGCCTTCCTAAACCGGGGACAAATCCGCCAGCGGTGCCCAACTAATTAGCATTCTGAGCTCAGACCACAATGAGGCCAGAAAATTGATAACAAGTGCTCATTATTAGCAGATGTTAATGCAATGGCCCGAGGATCGGATGTCATTGTACAGATACAGATCACGGGCCCTGCAGCTTATTATAGCAGAGGGGCCCTGCGTCACCTGCCCCAGCTGACGTTGGAAGAAATGATCCTACCTTTTTCAAGAAATATTGCATTAGAGTTCAGAGCGGAGCATTCACAAATTTCATACATTTAATGAGCGAGGCTACTGTTTAAATCATCTAAATGTGTTTGGAGCTGAGAGGCACCTGGGGTTCAAACCAGGTAGAGTTTTTTTTTTTTTTTTTTTGTAAAACATTCTACCAGTCCTGTCTGCTTATGGGGGATGCCTGACCAAATGCTTATGTATTCCTGAAAACACACCTAATAAACTGTTGTTTACGTCCGCCATGTTTGGCTGAACCAATTTGTCTATGAATGTGTTTTCAGGGTGAGAAGGGGGAGCCGTCGTCGTCGACCTCAGGGAAGACCTCCATGAAGTCTGTGCTGGACGGCCTGGGGGAGTTATGGGACCAGCAGCAGTACGACACGGAGTACAACCTGGACAGCTTCATGCACTCCCTGCAGTAGCAGCCACGACCCCCAGCCTCCATATGTTGGCCGAGCAGGACCTGGTCAGAGCTCTGAGGAGATTCTCCTGCTGCGTTCTTCTGACACACACACACACACACACACACACACACACACACACACACACACACACACACACACACACACACACACACACACACACACACACACACACACACACACACACACCCCTTAGACAAGGTAACTTATCAGTAGTCACGGATGGTGAATGGTTACAAATGTCCCAAAGCAATATCTGAAACACAGCCAAAATAGGAATCCAATACATATATATTTTTTTTGCTGAAGGCAGACCACCCTGGTTTTCAACAGGCCCTCTTTTAGAAAATGTAATGGCATGATGATGCTGCACCATCTGCGGCAAACAGTGTTTAAATCACCCACATGAGTTTACAGCGACGTTATACAGCGCATCATATTCATAGTGGTCTCTTGTAGTAACGGCATCAGGTGCTACTCTTACCGCCCCCCTACCCCCTCCTCCTCCTCCCCCCATGTCTCATTGCTAGAGTGTGAACTGCTTCAGGCACCTGTACCTCTCCCCCTGCCCCCACCCCATCCATCACATGGTCTTAAAAGCACTGAGATACCCAGCCACACCCGACAACACCTCTCCAACCGACAAACAAGGGAACTGAAGGAGGCCGAAAGCGACTAGCTCGCTGGAGGAGACCGCAGGACGTCATCCTGCTGCTCTGGCATTTTGTAGCATGCTGGTGACCACCGTAATGACCCTCCAGAGGCTTTTCGCGGAGCAACGATTGGTGTTGAAATGTGATGCGACGACAACCTAGAGGAAAGCACTGCACTCGAAGCAGCATTACAGAGACTGAACATGGGGCCAAGCTGAAACTGGTACCTGAAGTTTGTCACCAGTATTTTAACGAAAAGAAAAGACTTGTACATATTCCTGTAATTGCTGCTTTTTGTTTATGATGGTAGAATTGGAATAAATTCATATTTTCCTTTCTTCTTTTTTGCGTGTGATCAGAGATGGCCAGTAGATGGTGTGGTTGTACATCCAAGAGTAATTCAAATTATTCTTATGATGAAAGTATACACATGTAAGGATCAATAACTGCTTTATTACAGCCTTCTTCATTCTGGGGAAAAAAAGGATCCAGAGGCTTCAGCTGCCCTCTGTAATGCCAGAGGATTACCTCAACTCCTCGGGCTGCTCTAAGTCTCTTAAATCTTTACAGTTGATCTAAAACGCTGCAGCTTGTGTACTAAGAAAAGAGATCATATTACTCTATTAGCTGTGCTGCACTGGCTTCCTGTAAAATCGAGAATCCCATATAAAATCCTTCTCACCTACAAAGCCTTAATTGGTGATGCACCATCATATCTTAAGCAGCTTATAGTACCATATTATCCCACCAGAGATCTGCGCTTGCTGAATGCGGGGCTACTTGTGGTTCCTAGAGTCTTAAAAAGTAGGATGGGGGCCAGAGCCTTCAGTTATCAAGCTCCTGTTCTGTGGAACCAGCTACCACTTTCAGTCCGGGGGGCAGACAGTCACCTCATTTAAGAGTAGACGTAAGACTTTTCTCTTTGATAGTGCTTATAGTTAGAGCTGGCTCAGGTTGGCCCTGGTCCAGTACCTAGATATACTGCTATAGGCCTAGACTGCTGGGGGACAACTTAGGCTACACTGAGCTCCTCGCTCTCCTTCTGGATGAATTCATGTCTCTTCAATGAACATTACTAACTCTACAACTTCCATGGAGTCTTTGTGCCGTCTCGTCTCACAGGTTTCCATGGATTGTGTCTGGAGCTGGTCCTGACCCCAGCCAATGCGGCCCTGCTGATGCTCCTAACTATCTCCTGTTTATCTGGATCGTGGTCCATGCCTACTACTCATTATATGAATCATTTCTGTCATATTCATTCAATGTGCTGTAACTGTTACATTGTTCATTCTATACATGACATCTATTGCTTCTGTCCATCCCAGGAGAGGGATCCTCCTCTGTTGCTCTCCTGAAGGTTTCTTCCCTTCTTTCCCCTGTGAAAGTTTTTTTTTTTTCTTTTTCCTGATCCGATGTGAGGTCATGTGTTTTCAGATTGTAAAGCCCTCTGAGGCAAATTTGTATTTGTGATTCTAGGCTATACAAAATAAACTGAATTAAATGGAGGTTTGCACTCCATGTTGCCCTCGAAGTAGAGAATATGAGGTAATTACAGTCATATTATCTGAGCTCGTCTTTCTTCGATCATGTGACATGTTCATCGATCCGATTTGAGGAAGTTAATTTTTTTCCAGCTATATTTGATTGTTTTCTTAAACACACCATCTGAATGTGAGCTCCAAAAAGTTTGCACTCAAAAATAGGACTACACCTCAAAGTGACCTGTAAATTCCAAAGAGGGGAATATTTTCATATGAGTTTTCGTGATGAAAATAAGTTTGAATTTGAACATCTGCATTTCTACAACTGGTCGGACTCCATCTGCTGATGCTGAAGGAAAGCGTCAGAGCTAAATTTACTTTGGGGGGGATGGGGATTGTTTTGTCAGATAATTGCTCTGGATGATTTGTCTGCCGCACCTTCTGAATCTGGATTGAATCTTTTATACTGAAAGGGCAGATATAAAGGCAGTAAGTTGCAGAGGTTAGTACTGGTCAGCCTTTTTCCAAACAACCAACAGGGGAGAGGAAGCCATGCCAAAGACCACAAGGTTTCACAGCGTCATACAACTACGTTTAATAAGATTTGCTTATTAGTACAGAAAAAAGGTGGGAACTACAAACTCTGAAGCAGTAGTAAGCATTAGCAGCGTTGAGCTCCATGTTTTCAAATCACAATTTTACTGCAAGAAGTTCAGACCAAGTCAACAATCTCAAAGCTTCGCCAAGATAGAACCAGTGTTCTAGTCAGGAAATAAAAACCGAGACAAAAAGCACATATGCTTTGATTAAAAATAAAAAAATAAAATTCTTGAAGTACATTTCAAAAGTAGTGGGATGTTTGTGGGGGGGGGGGAGGAAGCACATTTATTTTTATTTATTTTTCTTCAATTTTGAGATCACATGACGAGACCGACAGTGTTTACCTACCCAGAAAACGCCCATGAAGCAGAAGTGAATATACAGTATAATTCCCAAGTCTAGTTACATGAAATACATACGTATATCTATAGAGGAATATATTAAAAAATGGTTGCGGTCATCCAAAATCAATGATCTTTTTCATTTGCACATACACTTTGTGTTATAGTTAAGATATAAATCGTTATGTTGAGTGAAAACAAAAAATATATAAAGGGCCAGGAGACAAACACTTGATGGTGTGGTGGTGAATAATACAGAGAGACAAGTGTGGGATGAAGGTTTTAGCATCAGCTGCATGAACTGGCAGGAAAAAGGCCAACCAGAAATCACTTGAGCACTGAAGTCTCTTTTTGGACAAAAACAGGAAGGGATGTTAAAAAAAATAACAATTTGGAATACATTTAGGGAAATGCCCTTAATTCGCTCTTATTTGGCCTGAAGCCGCTTATTTTAGCATGAGGATTGGAAACAGCTAGCACGGCCCTGTTTCAAACGGTTACAAAATCTGCCAGCTAACACTTTTAAAGATCTCCATTTAACACCTTTTTTTAATCTTTATCTTTAACGCTGACATATTACAACATATTACAATATGTCAGCAAGTGTAAAACAACACACTGGACAAAACTTCAGGAACACTTTGGTTAATTGGATTAACAGCTAGCCTGGCTCGGTCCAGAATGTGCCTTCCAACACTTCTAATGAACCCGTCATATCTTGTTTCTTTAATCTGCGCACAAGCCAAAGTGTAAAAACTATGAGTGCAGTTTTACGGGAGCGTTATGTATCAGAAGGCGCTACTGCTATGCTAAGCTAACCGTAGCTTTAACGTGTGCTATTACACTGCCATGGCAGTGGTGTCAACCTTCTCAGTGGCAAAAAAAAAAAAGCTATTTAGACCATTTTCCTAAATGTTAAACCATTCTTGTTAAGGCCATTTAGGAGGAGAAATTATATAAATAATAATAAAAAAGAACCAAACCAAAGAGGGGCTTGGAAGAATAACAACACTTCAGATCATTAATTTGCCTCCTACGTATAATTAAGATTCTACAGTCATACATGCTCTTCCCAAAACGTTGTGTGTTACATAGTGAATCTCCACATTTACATTCATACTTAAATACAATCACACTGGTGCACTCTGCAGGGACCGGAACCGACTACCAAGAGAGAGGATGTGACATGGCCGTTTCTTTGGGAGGAAGTGTGGCTCTCCACTGCACAAAGTGAGGATGAGTTATTGTAGAGTTAGTGGCAATAGCAGTAGTAGTAGTAGTAGTAGTAGTGGTAGTAGTATTGGAGTAGCAATGTAAATTGTCAGTGGTGTTGTCCATCTTCCACAATTACATCACAACATACCGCGTGTATGCTCCATTCTGCCATTTGTATTTTATTGCCCATTCATTTGTTTACATTGCGAATCACTTTCAACATCACCAACCACCAATCTGCTGTTTGTGAATAGTATTTTTTTCTCCGTAAATCATTTACACAGCAACATCAGCGAGTTCACACATAACAAAGCTTAAGCATTTCAAGAATCGAGACACTTTAGTAACAATATCACAAAGTTGTTGTTGAGTTTTTTTGTTTAAAAAAAACTATTTGAAAAGTGACAAAATGAGAAAGAAATTAAACTTTTAAAGAATTAGCATCATAAAATGAATTTATTCCAAGTAAAAATACAAAATAATATTAATGACATTGACCAGATATGAAAGTCTCCCCCAGAAATAACTATTAATGGCTGAGAAAGAAGTCATTAAAGAACGAATACGAAATAAAAATGAAAATATGTTTAAATTCATTTCTTTTTTAGCAAAACTCTCTAAAAAATAATGAAAATTTCTCAGTACAAAGGCTACATTACTACTGGAAGGTACTAGCAGGTAGAGTAGGTAAATACACAGTAGAAAATGATTTTAGTGAATCACAATGCTTGCAATGAAAATAATTCTGCAATAAAGATTTATGCCTCTTTTTTCTTGTTTTCTTCTTTTCTACAAACAGTACAAACAGTATTGCACATTACAACAAATAATCAAGGTTCTTAGCCTTAAAAAATGGGACTAATTCAAGTCTTGCGTGTATTGAAGGCCACCAGTCAATTTGATGCACCTTGGGGGTCTTTCGATTAAGTTACAGGTGAAAACATGTGTGTCTGTTTTGTGTTAAAAATAACATTCTCGTCTCTCTACCTCCAGCTGTTCAGTGACTCTCAGAAGTATATTTTTTTCTCTCTCTCTCTCTCTCTCTCTCCATCTCTCTCTCTCACTATCTCCCAACAATGTCAGGCTAACAAATCAGGGTCACGTTGCCTTTTTTTTTTTTTACAAAACAAAAGGGAGCACATACTTTTAGGAAACATAAAAAACTTCTCTTAAAAAAATAATGAACAGAAGATCTCTTTCACAACTCTGGTCAGCATAGTAAATGATTGATTATAAATATACAAAAACGTGGGAAATATGTTTCACTCTTGAGCACCTGATAGTTTTTTTTCTTTCTTTTTTCCTAAAGAGCTTTCCTCTGATATTTTGACCAATTTGACCAGTGAGACGCTCACCCTAACGTCCACTGTGATAAAGCACACTGTACTCTCATTAACTACATCATTATATTAGTTATAAAGCTCTAGCTCCTTCAGTTGTTGTCGTTTTCAAAAAATAAATTCTTAAAATAAAAGCAAATAAGCATGATAATAATTATAAAAAAAAGTCAACCATCTGTTAAATCATTTCTCTTGAAGAATTAAATTAATATATATATTTTTTTCATCTGAATAAACTTACTTAGAAAATGTCAGTTTCTCTCCTAATATATTTCAAAATTGAGGTATTGCAAAAGATCTTGTCGGTCAGAAAGCACGCTTTGTCGTCTTTTCTTTTTTTGTCTTAACAAAAAGAACTGCTGACCGTCAAACTGTTCCGATACAAAGAGTAGTGCATAACAAATATCTATCATAGAGAAGGAACAAACATAGAAAAGCTGTCTGGGTGAGGGAAAGAAATGTCACAAAAATCACCCAGAATTCACTTTCATAGGGATACTTATTACTCATGGTTAGCTTCTCTTTTCTTTTCTTTTTTGACAGTAAAAAAAAAATAATATCTTCAGCTTAAATTTTAATTACTTTTTCTTGGACAACAAAAACATTTATCCTAAAGCAAAAAAAAAACAGTTTGCGACTAAAACGAGAAAGGGACTGCGGGGCGCCAGCAGGGACAAAAAAAAAAACAAAAAAAAGGGAGGGAGGGGGGAGACAACACACAAATTTGATGTAGGATCCGGTTCGGATTGTCCACAAAACTTCTAAAACCAGTGTAGCGTGGCCCCGCCCCCACCCGAACCCCATGCCTCCCTGTTTGCAGCAGCCATGTGTTTCTAAGTTCCTTTTGCACCTGTTTTGATACAAACTAAAAAGATAAAGATGTCCAACATTTTTATTTTATTTAGCAGGTCCATTACTTCAAGCTTTGCAGGAGAAAAAAAAATCTGGATAAATATTTTAACCCCAGCTTGCACATGTGGCAACGTCATACCCCCCTCCCCTCCCCCTCCCCTTCCCTCAGCCATGTAGTGAGAGCACGTGCAGAGCTCAGTTTATCAACCTCCAGTAGCTTCAACGTTTTTTTGTATTTTTTCTTTTCCAAATCCCACCCGCCCTGACTCTGCCTCCCACCTGGCCTATTTTTCCTCGTCGTCAATCAAACGCACCTTCTGGCGCCTCCTGCAGGTGGCGGTTTCGCTCTGCCTCCGGCGGTCTTGTTTCAAGGTCGAACACGTGAGCTCTTTGGTTGCAATCGGAGACGTAAAAGTGCACTTTTTTTTCTCTCGTTTTTTTGTCAACGGGTTCTCAGTTTAAGCTCACATTGTCGCACCTTCTTACGCACCCGTCTGTAGGCCTGTTTGTGTGCGTAAGAAAGACAGCCGTCCGTGTGTTCGTATGTGTGTGTGTGTTCGTGTGTCGAGAGGCCTCTGTGTATACTGGTGCAAGTGTGTGTACGAGAAAACATATATATATATATATACGTGTGCATACACTAGTTATGAAGTTTCACAGGACTTCTATGTCGGACATTGACGACAGTTAAAGCGAATCACAGTTCTAGGCATACTCAGTCCTAACTACGTACGGTATAAAAAATTGCACAATTAAATCGACAATCACTGCAAAAAAGTACTTCACCTATCATAGACAGTTGTAAATGTTAATCCTACATTTGATTCGTGATTATTAAGGTTGTTTGTTTTTGTTTGTCCCCCCCACCCCCTCGGAGCCACCATTGATTCCCGCCCCCCCTTTTTCTGTCCAGTCTCGTGCGGGTCGAATGTACTCTGCGTCCGCAGCGTGTTGTGCAAACATGGGCAGAATCCTATTAGTAGACGTGATACTGAAAAGTCTATTGCATGCAGCAACCTGATTGAAATAAACATGCAGTTGGGGGGCGAACCAACCCTGCCCCACATCCCCCCTCCCGCCCCCCCATAAAGGTAGCCATAGTTGTCCCACCGCGATGGCTCGTCATTCTACAACACCAGGTGCTTCTCTTGATCTGTTATTTTACACCCCAGCCTGAATAAAGTACTTGTGGTATCGATTCATACCACAGATTTAGCAGCAAAGCTATTGCAGCATTACATTTACATAAAACAAAAATAATTATGTTATTATAAAAATAAAAGACCTAGAAACCAAAAGCAAACTAATCTGATTGCGCAAATGAGGTATTATTATTTTCAGAATTGAGAGCAAATATAGCCATGGTATTGGTACTCCGGGCGACACGGGGCCCACACTACTGGACAGCCGGTGAGTCCTGCTACATCTCATGCCGCCTGTTTAGCTCGTCTGTATGCATTCATTTAATTTGCCTTTGGTAAATTAGTTTTTCTTTCTAGTAGGGGCAATATAACTACAGCTTTTGAAAATAAGTGCATGCTCCTTTTACATAAAATGTTTAATTATCTATGTATGTATAGATAGGTACAAAACAAAAAAAAATATATATACTTTTTAAATATTTGTATGGTCCCACCTCTGTCTCAGTGAAGAGGGGGTCCAACAGGACGTACCACACCACCCAGTCAACAGAACAGGGGAACTGAAAGTAGCCGGGTGTCTAGCATACCATCCCGAGTGTGTGTGAGATTTTTGTGCCAAAGTGCAACTTCTAAGCTGATAGACTTTTCGCATTTCATTCCTCCTCACCCCACAATGCTTCTCCGGAGGGGAGCGGTAGAAGATAAGTTCAGAGCCGTGTGGTATGAAGAGAGTCCCGTGTGTTTGACGGTATCCTTTTTGCTTTTGCTTTTTCATGAGGTGTTTGCGGGGAGCAGGGTGAAATAGGTGGGGCTGTGGGTTGGGGAGGTTCCAGCGCTGTCCCAGCCTGTAGGGTAGGGAGGGTGGGGTGGGGGGCGGGGGGTTGCGGGAGGGTTTCTAAGGGTTTCTTCGCCGGGGGCAGGGCGGACTCATTGACCCCTCCCCCCCCTCAGCTCCAGCGGAAAGACACGTGTCGCGGGCGGTCGCCGCCCTCCTTCACCAGTGGCTTGTGAAACTCTCGGCCGGCCCGTGAGTGGATGCTGGCCCAGCAGTACTCGCAGTAGTACTGCAGGCAGGTGACATTGGCACAGAAGAAGGGGGCAAACTTCCCCCCGCAGCGGGCCCCCTGGCACTCGTCGCACATCTGGTCGTCCAGGACGTACGGCTTCACCTCCACCTGGGAAGAAAGGGGGAGCGGGAGAGGAGGCGCTGAGTTTAGTCTCACCCACAGACAGACTGGTGTCGTCTTTATACGCCCAACCAACACAAACATTACATTACATTACATTTCATTTAGCTGACTCTTTTATCCAAAGCGACTTACAATAAGTGTATTCCACGGTTACAAACAAGAATCAGAACAACAAGAATCAAGAAGGTACAATTTCATCAAAGAGTTTGACTACAAAGTGCTATCAGTAAGAGCCATTCCAGTGCTACTAAAGTGCTACTTTCTTTCTTACAAACAGCACACCACTGTGTCGAAATAACCGCCATTTCGACCCGCGTGCGATACCTCCTTCCAGCCATGGTCCACAAGCCGCACCCCCCTCCACGAAGCAATCCTCTATTGAAATTTTCTAAAACAGAAGCAGGAAGGTATCCTTCCGCCCAACAGCGAAACGTGTTTGAGCGCTGAACCGGAAGATTGAGAAATGAGAGCTCAGTCGCCATGGAGACGCCTCAAGAGCACGAACAGGCAAGGGCGGACGCTAACCTTGTTATAGCATGGCCACAAAATGAAAGGTTATTAAATCCTCCAATGGCAGACGACGTCTCCTCTCAGCTAAACTTCTGCATCAGCTGCAGTGCAAGCCTTTCCATTGCTGAATACAGACGAGCGGAAGCCATTACAAAAAAAGCAGACATCAACCCAGCGGATGTGGAGCTGACCCAGGTTAACGAGGAGGCTGCGGAACAAGACTCCCTTTCTCCAATCGATATAGATCCTTTAAAAAGTGTTTATTTCCACAGGAGTGTCTTTTACCAAACCCTTTGTTGCCTTCATGAATGTTCTTTAACTTGTTCTGAGCACTATTTGTGTTCCCAGTCATAACAAAGACACCCTAAACTCCCATTGCAGATCGATGCTGATAGCCGAGGTGGGGTGGACCGCCCCGCCCAGCGGAGGCTCAGCTTCCTGGCTGACGACCAGTCTCTCTCGGTCGCGATCTGCACCCACTGCAAATTGGCCGGCGTGCCCAAAATAACCAGTCTGCACAGCACAGCCCCCGAGTGGATATACATGTATAGGGAGCAACTATAATTACACCAACCCTATGTGTCTGCAACTTGAAACATCTGTCGGGACTCAGGCCGCCAAAAGGCTGCAGTGATTGCACAGCCGGGGCCTCGGCTTTCCGTTATTGCGGGCTGCGCCGAGTCCGAAAAGCCGACTGTAATGAAAAGCTCTGATACGCGGGAGAGCAGCGCTGCACATAGGAATGACTGAAAAAAAATAAAACCCTCGACTGTGGCTTTCTCTCAGAGGACGGATGTTGTGAGGGGGAAGCGCGCGAACTCGCTTACCCTTTTGTCGATGTCATTGTGCTGCAGCTGGACGAAGCGAGCGCTGATGGCGGCGATGTAGCTCTGCTGATTGGAGAAGGCCACACGGCCGGCTCCCTTCGGGTATTTGAGCTCGGGGTCGGTGTCGATGCCGGCGTAGCAGACGCCTCCGTACAGCCGGTCCATGATCATAGCCAGCTCCACTGGGGGAGAAGAAAAACCACGAGGAAGATGATTAGTGCTGAGTTTTGTGTGCGCTAAAGACCTTTTCAGCAGCATCCCCCCCCCCCCCCCCCCAAACCAAAAGCCTGAGCAAGAGCTTTAGCTTTTGTGATTGACTCCGTTATTAAGTGTTACGAAGATCAGACCCTACTGCAGTATTCATCAGGGCAGCAGTCTCAAACTGCCGGTATAATTAGTAGGGGTCACATTGCAGAGCAGCCAGCGATGTTTATCCCAAGAACAGAAAGCCGGAGCCTTCCATTACGCCATGAATTCTTAACATGACGACCGCTTGGCCCGCTTCCTGGAAACCCAAGAAGAGGATTGCTTTCTCACAGGCCCGTGCCCCGTGCCAGCCCACGTTAAGAAGCCAATTTAAAGGGTTGGGTACGGCTTTTTAAAATTCAAATTTAGTAAGTTACCTGCACGCAGGGGCCGCGGTACCCCCCCTACAAAGATGGTCTTGCGGGGGTCCAGAGGCTGGGAGCCGTCCATGACAAAGTCACTGTCGCTCAGGTTCCAGGGACGGATCTGGACCTGCATGACAAAGGAGGGAAAAAGTGTGGCATATTAGAAGGCTGTGTGTGGTTGTTGTTGTTTTTTTTTTTTTGCCGTGTCAGCAGCTTGCCTCTATGGATGACGATGGCGCTCTGTCGTTTAGTCCACTGCTTTTTAGTCCAGACTATTGGATGAATTGCTAACTTTGAAATTGTTTGTACTATTTGTACTGTTTGTATCTACTACTACTAATACTACCACTACCACTACCACTACTGTGTGAATGTCTTACCGGTTTGTCTTTGATGGTGGGGCTGGACACACACAGGTAGAGCTTGCCATCCTCCTCGATGCAGGCATCGATCAAGGCCTGGACAGAAGTCTCTTCCTGGAAGAGCAAGAAGGCGTAGCCTGAGGAGAAGAACAAAGGGGGATTTTAGAGAAATATATGACCATGATGCTTTAAACGTCCTCTGGGCAACACTCCATAAACTTACATTACCTACACGGTACGCAATCCCATGACTGAGCCTCCGTAATATACTTTTTCTGTGTAATTATTCACGGTTCCAGGTGACCTCGTGGCCCGCTCCCTTCCATCCTCGTTTTGCCTCGCCCCTCCTTCGCAAGATGCTCTCCAGCAGGCACCTCACAGTTGGCACTGCCTCAGATTAAATGGCTCAGAGTGCTCCAATTCTAAAAAGAACCGTGCAAAAATCGACCCAGCCTTGCATATTTGCCCCCGAGAGTGGGCTCAGGTAGGGAGAGTTTGGTGATGTCCTTACGAGGCAGAGAGAAATTCAGACATTCACTCTGTACTATTGAATTATTTAGCACCGAGAGCCAAGACCTTATTCAAGGGCAGAGCTATTAACCCATTTCGGGAGTGACAAAGAAAATAAAGGGTACATCCATCACACAATACTGCAGGGTCAGGCAAGCGAAGGGGGATCTGATATACCGAGAAAGGACAGACCCACTTTTTGACGACCAGATCTAATAAAAACCAAACACTTGGCTGAAAGAGACAAAAGCTGAATATATTTGTGCAACCCTGTGAAAAAGCAGTAGCTATTGGTGCAAACAGGCATCTTTCAATAAGCTCTAAATTATGAGTGCATTGGAGTGCAGAGGCCCAGCACCACCTGTTGCAACCATGAGTCAGGGGAATATGAGCTGCCGTCTCAACGAACCAAGTGGGGCTGGTAGATATGCACAAGTGGATGCGGTCATGCACGCAGACCTCAGCTGGAGTCTCTCTCTCTCTCTCTCTCTCTCTCTCTCTCTCTCTCTCAATGACATGACGTGGGTCTTTCGGACATTTGCGTCATCCGTGCAACATATCTAGCGTTGACTTTATGACCTCAAAGTGTAATCGAACCACGCATGGGCGCTTAGTGGACACGCGTGAAACAGGAAACGTCATTGAGTTCGAGCTTTCAGTTCGTTGGTTAGTGGATCAAATCGGTTTCCTGCCTCTCAAAATGTGCCGATTTGTTGCTTTTCAATAAACTCCCGATAATTGTTGGTTTCAGCTCTAAAATGAATAAATCAAGGGCCACATATAGCTAATGGAACTCCAGGTTGCAGAAAAAAAGCAACAAATTAGAAACAAAGATAGCGAAACGAACATCTGCGTTTCCGTACCTCAAGCATGTTCACTGCTTGAGCCGCCCAAAAAAAAGCCAAAAGCCAAAAAAAAAAAGAAGATCACCATAATTACCTCATTTAATAGGCTGCTAAGTGCCTCACAAGGCCCCCAAGGTCAATTAATGTGCCAACAGCAGAAATAAAAAGGTACTAGAATAATGGCAACAATGAATGTGGGAAAAGAAAAGGCAGAGAGTATGGAACGGCAGGTCTCTGTGTTCTCGAGAGGACTGATGAGGTGGTGGCAACGCAGACACCATAATTATACGTGTGTCCTTTTTGGATTAACATCAGATTGTGCTCTGTGCTAACACGTTAGCACACGCACTGTTGATTGTTTGCTGCTCGTGTTATGCAAAGAAACCACAGAGGATCCTACTAATTAAAAGTTTTTAGCCGTTGTTATCATCAGCCTGGTAGAGTCAAGTTACCCTCGGCTAATAAACCTCGGCGGGGCTGTAATGTTTTCTCTAATAACAAGCTGTGCCATCATGGGCAAACTAATTGCAATCAGCTGCTTTAAGTGACCCGCTTAATCTCTAGTCTCCAACGCCCCTCTGGGCCAGTCACAAACAACACACACACTTCGACACAGAGGGTCTTTGCATGCCGCGTCATCACCTGACATAAGACCCCTGTCTCCGTGTCGCCGGGTTACATAAACAAGGGTTTGTCATTGGGCGAAATCGTGCGGTTTAGCACTGACAACAGTAGAGAAAAAAAACAAAACAACTGCAGTCTTGCACAGACTAAAAAAACAGCATGAAAAGGCAGAGCTAGCCAGCAGCTCATACAGTCTGAAGGAGGGAACAACGTGTTCTGTGACCGAGGGCAGGGGAGAGAGAGAGAGAGAGAGAGAGAGAGAGAGAGAGAGAGACAGGAGGAAGGGGGAGAAGAGTGAGACAAATGGAAAGAGAGGGGAGAAAAGTGAGAGAAGGTAGGCAGAGGAGGAGCGTGAGTCGGTGCCATACTGTACAGACAGAGAGTTTGAAAATGCACGTGAGGGCATGGGGAGCATGCGACGAGCCCTGAGCTGCGATCGATTTCACGGTGAAAACAACGTTAAAGGCTCCCTGTGTTTACTTCAATGACATCCCTCAGACCTGTCGGGGCAAAATTAAATTTACAAGACGTCTTACTTTGAGGCAAACTTCATGTCTTTAATATAAATCTGTGTTATTGGGGTTCAAAACATACTTTTACAATCCTTGAAGTAGGCCTTTGTGTTGGGCATCTGGTATGAAAATAGACTGCATTACAGTTCAATTTTGGACGACATGATGTTGGTTATGATTCTTTACTTTTGTCCCGTCATGATCAACGCGGGTGGTGTGCACGTAGTAGAACGAACATGGCCCAAATTCCACTGCGCTGTAATGTCGCTTTAATGCTCTCATATTTAGACTGAATGGTGGCTGAGGATCTCTCTTTTTTCCATCAGCCTTGCGCAGTGCAGAGGCTTACACCATGGGAGGAAAGTGCAGATCTGCAGTGGCTCGTGCCTGAGTTTATAGGGCTTTGCTGCTGAGCTCCCAGCGCTGTCCGGGGAGGATGGGAATACGTACACCTGCAGCATTTTCCAGCTGAAGAGTGCAGTTAACAGACAAACGGTAGGCAGAGTGTCTCGCGAGTTACGCAGGCAAACCGGTGACCTCATGCGGGACTGAGTCTTTCCTGTAACGGGGGCCAGTAGTTTGACTCATGAGGAGAGAAATGGTGACCTCAACAGCAGACTGAGGACCGCTTGTCAAATTTCCGTAAAAGCAAAGGACACCAAGTCCCTAACTGCGATAACTTAACCGGCAAATTGCTCGCTGGAAACAACATGAGGCTTGTCTTTAGGTATTAATGGAATAGTTTGACATTTTGGGGATATACACTTATTTGCTTTCTTGGCAAGAGTTAGAAGATACACTTTAATTTTGTAGGTTCAATATTAAGCCAGTTAGCTAAGTATAGCATTAGGACTGTGAACAGGTGGAAATTACTAGCCTGACTAGCTGACAAACAACACGTTACAGTTCTTCTAATGCTCACTAAATCTTAGTGGCTAGCTTAGTGGCTAACTTTGTGCTAAGCCATCTAGCTGCTGAAAGGCAGCTCCATATTTTACAATACAGACATAATAGTGGTATTGATCCTGTGAATAAAGTGAATAAGTGTCAAATGATTCCTTTAAAGTTGCAGGTAGGATTAAGCGACATCTAGCAGCGAGGTTGCAGATTGCAACTAACTGAAACTTTTCCCACGGACCAAATATGTCCAATAGACACCCGTGAATGATACATACTTTGCCTTTAATGGAATGGTATGACGTTTATGGAATAACGCGTATTCACTCTCCTGCCAAGATTTAGAAGAGACACGTTCAATATGAAGCCAGACTGGGAACAGGGGGGGAGCCCGGCTCTGTCCACAGGTAACAACATCAGGCGAACAGTTCCTCAAACTCACTGATTAACGCGTTATAGCGAGCTAAGCTAATTTGCTTCTGACGGTAGCTTATTCCCTGTACAGACACAAGAGTAGTATTGATCCTCTCAGCTAACTCGCGGCAATACAGGGAATACGCGTCAAATGATCCCTTTAAGTGCTTTCGCCATCATGCAATTCAGATACAATGTGTCAAGAGTTCAAAGTAACTCCCAGAAAAAGGCTATCAAGTAACTTTGGAGTTATGAACCCAGATGGTCTCAATGGTCTAAAAATACGCTGCTGAGTGAAAGTAATGCATCGCTACCTGCCTGCTGCTAGCCGATGCTTGGCTTCATCCACGCACCACGTTGCTATCCTATTCTCTCCATTACCTCATCTGCTGGAGGTTGTGTCGGCTTTGCTGAAATCCAATCCACGATGACTCGATAAATGGAGCGAGCACTGTCACAATGTGCATCTCTCGGGATGTACCAGCGGCATTCAAATCCAGGCTTATCTCTTTCACACTCTTGCATGTATCTGCATATTTATTTCGCAGGGACGACAAGGACACACACAGGTTCGGTCCCCAGTGACCGGGATGATTGAGAAATAAATAAGCCCCTCGCCGTCGAGAGAAACATGGGAGCAAACAAGCAAGCAAAAACTACAAAAAGGAGGTTTTAGGGAGGCATAGATGAAGCCACAGCGAGAAAGAGAGAGAGAGAGCGAGAGAGAGAAAATCATCAGGGGTCTGTAACTCACCCACAAAATGAAGAAGGATAAGGAGACTTGGTAGGTTGGATGGAGGGAGACACAAACATCTGCTCTCCTAAAAACAAACAGGCCCGAGGCTTTGGAGCAACTGGAGAGCAGTCAGAGACTGAAGCAGTCACTCACTGAACATAATCCCTGCACGAGAGTGAGAGGATACATTGAGGCAGTAAGATGTGATACTGCGATTGCGGCCATTGCAAAACTTTTCCGCTGCCATTATTTGAGCCTTTACTGCATCATTGTTAAGAAGGATAATGACGGGTTGGGGTCAAAAGCAATCTTCAGTTGTAACCTTCCGAAGGCCATCACCCACGTCTGACACACTGTTATTGCAGCATGACGTGGGCATTAGCGTTTGTAGCAGTTTATAGCTCCCAGGCTCCGGCGTACTGACAGCATCACCGCCCCCTCCTCCCTCTGTCCCCGATCACAGAAATAGCGCCGTCACATTTCAAGCTCATTGGCAACAACACAGAGGATGTGAGCAACAGCATCAGAGTAACCAGAGCTTGTTGGGGCCTCGAAATAAAATAAGCAGCATCAAATCGGGGTGTACCATATCAAATTGTTCATTGGTATAATTAAAGCAGTGGTAAATTAATATTATTATTATATATTATATTGTATAATCTTCTCATGAATGTTACAAGGGGAACGTGTTGGCAAGCTAGTGCCTGTTTACACATCCAGCAGACACAGAGTAGCATTAGCATATAGTTGGGGTCGCAAGTGCATTGTTGTTTTAGCTCAGTTTTGGTCTCCACCATGTCCTGAGGGAAATATCTAGCTTTTCAGCAATGTAATGCTCCACTGTGCTGCTCGGGGGGTAGAATACAGTAAGTTCACCGGAGCTTTTACGCTGAAAGAGAGTAAACCAAACCAGTAAAGAATGAGGCATGAAAAAAAACTAAAATCTTGCAAAGGAATATAATAAATATATCTTGAACACAGACAAGTTGCAGACAATGTAATTAAGCGGGCAATCTGAATAAAACAATAGGAGTGACATTACAATACAATAGAGGACTTGTGGAAACACAGCATTGAGCAAAGTTAGTTAATCCATGCGCTGAATGAGTCCTTGCCTGCTCCTGAAGTCAGACTAAGCACACAATATGAGTCATCCCCAAACCAAAACAGTTTTCGAAGTTGCACAGAGACATGTCTAATGTGAAGCAGGACGGAAAGTGACATTCGTCTTCCGTCCGATCGAGCTCGGAAGGACACTTAACGCGGGGAGAGGCCAATGACCTCTGGATGCGAATCCCCTCCCCCATCTGTAGATCAGCCGTCACAGAGTTTGTGCGGCGTTTGGACACACTCGCAAATACACATGCAGATGTGCACTTGCTCTCGACCCTGAAGCTATTAGTGCTGAGTACTCTGTCACTAGGCATCTGCCCAAGCTCCCTTGCCAGTTAATATGGAAAGTGTGTTATAAACAGGATATTTTAGCAGGTTCCCTCTGACTTTTGGTGTGTGTGTGTGGGGGGGGGGGTACATTCAGAAGAGGGGGTAAATTCGAGTGCGAGATGACTTCTACACAGATCACTAGTCCCACGTGTCTCCGCCCCTTACATAGCGGCGTCTCATTCATTCGTTCCCCTAAAAGGATGCTGCATTTTTGGCTTTGGATATTAGTAGAGACAAGTCTATTCAAAATAATCCTCTCGAGCTAAAAAAAAAAAAGGGATGTTGAAAAATGAGGGTGGGGGAGAAACTGACAGAGATTTCCGCAGGTCCTCCAGATGCAGCGTATTACCATCTGCCTATGGAATGTCAGTTATTTCCAGAGTGTCTTTAATAGATTTCCTAATATGACATACAGCAGCTCCCGGGCCTGAATGGGTGATGTAGAGGCTTGGAAAAGGGTGCTGCTGCTGCGATCACCTGCCGGGAAACGACACCCGAGAGGCTGCACAGAACGGAGGAAAACGTTCACGCTCCTCACATGCTCATTCAAGCAAACAGCTCTCGGGTCGGAACTCTTGGTGGCCAGTTATGGGCTTATTATATACTGCGTGTGTGTTTCTGGGAGATGACTACAGGGGGTCGCTCAAACAAACAGACACTCTCCATGCTTACCCAGCACGGGACACGGAATTCTGGGAAACATGATTCCTTGCAAAACTCTAAAAAGGCGACGCACCTGAGGTGATATTTATTAGTATAGACTTTGATGTCAGATGGGAAAATAATACAGAATATGCTCTGAGAAACTGTTGTTACCTTTGGGTGGGAAGTAGGATTTGCTCTCAGCTTTGTGTGGCCAGTCGACCACCAGGTGCCCATAGCGACGGAAACTGTTGGTGATTTCATCTGTGAAATCGACGAAAATAGAAGAAAATGGTCACTTTCATGACATGATAAGATGCTATCATGTAATATGCATTTGACGGACCACTCGGTGCTGAGACAGCCACGGGTTTCTATTTTTTGCCATGTGTTCCTTCCTGCTGTAGTGGTAGCCACTGCATTAAACAGCAGCACAGGCCTGGCACATCCAGTCTGCACTGGGCTGACTCGTGCTGTGGAAACTCATGAATATTTCAGCCAGCTAAGGGCACGTATTGTGCTTGCGCCGCGGCGTAGACGCAGGTGAAAGTAAACATTTCACATTAACGCTTAACTTCTTTTGCCTGGATATTGTAGAAAGAATTACAGGTCCATGGCGAAACAGGTCACAGATGTTACACCAAAGCATGTCAAGCCTTAAAGCAATATGGACATTTCTCTAAGTCATGTAAAAACAGAAGTTCCTGTGATTTGTGACATTCTCACTTTGACTGTCAAATGTCTGGAGTTTGGTTACTCACCGGTGTTAATATGTGGAGATATGTGGAGGCTATTTAAAATGTATATAGCTAACAAGGGCCGTCAATATTTCCTAGAATTGTTCCTGAACTATTCCTTTAAATATGAGAACCTCTCCAAACTCTATTCTTTCGTTTGGGGTCATTGGTGAAACTGTGCAGCAAACCCAGGCTTTAAAACAGATGTTTATTGTGGCTTAATAGTGTGTGAAATTAATATCCTCAACAAGGAGTGTCAAGGTGCCCTTAAGCATGGCTCAAATACTTTAGTGTAACTGTTAGTGGCAAACAGCCAGACAAGGCTGCACTGCGATGATTCCTGTGAATGTACTATACATTATGTATCATAATACCTGCAGCATGGAGGTGCTGAAAAAGAGCCCAATGTTAAGTAGATGATAAATGGATCCTTTGTTTACCTTCGTCTATGTCAGGGGGGAGGCCTCCGACAAAGACCTTCCTGGAGTAGCGCTCCATCCTCTCTCCGTTCTGACAGCGGGTGGGCGAGTTCAGGCCCGGGGTCAAGGAGGGGTCACCGTGACCGTCGTCGAGGAAACCATCTTCAAAGGGGAAGAGACAGGAACGACCTGTGAGGAGTGGGGAAGAGAGGGACACCAGGAAGACAGATGGGGACAGAGAAGTGTGAAGTAAAAACAATTTTTAAAAAGGGATGATTTGAGAAATGAATTAGTCACATCCGGAAACTATTACTGTAGCAGAATTAGTTTAAGATTTCCCTCAGTCTGGTAGTCTGTCAACAAAGTGAGATGATTGTCTGTTTCCAGGATCATATTTTCCATTTGGTACAAAACTACAATGCCAATTGAAAATCTTTTGTCTTTCCCCAAATTAATATTCTGTTATAATTTTAAAAGAGGAACCCAGTCCAGAGAATACCAGTCCTCTACATGCTGAACTACAGCACATATTGAGAATGGAGGGAACTGCAGATTATGCCTGTGGAAGTCTTAACTAAATATGTTCCCCGCCAGGAGGCTTCCACTGGTGCAGAGTCCAAATGTAGTATGCTTACTCAAAGCTTTCTGTAGCAGGGTTGATAAATGGGTTTAGCAATTACATTTTTTTTTCACTGTTAGGAACATAGTGCACTTTCTGTCTACTACATCTGTAACACACAGTTTAACCGCAGCCCAGCGACCTTACAAACATCACACAGCAGCTTTCCTCCTGGCTGAGGAAAGACAGAATTAGTGCAAAAAAAAAGCACATCAAATCAAAGATTTGCCACATTGGAAGCACTCGTCTTTGCCATTCAGAGGATGAATCCCTTCTGAGTCAGCGTCATAAAATGCTCCAGATTCATTTTGGCTGCAGGCAATCTAAACATGTTACCGTATTTGAAAACGTTTTGTGTTTTGATTTGGTGAGATCCCTCTTGTGCCAAATCAGGTCGTATGTGTTTTTGTTTTCAGAACTGCACATGGTAGAGCACTGACTCAGAATAGAGAGAAAAGAAAATTGGCAACCAGATTATTTTAATTTTTTTTCTCCTCTTGCCATCAAAGAATTCCCCGATTTTGGGTGACCCATGACCCATGTTGATTCAAACGCACATCATGGAAAACTGTGTGTCAAAATTAATATGACTTCATTCAATCACAGCACAGACGATAGCAGATAGTGACAACCCCGCCACTGAGAGAGAGAGAGAGAGACAGACAGACAGACAGACACTCGGCCGGCATGGCAAGCAGAACCCCAGAGAAAGTGCCACACGTTACCTCTTCTGCGGCCATAGCTCCGGGCTGCTTGTCAGCACAGTGGGGGGAGGAGAAACACAAGGGGAGACAGAGAGGGTTGGGGCAGGAACAAGGGTAGGAAAGAGATACAGAGACATGGGTTTTGTGGAAATAAACCAAAAGCCAGGAACATCTCTAAGGCAACGGAGAAACCACAGATGGCCACGCCTAAGCTTCGGCAACGAGAGGAGGGCGATTGTCACGGCAGCCCTCAGTAAACCTGCTGCACCTGCTTTGGCAAACAGACCCAGGCAGAAGGCCGGGGGAGTGCACTGCAACAGGCGAGGTTGAGCCACGGAAATGGCTTTCGATATTTAGGGGCATAGCGCGACGCCCCGCGGGCCGAGATCATAATCTCCGTTTAATGAGCCCACAAATAGCTGGTGTTCACGATTATCTTCTGTGAATATCCACAAATGAGGCCACAAAGCAGAGTGCACGCCAGACTGAGGGTAGTGCAGGTTAGTCATTATCATGGCCCTGGTGGAATATTAAAACGCTGCTCTCAGGTCAGCTGCGGCAGGCCAGGTGCGAGTGGAAACTTCCCACAGGAGAGGAGAGGTTTGGCAGCCCCATGCTCGCGCCACTGCAGTGAAATCTAAAAGAAATAAAGATAACTGTTCAAACCTTGGAGTTCAGATTCCTTTCTGTCAAAAGGATCTATATTGTTTCCCGTCAAAATGCACTTAGTAGCTTTTTGCTCATCCCGGTCTTCCCACCCTGTTAGCACATGACTAGAACTTCACTATTTAGGATATGTATTGACAACTGACAAACATGCAAACGCCATCCACTCAGATAGATCGCAACTTTCCATTGAAAGCTCAGTATTAGTTCCCCCGTTCATCAAGGTGAACTTGGTAGCTTTTTTCCCCCCACAATGGCATCTTACTGTCTTCTCCCCATATACTACCACCTGTTAGCCTGTGGCAACATTTCACCCACTGGGAAAGACACATTCAAAAGCTTGCGTTATACCATATTCTCAGAGATCAAGAATAAACATCCACGCTTAGTGAGCAAAAACACCACATCTCGTTTCAGGACTGAGTTTGAGCGTTTTCTCTAATCTCTTGAAATCTTCCAATCTCAAACTCAATTTGAATCTGCCTTTCCCAGAATGCAAGCCACCCGGGAGGCAAAATGTGACTTAAGACTGGAAAAATTCAAGCAAACAGCAGGAAAGGGTAACGCGGTACAAAACAGATCCTCCTGCTCCTCTAAACGCATCAGTCACGAAGACTCATCGCCTCCAAAAAAACAATATGGGCCTTTGCATTGTGAGAGCCCCATTGTGTGACTTGCCCCTCTGGCTTCTCTCAGGGAATATATTGTCTCTGAGCCCTCTTCTTCTCCCTTGCTATGTTTTCATTAAAAATATCTGTTTCTTCAATCCCCTCCCCATCCCCCCTTACACCAAAATAAAACCTGGGCAGTCTCTCTTCAGCTTTGCCCTCTCACCGTATGGCCTTGGCAGAAACAAAGTCACCTAGCAACCAGGGCGAAGAAACCGCTACGTGGGAACCCGTCAGAAGCCTCAGTGAGAGAGAACTCAACCCACGAGGGAGAGGAGGAAAAGGGAAAAGTGTGCATTTGAAAGTGATTCCTTTGGGCACGATGAGTTTGAGGTCTCCCGCTCTGCTCGGCTTCAAAGCCTCAGACACTTCCACGAAGCTGTCAAGTGAACAACACCAATAAATCCAACTAGAGGACCTACGCTTACCAACTCCTTTATTAACATCCTTTCTTCATCACTTCAAGTGCTAAAAACCGGAGAAGGCGGATGGCCTTTACAGGTTGTCACATTGTGAGCGCCTCAAAGCTAATGGGACGAAATGAAGGAGAAAAGCTTTCAAGCTGAAACCACAGCTTCCCTGTCTACACCCATCACAGGCTACAGCAGAGGGAGCCGCTTCCAACAGACTTGGACGATCTGGGCCGATCGGAGTGTAATCCCATGACACAACACTTTAACTTCAATCCGGGACACGTTCTGCAAGGATATGCGGGATGCAAATAGTGCAACAAGTAAAGAGGGGAACTGGGGGCGTCGAGATGTGACAGTAGAAACCACTTTCTCCAAGGAAATTTGTATGTTACGTGTCCTCTGAATTACCAGTTTTTATACCCAACTGAACATGTCCAGAGAGGGCCTCGCTGATTTGGTCCGATCAACAGTCATTCCAGACAACCGTCATATTTTTTTGAGGTTTAAACCAAAAGACGGGATGCATGATTGTAAGAACTAAAGTACATGGATAAAAAAACACATGAGCCTCTAGTGCACTAAGAAATCATGTCCCTGATCATATTCAACAACTGAAAAGCACTCGGAGTGGCAGGGCCTGGCCTGAAAGACCTTGTGCCATTCATGTAGCCGCATGTGGGCTTAAAGACCTGATTTCTATCTCTGGCTCGTCTCCCGTCACCGTTGGTCATCTACCGGCTGGTGGGACACCGGGGGGGGATCTAGTTTTACATACTGGGGTATTTTTGGAAGCGCTATTCACAGGTCATCTGGGATTCGCCCCAGTGCTCAGAAGTCTGTCCTAGGTTTATGGTGCCAGGGAATCCAGACATTAGCAAAGGAGTAGCCACAGGGGCCACTGTGGTTTAGGGGGTATATGGGTTAAATGAAAACGACAACACTTCCTGTTTTTAAGGTGGGACACCCAAAGTGAAAACATTGTTTTTCATGCACTGGTTTATTTTGAGATTTTGAGCAATTTTGCTTTAGACTAGTGGACAGAAAACAACCAAAATACACATTTGGGTGTTGATTTCTATATCTATGTGTTCTGAAGGTTTTACAGAAAGGTTTTTGCACATCATTCAGAGCTGCAACACTTTTATCAGTAAAACTGAGACAATTGATTTGAAGAATAAGAAGACTTATTCTCCGTCTAGTACAAGGAAATGTGACTTACTGTTCAACGGCATTATGTGCTCCGCTCCGGGATGATGAAAGTTCAGGCCCATGCGTCCTGTCGCAGAAAGAAAATATTATTATGTTTTTACAAAAGAGTGTCCCTACATGGGAATCAACGCTAAAAGCCGCCTTGTTGACATGCATTACATTTCCATTCTACTGTCAGCAATGAGGAAAACGCCAGCCGTGATGAAATGTTAAACATGAAATGAATAGACACCACATTTACTCAATGTGATTGTGGGGCAGGGGCGTGGTTTGGCGCACCTGCGACAGAGGAGAGAGAAGCGCGCTCGTTGGGATCAGCTGGAGCTCGTTACGGGGCGACAGCTGGGCCCAATGAGCGCGCAAAGGCCGGGCTATTTAAGCCGGCAGGAAGAGGGAAAAGGGGTGGTTGGTGACATGCGGAGTCGGAGACAGAGTGTTGTGTGAATAAAGCATGTTGAACCCACGACTGAACGAGTCCGGTGTGTATGTGGGAGCCACGGATCCACGGGCAGGGGGGAACCTTGCCACAGTGGAGCCCAACGTGGGGCTGTGGGACCAGTCCTATGAGGAGTGGATCGCGTGGCTGGCGCAACGGCCGGAGGACCGAGCGCCGCTGAGGCCGGACCGAGGGGGCAAGCCGGTAGGCGCCGTGATGGCGCTCGGGCCGGAAGGGGCCCCGGAGGGACGGCGCGGCAAGGCGCGGAGACGGCGCGGCACCGGGGCCGCGGCAACAGCTGCGGCGGCACCAACAGGAGGAGCGCAGAACCGCGAGGGGGCCGACGTCCCGGAGGTACGCCAGACGGGGACGCCGGAGGACGCCCGAAGGAGGTTCCGCGCGTTGCGACTGGGGTCCGGGGTCCCGGCCTACCAGTTCGCGGAGGAGGTGCGGCGCCAGGCGGGACGGTGGCTGCGGCCGGAAGGGGTCGGGAACCTCGAGGAGGTGATGGAGCTGGTGGCTACCGACCAGTTCACCGAGGGACTGCCGCCGAAGATGGCCGCCTGGGTCCGGGACCGCCAGCCGCGGGGGCTGGTGGCCGCTGCCACCCTGGCTGAGGACTACCGGGCCCTGGGCCTGCCGGAGGAGTCGCCCGAGGAGACGGCGGTGCCGGGCCGGGCGGGCCCGACCGCGCGCAGGGAGACGGCGGCCCAGACGGGCAAGGTGCTGCGGCGAGAGGTGGCGCTCCAGACCGCCGGCGCGCCCGCGCGGAAAGAAAGAGCGGTGCAAACCGGCGAGGGGCCCCGGGCGGACGCGGCGCAACAAACCGCGCCGCTGGGGCCGACGGACCGGAGAGAGCCGGCGCGACGGAGGCAGACGGCGCCGACCCCGAAGAAACGACCAGCGCGCCGGGGAGGGCCGTGGGCTCCGACTCCGGGGCACGTCGAGTGGTCCCCGCGGTGGCCGATGAGGGAGACCTGGGGACGCCGAACCATCTGGCCGGAACCAGGACCAGCCCGGCAGGAGCCGACGCCGGAGCCCGAGAACACCGGGCACGCCCGGCTGGACGCGGGGAGCCCTCCGTGGACCCCCCCGGCGTGCTGGACCTGCGGGCAGCCTGGGGCACCGGCAAGCCGACTGCCCGGTCATGGAGGTGGACCAGGGGGTGCGAATCCCGGGCCGGTCCATGCCGGGCCGAAGATGGTGGCGGAAGCGCCGGTGCCAGCGGCGGGCACGGGCTGACGAGCGGGACCGGACGGCACCCCGGAGCCAGCTGGTTGCCTTCGGCCAGAGGGAAGAGGGCCGACCGGGGTACCAGCGGCAGTCCGGCGGAAGCGGCCGGCAGAACGGCAGGCGCAGCGACCCAGGGCGGCTGCGCCGGGAAAATATGCGGCTACGGGGGGAACTCCGATGGGCCGTAGAGGACCGGCTCAGGGATAAGCGGACAATCCGGGAGCTGGGCCGGAGGCTGAAGGCCGCGCAGGCGGCGCGTCCCCGCGCCGGGGCTCAGCTGGCCGACGGGGGCGGGGACAATTTGGCCCCGACTGGGTTGTACTTCCCCTAATTTTCTCTCTCTCTTGTGTTGCAGGTGGCTGCGGCGGGCGGCGGACGGGGGCTGTTTTGTCCCGGGGGAGGAGGCGCGCCGAGAACCCCGGGGCGCCAGTGCGTCCGCCGTCCGGACCACGTCCCGCCCCAATGACCCACCAGAGGGGGGATGCCAACGCCCGGGCCACCCGTTGGCATCGGGCGTATTAGCCGTGGCCCCGCGCGGGGGTCCATAGGCCGGGGCGCAGAAGGCTGCGGCTGGCTCCCTCGCCCGGCCCCCCATGGAGGGGAGGGGGGGGGGGAGTTGGCTAGGCCGGTGGCACCCGGCCTAGAGCGGGCGGTGGGGATATGTGGGGCAGGGGCGTGGTTTGGCGCACCTGCGACAGAGGAGAGAGAAGCGCGCTCGTTGGGATCAGCTGGAGCTCGTTACGGGGCGACAGCTGGGCCCAATGAGCGCGCAAAGGCCGGGCTATTTAAGCCGGCAGGAAGAGGGAAAAGGGGTGGTTGGTGACATGCGGAGTCGGAGACAGAGTGTTGTGTGAATAAAGCATGTTGAACCCACGACTGAACGAGTCCGGTGTGTATGTGGGAGCCACGGATCCACGGGCAGGGGGGAACCTTGCCACAGTGATATAATGGCACAAAGGACGACCACAGACAGCAAGAATTGGAAAAGTGGGAAACATGTATTCCATTGTTATCACATATCACAGACACAGACACAGACACAGACACAGACACAGACACAGACACAGACACAGACACAGACACACACACACACACACACACACACACACACAGACACACACACACACAGACACACACACACACACACACACACACACACACACACACACACACACACACACACCTGTCAGTGCTTTTGTGGGGAGAGGATACTGCGTGGGGCGACTAAATGGACGTCTTCCTGGTTGTCTCCGTTGCCATCATCCAAATTGCACAGGTGACAACAAGAACAACCTTGAGCCGAGGCAGAAATAGGCTACCTGGTCTCGAACACTGCAGTCTCACTGTCGACATCATATGCAGTGGCAGCCACAGAGCCACACCCTTGATCCCTAAGCACTTAAAATTAGGGCCATCTGTCAAAATCCGCCTACACCAGCTTTTTACTCAACACACAGCAGGCAAGCGGCCTACCTAGAGTCATGAAGGACAGACAAGCTAAAGCAACACATTCCCTCGGATACACATCGATATTTGACAAATACACAGCTCCTTGTGAGCCCGTGACGTAAACACTGGGGTGGGGGTGGGGCTTAAGGTCAAGGGGGACAACCGCAACGGAGATCTTGCCTAAAGCATGCTTCTCCATATGTAACGTGGACTTTGAGAGGTCGACTGGCTGCATTTTGCAAGCTACTGTGGTGCAAACAAGATGACACGTCAAAAGTTTCAAAGATTTGGCCACAGAAGACAGATAGTGGGGAGGGGGGTCGTCTTCCTGATTGACAATCAAGATTGGAACTAGCAGTGAGACCTGGTTGAAAAAAACAGGAGGTGGGGGGGGGCACAGATGTGGATTTCCACACTCCTCTAAACCAGTCACAATCCAGCCAACAGTAGGGCTAGAGGGCAAATGAACTGCAACAAGCCCATACATTCACATACAAGTGTTTGTTTGAACACGTGGATGTGTGTGACACGTCCTAGTCTCACATTATCTTTGCTCTTTCCGACTGAGGAAACCAGATGCACCCAACTGAGGGGGGGGGGGTATTTGTATTGGTAAACGTGTGGGTGGACTGTTTGTTAGTCCTCCAACGAAATTACAGCGTTTAAGGCCTTATCTCTGACCATCTTAAATGTCCTTGACAAAATCGCTTATAGCTCTAAAGCAGTGCCCCTCGACCTAGTGGCTTTTGGTTGAGAGGATCCATAAAATACTCCATTAGGATGCTCCATTGAACGAGTTTCCAATCAAAGCTGTGACTTTGCTTATACTGTAGGGGGGCAAAAGCCACCACAAGTATCATGGTCTGAGCTTGCCTTTTGGTCAACATTAGTCATTTTGGTTGACAGAGGGGGGACAGTTGTCGTCCTCAAGCCTGAAAATAGCTCTGGGCATGTGCCATCTGCTTCCCCCAGCAGTTGAGTGGCAAGGCCTGAGGGGCCCCGGAGTTGCTGCTGCCGCTGCTCTCCTGGTGACATTTCTGAGCTATTCTCAAGCGGTCGCAAAGCGGTGGGGTTGCGTTGCGTTGCGTTGCTGTTGCGTTGCGGTTGCGTTGCGGTTGCGTTGCGGTTGCGGTTGCGGTTGCGGTTGCGGTCGCGGTGTCGCACGGTCACGTTGCGGTCACGCTGCGGCGCCATCCGCTTCCGTACGCACAGTCCCTCCCCTTTTTCATGTGGTCTGTCAATCAGTGCAAACTGGACAGGCGGCTGGCTGTGAACACTTTGGCAGAAATGGGATGAAAAGTAGAGTACTGATTAGCTGGACAAAGCCAGGTGCCCCTGATGGGGGACACTTAAATAGGGCCTTGGAGAGGTTTAGGCGTAGCAGAGAGATTAGGGTTGAATGAGATGAGAAGCAACAATAACTTCAAGGGGCTGTAAAAAAAAAAAAACATACATATATGATCAACAGCTGTCAACAGGTGATGATGTTGAGATTCGACAGAGAAGGCTAAAACCTATTAATAATATTACTGTTTTCTAGTCCGTCGGACCACCTTCAATTGTTTGAAAATCTAGTCCATTAACTACTGAGTCGCTGACCAACAACCGCCATCATTGTGTTGTGTGTGGTCCTGGTCCTGGTTTTGAGACATCTGGGAAAGAAATCAATATTGGGACCTTTGGACAGGCGATCAGAAACTCCTGAGGGCTACATGAGCGCTGCACTTCTTGTTCCTTAGCAGCTACATTTTCCCTAGACTATGTGGGTGATGATCTAGTCCCACCTGAAACTCTCCTCGTCTGCTTCGGTCATGCATTGCTCCAGCCGTTCCACATTATAGCACATATTATTATAGGGACCCCCCAATAACACTTCTAGGAAAGGATTGAATGTTTCTGTCAGAACCCGGTGAGAGAGTTATTTGTCAGAATGGCCTACTTCTTCTCCTTCCATTCCAGCTCCAGCTGAACCCAACAACCCTCGACTAGACAGTTAAGACAGGATCAAAGTTCCTTTAGCTATCAAGCCATAACATGAAAAACTATTTAAATACATGTGCAGTATAAAACACAACTGGTTAGGGCATATTTCCAGAAGGAAATCCCCAAATATGCCAACCACCCAGTGCTATTTAATGTTTCATTAAAGTAATAATAGTAACACTATTAAATAATAATAATAATAATAATATTAGGATTTCCAGAATCCTGTTCCACCAGATTGGCAGTAATAGCAATTGTTTCAATAGTATTTCATGGCTTGTGGGAATTTGACAGACCATGGTTTTAATAAACAAAACAAGTCCAGACATGTTTTGTTGCCTGGACTGGATTTAGCTCAGTCATGCTTGCAGGAGTCATGCATTTTCACCATAGCAAAACAAAGCACTCTTGACAGTGTAGTTTATTGGAGGCAAGGTGCGATTAACCTTTAACACAGCCAACAAACGCATCTTCTTATCTTGATACAGTCATTACCGGCTGTTTAAATACAAGGGCTTCCCTCTGACATTGACATCACTGTGGGTGTTGTTAACTACATTTTGAAAGGTTGAGAGGTCAAGTCCACTTCCTTGGCCCAACTACAGTGTTTCAAATATTGACCTTTCACCACAAAAGATGACATGGTCCTCCTCTTATACACAAATGGGATCTTTGAGAACCTCGTCAAGACAGAAGAAGGTAGTGTTTTTCTAAATGTCAAATCTAAATCTTCATTATTTACCCTCACAGGAGACCTTACACCACAACTTTACCCAATCAGAGTGAGTTGTTCAGGCTATATCTATGAAAAGTCAAGAAAAAGTACAAGATATGGAGACACTCATTCTTTCCTATCATGGAAAGCACCTCATTTGACCTGTACTGCACCTGCCATACTTGTTTTCCTCCAGATCATGTTTTCTGTATGTGAATTATTAGATGCTCTCATCAACAAGTGCACTCAAGTCAAACAGCACCGGTGTTGGCGCTCCCTCGACTACTGACTTCCGTTATCGCCTGCTCCTATCTGTTACAACATTACACTTCATACAGGCGGTTAACCAACACATGATGGGTGACACCCATGACAACACAGCTTGTAAATTCAATGGAAAACTGATTGTGTAAAGCCAAACTAGTTAGCTTAATTCAGAACAAGTGCTTGTTGGTGTTCTTTACTCCAGTCCACAGAGGATTTTGACAAAAATACTTGACAGTTGAAGGAATAGTTTGACATTTTGTAAAATGGCTTGTATGCTTGTTGGATGATAAAATACCCCACTCATGTCTGTACTCTAACTATGAAGCTACAGCCAGGGGTTAGCTTAAGTTAGCATTAGCGCCAGGCCAAGAAACAGTTCAGCACAAAACCACAGCTTGTCAATTTTTGTGCGGATTAAACAAATAATAACTGTCAGACCTAGTCAGGCTAGCAGTTTCGCTGCCCTTTCAGTTTTAAGGCTAAGCTAAATAGCTACTGGCAGTAGGGTGGTATCTTCTCATTGTTGTCAAGAAAGCGGAAAAGCATATTTCCCATAATGCCTATAAAGTATTCATTTAATTAATTGATCAAAAAAGAAACTGATGAAAAACACACAAGTTGCAGCTCTACATTTGGGGCTTAAAAGGGAGGCTTTGTGCTAGAAACTGCGCTCAATATGGTCTGTGGATTATCTGAAGGCAAGGCAAGGCAAGGCAGGTTTATTTATATAGCACATTTCAACACAAGGCGATTCAAAGTGCTTCACATACAACCATTAAAAGCATAAAAACACAATCCTAAATAAAAGAATTAAAACAATTAAGAACATTCAATTAAAACAATAAAAACAGTTAAAAAGCAAAAATAGATAGATACAGAATTGAATAAAAGTTGCAGTGCAGTTTAAGATATAAAATGCAGTAGTAAGATGCAGAATCTGCTTTAATTAAAGGCAACAGCAAACAGAAAGGTCTTCAGTCTGGCTTTAAAGAGGCTGAGGGTCTCAGCAGACCTGCAGCTTTCAGGGACCTTGTTCCAGATGTGTGGAGCAGAAAAGCTGAACGCTGCCTCTCCGTGTTTAGTTCTGACTCTTGGAACAGAAAGTAGACCCGTCCCAGACGACCTGAGGGGTCGGGATGGTTCATAAGGCAGCAGCAGATCACTAATGTATTTAGGCCCTAAACCATTCAGGGCTTTATAAACCAGCAGCAGGATTTTAAAGTCAATTCTTTGTTGGACAGGAAGCCAGTGCAAAGACCTCAGAACCGGAGTGATGTGATCCACTCTCCTGGTCTTAGTGAGGACTCGAGCCGCAGCGTTCTGAATCAGCTGCAGCTTTCTGATTGACTTTTTACTGAGACCTGTGAACACACCGTTACAGTAGTCAAGTCTACTGAAGATAAATGCATGGACAAGTTTCTCCAAATCCTGTTGAGACATAAGTCCTCTAACCCTTGATATATTCTTCAGGTGATAGTAGGCTGATTTTGTAACTGTCCTGAAGTAACCGGATCATGATGTCTGGAAAGACACATTGGTGTTGAGTTTTTCCCAGATGTATTATTTTGGTGTATTTCACTAAATCGCAGCAAAACAATCTAGATTGATGAATAGAACCACAGCTAAGAGGAAAAATATGTATTTATGATTCTGGGCTGAACTGTCCCTTTAAAAGGTTGATGGAGTTCTAAAAGCTGCACTCATAGACACACAAAGAAAATCGTAACTGACGCATGACTGAGAGCATGTGAGTCAGACCAGCTGAGTCAATGCGTGTGTGAGAGAGACTTTGTGGGTGGGGTGGGATCCACGCACAACGTCCATGAGGACTTATTAACACTTTTGAGCATCTCAAAATGGTTATAGACACCATTTAGGTTGTGTGCCTGGTGTGTGTGTGTGTGTGTGTGTGTGTGTGTGTGTGTGTGTGTGTGTGTGTGTGTGTGTGTGTGTGTGTGTGTGTCCACAGAAAGGGCCTGTTTGTTCAGACATCCCCGTGGCCCCTCGCCCAGGACTAAAGAGCTTTTAGAAAGTTTGAGAGGATCGCCAGAATAAAGTGTCTCTCTCACCAACAGCACACACGCACACATACACCCCCCCCCCCCCCCCCCCCCCCCACACACACACACTTTGAAGCTGACTCTTCTCCAAACAAGTGCTAAGAAAAGAAACTGGTTGAATTGAGATGACCTCGCCCTCCACCCTGTCTTGACAGAGAGAAGGGGGGGGGGGCACCTCACGCTCTCTCACCCCACCGATTCATATTTGCATTACAGTAAAAGTGCTTTGCCCTACAGGGACTCGTAAAAAAACACTCAAGGAAAAACAACTATTCCAGTCACAATGAGAAGTATGCAAGACATGTCTATGATGGGATTGATGTGGGGATACCCTGGAAAACTGGGCCTAATGGGTAAATTACTTTGGACTGGTGGCTCTCAGCTGGTGGACCGTGTCCTCAATATGGGATACCACATGATGCTTCTCTCTTGATATTGTCTCGTCTAAGTCAGTTTCAACTAAGAATCACTGAACTAGATCTGTGATTTTTTAAGTTTGCACCCCTTAACAAATGGGAGCTTAAAGTCAAAAGTAAGATATCCATATTATGTCATCTATATGGTGAATATTTTCTTTCCTCACTTGTTGATGTTAAAAGGGGTTGTTACCTACACTGGAAACTGAGAGGATGATCACCACATCCCCAGCAACAATATCAGTACCAGCGATACCAATGGCAATACCAATAGAGTACTTCATTTGATACCCATAATGTGACTGAAATAATTTGGTTTCTTCAAAATGCCACGGTATTTTGCCACGGAAAATGCTACGGTTTCTTACAAAAAAGAAGGAGGTATTGTTGGAGAGGTTTCGATACTAGTAGAAACAAGAAATCAGCCAATCAATCAGGCTGATTGAATCATACAAAACAAAATGGCTGTTTGATAGGTTTAACAGGTTAATCTGAACTCACAATTTTCATTTGTTCTGCCACAACTCTTCAATAACCACAATCAACCTGACCCGACCCAGAAGCTTTACACAACACTCAGGCTTTTTGGGGTCGGGGAGCAAAACTCTTCCCCCCAAGTAGAGTTTGTTATACAAATTCTGATCTAAATAGACCTCCTGAGTAGAGAAAAAACAACACCAGCGGCTATGCTGTTTTGTAGTAGATTACACAGCAGCCCGACCAGAGAAGCTTCTCGGACGGTGAGCAGGTACGCCGGCAGGGCGGTACTGCCTTTGTGATCAACACGTCAGCTCGCTGCAACCCCACGCCGTCTACACCATGGCGAGAGGGGTAAACAAGCCCAGAGAGAGCTGCAGGAAAGCGCACCCACCACCCACGTCCCTGTCGTTCTCCATATCTCTCGCTGTGCTTTGATAAACAATCACGGGGGAAGCCCTGCAGGACATTACGACACCTTTCCAGTAAAGTTAGGTCGGGGGCCAGGATGACCATTTTCACCACAACAATGCATTCTCAGCACGAGATTGAGGAAACAAGACTCTGCACATTACAAAGCTACATGCTCCGCTCATTATGTACCCCTCCCACCAATCTTTCCATTGTTAAGGTGGGAGGATGGGGAGCATAAAAACCCTACGGCCCGCTCTGGGAGACTTGATCCAGAGTTTTTACAATGGACACGTGACCTCTCCTCCAAAAACATTGGCTTAGAAGGCCTGACATACATTAGACGGCCTTAAAAGTGTGTGAAGAGAGATTTCTTGACAATGTTTTCATGATTTCATAAATCCTCTACAATGCACGTCTAAGCCCACAATCACAGTGGAAATAGACGTCCGAGTAGAATTTCTGAATTATGCTTTCTGGAGATCATGTTATTGAGTAGAGAATGTAAACCACAAATACATTCATGCTCACAATGTTTTCAGTCAACAAAAGCACAAGTTGTGTGGCATTTTCCCTTGATTCCAATCAGCAAAGAGCAAACAGGCAAAAAAGAAGAGAGGGCAGAAGAAAACACACACACACACACACACACACACACACACACACACACACACACACACACACACACACACACACACACACACACACACACACACACACACACACACACACACACACACACACACACACACACACACACACACACACACACACACACACACACACACACACACACACACACACACACACACACACACACACACACTTTTGCAGGTAAGGCTCATAATGTGAATTATTAAAATTTAAAAAAGAACATGATGTACTGGATTGGTTAAGAGATTGGCAAATAGAGCAAAAGAAAAACAAATGTACCCAGAGATGACATATGGCCATGAAGCAAAAAATATATAAAAAATACTGTAAGCATGGACGTATGAATATTCCTAACCTGCAAAATGATTCCTCCATATAATATCAGCGATAGTCATTGGTGGGCCACCGGCAGGGTGTGGTTTACCTTTGTCATGGTCAGTCCTTATCATATCCATTAAGGAATTCTCCAAAGAGTGCAAGCTAAAAGCATCAAAGGGCCGATTCCGGTCCTGCAACACAGCAAAACAGGAAGAGGGTTAGATTGGAGTCGCCACACACAGTGCATCTCACAGAAGAAAAACACAGGGAAGGACGTCAATAATATGAGCACGATCTCTGGTATCACATCTTAAAGGCAATGAAAAATGTGGAGTCAATATGCAATGTTGAATATGAGAAAACAAAAACATTGAGAGACTAAATAAAATTTGTCCCAAAAAAAAAAAATCTGAATCACCGACATAGTTGGGGACAATATGAAAAACCCTGCATGAAGGACACAACCTTGAAGAACTGGCACATTTTGCATTGCCGTTACAATTCTGGCTGGTTGCTCACCTTGCTCAAGGGCAGATTTCTTGCATGTACAAACAGCTCCCAATTCTTAGCTAATCTAGATTTATATAAATGAAGGATCTGAGACTAGACGTTACAGGAAAAAGAAGGGAAAATGGCCCTGGGGATGATGGTGAATATTGTAAGGGAGATATGAATCTGAACCGTGAGCCTTTTCATGTCACAAAGCTACAATGAAAGCTTCGACAAAATTAATCCCAGAGGAATCACCCCGTCTGTCAGGATTAATATCATTTAGTACAGAACTTCTTGACAGAGGGGCAAATTAAATCTTAAAACAACTCCTCGGGCTATCTCATAATTGTTTTGACATTTCGATCATTCACACAACTAAAGGGGACCAGAGAGAGAAGAGCTGTAAAGACTAGTCCATTATTAGATCGATCGATCGATCGATCGATCGAAAAACAATACAAATGTGGATGATCAATGGTTGAAAATTTATAGATTATCTATAAAAGCAAGTTAACTATCTTTTTTGTGGTTTTGGGCCGCAAATTTGAAAACGAAATCTCGGGCTCTGGGAACTTGAGATGGACACCTTTCTTATTATTATTTTGAAAACAAAACGACTGATCAAGACATAGTCAGAGTTGAAGCCCCAGATCCAACAAAGACGACCTTCTTCACATGGCAAGTCTGCAGCAGTGATGTCACTTGAGATGTAAACCTCACCAAACCAATTGCCTGATCCCCTTTGAGGTATATCGGTCCAACTGCGTCCTGAACTGGACCGGTCAATACTATGTAAAACGCCTCAAGGTCGAGAGAAGAAGAAAAGGTTTAGATGGCCACCGTGCGTGAATGAGTTTGTGAGAATGTCAAGTGGGCCAAAAGGTTAAGCCTAAGAGATGGTCCACTGCAGTGCTGGAGGCTGCGGCCTTGGCAGCTGTGTCCTGTGTCCGGCTGCCCCGGGGCCCCGGGGCCACATTGTTTGCACACCACAGCTATTGTTGCCCATTCGGCTGAGCATTCAAAAGCGTTATTCCCTTCACTCTGGGGCCCAACAGCGCCACGTAGATAAAAATCTGCCCACTTGGTACAAACGGTAAACACACTTGAAACGCTGAGCTTTTAGTTCCACACACACACACACACACACACACACACACACACACACACACACACACACACACACACACACACACACACACACACACACACACACACACACACACACACACACACACACACACACACACACACACACACACACACACACACACACACACACACACACACACACACACACACACACACACACACACACACACACACCCTTTGCTCTGACATGTGGACAAGCACAGTGACAGGTAAGGGGGAGCTTAGTGTAGTCAAGTGATCTAAAGAGATCATATAAGGTCTCGAACAGTCTTTACTGTTTAAAAATCCTATAGTAGCTTGACTTCACTGCAGCATCGTAGCACAGAAACTAGATTGTTTACGACGGGGCTGCTGATAAGAAACAGACTGAATACCTGTTTTTAATGAGTAAAGTCTGCTCAGTGAGGCTACGTTTAGGGCTGCCAGATGCAGAGGCACTTGCCGAATCTATCATCTATTGTGTTCTTCCTCTTCGCAGCCGTCGATTGTGTTTGTGTTTAAACATTACTGCGCGGCCTAAGTCCCATCTGATATTCAGAATACGATTAGGCTCCCTCTTTCGGTGACCTTCAGACGGCATATGACTGTGACTCTCCACCTGTCTATCTGCCTCTTCACTTCCAACTCCTTGATCTGATGCTGCGATCACGATCACAGAGGACCCATGAGTCCTCGTTGCAGAAAAACCTCATTCTGACCGGTGGGGGGAATCTCTCGAGCAGCTCGTGTGACTTTGTGTCTTGAGCGCTCACACGGACACGTTAAGTTGAATTCCGCACATTCCTGTGCCTGCAAAGCGGCGGCGGCTAGCCACAGGCGAGGGCGAGCACACGCTGGAGTGCACGGGGTACTTGCATATTGCCCTGTGTTTCACCTGGGGGGATATCCGAAGAATACCCAGATTCACACAGTGACAATGAGTGTTTTGGTCACCAGCTGGCCACGTGACGGCTCAGCAATTTGCCGGGGTTTCACTTCAGTGAACGGGACACTTGACATTTGGCACCCTGACCTTGTGTCATGGTGATAACTCTTCTCCAATTATGGGTGTAATTGCTAAACAGCTAAGTGTGAGTTATAGCCAGGATTGCCTCACGGAGGTACCCAGCCCTTAAAAAAAAAGAAGAAGCTATCTTTGTCAAATGGTTATTGCTTGCAGATATACAGATTGTATAACATGCTGATACAACTAGTGGTATAGGTTATATGTCTGATCTGAAAGGGAAGTTCAAATTTTCACATAAATGTTAAAGTTAGCTCGTCAAGGAAAGTCACCCTGTCAAAAACAAGTTAAAGGAGACATCATGCTCATTTTCAGGTTCATACTTGGACTTCCGGTTTCTGCTTGAGCATGTTTAAATGCTTTAATGTTCAAAAACCTCTTTATTTCTTTCACACCGTTTGTCTGAATATACCTTTATTCCACCCTCTGTCTGAAACGCTCGGTTTCAACGCATTTCAAGTCCATGTTTACTTCCCGTCAGCCGATGCCATTCACATACGGAAATTAACAGGGACACATTTGAACTACATTTAAAACTGTGAGTCTGTCTTTATGTTGTATAGTTGTGACATCACAACCGTACAAAAGGCCTGTTTCTGTGTATTTTCCCCCAGCGTTTGATACTTTCACAGTATGTTTATAGCACTAAGACCTGCTTTATAGTAAACAAAATCTCACATTTTACACTAAATGTTTTCTGTGATTCTGGAGGAAGCTCAATAAGGTCATAGAACATAACCCCGACAACATCATTAATCGATCAATCATCAAAAAAGTAAAGATTCACTTTTTTCCCCCCTTGGTTGCTCTGGGTTATAAGAGTGGCACACACGATCATTATCTCCTCAAAAAGCTGTACGTTTTGAGCCAGTCGGAATTTCACACTGCGGCGGGCCGTGTTTCGTCTGCACATGTAGTCCTCTCTTGCACTAACAGGTTAACATTTCGCCGGTGCTCTCTCCGTTCTCCAGAGTCTTCGCTTTGATCGGGTGAACAAGTGTTCCTTTTTAAGTAGGCCGGTGACTTAAGGGGGGCCATGTGAAAAAATAAAAGTCATACAGTATTGAGACTGTTCGTGTATCTACCCTGGGATCGGACATGACAATGGAGGCAGGATGGCCGATGGAAATACATAAAAACTGAACTCATTCTGTATTCACATAATAAACAGAGCATCCTTGCCCTTACCTATATTCAATGTGTAGGACTATTGTGCTAAAGTATCTAGCAAATGATGGTCACGTATTGTGATAGGACCCATTTGGTCTACTGGGAGGAACACATAACCCTTTTCAAACTAGAATTTTCTAACTGTAATGCTACTCACTGACTGAATAAAGGTAGCTTTCATGGTCATATAGCTTTATATAGCTATTTTTATAGCTTTTTCACATCAAAGACATAGATATATATATTCATGTCAACACTTGAATTATGGAAAAGATGTTGTTGGAATTCGTAACAGGGAGCTTATTATTGTCTTCTTCTTAGTCTAACACACACACACACACACACACGACCTTCCTCAACTTTCCGGGTTGGACACAAGGAATATATCAATATCAATTTATAGGAGTCTCAAATCTAATAATCAAACCCCGCCCATTATTCGACCACAAGCCAATCAAATGCACGTATGTGTGTTGCCTTCAGGTAACGTCCAAAATCTTGCAATTACAAGGAGAGTGCACATGAACTACAGACGATGTTGAACATTTTAGTTATAAAGCACGGTAAGCCTAACACATAATTATCATTATTACGATTATCATTTGTATTATTATGAGTAGTATTACCTATTAGTATTACTATTACAAGGCTATATTAGTGCTTAAAAAAATAAATGAGCACATTTGATGTTTGCCATGAATTCTCCACAGACTTAGTGGCTTGTATATTATCTTTCTAAAACGTACAGTCCAGCACACTCCTTCTGCAGCATACTGGGTCGTATTTTATAAAACACACATCACTGAAAAACAACAAATCTGTCCTGAGTCAGGAAGGAGAGCGGGTAATCAAGTGTGTCTATTACGTCCCGTCAGTGGGAATTTAGAAGATTACGAGCAGCACCTGAATGTGCCACGCGTCCTTTAAACCCCACGAGTGAGCTGGCAGGAGAGCGTTTAACAGTTTCGTGTAATACGCCGTGCACAGCGAATATTCTTTAGGCTGACTCGGCGCATCCGTCTTTGAAATAACGATCGATGCGCGTTTCTTCAAGAACTCGCTGTCTCATTTCGATTTACTTGACCGCCGCCACGATGCGGTCGAATACAAGCCAGATGACAGACGTTGACCGCCACCGGCAGCTGAATGCTGAATTATCGAAATCAATTCAATGAATATAGCCTCTGAAATCGCGTTCTTGTTGAAGGCCTCTAAACCTATAACCACAGTGTGGAAAAAAACTGACAATATATGATTCATGCGATACAATTATTTGTTTCCCCCAGTTGACTATGACAGGCCCAATCCCTATAATATATGGACCAATGAATCAGTGGTACTGATGAGTTCAGGGTGACCTTAAGGATAGCCTACTTTCTCGGTCTTTTTTTCTCAGGAAGTTTATGTATTATATATCTGAATAGAATATTGAAAACAATGGGTCGACTATAACAGTAAAACTGACAACATGTCAAAGGGGTCAGCATTTTTATTTTAGAGATAGGCCCATATCGGCCCTGCTCTTATAAATGGAAGGCTATTTACCTGGAAAGGCAGTATGCTGTTGCTGTTGTCAGTCCTGAAGGCGCTGTCATCCATCCAGGGCTTGGGGCCGAGGGGACCCGGTCTTGGGAATTTGGGGGGAGCGATCACATTGCTGGTATAGGGCTTTTTCATAGGCGAGATGGGGTTCATGGGGGAAGGCACCCCGACCCCGACCGCTCGGCGCTGGTCCCTGCCCGTCTGCAGCCCGCTCCATGGGTTGGAGGCAGTGCTCCACGCGGCGTTCTGGTGATTATTCCAAGCGGACGACGAGGCAGAAGAAGAAGACGACGACGAAGACGACGACCCTTTGCTGTTATTCATGATGGTCTGATAAGCGTTTCTCTGGGGAAAGGGCCCTTGACTTGGGCTGACAGGGGATCGCCTCTGCTGGGGCTGCTGCTGCTGCTGGGCTTGCTGTTGATGCTGCTGCTGCTGCTGCTGCTGCTGCTGCTGCTGGGTCTGGGGAGCCAGACCAATCTGCGGCGAGAAATTACCCCCGAAGACCGGGTTGACGTGGTGGGGGAAATTCTGAAAAAGCATCGTCCCGTTCACCGAGGGTATTCCCTGGAAAAAGCTGTCGTCCACGGCGTTTGTGGTCCCCGTGGACCAAGTGCTTCCAAAAGAGGAGGACGGCGAGGAAAGGGGACCGCCGGTCTCCTGCGGCTGGTGGTGGAAGCTCAACCCGGGCAGGATCGGCGACTCCATCGGCACTTTGTCCTTGCTGCTGCCGCTGCTGTTCAGCGCTGACGCCGCTTGGTTGCTCCCGGTCGACGGGCTCTCCGACTCCGATGAAGAAGAAGTGGGTTCCGATGACGGGGTCGGGGTGGAGGGAGGGGGGTCTACTTGCGTCGGATCTTGCTGATGGTGAGGCTGGGCTTTGTTTTTGTCCATCAGTAAATCATCCTGCATGGTTTGCTGAGCTGCAACGGGGGAAACAGAGACAATTAGTTATTATGTATATTATTATTATTGTTGTTATCGTTATAGGAGCTAATGCGCCGGGCTCGCCGGATTGCTGTAGTATCAGTGGGACAACTCCGACAAGGGTATGATGTTAGAGGGACCGGGCAACTGCGACGCGAGTGCGTGATCACCCATTTAGCCGAAAAGAAGAAGAATAAGAGGAGGAAAACACTCTTCCCGAGACTCCAACAGATTGATTCATAAATCCACACATAATACACACGGAGCACACGGCTGCGGATATTCACCAGATTTCGCCACGTCTCGTTTTTTCCTTCCACGCAGTAACTCCGGAGCTGCAATGTGAAACTGATTCAGTGTGTGTGTGTGTGTGTGTGTGTGTGTGTGTGTGTGTGTGTGTGTGTGTGTGTGTGTGTGTGTGTGTGTGTGTGTGTGTGTGTGTGTGTGTGCGTGTGCGTGTGTGCGTGTGCTTTGCCCTAGGACCTCCCCTATATGAATTTACATACGTCAGTAAATACAGCTGTCCTTCAACAAAGCTAAAAGACAGGTCCACCTTGACCCAGGCACGGTGACACGCGACCACAGAGGTTTATTGTTTGTTTTCCTCAAACGGAAATGACTTCCACCAAAAGGCACCTTTTACGCAGTGGAAAGTGACGCGCCTGAAGCATTTATTATGCCGCAAAGATGTCTCATGTACCGGCAAAACCTCTTAACCTCAGTCTTAAACTGCAATAATACAGCACGACATACACATCGATAATAGCTTAATAAATAGGATAAAGTTGGCGTAATTGAGTAATACTCAATACAAAAGTCCATACGGGAATTATGTGATTTATAGGCTGAGATATTTCATTATAGCGCAAGAAGAGACTCTGCCCGAGGTCCGCATTGACACATCCGCGGGGCTGGCATTGCCACGAGACAAAAAGAGGCAAATAGGCTTCTTGCATTTGAATAACTTAGTGCTGGAACATTGCTCAAAGCCTCATGTCCTCTATACAAAGTTAGACACCAGGCTGAGGAACATTTCATGCAAAATGTCCTTTTTACTTTGCATTTTAGAGACAACGCCTTGCAAAAAGAAAGCCCAATTGCACACACCCTCGGGTATCATCAGGAGGGCAATTTTGCATTGAGACAGCCATGGTTGCCACATCACTGTAGTCAACAGTGATCACGACGATCTAAAACGCAAATAGGCCACAATATGCTTGATCATCTTGAGTCTATACACACACACACACACACACACACACACACACACACACACACACACACACACACACACACACACACACACACACACACACACACACACACACACACACACACACACACACACACACACACACACACACACACACACACACACACACACACACACACACACACACACACACACACACGACAGGACGCAACGTCGAATCATCCAACGTTAAAATTGGGCTTTAATTAAAACTCACAATATTTCTCTCATGAGGCTCCTCTTTGATTGTCGGAACCTGGCTGTAGGAGGGCTAACACCCACCACCGAGGCCCATCACACAACACAAACGCAATAATCTGTGGACTTTGAAAACAACACTTCAGATGACATGCCGAATCGTTTACAAGTTGGACTTTCAAGAGTATAGTCGCAGATAGCCCGCACTACACACACACACACACACACACACTCCACCAGTTACCCTGTATTTTCTCCTCCAAGAGCTGCGCTTCCAAGGTCACCAAAGCGGCATAATCGGCAGCTGACAGTGGCGCAACTCACCGGCCCTTTACCACAAACACCGGCAAAATCCAATGCCTTTTTTGTCGCGCTGATCGGTATCCTCATTCGGTACATTTCATGAAGCTGTCTTGCCTTGAAATACCACTTAATCCATATGTCCCCTTCTACACAAACGACAAAAACACTAAAAACAACCGCATGCACACAGACACAGCGTGGTCGCTTCTCTGCCCCACGGGCAATTGGAATTACCTTTATCGTTCACCTTTTTGTGACTCTGTAAATAAAGATATTTCTGTTTGCCTCGTCTGGGTTTAGATATGACAAACGAGCTACCCTTGTGCCGAGATAGTCAGCAGTTGCCTCAACAGCTGATTGACTGCGGCGCATGTATGATGCCGAGGGGACTGTAGGGAGTTGTAGTTTTTCACTATGCAGAGGTTGATCAACAAATATGTAGCCTATCTTCTGTATTCTTGACTGATGAGGTAAAACAACAAACAAATCATCAGTTTCAAAGCTCGAGGCAACTCGTTGAAGCAGTAATAATACAGTTGGTGATGAATGATAGTAACAGCGTCTCTCTCACACACCTGCGCGCACTCGCGCGCACGTGCATGGTTTGTGTGTAAATATTACATATTAATTGATCAATTTCGCAGGAAAGCTTGACTTGACAATAATAAAAAATACTTTAATATTCAGCTAAAGACAAGCAGCGAAGGTGTGGTGCAAATACTTTGTCAGTTATATTGTAGTCCTATTAAAACATCTTACCGCTATTAGAAGTGTTCTGTAGCCATATGTGCATCTTCATGATGGCTGTATCTTCAAGAAGCCGTGGCACTCTTTGGCACATCGGCCGGGAGTGGATTCAGAACATTAATTTGATATTTTTTGGTCATAAGAGGGAGGGAAGCGTTATGAAACTACATTTCCCATGGCGAGTGGAAGGGTGCCCTTTGCGGCGCTGTCCTTGTTTTGATGACGCAGCTACGCACAGCGATCTTATTTGACGTTCAGTGACGGCCAGCTAATGGATCCAAGCGGACACGCCAATGCGACAACACTAGTGCAAAACGAGGCCGCTGCCGATGCAAAGGGAGAGTTGTTTTTTCCTGATATAGTTTATCGGTCGCAGATAGACGCAAGCCAGACGGCCATGCCCGCGAAGGACTCGTTTAATGCGTAACAAGTGGCTCATTTGCAGCCGTCTCGCCGTATCAACACAAAGGCCTGTATGTAGCTAACTAGCTGGTTAGCTTTAGCTCCTCGGCTTGCTCGAAGTGATTGAGCTTGCCACAGCTGCGGCACATCAACAGGCGGGTCCTTTTCATGTTTTATTTGTAACGCAGTCCGTCTGCTCCGCCAACAACACCATTAGTTCTGCTTTCCCCACAACAATGGCTGAACAGAATGCAGTGTCCATGCAGCAGAATTTGGACAGGTGAGTTCAAGTTGAAGGCTAACGTGCTAATGAAAGCTACATAGCTGTACATAACATCACTACTATTGACAGATTTGGGAGAGGGGTGGAGTGGGAGCTGATGTTTTTGTCCAAATGTTCAGACTCGCGTTGACTTGACATGCAGTTATCGGTTCATACCGACTGCAGACTCCTTCTGAATCTCATGCACCTTAGTTAATGGTTAGCCTAGCATGTTGATACAGGACGTCCTCTGCTCCCTCTGTCATAGGATTCATAACGTCACTGCGTTGGGTGACGCTAACAACGTTACCTGCATATCATCACTATGACCATATATATATATATATATATACCCCTTAACACAACATATTATGTTTAGACAAACATTGTCGCATGTAAATATACTAAATGTCATAGTTTCATCTGCTACTCTTCTCAAATATATGGCCTTAATAACTGTTGACCTTAAGGCTAGTAGAAGGCTGTATCTGGTAAGATTTTGGAATATGTCACGTTTATAGTTAATTATCATTATGATACTGAATGTATCAACAATCTGCTTATCTTCTGTTACATGAGACTCTGTATACCATTTCTTTATGGCAAGTTTACTTTTCAGTCTGGAAACATACTATGTAAACATACAATAACCATGACTTGAATAACTCAAAATTAAATAACTTAAATAACTCTTTGGTTATTTGATGATGTCTGAATTTTGTGCATGAACAAAGTTTGTGTCGTCACACAGGTTTGTCATTTATCTAATGATGACTAAACTAGAGGGAAAAACGCAAGGCGACAGAGTGAGAACTGCACTGTGAGGTAGTGAAGGGCAAAATCAACGTTTGAAACTTCAGCACCACAAACTTGATAAATCATGAAGCATCATGGGAATACATTTTATGAATTTATACGATTGTTGATCTGCAACAAAACAAAGCTAAAGTTTGGGAGAAACTATGTGTAATTACACTTAATTGAACATGTGTAGCTTTTGATCATGCTGTCAAACATTCCATCGTAGCTGACCAATGCCTGTATGCGCAGGCACGCACGCACGCACACACACACGCACACATATGCGCGCGCGCGCACACACACACATTAGTGACCTCCTTTTAAAGCCCTTGGAAATTGTTGTAGTGGCAAGTTTTCAGCTGACATAAGGAGTTCAAACATGTCTACTGATGTCTTGCAACATTCTGGATGGACTGAAGTCTTGCTTGACAGAATGCAGAACTCCAGGTTGAACAGTTTAATGGTTGGATGTAGAGGTGGGGTCCATCGGGAACTGTCTGTTATGTTTCACACTTTGCTTCTTTCTATTTACAGTTAACCCAGTGCAAAGACTGCATTAGGTTGAATTATACTGGTCTGAATTTATAGATCATCGGACGTGTTTTTAAACTTATTTTAAAAGCTCAGCCTGGGATCCCATGGAAACAAAAGGGCTGCCACAACGCCAAACCTCAAACCTGGACCTGTGATCGTCTTCTAAGTTCAGGGCGTTTTGATCATTGGGGACAAAAGTTAGATAACAATTCAGTGATATTTTGTTAAATTGAGCGTTTCAATCAAATCACAAAAGGCTGGTTTTGTTCAATAATTTATGTAAATGCACTCCTGATGGTTAACAAAACTCATACGGCATTCGGCATTTCATTGTCTTTTCTACTTGCAAGCAGTCACACCTTTTATCACCCATCACGTACGATTGATCGTAATGTAGTTGAATCTGCAAGATCAAATGTGTTATTGGAGTTCCGTCAGGATAGAAGTAGGTGTTGAAGTAAAGAAGTTGATGTCATCTTTGTGTGCTTCTGCTGTATTGGCATGTGCGTTAAGGAAAATATTGGCAGGTAATGTGTGATACAGTTCGTACTTATGCACTCGTATGCTTGGCAAAACACAAACTTGAAATTATTAATTACTTGAATGTAGATGAACTGCAAACATTTTTCACAACTGACCGGGCATTGCATACCAACCTTTATTCAGTATGTAGTAATAAAATAAGGGTTCATGGATATTTTTTAATTTCACTTTTTGAAGTCTAGACAAAGCCATGGTGGCTCTCCTCCAAGCGTTATCATTTGTGAGCAGAAGCTTTCGTCTTGTGTCAGCAGCGGCAAGCAGATGCTGCAACTTGAAGCACATTGGTGTGCTGCTTCCCTCAAAATAGATGCTGGCATTCGATAGCTCGTGCAGTGCGTACTTAAATGCATTTGAGGCAGCACTTTCTGTCAATATTGAACTTTGGACTTTGACGCCATTTCCCAAGCACATGCTACAGTAGCAGAGAGAAGGGAAGGGCATGTGAGCTCTGTGAAATGTTCTTTAGCCGTGTGCTGCTGCGTAGCAGACGCAATAACCCTGGCAGTGTTTGAGGAGCTGATAGCAGGAAGATGTATGTCATGTCCCCTTCTAGGGGGTTGTGTACCCAGCCTCTATCACTGACAAACATAAGGCTCCATGCGCTCTTATCTGGGCCTGCCACAAGCAGCCAGCTGCCCCTGCAATGCAGTGTTTCACAAATGGATGTGGCGGACACGTTTCAATTCAGCCTGACCTTTTTTATTTGCTCACACACAACCTCCTTGTTTTACTCTTTGTCGTCCGCTTTTGTTGTCAGAATCTTTGACCCCTTTCTTCTCTGTAAGAATAGTTATATAAATATGTGCTTTGTGTGTTTGCATAAGGGCTAATAATGATTGACCCTGTAGCCATGCATTTGTTCAATATTGGGGGGAGGCTGTGTAAGTGTCTACAGGCTCTTTTCAAGCCTGATAAAGAGACGTTCATTTAATTTGTTAAATAGAAAACTTATTTTTTCCCCCCAATATTTAAATTAGTGCTCAAATTAATAAATACATAGCCTTAGGGCTGGGCAGTTCAACCAGTATACCGGTTTAAAATTTCCATACGGTATGAATTTTTCATATACCGTCATACCGGTGCATAGCAGTAGCAACTGTTGTTGCTCTTTGGAAGGCAGCGAAATATATTGTTCACTGCTGAGGGTGCAGTGGTCGGAGCTACTTGTCTTACGTGCATTGAGATGGAGTCATGGTTATAACTTTATAACAACAATTAATATGCTCTTTAACAGGGTAAAACACCACGACACAACAGTTTGTGACACATAACAATTTGTAACACTAATTGTACATTTAAAAAATTACACTGCCGAACTGCAAGCTGGGTACAGCCCGCCCACTATCACAACAAGAAGAAACTCCGGTGTCTCAATAAAGAACAGAAAAGGCGGAACAACGAGAGACCAGAGATGCACCAATACGTGTGCCCGAGAGAGGAGCTGTGTCTGCTGGCTGGAGGATTTTTGGTTTTGAAAGATCTGACTTGTATCAGAAAACGATTTATTGCAAAGAAACTGAACTTGGAGGGACTTAGGACCCAGGGGAATGTAGGTTGGAAAAAAAAAAACAGGAAGACACGCCACACACACACACACAGCTGTTTATCGCTCGCTGGCCAGTTGCGAGCGAGTTGACCAGCGAGCATCAATGAATGTGTTTAATACAGTGAAACTGCCAGAATCTTACAAAATACCGTGATATGAATTTTTTGGCCATACCAGCCAGCCCTACATAGCCTACACTTGAAGTAGAATCAACACAATAATGTCATGCTGATGTTATTCACTCCTAATCATGACAAAAGTCGAGAAAAAGTAATAGTTAATCTCTATCTATATTTTATTATATTGTGGTTAATTGCTGTCAAAAAGGGGCGACTGTGGGTCAGTGGTTAGCAGGTTTGCCTTTCAATCAGAGGGTCGGTGGTTCGATCCCCGGTTCCGCTAATCACAGTCGTTATGTCCTTGGGCAAGACACTTGACCCTAATTGCTCACCGTTGCTGTGTCTACGGTGTATATCATGTAAGTCGCTTTGGATAAAAGCGTCAGCTAAATGAAATGTAATATAAAACATTTCCTGCGTTTCAATCCAACTTTAAACATTTTACAGGTGTCTTTCTGATATTCAATTGCGTTTATTCTAATTAAGTGATGCAATACTCACATTATTAGTTGTATTTGAGTGAAGAAGTGAAACTAAATGTATCTACATTTTCCTCATATACTAGGTTATGATAAACTTTATAAATTGAAAATAATACTCGACCGGCAGCAGACCTTTCATGGCTCGGTAACCTACAGCTTGCAGAAATAACCTGTCATGGCCTTAACGTCAGTGAAAGGTCACACAAAATGACTTGCTGTCTTTAGTGAGGTGGTTTAGGGAGCAGGCTCGGCGCTCGAGTGATTTAAACCACAAGCTGAAGGGGGCCACCCTGTTTACATTGTTGGTCTCAAATTCAGCGTTGTATCATAGAACCTTCTTTCAATGCTTTGTAACTCTTTAATACAATTCCTCGAATATTTAAAAACAATGCATGTAAATTCCAGAGATAAGAGACGTTTTGGAATTATGGATTGAAATCCTTCGCTGGTTAGTCTTAACTCTGGAAGCCAGCCACTTGTGGGCCGATTTTTAAAAATAAAAAAAATAAATAAACGCCTTTTCCTGGACTACTGTTCAGGAAAGTTAATATGATACAGAGGTCACAGTACCTCGCACTGGAGGTTGTAGAAGTAAACAAATTTGTTATAGCACCTCCCTAAATATTGCTTACTGGTCAATTTCTGATCAGTTATTTTTTCTCAAACTATTATATATGTGATTCTATATACAATGACTGCGAGGAAAAAATATTTTGGTTGACACAAGAGTTTTGTTGTTGTCGATTGCACAACATTGTAAGGACACCATGTTATTTTGTAGACCTCGTGGAAAATACCCAAGACTGTAACTATCACATTAAAGGTACTAATCTTAGCCTCTCGATGGTTGTATATTTATAGGCGTGTCCCAGACTAAGAATTTACAGTTTAATCTGATTGTTCAACTCATGTAAATGGTCAAATGTAGTTATTTTTCCATCGTATTGATCAACTTCTGTTTAAGCGTTCTATCAAAAAATATAAAAAACACGCGGTTCCTTAGTCTGCTTACTTATCGTTGATGACTTTTCGGCCTTTATTCCCCCCCCCCCCAACAGCACGGGTTGTTGTTAAACTGAAACAGAATCAGTAAGACATGGAGAAGCCCCCCCGCCCCCTCTAGACGTTACCCGTCCTTACAATATCTTTGTGGGACAGAATCCAGTGTTCCTGCCTTTTTGTGCTGAGGAACCTCCAGGTTTCCCACAGTCACGTGACCTGCTGCTGAGTGAAAGGAGCCTTTTGTGGGGTGGCTTATTCGTCTCTCAAAGAACGGGAGCCCGACTTGTGAGACGACGAGAAGTGGCTAGCGCGTCACATCTTTTGTATGCAGTGTCAATCACGCCATCATCCTGTATCCTCCCCCCAAATAGCCCACCATGTGACTTCCTCCGCCCATGTTTGTGACTTCCCATTACAGCTCTTTCTTAGACTGTTGAAATGATGTCTTCTGCTGAGGCGAAAATGAAAAAAGGATAACGCACACCCCGCTGTTTGCCTGGCCTTGGAAGTTTCAAAGCAGTTGTTTAGGATTAAGTGAATTAAAGCTTCATTGTGAAAACTGCAAAGCCCCACTCGAGTTTGCCTGTCACTTTGCTTCTCGCCATCATCAGATCTCATGTTCTTTAAAAAATTTTATGGACACCTTCCAGACCTTGTTAAGCAGTAATCGGGGGGATTGTGTCTAGTGTATGTGGTGACATTTGTCAACATTATGTGTCTCTAGGTTTGAGCTTCATTTTCTTTTTTTATCGTGTACATATGTTGTAAATGTGTTCTGTGGACACGGTGCATAATCTGTCGGACCATTTTGTACATGCGCAGGCTTATCTGCCCGACTGTTCTATTAAACGGAGTTGAGGCAACGGCGAACTGGAGATTAAGGTTTCGCACAGAGGATAGCATTTCGGTGCTGTTGTATTAGTCCCTGACATGCTGTAGGGCCGGGTTACAGCAATAGGAGCCAGGGAATCCAAGGTAGTGCTGGGTTTTGTTCTCCACTGTCGTGCTCCTGTGGAGACATCTGTCCGCTGCTCGACTCAACTCTGCATCATGTTTTATAGCTGCCTCAGTTTCAATGTCTGTGCTTTTGCATGGTGTGGCCATTAGAAAATGGCCACACCATGCCTGTTTTTGTTTTTTAGCTTCATCCGGCTTTGCAGTGCAAAAATAAATGCGTACATTTGCACTGCATGTAGTGTTGGACTTGCATGCCTGTCAAAAGCAAAGAGGAGGTGTTCCAAGGACGGCAGACAGGCGTGTGAATGGACGGTTAAGGTTGCCGTCAGACTCGGATTCACTGCATGTGCCCGTCCTGATCCTTCAGCTGGCCGTGTCACCTGAGCACCTCGACCCTAAGGCTCCTCTCCTGCATCGTCATGTTTTATTCAGCACCAGGGGAGTATTGGAAAATCATTCATTGCAGGCAGGCAGCAACCCGAGCAAATAAGTTGGCCGTCCGGTCTTTCACAGAAGAGCCCCCTCTGCTCCCCTGTGGTCCCAGTAACGGAGCACTCCTAGACCTCGGTGTGATGATGACAGAAGCCCACAGATTTGGCATCCATTATTCAACTCGGGGCAGGATTGTAAAAATAGGGGATTCACTGAGCTAACGATTGAATACAAGAGGTGGCCACAGGTTTACCTCAGTGATGTCTCTGCCACAGCGAGACATGGTGGTTACCGCCACTCAAATTAACTGCCGACATCCAGACATGCTTGTTTTTTCTAACGGTCCATACAGATGTCAAATTAACTCAAAATGTGAGTGAAACAAGTGTTTTATGAACCAACTCGCTGGGACAATGTTGGGGGGAGAGGGGGAAAACACTGGCAAAATATGTATGATCACGGCTTGTCAGCATTCTGTGAGTGTGTGTTTAGCAATTTAAGCTGTAGTTCATACCACCATGAGTGAGACATAAACCCTGAATTAATGGCAGGGTTTATGTGAGGCGAGTGTCGACTAATGATTGTTTCATTCATCCAGTGAAATGCCAACTGTTCAAGGGTCAGCGTAATTATGAAAATGAGAACCTAAATGTCACATATGTATAGTCGGGCTGTAAATGGGTCAAAGGCATCAGCGAGTCGGCCCTGAACCTGGGCGGCTTGCCTAGCAACAAGCTTGTCCTAGGCATAATTGAATGCGACTTAAAGGAACATCTTGACATTTTGGAGTTGAGCTGGTTCTTTTTCACCATTTCCACAATTATCACACTTTCTTTTTCTTTTTTTAGATCCAATGGAACCCCTTAGTCATAGTTTGGGAGCTTGGCTGTAGCAGTCATTATTCAGGTCTAACCTTTGACTATTTTCAAGTATGTAGCAACTAAAATAAGAATGCCACTGGTTTGGATTCTTGAACTTTGCCTCATGCAGCGAGACACAAGGGTAGTAAAGCTTCCAGCCAGTCGCAAGCAGCTGATTAATTATAGAAAAGCAATATAATATCACAGTTGGAGATGTGCTGTGGTAAGGTCAGGGAACTTGCGTATCAGGTTACTTCCCCAGATGTTGGACTGACATGGAGCTGGCGGGTGTATTGTTCTCAAAAGGAGTCCAATTAATTGGGTGATAGCACAGCAGACAGGCCCAAAAATACGAATGGCTCCTTTCCTGGAAGTGACGAGGCATACGTTTTGAGGAGGTTGGACTCTTCCTGCCTCATTTAAGTGGAATAACAGTTACTCAGAAGGACCTTCACTGTGTGTGGGAGGATATAATGTGGGAAGAGAGGAAAGAGGGTTATGTTTGGATGCTTGTGGGCAGGAGAAGAGGAGGAGGGGGTATGTTAAAATACTGTTTGGCTTAAGTCCAGAACAAGGCATTTGTCTGGATGTCGCACACACGCCAGAGACTTTATGCCCTTACTTTGTCTGTAACCAAGCACCGTTGTGCTGTCTCTGCATGTCCAAGCTGTGGTTGATCAAAATATCATGTGCCCTCGCACTGGGACGACTGGGACTTTAGGTTTGAGTGGCAATGTGATTTAGTCCTAAAGGCAAAGTCAAAAGAGTGTAGCTTGTGCTAGATGCAAAAGCAAGTGACCATGTTCAGTGAAAAGCAAGAGCAGCTATGCACCATTATGGGGAATATTGGCCTTATTTTGAATATATTGGTTCAAAAAGGTATTTATTACAATAATAAACGGTACGTCATTGTGATCTAAAAAGATAATCCCCTGGAAATGCTTCGCCTTGTATCCAGATGGCCGGCCTGTTTGTTTTATAGTGAGAGGGCATTGAACAGTTCCTGCTGCGCTGTCAGATGGCTCAACAAGCAACCAGCGTAACTAACTATGCGTTGATTGTGGTTGATTTCTATCGTCGTTCCCTAAATGGCCGACACTTTTCTCGGTTAAAAACTCCAAATAAGCCCGATCAAAGCCAAACCTTGGAATCATGTTCGAAGTGAGGTGCTTTTTGATCAAAAGGGACATGAAAGATTGCTGGCTCTAACTCACACTCTCCTCCTGTCTAACACGCACACGCATGTGCCTCAATGTGAAAATTAAAAAACATAACCAACCTACAAACAAAACCAACATGCTGACACGCCCATGCAGCTGATTAAAAGTCCATAGTCGGATCAAACCACCTGTATAAGCTGAACACATGCTTTTAAAGTTACCAATGAACTTTTATTGATTTTTATATAATTTGTAGAACATATATTTAATTTATCACAATATTAGAAATGTGAATAGTTAGCACCCACGCCACCCTCCCAAAATAGAAATTGAGTTGCTTCTGGGGAGCTTAGGTTTCTTTTTTAGGAGGGGGATTTGTGATTTAATGCAACCACAAAAACAATGTTGGGTTAATTTAGAAAATCTGCAGCTTTTCTTTTCCTTCAGTTACCAGGGTGTTTGTGATTCATTGTCTTCATCCCACCTGTGGCTGTGTGTTTGTTCGTAGGAGCTGCTGGGTGTGCTTTGCCACAGACGAGGATGACCGCACGGCGGAGTGGGTGCGCCCGTGTCGCTGCCGCGGCTCCACCAAGTGGGTTCACCAGGCCTGCCTGCAGCGCTGGGTGGACGAGAAGCAGCGGGGCAACAGCACGGCCCGCGTGGCCTGCCCACAATGCAATGCAGAATACCTCATTGTCTTCCCCAAACTGGGTGGGTTGCATCTCATCTTCTTTTAGGGCCAAAAGGCTTCGTAACTGATCAGTAAGCATGGCTGAAGGGTTGTCAAGAAATCTTCTCTGGATACTGATGCTTGTAAGTCAGTTTACAGGTCTTGGCGAGTACCGACTGTGTATGTGATGTATGTTATCGTTGTGTAAAGCCTTTTGTGGTCTGGAATTTAGAGTTGTGAAAAAGCAAGTTTAACAGACCTGAAGGCAGCTCCTCAACTCTGTGTGAAGCGAGAGGCCTGACCCTACATAAGCTGCTGCTACCATAACAACGCTCAAATCTCAGGCCGAACCGTCGGCGGTTGAACTTTGGGTAATGTTAGCAGGTTTGACAAGGAAAAATAATGCATGCATGATCAAGAAAAGACAATATCTCTTGTTCTGCTGCATTCATTTGGGCTTTTGTGACAATGTTATAGGAGTGCTATGCTACATATCACACTCTAAAGTGTGTGAGGGGATGTTTAAACAACAAACACGGTGAAAAAAAGAACGCTGCATAGCACTAAAATAGATTGAGAAACCACAAAAAGTTTCCAACTCGCACTTCTGGATTTAACTTGTTGTATTGTCAAAATGTCATGTCTCTCTTTTTCTACCAAGTTGTCAACATTGAAGCGGCACTAGAGAGCGTATTTCCATGAAGCTCTAAATAGCTGCCGCCTGCGACTGTATCCAAAGCTCTGAGAGCGATTCAGTTTGTCTTGCCTGAGTGCATGTTTATTTACTCCTAAAACCAGCAACGGTTCTGTGGTGATCTGGGTAAATATTTCCTTTTCAGCCTGACTAGGAACAGAAGGGCGCTCATTTGTTATACAGCGCGGCTCTTTGCTGATCGACCAGCAGCAGTTTAGAGAAGTGGCCGCCTCAATTATCCTGACGAGTCGGAGTGACTAGGGCTTCAATTGTTCCCAAACAAACCAGCTATGACTCATTTAGTGAACATACACTATGCACTTCCATGTTTACTTGGACAGAACCTCCTCCCTTTTCCGTTTCTCACTCTTCCCGTTCTCATGCTTCTGTGTATTGTCAAACATTTTCTAGGTAGAGCAAAAAAGAAAACCAGTTTTACCCTTTTGCCGGCGTGTTTTTTTTTTGCAGCCGAATAGCAAAAAGACACATTTAAAGTTAATAGTCTACAGTTGTCACTGAGTTTCCCATCAGCCACTGGGCCACTGCCAGTTAAACCTCAAAGAGGGAGAAGTTGCAATTTGAGACAGTAGCTGGCCCCAAGACGATGCTAGTCTGTGAGAGGCCTGGCTCGGGCTGGTAAACAGGTTCATGTATATTAATAGTGGCCGAGACATTGCTGTCGGTCACCTTGGTTCCATAATCAGAATGTTTGACTCGGCTTGTTTAACCCGCTTCCTGTTCCGAGGTAGATGACCCAATGGATGTTTGCACCTCTCTCTGAGAGCTGGTTATTGGCATATGGCTGTTTGCTGGGTGTCCGGGAATGTGTCTGCCAGGCCTGTTTCTCTTTTGTATTTACGGGTATGTTAATTGGTTCACAGGTCCCGGTAGGACTGCTAATTGTTGCTCTAACAACCCTTACAGGCAGTGAGAAAAAATAAATAAATACCATAAATAAATACCATTCAACAGTCCTGCTCTGAAAGAATCGTGCCACATCTGTTTGAGGACACGACACACGTCTGAAGGAGAAGTTGCAAAACTATTATGAGTAGTGTGAGACAGTCGTTCCCATAGACCACAGATGGGGGGCTGGAGATGTTATTTGGGTCACCCAAGTAGATTTGTATGGTTGAATGGCTTTCCTATACCAGAGCATAAGAGGATTTAGAAATGGCTGAAAAATGTTAAAAATCAAAGATAACGTTTTAGAGCAGCGATCCCCCAACCGTTTTTGCGCCACGGATTTCATGCAAGACCGGCCTTCATTGTAAATAAATAAATGCATATGACGTAATAAAACGATCTGACACTCATAAAAACATATATATGAAGTACATAAATATACAACTCATTATTATGCCGAATTTCATTTTTGGGGAAACGTGTCACGTGACCTCTTGACATGATCCATCCGTCTATGGGTGCATCCCAAGTCTCTTAATTGCATCCCCGTTTCCCTCACTTGCGTCTTTTCCTTGCGTCTTAGTCCCGCCCACCAAGGATGCATGAAGAGACGCAAGGAAACCAAGCGATGAGAGAGGAACACAAGGAAATACGTTTTAAGAGACATGAGACGTCCTTTCCTCTGAAGCGTCACGTGAAGCGACCGGTTTCTGATGACTCCAGCGCCAATCACAGCTGCATCAGCTGTCAGTTGGCTTTAACAGCTGGAGAGACTTTTGACAGTTCTTTTAACAGAGTTGTTTTCTGGTCTGGACAGTTTATAGCAAACATGCCAATAAAAATCCTTTTCAAAATACTGATGATCGTATAATGTTGTCAATTGATTTAATGGTGGTAAACTTATATTAATAAATACACAGTTATCATCACTGTCAGAGTGGCGATGTTTTCTCTATAGTCTGTTATCTGTTAAACTGCATTGAGTATAATTTACAGTGTGTGGTATTTATTGTGTTTCTTGCTTATATGCGCAGGTTCTTTTTAACGGCAGAATGTGTCTTATTTATTCATTATTTACGTCTGTATGTTTTGAAATTCTGATTGTGACATAATTCTGAAAAAAAAACAACAATATCATTGGTTCTTTTCAACGCTGGAATTAATTTATTTAGGCTCAATGTTCAGACCAAACTCAAATTATATAACTCATCAAACCCAACACTCAGGAATGATCAGCCTCACGTGACTGATGGAAGTGTTTCCTCTCTCCAGCTCTCTGATTTTAATTATATACATAATCAAAGCTCTGGTATGAAACTCTAGCGAGCAGTCCGCTAAGCTGCAGCGTCCAATCACATAACTGATGAACACTGAGGGGGCGTGTCGAGCTTTAAAACACTTCCTGGAAGCTTGCTCTCGTGGCTCCTCGCTCCGAGACGAATAAGAGCTTTGGGACGGCCGTCAATATGGCGGCGCCGAATAACTTCCAGTTCAGTCGAGGATCGATGAAATGACAATTAAGAAACTTGGGATGCACCCAATGTGTCTGAGCCTCTTGACACATGAACAGACGGATGTATCATGAATTGAGTCTTGTTTCACACGGTATCTTTTTAAAGTCATGATTTAAGACACATTGCATCATTGTTTTTCTCACAGCATGCCACCTCATTGTGTCGTTATCCTCAGCCAAATCTTTTTTTCTTTCTTAAATAACAGCGAGGAGTTGTAGTCCAGAAGGTAAAAGCTCATCAGCTCATCGGGAACTTCCTCTTAACTGTTGCTGATCTGCTGACTGATGGCGCCCTCAGAGAATTATACAGCAGTCTTTTGCCACCATCACGGCTCATTTATTGAGGGCTTTATGCTCCGCAGCCTGTTACCTTTTTTTTGTTTAGCAAGGTGTAACTTTACTTGGGTTTCTCTTCACTTGAAGCCTCTGTTCAACAGTCGCGAAACCGCGTGGCAGTCATATTTTTATACCGTCCGCTCAGAACAAAATTAGGAAGCTATTGATTTTGTGCTCTGCAATTCTCAGACTAACTAGATTGCAACGTTTTCAGATGTGTGTCCGTCGGTTCGCAATAGGCCAACCAATTTACAATTCTTATAGTTGGTCATCTGTAGCAGGAAAAGTGGATTAGTGTTTGTTTGTTTCTCTCCACACGTATTAGCGTGATGTATAGTGAATTCTGATTAAACATGTCTTTAGTTGTATTCAGTGGCCGACCCTGCATTTTCTCCCTGGGCCTTATAACCAGCCATGGCTTGTTTATGATTAAATACACTGCAGATGTAAAAACACAAACAGCAGTTCACTCACCACAGTGACCAGTACCAGGTCCTTCTCTTGGCTTTGAATGCCATTGAAGACAGTCCAAGTTTCCATGCGTTTTAGGTGCTGAAAATGTCTGCGTTGTCAGTAAATCTACCACCTAATCTACCAAGTCCATTTCTCCTCTTTCAGCCATTGAGTGTTAAAAAAACTACACCACGTAAAACATTAAAAATGTCATAACTTCTCTTATGTTTCAGCCTGAACCATTCTTACTAACTAGCTAGCAGCTACGTAAGTCACGCTGGTCCACTGACCAATCACAGCGCATGCTAATGGTCAAGCTGGCCTGTGACCAATCACTGGTCAAAGGCCACATCGATGACGGCCCTGGACGTGTCAAAGAATACACCAATCAACGATACCATCTTCTTCCATAGCGACATACAGGTCAAATCTGATTGGATGAGAGCTCTCCTTAACAGAAACTGGAGGCAGCGCGACTGCAAGCAGAGCAACAGACGAAGACGGGTGCTATGCAATGAGAAAATAAGCTAATAGGGAAAAATAATTATAATACATGTGTATTTGTGAAAAACAATTAAATTATAAAATAGCAATAACTTTGTGATTCTGTTTAGGCCAGCAGAGAAGGCTTAGCTGGCCCTGACGGCTCACCACTGGTTGTATTTAATATTGTCATTGTTTTTTTAGCCAGATTTTATTTTCATACACTCTGTATTTAAATCCCGTTCATTATTTTTATTTGATTATTGATTTTCCGACGACCCAATATTATGAACTTATCCAATATTATGGATTTACAGTGCTCCACCCGCTTTAGACTTTTGGTCTTTTCTCTTCAATTTGCATGCAGCCCTGCGTCTGTCTGCTTAATGGGGATTGGCAGGGTGTTTACCTTCATGATTAACTGGCACACATCTTCAATTAACATGGACAATGGGATTCATCATGATTAAGACAATTAAGAAAAACTTAACCGTTTAGGAACCTGTAGTGGATCTGAAATACAGACTTCTATGACCGTTCTTGTAAATTAACTGTTTTCAATGAATATAACTTCGTCAAAATACACGTTGGTCAGGACTGAGTGCAGAGGCGCTGGCTTTGTGCGTGTGCTTTGAGAAATAGAGGCAAAGTGAGGAGGTGTACTGTTCAACGCAATGTCAACCATTACTACGCAGCTACCGCAGGAATCTAATTCTACAAATATTGTAATGCTAATATCAGTGCGGCTTGATATTTATCTGCCACTTTGCAGAAAATACAATTTAAATGTAAACGTAACAAATAGACTTGTAAAACCTGCTTTCAAATGGTGCTTTAGAATTTAAATGTCACCATTTATGAATGAAGCTAACTACTACAGTGATTGGTTGACGGCTAACCACACTGTGAATAGTACACTAAATATTTGTTCATACGCAGGAGCGTGAGGAACAAAATAACTGAGGAAAGACAAACAGACTGTGATACTCTTTCCCACTAAGCCAATGCCCTCATTTGCACCAAAATGCTTTGTAAATGTACTGTTGGACCAAAAACTCCCCACTTGTTAATTTCAGTGTCTAACCCAGCGGTACCAACATAGCTTGAATACTGCGGCCGTCTACAAAGCTGTTTTCCCAGTCAACATCCTGGCCCAGTTAATCTACCTGACCGTTTATCGCAGACAGTAACCAACTTGATTTGTTCCACTTTTCAGGTGCAAAAGCCAGAACCATTTGAAGTCCAGTGAACTCCAGCCAGTATGTTCTGAACACCCAAGAAGGTTGTTTATGCTGAACGTATCTTGACAGGAAGTCGAGCAGTCCGGTTGTTTGCGCAGAGCCTGCTGCGTTTGCCCAGAAGGGTCTTGATCCACAGGGAAAGGTGTCTTTTCCCCTAATCCCATTAGCAAGTGTCAAACAGCAACGAAGAGGCGCCTGGATGTGTCTGGTGAAAGGAGTGAGAGTGAAATTGGGTCACGGCGGGACGAGCAAGCTCATCAAAGGCTGACAGGGCAGAGGAGGAGAAGGGTGGAGTAACGCTGCCGCTCTGCCGATGAATCTGTGAAATCACGGCTGTCCCCCAGTGTTTCACTGTGTCTTAAACGCTCCATCATTAAAATGCATGTCTGTGACGGTGTCCTTTCCTAGGTCTTTAAGGAACAGGATGTGCCTCAGACCTGATCCTTTTCCGCAGGAGCACCGCATGCAAAAGTTGCATGCCGATTTACATGATGTCAGCCTGGGGGTCAAACTGCATTTGTAAAGTAGTACGTTTGTTTCTTAGATGACCAAATAGATGGGCTTTACCTCATTGGCACAGTGATTTTCCATTCCTCTGCTGTAAATGTTTGATGTACATCTTCCAGCACTGTATCCAGTAGTTACACAGACAGAAGGGCTTCAATATGTCTTGGTTCATGCTTGATTACTATTAGGAATACTACTAATGAATGTAGAAAAGTAAATCTCTCCATTCTCTGAGCTGGGATTTTATTTGTGCCGTCAATGGACTTCCAGTCTCTAGCTGCAGGATGCTCTGGGCATTAGTGAGCAGGAGGAGTACAGCGTTGTCTGTTTTGCTGCATTGCTGCTGCAGTGTTCTCCCCCACTATTTTATCCTTTATTATAGTTATACAGACAATGCTATGTATTTATGATGTGCTTGTTCTACAGTCAGCTGATTGCTCCACGCGTATCAAGTTTTGTTTTTATAACTTTTAAAGCTTGGGTGTTTGTTTTTCCCTTTGAATATAATTTTAGTGGCACAAACCGCCGCGGATAGGTTGAGACGGGGATCGCTGTTTCGAAGCTGCCATGGTATTTGTTTTTTCTCTCAGGGTTGCTGCTGAGGCCAGCTCATTTCTAGCGGCTTAAAGGGCATTACTCATGTTTGGCTCTGAGGGGTGGGATCCCTGCCTGCCACCGGATCAGATGCAGGGTTGATCTGGAGCCACAGATCACCTTTTCTATTAACCCAGGTTTTGATTATTTTTACCGACTTGTGGCGCGGGGGATACAGAAGACGGCAACACTGCGGCCCACAAAGAGCAGAGAAGCTATATGCTGCTCTGGCCCTCTTCCCACCAGCTGCTTAGCCAAAGCCAGTACATCATGCCAATTTGGCCGGCAATATAACTCCGAGGACGCTGTGTCCTTGCTGCTCCTTTTTTTTTTTTTTTTTTTTTGAGAGTAAACAAGCCAGCTGGAACAGTGTGCCAGCATGCGTGTCCACTACTGAGGAATTGCACTTTTTGCCTCTCTCCTTCACTTTTCTCCCCCCACACCCCCCTTCCTTATTTTTAATTATCTTAATTATGGAATCTGCTGCCAGGGGCTGAAATGAATTGCTCAGCTCTCCATCCTGCCAGCAGCCATTAAGGGGCGACCCAGTTCCCTACGGCTGGGTGGTGGCGTAATGCTTAGGCAGGGAGAAAGGGTAAGAGAATCCAACACTGTCATCAAAATATGCCATTTTAATGCGAGATCAATCCGGCTGCCGAAAACAGGTGCAGTGAAAATGAGCTCTGGAAAGCGTCAAAATGCGGGGGAGAGAGAGAGAGGTGTATAATGCTGTACTGAGTTGTGCGTTTACGGAGTGAATGCACTTGGCTGCAGAAATGGGTGCACAAGGTAACGGGCTGATTTGTGTACAGCTCGTCGAGTACTTAAGGGTTAACAGCCTCACGGTGGCCTGGCTGCGCAAACAGCTTGATAAAGGCTATCTTATGTGAAAACCCATAACCCCAAAAATACCCATAGATGTATTTTAGAACGCCGCTGTCCTTTTTTACACTCTGGCTGTGTGTGTAGGCTAATTCCCTTCGCAGGCTTGTGAAAACGCATCCGCTCAGGTGTTTGCATTAACTCTGGCCACGTCTCTTTGGTGATGGCTGGCATCCAAGAACCAAGTCCTGCTTTCACAAGGACCAATGATGACTCTGCACTGTTTCTTTTTCTTTGAGGCCACGTCTCAAGATCACTATTTAAAAAAAGTGACCATAAATGTCAACTGTCTCAAGAGACTATCGTGTTGGTCAAAGTCTGTTGAAATGACATTTGAACCACTTTGCTGGTAAATATATTTACTTTGTCAGAACTTGTATTAAAGCCCGACTTCAAAATCATAATCATAAGTAGGTAACAATCAAGGTTTATATCCTTACTTATTTTTTTTAGTTGGAAAAGCTGTCGAGCTCTTAACTTTAGCGGCTCTGTCCTGCTGTTCATTAGATTAGCAACCCCAACCCCAGCAAACAATTATTATCAAATAAATGAGGAGCCTGCTTTTGTGCATCACGCTCTAAATTCTTAGTTATTTTTGACTAAATGAGTCCTCCATTGCAAAGTGGTACATCTGCCACCACAGAAATCTGTGTATTAACGCTAACCGCTTTGTAAATATAGTTAATAAAATAAAGTTCGGTAAATGAAGGACACCATTGATTCGCCTACTCAGTCGTGAGAAGGGGTTTGAGAAACTGGGTTGTTTTCTGGTCTGTTCATCCAGACTGCTGTGCTTCGGCTCTCACCCTGCAACACGCCCCGCCCCGCTCTCCTCCCTCTTGACTTCTGGGCTAGTTATTAATAGGATGTGGATGGTCTGTCTGAACGAGAAAATCAGGTTGCCTTCCTGTAAATATTGCAGGGTTTCCCTCAAGTCAGCCTTGAATTCCACAGAGGAGAAGGCAGCAGCGACTATAATTTAAAAAATGAAATAAAAAAAGTCAAGGTCCTGCTCTTGATGTCAGTCATAGCTCTTCTGAAGGCATGTTTGGACTTTTTTTTTTTTTTTACGTGTTTTACTTGTGACCTATTTATTTTGAGTCAAAGTGGAACCTGTCTGAGATGCTCCCGTTTGTCTGTCAATAACTTGGTTTATACAAGGTTTGGTGCACACCTTTTGTTGCATAGTCCTTTTATTTCTTTCTTGTGAATGCATTGTTGTTGTTTTTATTTTTGTTGCGCTGGAAGGCTGCTTTACCACCTGGTGGTTATTCAGTGCGAGCTTCCTTGTGTCCCCACTTCTTTCACTGTGTGACCTGGAACTTTGCGGTTCCAGGTCACACAGCGTTCCACTTGACCTGCCAGCCGAACCTTTTCTCGAGTGTCGCATTTGGAAATGTGTTTCTAGTTCCAGCGGTTGTTTTCCCTGCGGCAGTCTCGTGACCCCATGCTGTCCACTCGCTGTTCATTGGCACGGTGGGACAGCGGCGTTTGAATGTTCGCCAGTGACGGGATGTTCGTGTGTGGATTTACCTAAATCTTTTTTGCTCTGATTCAGTGGGATTAAATAAAGAGTGTACTAAAGCAGTCCATCAGATATTGTCGTAATATTGCGAAAGAAAAAAAAATACTATGTTTTCGTTTCCCACATTTCTGACTGTAAAAATATAATAGTCTTATATGATCAAATGGCAAACTGTGACATTAACGGAGAACAAATACATCGCCAAACCAATCTATAAACTTATTTGTCGTGCCGTGGCATTGCTGGAGTAAGGTCCAGCTTAATCATCATAATTTCGCTCTCAGGTAAAAAAAAAAAAGAAAGAAAATGCTCTGGGTTGTTTCTTTAAAGCTAAGCAGCTTTGGTGCCCTTGCCAAATAGATGGTCGAAGTGGGGGGAGAATTCCGTCTTCAACCAGCAGCCAATGACGGGCTTGTAGGCCGAATCTACATTCTGTGAGCCGGATTAGTTATGTATGGTGATGGGGTGCACAGGTTATGAATGGAGCTGTTCAAGTCAGCTGTAACTGAGCTAGAGCTCAGGGATGTATATCAAGATTTGTGACAGCTGATTTTTGAGCGTTTGAGCCAATATGTGTATCTCCAAAATCCATTGTCATTCGGGCTATGTATAGCTAAGAAATAACTTTATTACCAGAATAATAGTTGGTTGTGTACAAGTTGGCCTCACTCAGAGCTGTGTTCCTCCACCAGGTCCTGTGGTTTACGTGCTGGACCTGGCCGACCGGCTCATCTCTAAGGCCGGCCCCTTCGCCGCTGCCGGCATCATGGTGGGCTCCATCTACTGGACTGCGGTCACCTACGGAGCCGTCACTGTCATGCAGGTGTGGCCAATCTCCTGAGAGGTTTTTTGGGTTCATGAAAGGTCTGTTCAGTCACTTCAAGGTTGTGACTTTGCCCGTCCCCGTGCGCTGACAAAAGCACTTTATGTTTTTCCATTTATAAAACTGCAAGTAAAATGCACGTGGTTATGTTTATCACTGGTCAAGTCCCAATAGCATGTGCTCCTATTGCTCCCTTATCTGCCAGTAAGTGTCAGTGAAGTCAACCAGTTTGGTAGTTTTCCTTTCTGACCTCCAGGTGGTGGGCCATAAGGAGGGCCTGGACGTCATGGAGCGGGCCGACCCTCTGTTCCTGCTCATCGGCCTGCCCACCATCCCCGTCATGCTGATTCTCGGCAAGATGATCCGCTGGGAGGACTACGTCCTGCGTCTGTGGAGGAAGTACTCAAACAAGCTGCAGATCCTCAACAGCATCTTCCCAGGTCAGGACACACTCGGGTAGCTCCCAGAAAATGTACTCGTCATGACGGCAATGTGGAGTGTTTACCTTCATCAAATGTTGCTCTCGTTGATGTGGTTATTGGAGGGATGGAGCTGTAACTGTGTTCAGCAGCAGTGAGCTAGAAAAAGCCTCCACTGCGGCGAAATGGTAAATTAACAGTTATTTAAAAAGCTCAAACAAATACATATTTGTTTCAGTTTCAAATGAGCAAATGACTCTTCTAAATAACCTTCACTACTACTTATTGCCGTCCTTTTTTGGTTATCTTCAGCCACTTTTCCTCTACGAAATGCTAAATGCCCTGCTAACTTAGCACCTGTGAATGCCAACGCGGGTATTGAACTTTAGAGACTATTTAAGATACCAGAAATGCAGTTACGAATGTTCAGTGGATCAAATTTTGCCTCCATATTTTTGGGGTTGAGTTTTTCTTTGCTATGATTTATATCAAACTGCTTTGTAAAGTAAGAGATCATTCATTGATCAGAAGTAGTGTCAGAATGGATCCTAACAGAGTCAGAATTACCACATCCTCTAATGACACAAAACAAGTTGTGAACACAGGATGCAGGGTGTTGGTAACTCTGCAACACTGTTGTTTGTGATGAGGTGCGTCTTATTCACACACAGTAACTCTGGACTTTGCCACCTGTTAATTAATCACAGAACCCGTCGCATTGCATCATCCCTCCACCTCTCAGGCGCCTTGAACTGACAACGGTTTGCTTAATCGACCAGCTGTCCCCTCTTCTGCAAACACACTAAATATGCATGTTTCAACTGGCTCCCTGCTGCTCTCCGTCTGCGTCTCTGCAGGGATTGGCTGCCCAGTTCCTCGCATCCCGGCGGAGGCCAGCCCCCTGGCGGACCACGTGTCGGCGACGCGGATCCTGTGCGGCGCGCTGGTCTTCCCCACCATCGCCACCATCGTGGGGAAGCTCATGTTCAGCAGCGTCAACTCCAACCTGCAGAGGACCATCCTGGTGGGTACAACCCGGGACACGTCTCCGCCGCAGCTTGTTTATAGCCGGTTGATTATGATTCATGAGTAGTCATTCTGTAGGTGTTCAAGTGAGTTAAACGGTACTTTCTACATGCTTCCCCGTTTGTTCTGCCTCCTCTGGTTTAAAGCCTACGCGACAGCAATGCCAGTTAGTCAATTATTCCAGTACCAGTGTTAACTGCACAATATGAGAAACCCCACCTCGCTGCTCACCTAGTGGTGAGGACAGGGAGGTTAGCGGAGTGGTTCATGCAACGCCACTGAACAATCTGTCCTCGTCTGCCGAGCTCTGCGACTGACGGACCGATGGACTGGCTGAGGACGGAAAGTGTTGCAGGAATGAGAAAGAAGCCGTTAAAGCAAGTCATCGGAACCTGTCCACAGAGTTCAAAGCACATTAACAGAGAGGCATTTGTTGTTTGGTTCAAAAGGAAAACATGAGAACCATTGCAATTGATATTTTTACCCGACAACAGCAAATATTAAAGGGCAAATATTACATTTTTCTTTTGCTGGTATTGAAATGAGTTTCCTCCGTAGAGTGGCCGGGCTCAGCCTTAGAGATAGGGTAAGGAGCTCGGACATCAGGAGGGAGCTTGAAGTCGAGCCGCTACTCCTTCGTGTCGAAAGGAGTCAGCTGAGGTGGTTCGGGCATCTAATTAGGATGCCTCCAGGACGCCTCCCTTTAGAGGTTTTCCAGGCACGTCCATCTGGTAGGAGGCCCCGGGGAAGACCCAGGACACGCTGGAGGGATTATATCTCCCAGCTGGCCTGGGAACGCCTCGGGATCCCCCAGAATGAGCTGGTAGATGTTGCGGGTGAGAGAGAAGTCTGGGTCAGCCTGCTGGACCTGCTGCCTCCGCGACCCGACCCCGGATAAGCGGTGGAAAATGGATGGATGGATGGATGGTATTGATAATAGAAAAACGTAAAAAAGGCACAAATATTAATAAAAAGTAACTTTAAAAAATAAATTAACCACTATTGAAGTACACATATTGGAACAAACAAATCAATTGACTAATTAAATTGTGGTCTCTGTGTCTATGACTCGGTGAGCAGACGAGCAGCTGTGTTTTGGCTGCGTTGCATTTTGTTGAGGATTTTGGATTATATGAAAGTGTGACGAGTTGCCGGTACAGCAGGTGGACTCGTTGCCTTATCAACCTTCTCGTCGCATTTCTACCGATTAGAGTGCCTCCTCATGCCGCCCGCCTGCTCCATTATTCAGAGTTTGCTTCCGTTAAGCTAGATTTCTGTTCGCGGCTGCTCCCACACATCAGGTCTGAGATCTGTTGGGATTTTCTATACGTCAAACTTTCCACTTAAACATCGAAGCTGCTCGTGAATGAAGGCGGCTGAATCTGCCTTTAAGCCCTCTTTCAACAGTCTGTATCTTGTTTTTTTCCCTACAGGGAGGTATTGCCTTTGTGGCCATCAAGGGGGCGTTTAAGGTGTACTTCAAACAGCAGCAGTACCTGAGGCAAGCCCACCGCAAGATCCTCGACTTCCCCGAGCAGGAGGAAGCCTGAGGAGGCGCCGCAGTCCTGACGGCCGGGCCGGACCAAACACACACACACACACACACACACACACACACACACACACCCCTCCCCCTCTCCCGGTGGGGGTGAGGAAATTAACTAACAGACTAGAGTGCTGGTGAGACTGACTTGGGATCGGTGTCACCCCTTTACCGCCCCCTCCACCCCTCACCCTTACCGGACTCGCTGCACCGTTGCGGACATTCATGCGACGGTGTTGCCGCGCCACACAGTTTTTTAAACTCCCGATGCTTTCGTAAGGTGAAGACAGGTACAACTTGTGGACACAAACTGGAGCTTGTTTTGCGCTATCGATGTGCAGTGACACATTAACACAGAACAAGGCGGTGTCTTTCTGATGGGTGGGCTTCAACAACCACATATCTAACACTTATTGTAAACTTACTGTATTTAAACAGACAAATGCGGGGCATGTGTAATTAGAAAGTTTTATAATAATAATAATAAATGATTGTTTTATATTGTTATGCAGATTGGAAATAGACTCCTTTGCCAATGTTAAGGGGTTTAAATTGTTCAGTGTGTAGAATGTATTGATAAAAGAATAAAATGTGGTCTGAATCGTGATGCAGTAAATTACCCATAACCAGGAGGCATTGAGAGAGAGAACCTGTCCCATGTTTTGGAGATGTTGAGTATAAATCTTCATGCAGCTGTAAAGAGTGCACACTGACCACACATGAACATTTAGACCCTGCACAATTTAAGGTGTTAAATTATATCTTCTTTTGTTGTTGTTGCTCACATGCCTTGGCAGGGTTAACATTGAGTGTCACAGCTGTATGCTTTTGATTGCTCATCAAAGAAGCTGCAGGTCTGGTCGAGCCTGTTGCCGTGACGACACTGGGCGGATGGATGACATGCAAGCTTTCGATCCTCTCTGAGCTTTTCTTTTCCTCAGTGATTGGATGTTGGACTGTGAAAGCATCTCAAAAGCTTTGAGTGACCCTCTCGTGAGTTTGGATGCTGCACTTTTCTCTGGGAGATGTCAAACTTTGCTGAAAGTAGACATGTCCACATTTCAGTGTGGACTTTCATTTACGCTACAATTCCACTATCTCTCTCCCCTCCACCCCCCACCACCCCTTTTCTTTTGGGCAGAGCTCTTGGGGCAAAAGTGAAAAGGTTCAGTTCAGCTAAATGAAAGCCATATTGTCTCGCTTACTACTATCAATATTTAGCTGTGCAGATAGTTTGGGATTTGTTTGCATAGGTTTTTTTATTTGTAGTCCTGCCGACACCTCAATTGCCTTGTGTAATTTGTGACCTTTTCTATTGCAGGAAATAAAAACTTGTTGACAATTCCCAATAAAAAGGGGACATTGTCTCTCAAAAATTACGTCCCTAAATAAGAGCGTATTGGGGTAGCGGTGGAAATCCTAAAACCCGGAACATTGCAACACTACTATCTTCGAGAGGTATGTCAGTGAACATAGCACTACATGTTAGCTAATGGGTTTAGTAGGAGAATGGAGTGATGAGCAATTAGCGGCGAGCTGAGCCCCAACTTTGTTTTCTGCCTCAAAGCGAGCCAGCAAACGTGTGGCCGTACAAAGACGTGTAAGCCGGTCATGCCTCATCTTTAACCCGCACATATGAAATGTGCCTCCAGCCCCCAGTAGATTCACTGTTCGGATCTACACTCTGCCAAAAGAGACGTCTGACTTTTAGAGTTCTACGCTATGAGTTCTGTGAATAAATGTATTTTTCAATTGAGGTGCATGTGTTGAGCTTGTTTGTGAGGAGTGTTGCATTTAAATACACGATGTTCCATTCGTGTTTTTTTTTGGAGAAAGCTTAGGCAGTTCACTGCCATCTTAGTCTGGAATAACTAATGCCTCTAGTCACTAACATGCTTATATTTCTGTGATTAAAGGTTTAGGGATGAATCGATGTGCCCCAGTGACCAACAAGTGTAAAAAGGGTGGGGGCCGCTTAATTACAGTACCCGGGATGTCTAGTGTTGTCTATTATAACAAATATTCTTACTAGCTTTCTGCTTTAACTAGTAAATCTACCTGCTGCCTTCATCTAATGTAACGGTGTATTTACTATAAAAAATAGACCTTTTTTTCCTCTTGGTCTCAAGGACCAACTGATTATATTTTTGTGGTCAAAGGTCAAGGTCACTGTGACCTCACATCTCTCCCAACACAAAATAAGTAGCTCTTATTTCATACACACACGCATTATTTTTTCATAAACTACTTTTATAAATCAAAAATGTTTTTAAAGTGAAATGCTTATTTGAGTAACAATAAATAAACTTTGTGATTCAGATGCACATTTTTTTATTTTATTTTTAAATGCGGGGGGACCTGGTGGTTGTCCTTGCTAGCGCTTCCAAGCTGCTGCATGTTGGCCTGCTGGCCTCCCTCACAGTTCCACAGCCATGAAGTCGATGTGAGGCTTGACCACGGGGAAAAGAGACAGGCTCTTCTTGAACTCCGTCGTGTCCTGAATCAGCGTGGGCTACGAGGGAAAAAACAAAATAAATGACCAAACATTCTGACGCCTTCACATCACTCTGCTTAGTCTGTCCCTTTAAGGGCAGAGCCCCTCTTGAAACTCCAGTTATGGTAAAGAAACCTACACAGTGCTCTAACTAGACAGGAGCGTCTGCAAAGGCAGTGTGCTTGTATCAGTAACAGGTTTTACCAGGACAATCTTTTTCTTATCTGGTGGAACAGGTGGAAATGTTTTTTTGCCAGCGATAATTTTTATCAGTTATTCCTTTCTTTCTTTTTTCATCAGTGGAAACAGGTAAGTTTTAACTTACATAACTTCCTAACACACAGAAAATGTGCCTTTTGTTAAGACTGCATGGAGAAGGTTGAAAGGTGCACTTGGCTGAGGGCAATTTCATTACTCATAATCATGTCATTATTTTATCCAAATAAACATTGTGTGATATTCATTCGTAACAGTGATTTGAACTTATTTTTTCTCATCGTTTAGGACTTAAGTAGCAAATATAATACTAAAATGAATCAGAATGAATTCAATGCAGGGTTCATACACCATTTGACCAATGGATTTCCATAACTTTTCCATGACTTTAAACCAAATTTCCATGACCAAACCTTTTGTTTCTGCTTACATTTTGAGCATCTTCCTTTTAAAATATTTATTTCAAACTCGGCATAAATGAACAACATGAACATATGAATATAACAAATTTCCATGACTTTTCCTAAACCGTTGGAATTTTTTTTTTTTCAAGGACTTTTCCAGGCCTCCACATTGCATGACTTTTGGAAAGTTGGACGAACACAGAAGCATCAACACAGAGCGTGACCATTACCTGTGGCAGGGAGGGAGCAGAAGCCAGGTCTTCCTCGTCGGGGAACTCTCCCACTATTGGACCTGGTAAACACACAAGATGACACTCAGGTCAACCGGCACGGAACAAACCCACCGAATGGCTAAACGAAGCCCACAAGAACCAACATGCCAACACAGATACTCACAGTTGTCCATCTCTCTGGACAGGACGTGCACGGACACCTTGCGTCGCTTTGGGGCATCGACCATCAGATGCTCCTGCAGGGACACAGAACAGAGAGGGGGGGTTGACGTTGTGGGGGATTCAAACCGCATCATTACTATGACCAAAAACATAAATGTTATTTATTATTTAAATAGTTGAGGGGGGGGAGGGGGGCACATCATTCCATCAGTACGTAACTGGAATTAATAATCTCTGTGTTATAAACTCAGAACAGACCAGAAGAAGAAAGACCTGGTTTGTCTAAACCAGGGGTATTCAACTAAAATTCTGCGAGGTCCAGTTCGAGAGAATTTCCTTATGCAAATGTCCATAACATAACAATAATGTCTAATTTGCACTATATGATTTTGTGCTATACGTATTGACGTAGCCAACAGGTGTATTAACGTCTGTATGTAGTCAACGACTGACTGTCAAATTAAATAAAGTACAATGAATTAACATCTAAACAATATTTATTATTACGGATTTCAAATTTAACTGGAAGAATTATAAATAGTACATACTCTAATAATAGATACATTATCTTCTCTTGTTTCAAGTAAAATAAAGGCTGGATTTAAAACAGAAACCTTTTGAAAAATGTGACTATATAAATTACATTAATAAATAAACTTAATTTTAGAAATAATTTAACTGAATTGTCATGCAGCTTCAAATTCAGTTTATTCAGGCATCAAGTGATGTCAATCAAAAGAGCCAAGATATTATATTGTCATTTAAAAAGAGAAATGTGTGTGCATGGACTTCATCTGTGGTTATTAAACCACTTGTTCAGCTCACTTCTCCTCTGTTTATGTCATTGTTGGGCAGTTAATATTGAGTTAGGGTTCTGATCATATTAATTCATGTGTTAGGGTTCTGATCATATTAATTCATGTGTTAGGGTTCTGTTATGTATATTATTGTTATGTTCTGGACCTTTGTATAAGGAAATTCTCTCGAACTGGACCTCGCAGAATTTTAGTTGAATACCCCTGATCTAGGGATACAATTGAATGGCTCAAATAATGCTTGAAAAGCTGGTTATGTAAAATTAGCATAGGAATTATTGATTATTGTTTTGGGACTGCCAAATTCAAATTTTTTCAACCTGGAATTCAAGTGCAAGCAGACGTTTGTACCAAATTTCAAGAAGTTGGTTCAGATATGTGGTAAATTGCATGTTTAGAAGTATAGGGGACAGGATTAGATAATACATGGGTTGCCACGTTATTACGCTGAAATAATAATAACGACAGATAGTACCAATGACGGTAGTTTTAAATTAGAAAGAGGCAGAGAGAAAAAAACAAAGATTGTTAACCAAATATTTCTTATGGTTGTCATTTAAAAGACTTGTCTGTCTTTGCAAGAACGATTTTATCGGGGTCCAGATCTCAGAATTTCTTTTGGATTTACAGACAGTTACAAATGTGATGCAATATGACTTAAATTGACCCCTAGGCCAACAGACCTGACGGTGAATTTTGAACTGCATTAAATTATGTCTAGCGTTGAAGGATGATACAAATATCTGAAACTAGTGCCCCTTCTCCCCCAAGTGTGACGTTTAAATTTGTCGTCTATGTCTGCATCCAAATTTGAAGAAAATCTCTCCCGGAGATTTGACGTAAAAACAAATAATCGTTGTCCATGCACGGGTGGTAGGTGGATGGGAGACGAAGACCGCCTCAGCTGACTTTAAGGTGCTCATTTTGCATTAATTCAATTGTATTCTGGTGCTTTTGATCACTTGCATGCATTTCCCAATGATTGATTGCCCTCTGAAATATTCACGACTCTCTCATGTCATAAAATGGTTATTGTTGGAATTTATGCAGCCGCCTCCTAATGACACCTCTGCAGTAAACACAGCATTAACCACAGCCACAAAGTACCACAATTAGGTCAAATGAGAATCATAATTTAGGCTGCTGTTGGGTTAAATGCACCCAGGGAGTCATTTTAGAAATATTAGCTTGTGTCTCAACAGTAAATGATGAGCTAAAATTCTCAATGCTCAGAGTTGTTTGGCGTTTATGGTTTTAATATCAACTCATGCCAACATGCGAGGGTTTGAATATCTGACTTCCTTATTTAAGCCATCAACCAATACTGATTCACAGCCAACACCTGAATCATCCATTCATGATAACATGTTTTTGAGAATGTATGTGTGTGTTTGTGTATATATATACATATATATATTGGTTCCAAGATTCCAACTCCTAATATAAGGATTTTCTGAAATGTCACTGGAGTAAATTAATTACAAGTCACTGTTCAGCTCAATATCACACATTTGCCCAAAACCTGGAGAGCACACAACACCCTCTCTGTCCCAGGACCATCGCATCGGATCAGGAACAACTCCCCGCCCAAAAAACTTTCACCTTTTACCTTAAAAAGACAATAATGATATGAAAACAACATTGTGTGACAGAGTTGTTCTACTTACTCTGTAGAAGTCCATTATGTTTTCCTTTGTCAAAGTCTTCAGGTAGGACACTTCAGTGTTATCTGCAACACAAACGAGGGAAAACAGTTTGTGTTTCAAAAGGTTTATAAACAAGCTTTAAAATTCCTTGACACTAGCAATCCTCCTGCATAAAGCACCAGCAGTCTGCTACATATTAGTGGGCTCATTTGTTATTGATACTGCATGAGACACTTGAGCCACGAGTAACATTTTATTTTCTGCTAATAGTTTGAGACAAATAGGAAGACTTTTCCAATCAAGTGTCTCTCTATTGCCATGATCAGGTTGATGGTAAAACCAAGCATTCTGTTGAACAGAATCTAACCATGTTAAAGCATCTTTGTACACAAAATGAAAAATATATAATGTATTACTGAATAAAGCAAAAGGAAGCAATTAACTAACAGCAGCTCTTTGTGTGTGTGTGTGTGTGTGTGTGTGTGTGTGTGTGTGTGTGTGTAAACTCTGACTAATGACAGTTTTCTGTGCCCTTAGCATCGGGCGTGTCAGCTACCCTCTCTCCGGCCCCCCTCTTTTCGAACACTGCTACTATCAGTAATCACCACCACTCCCTTGGCAGCCTTTTGAATCTGGCCCATTACAATCCATTATGGCACTCAGGAGAGTGCTGCAATAGTTGTGTGCTAAGGCTGTAGATTATCTCAGGTTTTAATCAATCCCAATTTGTGCAGCTCTTAGCAATATCCTACTCTCCTCTGGGACTGTCCAACACATTGATAAGTCTATTCTTTAAAGTTGTATTGGACTTTCTACGTAACACTCAAGCTCCCTATATACACACACAGCTGGTAGATTAGAAAGTGTTTTGAATATATATTTAAATGTACTTAAAAAGGTGCATTTGGATTGAAACCTATAAAATTCAAAGAGATAGCAGTGAGTCAAAACGGACTGCTGGGAGGCCTCACCTCGGTCAAAATTATACTGTTGAGCGATGATCTCTCTCCAGTACACAGAGCACTCGTCAGACAAATTATTTGGCTTATTCAGGCGGCTGACGGCTAGAGCCTCGATGTTATTCTGGAAGTCTTCCTCGCTCATCTCCTCCATTTCATTCTCCATGGTGCAGAGGAAAGCCTCCACGCGGCTCTCCAGGTAGTGGGGCGCCTTCTCCGACTGGACGATGAAGCACAGGCCTTGCACCCCACTAACCAGCCGGGGCTCAGTGCTCACAATGTAGCCTGGGGTGGGGGGGATATGCTAAAGCTCAGCACAGAGGACAGACTGAACAGTTTCTCTGCAGAAGCCAACGTACTCAAAGGCCATTTTACTCTAAAACTATCAGCTGCGCAAACATACACTCATGTACTTAAACCTTTGAAGTGGTTTAAAAAACAATTTACTCTAAAGATTTGGAGGAGTGTGTTTATGTCCTCATGTTATTCTAATTATCGTCACTGTACCTTGATAACTTACGGTCTGGCACTATGATTACAGCACTGCTTTCAAGAAAACTCGATCTATTCATTCTCCAAGTTATTAAACGTCATCATGGTTGACAGCTCTAGAATCTAACTGCCATATGCAGATTAAAGCTCTCAAACTCTCAAAGAAAAACAACTAAATAAAATGTTCAAAACATGGCTGGCAGCTAAATTTAAGCACAACTGACACATTTTCTCTTTAAGTACAATTGTGCTCTGTAAACTGTGGGCTCACCCAGCTGTTCTTTGGTTCTTAGTGTGTTGAAGAAGTTCTCGGAGATGATCTGGCAAAACAGCTCCACCATCATGTTGTCGTGGGTGTTCTCCATGTCTATCTGGAGGTAGATATCGATGCTGCTATTGTTGTGCACCTCGTTTTTCTGCTGGTAAACATACCAGGAACCTGAGAAGAACAGAATAATGTTTATTTATATAATTTAGATTATAAAAACCTATAAAAGTAATTATGCCTAGCTGTACATCACTATATAATCATTGTATGCATAAATGGGTCTTTCAAAAACATAATCAATGCTGCCTAACAAGTTAGCCTTTTCAAAAGTAGCTATAAAGTCACGCCCACGTATTTAACTCGAGTCGTAGATGAGTGTAAGAGAGTCAAACAGGGAAGTTCAGACAGAGGACAGTGGTGTCACTCTCCAGAGAGGAGGAGACGGACGTTCTGCTTAATCTGACTTTCAAAATTTGTCTCCTCTCGCTTTTCATCTGTACTTTAAACTTTCTTTTAAGCAGAACATGGAGAGGAGCCATCTGTTCCTGCGCTGGGAAAAGTTGTTCCTTTCCCACTCAGCTTCAGTTTGTTTGAGTCCATTGACTCAAACAAACTGAACGAGTTGAGGCTGGGTAATGCGGGTGCCTTAATCACATGCTGACTGAGCACTTCGGCTCTGGGTTCGGGGAGTGACACGTCCAGTCGCCAACATCTCCACTAGCATTATTTCCCCAACATGTCAACAACATGCCTACTTGGAAAAAATTGAAAAGTAACGGTAAACATTGTGTGACCATATCATTCACAGGTATGCCAGTATTTTGTGCCTTTGCTACAGAAAACACCAATAACTTTAGTTGCAGTTTTTGTTGTTTTCTATTATGAGTCTATTATAATATATGAACTAAAAAGTCAATAAAATAAACAGTAATAGCAGGCTCCAAAGTTGTGTTTGAAATTTGGTCATTGGGCTATCTTTCAAATTACATATCGATCCCATGGTTCCTTTCACAAAGATGAATGTCTAACTAGACAGATTATGGGAATGTTCGGCTCTAAAGCTTTCAGCTGCGACAGTAATAACGTGTTTCTTGGGTTGACCGTCAGCCGGTTTGTCATTTCATAATCCAACTTTATGTTTACATCCTTTATGTCCTTCTCCTGCGCTCCTGCTCTGTGTCTGACTGGCAGCCTGGAGCCCAGCCTGGAAAATCCCTCAGCGAGACACAGGATGTCTGCAGGTGGCCCTGCACGGCTCAGATGTTCCCCTCCACAAAACTTGACTTTCCTAATGTAATCAGAAAGCGAACACAGGTGCTCTGCTTGCCGTGTGTGCCTTCGTCTCTGAGCTGAGAGGAAGGTGTGTACGCACTTTGCCCAATGACGTCCATTTCCAGTCAGCGACTATTATGTTTCTCTGAGGGAAATGAGGGCTGTCAAACTTAATCAAGTCTTTACCAACGCAACACAGAGTCACAGAGGACAGGAGTGCTGGGTAAGGACTCCTCTGCATGGCCGCCGTGAAGACAGGCACGACTGGCAAGTGATGACTAAGCGTGCTCAACCGGGATGAGGGGCTGCACAGGACCTACCATCTGGAACCTGCACCTCTCTGTAGCGAATCAGCTGGCTCGGGAGGAGGGGCTTTGTGTGAGCATGCTCGATGAGCGCGTCCTCCAACATTTGAATCATGCCAAGAGCAGACTGGAGAGGCAAAAAACAAGAGAGAGAAATAATGGTAATAGGTTTAGCTGCTATTGCAACAAAACAACAAGGATGTAATTAAAGCTATATCTTTTATAGCTTTAAAAAATATAGGTTTTACAGTCACATTTCCTGCCTTGTAATTGCCTCATTTGCCAACATTATTAAGTACAAAGATCCCATCAAAACATGACTACATTATTTGTCATCTATCACACAGTCGCATATTACAAGGCCTACATGGCGTCTTTGCCAAACTGCTAGGTCAGTTCTCTCTCTGGCAGTCATGTTTTGAATGACTTGAATGGTTTAGTATCTTCATACCTCGCTGATTGCTTATCAGAGTATGTTCTAAATCATGGGTCACTAACTGGCGGACCGCGGTCCGGGTCCGGACCCAGACGCCGTTGTCTCTGGACCCTGGACCGAAAACCAATTATTATTACCGAATTATTAACTGTTGGTGGATCGCTTCTATTTCACCGGCGCAGCTTTTCCTGCCTTTACGGCTCTCGTTCAGCAGTCCAGGAAACACTCTGACTAATCACACGCCTTGAAAATCCTGTCACTTGATCCTACTCGACCAATCACATGTGTGTATTGCGTTAAGCCCCGCCCTTGACTCGAGTAAGACGTTGGCATACACGGGGGCGACGGGAGAGACCTGATAGTTTGAAAAGTACGTGAGTCAGAGAAGTTATTTCACTTGGCGCTCCAAAAGAAAAATGTGGACATCTTAACCAGAGCCTTTAACCAGGAATGGACAGACTTATATGTTTATTATTCCCACAACCAGTTCAAGAGCAGTATGTCTCATGTTCAGCGATATTAAAAGCAGCGATGTGAAGACATCACGAGACAAAGCTGAGATCTTTAGAGCAAACGGAACGACTCACGTCAGAGATTAAGGCACAGAAAAATAAACCTAAGAGGCCAATATGATCAGAACCCTAAAACATGAATTAATATGATCAGAATCCTAACACATGAATTAACTGACCAACAATAATGTTAACAGAGAGGAGAAATGAGCTGAAGCAAGTGGGTTAATAACCACAGATGAAGTCCATGCACACACATTTCTCTTTTTAGAAAACAAGGATATAATATCTTGGCTCTTTGGATTGACATCACTAGATGCCCGAATAAACTGAATTTGAAGCTGCAAGACAATTCAGTTAAATTAATCTTTCTAACATGATTTATTTAATTTATTCATTTAATTTATATAGTCACTTTTTTTCAAAAGCTGTCTGTTTTAAATCCAGCCTTTATTTGCCTTGAAATAAGAGATGATAATGTATGTATTATTACAGTATGTATTATTTATAATTATTCAAGGAAATCAGTAATATAAAATATTGTTTAGATGTTAATTAATTGAACTTTATTTATTTTACAGTCAGTTGTTGACTACATATAGACGTTAATACAACTGTTGGCTACTTCAATACATATGGCACAAAATCATAGCACAAATTTGACATTATTGTGATGTTCCGGACCTTTGCATGAGGAAATTCTCTCGAACTGGACCTCGCGGAATTTTAGTTGAATACCCCTGTTCTAAACCGTTCCGTAGGTCATCTAGCAGTAGCTTGCTCAATGTACCAAAAATAACACAGCCTTCTGTTGTTAAGCACCAAAGGTTTGGGACAAATCCCAATCACAAAAAAGTCAAGCAAATTTAATACATTTAATAATGTATTAATTCCACCTCTTTCTAACATACAGTAATTGTTATTTTATATTTATCATAGTTATTTTTCTAGGTTCTTTAATATCTTAAATTTTTGTTTTCACATTTTTATTCGTCTGAGAAAAATGCATATTTTACAAAACATATGTAAAAACTAAGTAAAACACAGTGACAAACCTCCTTGGTGATGTTGCCATGGAGAAGGGCTTCGATATGTAACCGTGACAATAGCTGAGGTATGAAGGCCTTGAGGCGTGGGAGAGTCACATCTGGAATACAGATCCCAGAAAACAGCAATTAATCAAACAGCAATTTCCCAAACTGCTATCAAGTTTAAATAAGGGAAAAAACTTGTGTGTGGGGATTTCATCCCACAGCATTCCTCTCACGAACAAGACAAAAAGCAGTCAAACATTAGACGAATATGCAAGCCTGGTAAAAAACACACACACACACAAACACACACAGAACACAGAACACAGAACACAGCGGCGTAATTGGAGGTCCTGGTGACTGGGCTGCAGGATCTGACCCTGCAGGTTAATTGAGTGTCATGTGAGTTTGAGGATAGTCTGTATAAACTCTGGGATATATATATATCTCAATCTGCCCTTCAGGTTCCAGACGGGCACTGGGCAAAGGAAAGACTGCAGTTAAGGAGGCATCTGCTCGAGACCAACCTCAGCATTCAAATGAGGATGTCAGGAGAAAACAGAAAAGAAGAAAAGACCTGAGGTGAGGAGGGAAGATATGACCCTCCATCGATGGTATGCCATACACCCTGAAACTTAAGCCCAGGAAATCAAGCATATGAAACAAAAACAAAATAAATCTTACTAACGGCCAAAACAGTTATTTAGCCTCATACAACTACTATGAACTTCAGTGAACTCTGTTTGGACCACATTTAAAAAAGAAGGGGGCTAATAAGCACAGGGGGCTGGGACTTTGAGACGGAAGTAAAGAGAGAAAAGGAAAGATTAAGATAATCCATCCTCACCATCCAGAGCCTCTTCGAGCTCATCATTGGTCCAAGTAACATCAGTCATGAGTAGACGAAGGTAGTAAGTGGCGTGCTGGTAAAGTGGCTCGGCTTTGAAGTTATTCAAAGACCTCATGTACTGTGAGGAAATGGAGAAGGCAAAGTCAGTTCAACAGCAACACTTTATAACCAGGATTTAAAATAAAGAGCATGTCAGAACTACTGTAGCGAATCAGAATGACTACTACTATTTATTTATCTAGTGTTGCAATGTAGGTTCTGTAAGTTCAATAAATTGCAAGTCATCCATTTGATCAATCACGACTCATCACAACTTTGTACGGATGATGGAGTTGCAGTCAGAGCTTACGTCTTCTTTGATGATGTCAAAGCGCTTCTCATCTATCTCAAAGTTGGCCATCTTTTCAACGATCTTCTGAAGCAGGATGGGCTGTTTGTCACTGTAACCTTCAACGGACAGCTGCAGCCAGTGAGAGGACAGATGGTACATTATCAACAGACAGAAATGAGGTGAGCCTTGATGCATCAATGTTGCAGCAGTGTATTGCTCAGCACCCAAGAGGGTGCAGTGTCGAGCAGGGTTCATACACATTCTGACCAATGGATTTCCAGGACTTTTCCATGACTAAACCAAATTTCCATGACCAAACATTTTGTGAAATCTCGGTGTATACATAAAAAAGTGAGAAAATGTAGTATTTAAACTAACAATGAGAATTCCAAAGCATACAGTATACCTTAAATGACACAAATGAATGAGAGACAATAGTTTGATTAAAAGAATAAACATAATATGCGTATGCCTACTTATATTTTGAGCATCTTTCTTTTAAAAGCATATTAATTATTTCAAACTCAGTGTAAATGAACGACATGAACATATGAATATAACAAATTTCCATGACTTTTCCAAAACTTTAAAATGTTATTGTTTTCAGTACTTTTCCAGGCCTGGAAATAACCATTTTTAAATTCCATGACTTTTCCAGGTTTTCCATGACCGTATGAACCCTGTCGAGTGTGAAGTGGTTTGGATGAGAAAGCTGCAAGCAGCTACACTGGAGGCCAAGCAAATGTTTACGAGGCACGCTTCTAAACGGGCACTGCACTAGTTTAAAAATATAACACTAAGTTATTTAAAGCTTCTACTTTGCAATGTCATCGGAGCCTCGTGGCCCTTCATGATTCAGCAAAACCTCCAGCTACATGGCTGAGCTCTCAGACTCATCCCATTCCTCCCCAATTGATGTCGCGGGGATCCCTGCGGTGACACCTATTAAAAGTAATCTTCCCGAACATCATTAACCTTGACAAACGCCCGGCCAGCCACACCAATACTGCTGACTCATCACTTGCAGCCCATCACACAACTACACAGACAGGGTGCTGCATAGCTGTCTGTAAGGAATTCACTGGTGAGAGGAAGCTAAAGAATGCGGGTCACTAGGTCATGCAACAGAGGATGAAGAGTGTTAGTGAAGGAAGTTACTGAGTTTTAAGTTTTTTTTGCTTTTTAACTTGATGGATGTATATCACAAGTTATGTCTCAAATTGTCAGGTAGTTTGACAATATAGACAATGGTCATATCAGAAATGTCCAAACTCATATCATTAATTGTATCACCCTGTGTGTTAAAATCTTCCAATCTGGCAGTATATCTTAAAGCTACCTGTCAAAACCAGGCCTGACTCAGCCCTACCTGTCTGAGGATAATTAAGGTTGGCAACGTAAGGTTCGGGATGCAACGTGAGGTCGATAGGGAGGAATTTTGAATACTTACAGACATCCCATAGAAGGTATTTTGGAGGTCATAGCTCAAGCCGGCTAGCGCAGCTGCAAAGGTATACTCGCTGAGGGAGTCCTTGAGGAGCTCAAGGTATAAAAACGCCATATTACAATGCAATGGGTCCACATATGCAAAAGGGCTGTGGAGAAAACGGCAGTGGTCAAACAAAGTACAGCAACATAGCGTAGAGATGTTGGTCTCTATGTCATACATTTTCTCACAGTAGGAGCTGACGGTATTACAAAGTACCGTAGAGAATGTGGCTCTACACTTTAACATACAGTTATCTGTACTGAGTAGGCAATTTAAGGGGGGACGCTATTCAAGTAAAATATGAAAAAGAAATTACAGAAACCAAAGAGTTGATCTTGGGGCGGATTCAGTCAAGAACTAACCAGGTCCTCCCTATGTTACAAATCAACAAATTACCTACTGACTGTAGTTAGTTAGGGTGAGACGGTACAAAAAGTTCCAATACAGGACCTTTGGTATCCAACTTGTTATGAACCAAATAATTGACCCACCAAAAAGTGTTTGGCAGTGTTTCATTGGTCAACGATTGACTAAACCAAGAAAATCCAGCCTATCCCAGTTTATGGTACCTTATGTGTGAAATGAAAAAAGCCTGAGTGTTTGGAAGTTGACTCCTACTTAATTATAGCAACACTGGACGAGGAAGAAGGTGCAAGATCTCCTTTTTAAATTACTTTTCATCCGTTTGCCACAACAAAAAATATTACTCTTCTAGAATTCATTAAAAATAAATCCTAAAATCCTGTAACAGCATTGGCCTCAACCCGCCTTAATTAAAGAGCAGTAAAATGGCATTCAATTTGAGGTTTGTGTAGCGTTTCCTCATTTGCATTTCTATTGCTCTTAAGAAGACGACCTGGGAAACTGTGTGACTGACCAGAGTTCTGTTAACATTGCAGTCAAAAAACTATCGAGAACAGAACATGTTCAGCTTACAGTAGATTTATAGCTGCATTGTAACTCTTCTTTCAGCTCTGTTGAAATATAGAAATATGTTTTAATTGTAGAGCAGCTATAGGAATGGTTGACTAACAATTGATAAAAAATATGTTTTCTTGACATGTTTCTGCACGTTTTTGTTGGCTGAAAACTTTTAAATATCACTACTTGTGTTTTATGTGCATTGCATTAGTAACAGTATTTGTTTTGTTATTATTGTAATGACTAGAACTTATGAGGAAACTCTTTAGTATTACAAAGTAAAACGTTGATATACTGGAGAGGACCTTGTACCTTAAGTTCCAGCTGAACTATAAAAAGTTAAGTTAGTTACGCACCTGAAGAACTCAAAGTTCAGGCAAGCCTTTGGGAGGAAGAACTTGTCATCCTGCTTGAACCACACTTTGCTCATTGCAGTGTCCTGAAAGAAATGTATAAAAGGCAATTCTTATTTTTCATATTCAAATCCATTCAGTGCAAAGATAATTGTTTGCGGTCCCTGGAAATGAAAAGTCAGCTACACACCACAAGATGAGAGTGAGCATTTGTCCAATCATAAATTCCACACTGTTACTTTTAAATGAACAGATTACACAAGAGTTGTCGAGCAATAAAAGAAAAAAGGCTTTTAGAGAGTCTTCTCTCAGACAGTGGAATAAGTAGGCTGGTTTGAATATCTTACCTACTCTGATCTTGACATGATGGCAACAACAGTACTAAATGCTTTAGGTCTCAATGACAATAGCTTATTAGCATATAAAAAGCATAACAGAGGTGTTTAACAATATGCAGTTATGTATTGAAGAGCGACAACACATTGAGTACTTTGATGGGGCTGTGCAGCAAAACACTTGCCTTGATTAAAGTGGGGACAGGTGGAGAGTCTTTCTCCAGAGTGTAGATCTCGAAGTTGGTCGGAATGAACTCATTTTTCATGGGCAACTTGAACTTGCTGTTGAGGTCTGCACTTGCCCATTTCTGAAACACAGATGTATAACAAGCAGAGTTACAATTTACCTTCGCCAAGTACTCATTTTTACTCAATGTACTTTGACTGTGTCATAATGTGACTCGATGAAACCTCCGTAAGCAGCCGTTAGCTCGGTTATTTAGCCAAGCAGAACTGTGCTGCCCACCGGCTGCTTCCCGCCAACGTTAACTAGTTCTCCTGCCGACTTCAACACAGACTTCTTGTTCACAATTTAGAAAAATAAATAGGGTGCGAAAGTCACATGTTTAACAGCAGGTGTGTAGTAGTAGTTTGCATATGTGCAGTACGGATCGATCGGGTAGTGAGTGACACGTGATGTTTCCGTGTCGCGTAAATTAGTTGATAAATAATAAGATACCCGATCCTGCACCTGTGGATCTATCAGAGGCATTTCTGATACCAGTATCGGTATCCCAGCAACTTTAACTATGACTGCAGAGATTCACCTCAAGGCACTCCTCAGAGATGGCCTCCTGTTTGTACTGCGTGCCATACCACTCTTCTGTCTTGTCCGTTTGCCCTTCAAACGACTTTGACACCACTGCAACTCTAAGGGAAAAAAATAAGAAAAGAGAGACACACTTTACACAGACACAAAAACCTCTCGATCAGACCTGACTGGATATTCTCCATCTGTAACCACCGCAGCAGATGAGGCACAAGTGGTTTTCTATAAAGTATTGCATTTGGATCATGTCTGGGGTGGTAGAGATTCATTCACAAATTGTCAAACTCTAACTGATGAACTAAGTGGGATTATAATTTCTAGTACTTTAATGATGCTACCTGACTTGCTATAACTTCGCTCACAGCTGCTGGTATGAGACCGATACATGAGGAAACACAGTCATGAATTTAAAGTAGTGCTGGCAAAATTGCAAGGTTAAACAGGCACTTCAGTAATGGAATGCACTGGCACGTGAACTGTTACATTACATTTCATTTTAGCTGAGGCTTTTATCCAAAGCGACTTACATGATATACAGTAGACCGTAGACACAGCAACGGTGAGCAATGAGGGTTAAGTGTCTTGCTCAAGGACACAACGACACAGACTGCCGGAGCCGGGGATCGAACCACCAACCTTCTGATTGAAAGACCGACTTGCTAACCACTGAGCCACAATCGCCCCTCTAACAACTGTTAGAGTGAGCCAATAAGGGCACGTAGTCTCCTCCTCAGGAAGCATTAAGAAATGGACTAGTTACAAGTCTGCACTTTGCTTGAATCAAGTAGCATCCCATAAAATGAATTACAGTTACACTAGGCTAAGGCTTTTACACAATACTTAAAGTTGGTCCGTAACAGAGAAGATTGTGCTTTTCCCACCATATGAATTGAGTATGATCTGATTTTAGCTTTAATTTATAACATCCTTCGTGACAAATGAATTACTGTCAAACAGAATTGTTAGAAAGGAACACTCAGCATCTCCTCTTCAGCAGCTTCACAAAAATTAGGACTAACTGTATTGTTCATCATCATCACAGCCATCTAGTCATCACTTGGTGTTTAGGTCCAAATGAGTAATTTTGGCTGCCATCAAGTAGACCAGCATACAGCATCAAGCTGTCAAGCTCTGCCTTAAAACAAAATACTTTTTAAAAGACCAAAACCTTGAAATAAAAGGTGGGGCAGTAAGTTAGAAAAGATTTGATATTGGCCAAATTGTTTATGTGAAATCCCAAGAGGATACAAGCATTTCAGATTCAGAGAGCATACACTTGATAATGTATTCCTGAGCAGACATTCCCGCCTCCTGATATATCAAGCTGACCTGCAGCAATAATCAAATCTGTGAGCTTTTCTAGTATTCTTTTTCAAGGTAGTACATTGAACATAGACAGCTTGTCACAAACATTAATCAAAAAAGAGATTGTTACAGCAAGTGCATGGACACCCCCAGACATTCCCGCACTAACCTGACATATTCTGGTCTCAGCTTATCCAGCACCATCTCGATCAGATCTGGCCTGAAGTCCTCCAAAAGGTACTCTGCTGCTAGAATCTCTTCAAGAGGGTAGTACTGAAACACAAAGACAGCAGACAGCTGTTGGCATTGTACCTCTTGAGGTGGGGCAATTCAACCGTAAAACATGTGGAAAGAATTTAAAATGCTATTCCTTGCTCTATTCTTTATTTCATTCCAAATAATTATACGTCTTCAGATTGACAGTAAAACGGATTGGTGAGTAGATTTCAAATCAAGAGTTAAACAACTGAATCAAACCCCGCAAACTGAAAGGAGAATTGCACTGCCAAACCTGACGCAAAGACGCAAACAAATTCCTGTAACTGGTGCATCAGTGACGATTAAGTACTTAAGTCAATGAGCCATGCTGCGACAGTCAAACAGGTATTGTGGTAGATATGAAAGCTAAGCCTAACTGACTGCACCTCTGCAAAATCTCAATTCTCTCAATGCGGAGTCAACAGCAGCACCAGGCAGCCCGATGACGACAGCAGGAACGCAATGAGCTGCATTGTGTCTCCCTGGAAACAACCTTTGCAGATAGAGAGGGTACCTACGTGCACTAGGCCAGCCACTTTGGAAGTGTAGGAAAGGGGTATATCCTTGTCCTTGAACCTGAAGGCCACTTTGCTTAAATCCTACACAGAGAGAGAGAGAGAGAGAGAGAGAGAGACATATAATGTAAGATAAATATAAAAAGACAGTAAAAAGAAAAGTAGTCCAATTAGTGCAAGTAGTGCAGATGGGGAGTCTGATTAATTGTTCATCAGAGTGACGGCCAGTGGAAAGAAGCTGTTCCTGTGTCTGGTAGTTTTGGCGTACAGTGCTCTGTAGCGCCTACCAGAGGCGAGGAGTTGGAACAGCGTGTGTCCATGGTGTGAGGGGTCTGCAGTGATCTTTCCAGCCTGTTTCCTGACTCTGGAGGTGTACAAGTCCAGGATGGAGGGCAGGCTGGAACCAATAGTTCTCTCTGCAGACCTGACTATCCACTGCAGTCTGCCTCTGTCCTGCTTAGTGGCCGATCCAAACCACACAGTGATGGAGGAACAGCATACAATTGACAGGAATTGAGAGCCAGATTCTATAAATAGGATGTGTCGTTCTAATCCTTTAGGAACAGACGTTTGCAGTGTAGCACAGAAAATTAATAATCCATCCATCCATCCATTTTCCACCGCTTATCCGGGGTCGGGTCGCGGAGGCAGCAGGTCCAGCAGGCTGACCCAGACTTCTCTCTCACCCGCAACATCTACCAGCTCATTCTGGGGGATCCCGAGGCGTTCCCAGGCCAGCTGGGAGATATAATCCCTCCAGCGTGTCCTGGGTCTTCCCCGGGGCCTCCTACCAGTTGGACGTGCCTGGAAAACCTCTAAAGGGAGGCGTCCTGGAGGCATCCTAATTAGATGCCCGAACCACCTCAGCTCAGCTAAAATTAATAATATCCAGCTTCATTTGAGATGGATTCAAACCTGCCACCTATTTCCACCATCAGTCTCTGCTGTCAAAAGTCTGTGCTGCTCTATTAGTTTCCCCACGAAATAGAAATAAGTAGGTCAACTTCGTCCTGCCCCTATGTCTGAAATGTTATCTCGCAATAGACAACATTAATTACCTTGCACTCCTCAAACACCCACTCCTGAGGTCCCTCAGTACGCAGTTTCTGGATGTACTGGAACATGTGGAAGATGATGTCCTCAACGTGCACTGCAGTGACATAATATATACTGTATATGTATACACACTATATAAAACATGCCTAAATGAACAGTGTCTACATTTAAGTTACTAACAAACAAATAAGACCACAACAGGGAATTATCATAACCACATGCAAAGCACATCAGCAAACGATGAATGAACGATTGTGCATGTACATGCAAATGTGCTACTTACAGAGGCCCTCTTCAGTCAAGTCGACATCGATGGTAAAGAACATGAAGCCCCTGGCTCCATCTTTTTGCCTTGCAGAAACTGAGTTCACCCAGCCTTAAAAATATTATTTTTTTTTATTTTTTATTCAACAACCTATGAAACGATGATGCAAACCATAAACAACAGTTTGAGCTAGTTTTCAACATGTGTTTAGCACCTTCAGTCACAATCCATACGTTCTCCAAAGATAGGCAAATCTATTGTGCATTTTATGACTGAAGCATGAACATTTATGCATATAGTTACATACTCTAAGGTTTTGTTTCAGCATTGCATTTTAAATCTAAATTTAATTGTTGTTCTAATAAGGATTGAAGAACCCATTTGGCCAGTTCCTGACCCTCCCAAATATATGGGTTTATTTCCAGTAAAAGTAGCTATAGCTTGTTAACTTCTTTGCCAATGTCTGCTTTGTGTGTTCTATGGACCTCATTTGAGGATTCATAGAAGTGATTTTTGCGTGACTGACAGCTAGATTAGCAAGAATGTAGAAGACACGATAACATTAAATATGTGGCAAGCTAGCACATTAGCAAATATACTTATCAGAAGCTAGATTGTTTGCATTTTTCACCTGAAACCCTCAGTTTCTTCAAAGACGATGTGAAATTACAGTTTACTAATTTCATATGTTTTTTGCACAAAAACGTATACAAGAATACAATACACACTTGCAATGTGGTATGTTTGCATGCTTCAGGACCACAGTAGTGGTGGAAAGCCTACACAACTACTGTTGTGTCGACTTTGACACTTCGACACTTTCCATTCTTAACGTTTCTTTTCTGCTTCTGGTGTATGCTTCTTTCTTTGTCACCATGTTGAACTCCATATGATAATATACCCAGATCAGTCTGCCCTCTAGCCATATCTGTTATGTGCAATCTATCTGAAAAAAGAGTGTAACCGCGCCCCAAACAAATTAAATTTAACAGTCTGAAATCTGAAATTTGCCCTAAAATACCTTCCATATACAAACTTATCTGCTCCCCCTGTCATGCTGGAGCTGTACATTATGTCTTACCTTTAGATTTTAGCTCAGATAACAAACTTCCGGGTCCTTCGTGACCAATCAAATGTCCCAGATAATGTCCTGGATTAGATTTGTAGTACTTCTGTAGGTCCGGGATGGGGAAAGTCACATTCAGGCCCATGATGTCTTTGATAGGCACCACTTTGTAGAATTGCTGCAAGAGTGACAAAGAACAAAAAAAAAACACTTAGAAAACTCATTCTCATGATATTTTAGAAAACTGATATTGATGTTAACTGGAAAATGTCATCCTGCGCCTGAATACATTTTTACCACAAATCATTGTCTTTTCATATAGCAAATAGCCAGTTATCACGAAGAAATGGGTAAAATAAAAATATATATTATATCACATTAGATACTGGGTATGGCCCAGTAAAAGTATAAAGAGATTACAGTAAAGTGTGAGAAACATTGGTGAGATAAGTAACCGACTCACTTTGAGGTGTTCTTCCTGGAAGGGGTGCTCAGGGAATTCTGGGATAGGTACGTTCTTGTTCTCCACTTCTCCAAAGAGCTTGACCACCATGGAGGTCAAATCATCTAATGATTCTGTAGGTAGAGAGAAAAAACTTTTATAGTTTTGCTAAGATTTATCTAAACGTGAATAGACAACAAGTCACTCATATGAGTGCAAATAATACCCAGAGAAACGCATTAGTGGTGTTTAACGTATAATAGAAGGATGGATCTTTGACTGCAGTCTTCCAGTAAAACATAAACCAACTATTGGTCTTTGGCCATCAATAAAGTATCTTCAGAACGCACAACAGTTCAACACCAATGATATTATTGACCAACGAACACACAAGGGGAAGCTCATGAGACATTCAGCTGTTGAGTAACGTTCTTGTTAGTACAAATTGCGCCTCAATTCAGATGAGAACGCTTTGCAAAATGTCAGCTGGTGAGGAACATACTGGTGACACCGTTTCTGCCTTCAAATTCAGAGCTAGCACTTATTCAAATGAACACTGTATACAAGAGCATTTAAGAAAAACATTTTTGTGGCATCCTAAAATCAATAAATAATTACCAATCATTCTAAAATAGTGCAATTAATGTTATGACCATTAATACACAACTTAAGCTCATCTGTGAGAAACCAATGTTGCTTTTATTTTGGAATACACATTTGCTTACTGCAATATCAGCTTTAGTTTCTAAGCAAATGTGTTCAACGGTCCTTCAACACAAAGACTGAAGATGGTGAAACAGGAATTAGGTGCTGTTCCTTTACCACGATAGATGCAGAGGTTTTCAAAGTGTCTCACAATTACAGAGGATCACAAAAGCAGACACTAGTAACAGGCCAAAGGGAAGCTATTTTTAGAAAATAAATAAATTAGTAATTTCATGTTTGGAAATCTTAAGAGAATACAAAAATAAAGAGATGTAGGGCAGATGGTGTATGGACTAACCTTTAACTAATACTACAATGGGCCATTTTACTGATGTACAGTAACAATTGATTCAACATCGATATATTTGTTTAATAACTTGAAAATCAATCTGAAAATGTGACTGTCTTGCCCATGTACACCAAGTCATGGATGACTTGCATTGTTTGTTCTTCTCTGTTGTCGAGACTGACAGCAAATTGGGTTGACAAGTCACATGAGGCCGATTGAGGTCTTTTAGCCACATTCAAACATGACGTCTTGAGAGGTTGACTCTTACCTCTTCCCAACACACACAGTCCCATGAGGTTGGAGGAGTAATATGTGGAATAAAATTTCAGGAGCTCCTGACGAATGTCAATCCCATCTTTACACGGCCGGGTCTCAAGGGTCAATTTGTTACCTAAAAGAGAGAAAAACACGAAGAGAATATTTGTTTTGTCAAAATCATGTCACAGTAGAATTGCGATGAGAAACCTTTACTAGTTCATAAATAAAATTTAAAAAATGTCAAATTCATTTTCACTTTCATATTGCAACTATTAATTTTGTTTGAAAAAACACATTTTATAAATATGAGCAGTGCATTGACATTAGGTAGTGATCACTGCACATATTGGAACTATGACCGTTCCTCTTTTAGAATACAAAAGAGGCAGTCTCATTAAGCACTACATAAATATTCAGAGCACTAAAATCAAATACTTTACGAGTCATTTAATCTGAGAACAAATCCGTTTATGATCACCCAGTGACAGTAGCTTGTCAAGCTGCTTGCCTGCCATCTGTGAATGGACCACTTTTCAAATCTTTTGAGACACAGAAAAACAAAGCAACAATCCCGAGACGATTAAGCTGGTCCGCTAAAGAGGCATGATTTTCCGGCCTTTCTGATCCTCTTCTATTCTTAAATGGAAAAAGATATAATTCAAGGCTGCCATCAGGTGGCTATTTTGAGCTTGGAGCTACTCCAAAGTCAGCGTCACTCAGATTGTTGCCCAGAGAGTAAAATGCTTCATAAAAAGGGTCATGGATTGAAGCTGTAGCATGCATGTAAAATAATAATAACTCTTATCATCTACCTATTCCAAAGTTACAGAAGGGGTGGTTAGGGTTGCCAGTGGCCTTCTCTAACTGGCACAGCCTCCAATCATCATCCATTATGTTCTTCTCGTGCTCCGAGTCCACAGCGTTCACCTCCCGGTCCTTACAGCTCTCATCAAACAGAGGGCAGAGGAAGACCTGGGCAAACCTAGAGAGGTTGCAAAATGACAGTAAAGGGAACATTACAGCATGATTCAAAATAAATGTCACTTCAAAAGAAATTCACTTTCAGATGTGTAATGACATTTATTAGGGCTGCAAAACATTTTAACATGAAAATATTTGCTCTTTAAGCAGTAGCCTTACGACGTTAGTGTGTATAGTAGGAGGTTCAAACTCAGTCTTTAATCCACCAAAAAATGGTGGGTCTAGAAAAATAAAATAAAATAATGACCAAATTTGTGTCTGCCTAGAAAGTATATAAATACAAGGGTATGGTTAAAATAATGGGGCAAGTTAATGATGATTTCAGACACTGTGCTCTTCTATTTGCAAAGAGGCAACATCATTAATATGTAACATACTCTGCACTGTTATTTCCTACCAATACAGTCCAGATGGCCTTCACAATTCACTGGCACAGGGGAACAATTAGCCAAGCACACATACCTAGGATCCTGCAATACCATCATTAATTTATAAATAGGTAAGCTTATCCCAATAGGTTAAATTCTGACACCACCCGACTGCCCTCTGCAAACCCCCACCGCAGACATGTGAGCAGAGACCCCTGCAAGGCTGCAGACATCAGTTTCCCCCCTGTGCCTAAGGTTTTCTAGCCTGAGTGGCGGGTAGGAACTATGCTGATGGTTACAAAAGAGAGCACAACAAAGCCGAGTCTGGTAACCAGAGACGAACAGACAACAACCTAGCAGCTCAATTGGGTTAACACCTGGACTCCCAAGGAAAAAGCTGTACAGTGATAAATAAACAAGCTCTTAGGCAGAGATCTGTCTTAATTGGGTTAAGGTATATGCAGTCCTAAAAAATAAATAAAGACAGATTTTGACTCATGTATGAAAATTTCGGGGATACAATATTTGAGACTAGTTAACTATTAATTTGACTGGACTGGTTGTAAGTAGTTAATGTTAAGTAACCCAATAATGACATTTGCAAAGACCAAGTCATACCAGGGTGCTAAAGTCGACACAAAAGATGAGCAAATGATGAGCTGAGCAAATCGAAATAAAAGATTACTTTTTAGACATGGCAAAAATAATCTCAGCAAATGAATGGGAAAGTACCTGTCTAGAGCTTCTTCCAAGTGCTCATGGGACACGTCAAAGTAATAGTTGGTGTGCTCCCCTTCGGTAAAGGCATTGGAGCTGCCTGCATGCTCACTGAGGAACTCGCTGTATTCGTTCTCGTTGGGGTACTTCTCTGTCCCCAGGAACAGCATGTGCTCACAGAAGTGCGCCATTCCTGCGATGTTTGGTGGGTCCGATAATGAACCTGGGAATTTAAGAAGAACCGCCCAACTGAAGTCGACCCAACTGTAGTTCTCAGCTCATTAAAGTTTACAGATACAACATCTTGACTTTTCATTGTCTACCAGATTGGTCGGCCAGACTCGAGAGGAAAGAGTGGAAATAACCCAAGATGTGTAATTGCACAACGACTATAATTGACATTGTTAACTTGTTATTAAAGCAATGATTTTTATTAAACGCATTGAAACAGTATCTTAATAGTACGACTTTAAAATTAAGGGCAACCTTGCCAAGATGTCTTGCATATTACAAAACTGAACAGGTTAGCAGTGGCATGTTAACATTTTATCTCACTTTCAATGTCTCAATGTCAAAACAGGAGGTGTGGAGTATGATATGTCTTTATCATTTCCTAACCCTGCAGTAGATGCTACCTACTACTGCTTAGTCAGATAAAGGACTTAAAGATGGAAGTCACAACAATTGTATTACTTTTTTGTCATTTTTCTTCATTAATATTGGGGATCTATTAGACCAGAATTAGCAGTAGCTGTTTACAGTAAAAAAAAAAAGAATTATGCACATCTGGCAAAAACACATCTCTATAACCGAGTGGCTGCAGGCCGGGCCCCAACAATGCAAAACAAGTATATGGCCAGTATGGAGGTTACTCGGTGGATGCAACTATGGTAATCTGAAAAGTACACACTTTTTCAATGCATTTTACTAAAATGTGGACTATTTGCATAGCCTGATAGGGGGGAAAAAGGTTAAATATTGTTTATATATATTTTCCCTATTGCTTTCAAAAGGGTCCCTGGAAGGTGTAAAGCCACAGGAAAATGCATGACTACCTGGCAAGACAATAATGATGAAAGACCTTTACCTATGTAGAGATCCAAAGCAGCTGCGGATTTGTCTGTTGTTGGATCACTGATGAGCATTGCCTTCAGGCCATTGGTGAATTCCAAACCCCTGTAAACCCATGTGTCCTCAGGAGAGCGAATTATGTCGTCATCAATCGCCCTATTCACAGCCGGGTCGTTCATTCTGAGTTGCAAGGATGACACCAACCTGAAGTGGAGGGAATTACATTTTTGTGCAGTTAGCCAAGGACTCTGTCTTGCCACTTTCATATTCTGATATAACCCGACATGATGTCCTTGGGAGATCCTCTTCTACCAAGGGTGACGCCATTATCCCATTATCTTTTTTTTTTGTGCTTTGGGGACAAAAATCATAATTGCCATTCTGTGTAAGAGAAGACTGATATATAATATATATATATAGGTATAACCTATAACATAATATATATATATATATATATATATATATATATATATATAAATGAATAGTAATAAATATATATAATAATAATATAGCTAGGTTACATATAGTATGTAGTTTAAAGCCTTTTAAAATGACGATATCCTATTATTTGTAATGTAGAGGACAAAAAAAGTAGACTTTTTAACGGCTATTTTAAGACGGTTTTTTTTCAGACGTTAATAAAACGATTAAAAACATTTAACGGCTAATTTAAGACGTTAATTAAAGACGCTTATTAAACGTTTACGGTTAGACCATTCACCGGAATTGGATAAATTGGATTTTAACTGAGAAATGTGAACGTGGTTTCTTAGTAAGACTCTAAAATGACGATATAATTAGGTCACTATTATTTGCACAATATAACTAAGTTAGCTAAGTTAGTTAACCGCTAAAGGAGAAAATTACAAATCCCGTTGAAATATGATATAGCTAGCTTAAACGTTTAACGTTAATTAACATCTTCAAATAGCCGTTGGAAAGACTTTCACAAGACAGGGAAAACGGAAACAAAATGTATTCGCTTATTCCTCGCTGTTATATATGTAGTATACGTGTACATTAAACTTAAGCTTCATTTTTAGCTAACTTTAGCTAACAGTGCCACCCTAACTAGCAACTATTAAACATTAGCTAGCTAACTATTAACGGTCTTCCGTTAGTTTGAGCTCTACACTTAGTTAAATAGGTCAGCAAACCGGCTTTAGTTCGGCAGCTTTTGTGTGAAAATAACTCCATTATTACTTAACAAAAAGTTAAAAGCACTTGACTTGACTTACCTAAAATATTGGTTAATACTGAAACCGTTGCCTGCTGACCGGAAAGATCTCGGAAACTGGAGCGTTGTTTCGGTTTGAGCTCAACCGGTGACTTTCAGCCGAACGCGTCTGTTGTTGTAGTCATGACAGCTGCTGGACATACGTCATGGTGCATCCATATTTTTTTTTGAACAGTAGAAAGAGTGTAAAAAGTACATGGATACTGACTGATCTCTCTTAACACCCTCTGACTCTCCTGTTTTGTTACTTCAGTTAAGGTGGTGTGATTCACATATTTATTATTTATTAACCCTCTTATTATTGTGGAAAGAATTACACCCATTATGTTCTCCTACAAAAGACCTGACACTGTTAATCACACAGGAGGAGGAGGAGGAGGAGGAGGAGGAGGAGGAGGAGGAGGAGGAGGAGGAGGAGGAGGAGGAGGAAGCATCTCTGATGCACAGCTGTGGTTCTTGATCAGCTTCTGGTAGATCTAGAGTTCTGTGAAGTCCACCCGGGCCTAAGGAAAATCTCAAAGAAAATAATGTGTTGTGTGAATATATCATACAAACCTTAATTACAAATATATATAAAACATCCATGTTTTTACCTAATGAAACAGGTGTAAGCATTGTGGGTGAATGGAGTTCAGCGTTACCGTCCTGTTCTCCAGATGATGTAGTTTCATGTTGATGACTTTATGTTTTTCCTTAACTCAACATGATACATGTGAGGAGGAGAAGAAGGTGTACATTTATACATAAAGGAAGCTTAAATTCTTCAACAGAGGCAGATTATTGTTATCAATGTGTATGTTGTCTAAAAGGTTACATTTACAAGACAAGTGTGTCCTTGGTCTCTGCTCTTTCACTTAGGTTTCAGATGGCAATAGGAAAGTTCCTTCTTGACATCATCAGGATACAAATCATCTTCTCAAGTCCATACAAATTTAAGAACACTACAATGGGCCTGCAAGTTACTGGCAGAGGCTGGCAGTGGAGGTGTGCAGCTTTTTGCCACAATCTGCAGATGGAGGCAATGCCTGCAAGTTACTGGCAGAGACTGTAGGTGGAGGTTTGGCCTCTATAGCTGTCTGCCACAATCCACCAGTGGAGGCAACGCCAGCTTGAATCCTTGGGGTTGAATTGGGCCCTTAGGGAAGGTCAGCAACACAAGAGAGTTTGTTAAGCTCCAGTTAATTCACTTAACAAAATACAAACCCAACGGGATGGTAAATAACAAAAGTTCTTGAGGATGACATCATAGTGAATAATTTAGCACATCATTTTTTTTTCTCCGATCACCAACAGTTCGTTATCGGAAATAAATCCAAGTCTGTCCCTCAAGGTGTTCCCCTAGGTTCAGTACTCCTACATCCTTTTGCTCCCCTTGGCAACATCATACGGCACCATGGTCTCCATTTCCACTGCTACGCAGACGACACACAGCTCTAAATCTCCACTAAATCCATCACACCCACACCATCACCAACTGCCTTAGAGATATAAAGACCTGGATGCAAGCCAACTTTCATAAACTCAACAGCGACGAATCCGAAATGCTCATCATCGGCCCCAAATCCCTCAACAAATCCCACTACATCCCACCTCTGTTCCTGCTTCCACACACATCTGTAACCTTGATGTCATCTTTGATCCAACACTCTCTTTTGAACGCCACACGTCAAGCACATCACAAAAAACATTGCCTGTCTCCCCTCCCTCTCCTTCTCAGCAGTCAACAGTCCTGTACGCCACATCTTTCAAAATCATCAACAAACTACAATACATCCAGAATATAGCTCCCCGTCTGCTTTCCAGTGTTGTAAGATTTTTGTTATCATTGAGGAAATTGTATATAAGCCCTAAATATGAACAAAAGTGCAGAAACAAAGCCGTTATCTCATAGTTCAGTAACACAGGCCTTTGCTTACAGTTTGATGGCAATAACATGCAAATAATAGAAACCTAAATACATTTTTATTCAACCAACAGATTTATGTCTGGATAAAATAAAATAAAATAGAAATCATGTATTTAAACGCAAAAGAGCAAAATGTCTGAACTTGTTTTGAACAAACACCTCAGTTGGCCACAAAACAATCTTCTTACGAACTGATTTAGTAGAACGTGGAGTTTTTACATTTTCAGTTAGAGGTGAAGTGATTTAATCCATGCAAAGAAACTGCACACATTTTAGGAGTTGTTTTACAATATATTGTAAGGGGCAACCTATTGTAACACCCACAGTGAATGTGTGTAGAATTACACATCGTCATATTATAGCACTTTAATTAGATGAGTACGCAGAATGTGTGCGGCAGAGATGACACGAAGGACTAAAAAGCCACTGGAGCACTAGACATGGAAGGGCATCATTTATACCACAAGGTGGCAGTATTCCAACAACAAAAAATAGCGATCTGTCAAGACGAAGAATGAAGAAGAAGACTTCCGGTGCTAGACGAATGTACTTCCGGTGTCTCTATGCACATGTGGTAAACAAGCGAACGCTTCCCCGGCTGCGCGAGCATGGAGTCCTCACTAAAGTGGAATGATTTGCCCAAAGCTCCGAGTCTGAAGAATCTAACCGAGAGAGGATTTGGGGTCCTGAAGGAGTCTCAACACGCCGCTGTTCAGGACTTGACAAAAGCTCACATCGAGTCGTTTGACCAGGCTGTCACCGACGGGCTCAGCCGCGTCGTGCAGGTCAGTTTAACGCTCTTTGAACAAAGTTATCAACCCCATATCGTACTATTTCTTTAGGAAATACTAAATCTATTTGTGACTTCTGTTTGAGAAACGATGATAGAAAAAACAGTTACTTATAATGTATAAAAAAAACTTGCATAGACGTGTAATTTTATATTAGCTCTCGATATCGGTAGGCGCTAACTCTTTCAGTGACCTCTTCTGTCCAGTTTTCCCCCCCTGCAAAGTTTGTAATTTTTTTGTTTTTTTGTTCCGTACCTTTTTATTTTGAAGGCAATCCCTCCCTTGGAGTTCGCGTTCAAAGAGGACAGGTTCAGCCTCGCGTTCGTCGAGGCCACCGTCTACAGCCCAGTGGTCGCCAAAGGGAGCATCTGCAGGGAAACGAAGGTGTTTCCAGCCGAGTGCAGGGGAAGGAAATGTACATACAAAGGGAAGCTGGTGGTAAGTCTGAGATGTGTTCCAACGAGGAATTTGCTCAATGTCATGTGAGTGACATGACTACAGTTTTATTTATTTTTTCAATTGGTTGTGTTTTGTATCATCTCAGGCAGATGTCACCTGGTCAATCAACGGAGTCCCCAAAGGCATCATAAAACAGTCCTTGGGTCAGTTGCCGATCATGGTGAAGTCCAAAATGTGTAACCTTCATGGCATGTCCCCCAAAGAGCTTGTAAAACACCACGAAGAGGCAGAGGTAAGACACACATTTAAGATGTTTGCAAGATGACCAGAAATGCATTGCATTCCATTGATATGAGTACACCCCCCCCCACCCCCCCTTAAATACAACATTTAACAGGAAATGGGAGGCTATTTCATTGTTAATGGAAACGAGAAGGTTATCCGTATGCTGATAATGCCAAGAAGGAACTATCCCATTGCCATGTCGAGACCAAAGTGGAAGAGCAGGGGCCAGGGATACACTCAGTATGGTAAATATAATATTTGAGAAACTGCAAAAGCGTTGCAATAATAGTCCAGGCGCAACCAGTGCAGCTGCATGTCTTTAAAAAATGAAGGTCACCAGAAATGCTCCCTTACAGGTATTTCCATGCGTTGTGTGAAGGAAGAGCACACCTCCATTAACATGAATTTACACTATTTGGAAAATGGGACCGTGATGCTGAACTTCATTTACCATAAAGAGCTGTTTTTCCTCCCCCTCGGCTTTGCACTCAAGGTAAGTAATAAGGGTTGAAGTGTTTAGGAAGTGAAAATGTCTGCAGCATTTATTCTAGTGAAAAGAGACGTTAAATGTCTTTATAACAATATCTTAGAAAACTTAAAATCCTTTGGTGACGTATGATATGTAAATATTGTTCTGTGCCACCCGCCAGGCGCTGGTGGACTTCACAGATTTTCAAATCTACCAGGAACTGATCAAGGGGCGTGAGGAAAAGTCCTTCTATAAAAGCTGTGCGTCCGAGATGCTGCGCATTGTCATGGTGGAGGGCTGCATCACCCGCAGCAACGTGCTTAATTACCTCGGAGAGCGCTTCAGGGTTAAGATGGGGCTTCCTGAGTGGTACACAAACGAGCAGTGCGCCAACTTCCTGATAGAGTACGTATTTATTTTTCATCAACAGCCTTGGAGAAACAACAGTGTTATGTTTTTGTGGTACATTTAGTAAAATAAGTGTCTTCTGTTTTGACCAGTGAGTGCATCTGCATCCACCTAAAGTCAGACGCAGAGAAGTTCTACCTGCTGTGTCTGATGACCAGGAAGCTTTTCACATTTGCCAAACAGGAGTGTATGGAGGAAAACCCAGACAGTATCATGTGTCAGGAAGTGCTCACTCCTGGTCAACTCTATCTCATGTTCATGAAGGTACAGTCATGAAGTCATTTGGAGAAGCACTGATGATGTTTCCTTTCACCTCTGATGTCGTGTCCCCCCCACCCCACCAGAGCAAATTAATTCTGGGTTTAACCCCATGCAAATATTCCCAACAGGAGAGAATGTCTGCCTGGTTGATGTCTGTGAAGCTGTCCTTTGACAAGAGAGGCAGTAGACTGGCAGGAGGATGGACTGCTGAAAATGTGATGAAGATATTCAACATGGGCCCCGACTTGACCAAACCCTTTGAATATCTGCTGGCCACAGGGAACCTCGTCTCCAAGACAGGTACGGTCGTATACAGCCATACATCGTATGTAAAGAGGTGGTTTTTGGCAGTCCCCATCTTGACCAAAATGTTACAATTGACTTTCATGAACTGAAAACACGATGGGAAAGGGTTTAGATTCTAAAAACATGAACACGGATAACCCGCGGTAGCAACCTGTCAAAATCACAAGGTAGACACACCCTAAAGCATATCCTGCTTAATGCTCCATTTTACTCTAAATGGACCATCATTTACTTAATGACCATCATGCTGTAACGAAGAAGATTTGAAACTAGTGTTTGGGACCATAATTTAATGTTTACTGAGGTAATAAAACAAGGGAGGAGCGTCATTTTCTCATAGACTTCTGTACAATCAGACATCTTTTTGCAACCAGGAGTCACCCCCTAATGGCCATTAGAAATGATGCAGGTTTATGACTTTTCAGAAGTGGATATTTCTGCCTGGTATGAGTAAGTGTTGTGGCATAAAAATGTTGGTCATCTATTTGAATAAAACATTGTTTTCTCCTCTGTGCACAGGCCTTGGCATGCTGCAGAGCACAGGCCTGTGTGTTGTAGCTGACAAGCTCAACTTCATCCGCTACCTGTCCCACTTCCGATGTGTGCACAGAGGTGCGGCGTTTGCCAAGATGAGGACCACTTCTGTTCGTAAGCTGCTGCCTGAGTCCTGGGGCTTCATGTGTCCCGTCCACACTCCAGATGGAGATCCTTGTGGACTCATGAACCACATGACGGCCATCTGTGAGATTGTGACATCAACCTTGACCACCACATCCCTGCCTGCTCTGCTCTGTTCCCTCGGTAAATCCACTATTCTGCTAAATTAAGGCTATGATGCACAAATACATTATGAATGAAATTAGAGTATGTCTTTTATAAACTTTGTCTGATGCACATTTTAAAGCACAACATCATTTGTCTTTTGCTTGAAAGGTGTTACTCCAGTGGATGGATCTCCTAGCCAAGCTTTTTCAAACTGCTACCCCGTGGTCCTTGACGGGGCTATTGTAGGCTGGGTGGAGACTGAATTAGCCCCAGTTGTGGTCGACTCCCTGCGTAGGTTCAAGGTATGTCAACTGCATGACGTATACAAGGTAAATTGTCAAACCACCCACATTGTGTGTGCAGAGAGCTGATATTTAAAATTAATACCCTCAGGTGCTGAAAGAGAAGAGGATCCCTCCCTGGACTGAGATCGTCCTGGTTCCTCAAACGGGCAAGGCCAGCTTGTACCCAGGCCTCTTCCTCTTCACAACACCATGTCGTATGGTGCGGCCCGTACGCAACTTGGCTCTTGGCAAGCAAGAGTTGATTGGCACCTTTGAACAAGTATGTGTACACTCTGCTTCATGAAGATGCTGTGGTAAATGTGTTCCACTAATCCCTGAAGCACACAGCCGTAAAGGATGATTTGTTTAGTATATTGGCCGCGAAAACTTTAATTTAATCATCTTTTTCTATCCTCTGTCAGCTTTACATCAATGTTGGCATCATGGAGGACGAGATCGAGCCAGGAGTGACCACCCACCAGGAGCTCTTCCCCCACAGCATGCTCAGCGTGGTGGCTAACTTCATCCCCTATTCAGACCACAACCAGAGTCCTAGGAACATGTACCAGTGTCAAATGGGTGAGTTGTGAGACCACCAAGCACCCACACGGTGCATAGGTCGATGAGATTAAAATATTTCAATCCTTTCATTATCATTTCGAAGCAGTGGGTCCATCAGAGATTAAACATCTTCCCCTTTCAGGTAAGCAGACTATGGGTTTCCCCCTGCACTCTTTCATGGACCGCTCGGATAACAAGCTGTATCGGCTTCAGACCCCACAGAGCCCACTGGTCAGGCCCTACATGTACGACCACTACAACCTGGACAACTACCCCAGTGGCACAAACGCCATTGTGGCCGTTATATCCTACACAGGCTACGACATGGAAGATGCCATGGTGAGTAAAACAGTAAAACGCAATAGTTACTCTTAGTCAGGGGTGCCCAATACGTCGATCGCGATCGACCAGTCGATCGCCAGGGTAGTGCGGGTAGATCGCATGCCATTTAAAAAAAAAAAAAAAAAAAAAAAAAAAAAAGTATCCTCCCTACGGCATTTGTGTAAATCAATGTCAATCACCACGGACGGTGCGCCCGCATGGTCGGACGCTTGAATGCATTATTTGCGCTTCTCTACTCCCGTGAGTTTACTCAACTTTATGTGGTTAATTTGCGCCATTCGCTTTACACGCGGCTGAAAAGGGGCAGGGATATCTCCGTGGCTTATCTCCGTAAAAATGGTACCGTTTCCGCCATCCACCATTGAACTAACCACTAGTTCTGCTTTATAGTTATTGTGGAAATCCCTCAAACGTCGGACCATCAGACGCCCCGTGTCCATAATATCATCCGTAGCCGCACAACTGGGTCTGAATGACGGCTGCTTCCAGCGCTGCTTCAGGTGGACCAGCAGCAGTTTGATTCAGCACCGGCAGGACAGCAGTGATGATGCGGAGCTTCTCAACGCTGATTGGCTTTCACTACGCAAATCTTTCGGCCAAGTTATTCGCGTCATTCGCGTCTGTGCATTGACTTTGCATGTAATCTACTCGCGAATAATACGTGCCGCATTCAGTGTGAACGCAGCATAACCCTGGCTGTTTCTATTCAGTGCAAGTCATCAGAGTAAAATGTAATGACCAAAAATGTACAGAATTATATTGTGTCATAAAGGTTTATGCAGTTATGCAAGGTACGCCAATATTGTAAATATAAAGTATACTCTGTATATTTATACATTAATGCTATTTATTAATATATATCTATATAGATATATATCTATATAGATAGATATTTAGCATTATTAATGTAGATCTTTTTTAGCATTATTAATGTAGATCTTTTTGACTAGGTCAATTTAAAAGTAGCTCGCAAGCCAAAAAAGTGTGGGCACCCCTGCTCTTAGTTGTTATGCCTCTGCGCTGGCGCCAGAGGCATAATGTTTGCAAGTTCTACGTCAGCATGTCTGTTTGGTCCGTTCTGTAGAATGTGGATATCTCAGGAATCTCTTGAGGGAATTTCTTCAAATTTTGCACTAACATTGCCAAGGATGAACTGATTTTAGAATGTGGTGGTCCAAGGTCTCTGTGATGTCACAGAACATTTCTTTTTTGGTCCATAACTCAAGAATCGCTATGCTTTTTATGACAACTTCACACAAATGTCCAATAGGGTGAAATTGATGAGGTGACATTTTTCGACAGACTAACTGCAATTTGACTGTTGGCGGAGGCAAACAAAGGTGCAGCGGTAATTTTAGTTCCTGGTAAAAATGGAATAAAATCCACAATTTTATTTTATTAGATTGTGAACAAATCATCATGGGAGAGAGGCTTTGCCCATGGATGTATCTACAAGACTGAGCTGGTGGACCTGGCAGACAAAGTGAGGGGAGACGACAGCGTGGTGTTTGGGACCACGCCAGGTGACCCGAAAATAAATGATAAGCTGGACGCTGATGGACTTCCACACATTGGATCGACACTTCAGTATGGAGACCCCTTCTACGGCTACATCAACCTGAACACTGGCCAGACCTTCGTCTGCTTCTACAAGTACGTTTCAACATTTGTGTTTGGATTCTTTTCATTATCTACACACCTAAAAATCCAACTTTCAATTCGAAAATGACTTAAATTCTGCAGTATATTTAAATTTAAAGCTTAACTTTTCGAATGACGGACCACAATGTGAATGTGTTTTTCTCTATGTTGTTCAGGAGCCAAGAGGCCTGCGTCGTGGACAATATAAAGATCTGCAGCAACGACACTGGCTCAGGCCGCTTTAAACGTATCTGCATCACCGTAAGAATGCCAAGAAACCCCACCATTGGCGACAAGTTTGCCAGCCGCCACGGTCAGAAAGGCATCCTGAGTCGCCTGTGGCCCGCCGAGGACATGCCCTTCACAGAGAGCGGCATGGCGCCCGACATCCTGTTCAACCCCCACGGCTTCCCCTCTCGCATGACCATCGGGATGCTGATCGAGAGCATGGCTGGCAAATCCGGCGCCCTCCACGGCCTGAGCCATGACGCCACGCCCTTCACCTTCTCCGAGGAGAGCTCCGCACTCGAGTACTTTGGCGAAATGCTCCGGGCGGGGGGATACAACTACTACGGCACGGAACGGCTCTACAGTGGGGTGAGTGGCCAGGAGCTGGAGGCCGACATCTTCATTGGAGTCGTCTATTACCAGCGGCTGCGTCACATGGTCTCCGACAAGTTCCAGGTGAGGACCACCGGCGCGAGAGACAAGGTGACCAACCAGCCAGTGGGAGGCAGGAACATTCAGGGAGGCATCCGTTTTGGGGAGATGGAGCGAGATGCCCTGCTCGCCCACGGCTCCTCTTTCCTGCTCCACGATCGTCTCTTCAACTGCTCCGACCGGTCGGTGACTCAGGTGTGCGTTGACTGCGGCAGTCTGCTCTCCCCTCTGTTAGAGAAACCACCACCCTACTGGTCATCCTTGCGCCACCGCAAGACCGTCTGCACGCTGTGCGGTAAAAGTGACTCTATTGACTCGGTGTCTGTCCCTTACGTCTTCCGCTACTTCGTGGCCGAGCTGGCAGCGATGAACATCAAAGTCAAATTAGATGTGAAGTGATTTTTTGCGGGACAATCGGACCAGTTAACAGATACATGCCTTAAATGGGAAAAATCAATTTCATTTATTCAAGGAAAAGTGTGCAGCATTTCGGGAAAACTATTGGCAGAAATGGAATATAATATGTTTTCTTTAATGTGTCATCACCTGAAAATAAGAATCAATGAACGGTTTACAGCTACATACATTGTCACAGAGCCGGCCGCCATGTTTCAGTTGTTGTGCTACACACTTGCAACACAAAAGAAGTTTCAGTTGGTTGCAACCGCCAAGTCCTACATGCGGCACCTTTTTTTTTTTTAAAATAGGTTCTTATAGGCTGTGGAGTTGCTACAATTAACCATACTACAGAAAGATTAAAAAAACTGTAAAACCATGATGTAACAATCAGGTTCCTGAGGAGTTTTTCTCCTGTTTTATTAGCCAAAACTTTGAGGAAAGTAGCAGCATGTGATGGACTGAATGTGTTGACATGTTATTGGATATACAAATAATCAGGTATTTTTGTACATTCAGAGTGTTGAATAAAGATTATGCTGCACCAAAGATTCAGATATTTTAATTCAGTAAAGCTACCACACCATTACAAAATAAGTCCCACTTTTAAATATCAGCAAAAAGAACTTAAAAGGAAAATGTGACCATATGTAACATTATCTTGTTTTATCAAGGCATGAGTACATTATTGTAGCTGAGTTGTGTGTAGCTAGTTTGAACTTCTTAAAGGTTGAATGTTTTAAAGGTTTAGCAAGCACTGGTTTAATCTTTAACAATCTATTGTATTTGATGCATCATGTGTTTCTTTGAAATTGAATTATAAATCTGAATAGTAACTAGGGCTGGGGCGATAATTCAACATGATCATTTATCGTCACCATTATCGTGATAAAGAATTAGAGATATATCGTGATACACAATGACGTCAAAATTGCTAACGAGCACATTGTCAAATCATTTTGCACTTAAAATCTTAATTCAATTATAAAATACTCAGTATGTTTAGTACTTAACACAAGAGCTAGAAACATACATGGTTATTTCAAATACATTTATTTATTGAATTACCAGCAAACATGCTATATTGTGATATATCCTTATTGAGATATGAAATTAAAAGATTTTGGCCATATTGATTAGCAGACGTGCTTCTGAAATGTAGTGATGTAGAATAGAAATACTCTATTTATTTTACAATTATGAGATACTTATGCAAATGTATAGATGGATTGTAAGATTCTTAGCAGAAGGCACAAAACACATTTTAAATAAGTATCAGAAAATGGATCATGACATTCATCTTTTAACATTTCCATGATTACAAATGTCCACGTGAAGGGACGTCCTCCCCATTCACTTGCCTCACACACAGTTTGAATCACCAGTTGCCATTTTATTTCAGTTGTTGCAGAATATGTGGCAGTTCCAGCACAGTAGGGATCGTGTAGTCTGGTGTCACTGAACCGTCTGGCCGACCACCTCCTGCACTGCTGATCCAAACTGTAGCCCGTACTTTGGCATTAAGTCCCCCTTGAATATCGGTGTCCAGAGAGTCCCCCACTACAATACAGTCCCGGGCCTCCACCTGCAGCATGTCAAAACACAATGTGAAGATAGAGAGGAATGGTTTCTGCTCCGGGTGTTCTCCACCGATCACGATGGCGTCAAAGAACTCCTCGCATCCGACCGCCTTCACTTTCTCACTCTGAGTCTGAGTCTCCCCGTTGGTCAGCAACAGCAGCTTGTATTCGCCGCGCAGTCGTTTCAGGAGGTTGCATATGTCAGTGGACAGGCTGAGAACCTCCAGGCGACTGTTTTTCCACAGGTAGTAGCACTGAGCTGCCAATGAGGGTGGCGAACCACTGCCCACAGCCTCCTGGATGCTCTTCTCCCAATGGCCCACGCGGACCTCATCAATGGATCTGCCAGCTGAGGGGTCAAAGCTCTCCTGGAGAAGCTTCTGCTTGAACTTGTCACAAATACTGTTGATGCTGTTGTCGTCCAGGGCCAGTGTGGTCTTCAGAAGTTCACCAGTCTGCAACATTGTAACAGATCACCATTTAGAAGTTAAAGCATGCATATCTAATTAAACAATAAAGGACAAGAGTTCAGGGAGTGTTTTAGAAGTTTAGGCTAAAGTGCAATAAACAGTCAGTGGTTCAAAGAAGCCCGGTCTTAGGCACCACTGAGGACACTCCTTCAGGTTGAGATGAGATCCTTGTAAAGATAATGCTAACATATATAATTATAGATTAGATATTTTTTTTATGTATAAGCAAATCAGAATAAGACATTTTGCCCAACTTTTTCAGACCCGTTTTTGGGAAAGATTAAATATAACCAGAAAGCTGCTGGTTTGTAATTATTCTAACCAAACCAGACTCATCCAGGATTCATAACCACCTTTTCTAAACTACGTCACATCATAAAAATTAAGCACTGACACAATGTGAAATCGCCATTACAAGTAAATGTCCACCAGAAATAATTTCACTTATGGAATAGAGTGAAAATATGATTAAAGTATTGAAAGTAAAAGTAGTCATGGGCAGAGCCGTCCTGGGAAATAATAACTAAACTCCACAATAGTATTACAGTGTGAGTTGCCAAACCCTTACAGGTGCAAATAAAGTTTGTGTGAGAGAGAGAATGGACATTTTGCATGCACATAAATACACTTCATTGAGCTGCTTCAGTTTAAAGTTAGGCTGGATCGGTGCCATTGTTTCAATCCTATATTTTGTTTAATTAGAAAAATATATATACATTATAATACGCTGCACATCCTATTTTGTAATCTTTGACACTCATATTACTCTCGGGCAGTTTAATCCCCAACAACACATCGCCTGATGAGCAGAGTCAAAAGTGTAAAACACAAATATGTTTTACACTTATGTACAATTGAATTGTTGAAGTATTATCAGATAACCTAAATGTAGTGGGTGTCAAACGTACAGAATGTGTCTCTGACATGTAGAAGAGTACATTTCCAGTCACCAGTAGTCCTTTTTACCTGAGTTCATTGAACGCTTCCTATATACACAGTCTATGGACGAGCACTTTCTGCTACTGGCGTTACAAATATGGACGCTAACTTGAAATACTCCACGAAGAATGTCAGACTGCATCACCTTTCTTATCGCCCTTCCACCTGCCCGACTCGTTTCAATGAGCGTGTTGTCCAAGTCAAACAATATCGCCTTCACCGATTTACCGTCCATTGCTGTGAACTGTTCATTCACAGCCAACTAGCGTGCTGCATCTGCTACTTTGACTGGACTTGAGGTCAATGCGGAAGTGTCCTACATCCTACTGCCGGGTAAAACTGCATGACTGTAGTTGTAGTTTTGATAAATGTGCAGCGCTGGCGAGCTTCTTCCTCGAGAGGACGCCACTAAATAAAAAATATGAACTGTATTTTTTATTTTCTTTGCCGGCAGTTCACAATATTCTCAATTAGCTCTACAGACACTTCAGCTGCTGCACTGTAATGACTTACATTGCATCCATACATGTGTGTGCCATTTAAAGGAAACGTAGTCAAGAGAGCCGCTTGTACATTGGCTTGAGAATTGATAGAAATATTACTGTTTAAGATTTACAAAACTTCCCCATATTCTGAGGTTAATGGAGTCACTGTGAGCATGCTTTATTTTGTTGTATCACATAGGCTTCCTTATAATATATGAGACTGCAATAAAACATTTTAAATTATACAAATATGAAAACGTAGTGAGAACTACAGGCACATGGTCCACTAAAACACACCATGACAATTGTGTTTATATTTGTGATGACCATTTTTTATATATAAAAAAAGGCCTAAAGTGATCATTTTAATTTGGACCGTTAAATACTACTGCGTTCCAGAAACCACACGGCATTTACCATTATTGGAAAGGTTTCCATTTGTGACTGAACTGTAACCAGAGCCTGCTTATAATACATTTCAAAATTATTTATACACCGGGATAATCCAAATAAAATTAAAACAGTGTCATCACTTGTCTAATCAAATGCCCTCTACGTGACACTTGATCATGCATATTTCAAAATTAGGCACATATTCCGTGAGACACACTCAATTCTTATGCAACCTTTCCTTTAACTCCTCTCTGAACTGGCAATGTGCCAGAGGTTCACACGCAACAGTGTGCCGGCCTGTTTCACTGCTCAGAAATCACAACAATCCTTTCTCACATTACCTGACTGCATTCTGATTGCAGCTTGTGTGCTTGTGTCTTTAAGAAAAACAACCTGACCTAATTATTTCAATTACCTTTGACAAAAAAATGACACAGATAAACTATAAATCAAGAAATGGTGTGAGAAGCCAAGCCTGCTATTTTCCATGAGAACAAACAACACCTACTGCTCGCATGCGAAGGAGGAATACGCTTGTTTAAATGAGAGGCGTGCAGCAAATGAGCTCAAAACCTTTTATCACCCTTAACCTTGAAAAGGGAAGAGAAACATAAACAGTGGATGCGTGAAGAGTGAACTCACAAGTGTAAAGATGGAATTTCCCTTTTGATGGGAGGGAGGGAGGGGTGGGGGGAAGCAAATGACTTCCCTAACAGGGCTCTTGTGACTCTTCCAAGAAAGTACAGGCATCTGAGGGACTGGTGAGACCTGGTGTCTTTGTCTGCACGACACCATTCCTCTTTTATCTGTGTGGGTGGTGGTGGCTGCACATAGTCACACGCTATATCTCTCAACTGGGCACGAATCCCTTGCAAAGGACGTTCATTAAGGGTGTCATTCTGCCAAGCACCTGATCCTCTCCAGAGCAGGATAGCTTGAGTACATTTGATCTGCCTCATTTTTCCATACATTTAAAGACTTCATTATCGCCTATTATATTCTTGTGACCCTCCTTTGTTGTTTTAAAAAAAAAATATATATATATATAATTGGGGTGTTCATCTAGGCCAGCTGTGTTTCTGATCTATGGGTACATATGTGTGTGTGTGTGTGTGTGTGTGTGCGTGTGTGTGTGCGTGTGTGTGTGTGTGTGTGTTTGTGAGTGAACAGGAGCCAGGTTTGATCCTCTTTCATAATCCTGGCTCGGGCCTGGATAGGACAAGTGTAAGCCATATGGACAGGTGAGTCTTTGGGCCATCAGAGGAAGGAGCTTATTACTTGGGATTCAAAGGTTGTTCGCTGCTTTTGGGCTTTCATCAATCTTGCGAGAATGGAGCCCTGAATTGTATTGGCGTGCCCTAAGCCCTACATGTGACACCAGCCGTGCATAATAGAAAGTGTGCAGGTCACCTACAAATCAAGGCATCAGTATTTCCTCACACCTATACAGCTCGTCTGTGACACTTTTGACCAAGTGGCACCAAATTCATTATCTACCATCATTTAAGACGCACTGAAATATTGAACATTCGTCAGATCTGAAAGATTTTGATCCAGCATGCCTTACATTGCAGCTGCGATAGAAGGGGCGGAGTGATGATAACTGGAACTCAGTTGTCCTTTCTTTGTCAGGGTGCTGCCATCAAGCCCTGCCTCTGATAGGGAGACAAACTTCGACCACACACACGTAGACGTCAGATTTTATCGAGGCCAGGGGAATGTATGAACTACAGCCTAAATGTGCCCAAAGGCACTTGTCATGGTAACAAGGGGAGTCTGGCAACCTGCATGTACACAGAAACAAAAACAACACGGCCCGGGGCAGGATGGTGCCTCTATAGGAGGTTATGCATAAGGCTCTCCATGATCAAGGAGCGATATGCTTTTCCGCTTAGCTTATGTAAATTGTGAGTTAGGGGGCCTCCAGCAGCTTCCCGCCCATGGACACTAGTATCATCGTCAAATAAGTCCAAATATGGTATATGGTGGTGTATGATTTACACAATCAATTGTGTCAATGGTGGCCACTTTTTGAGGCTGGAAAAAAATGAAAATCAATGTTAAATTTGTCATTTTTCTGAATGGGCTTTTGCCGATGTCGGAGCCATGTTTTTGATTTGTGTTTATATGTAATAAGCCTCCGGCGGTAGGTGGTGTTTTTAATGCTGACACAAATCTGGACGACCATTGTTAATTTGTGTGCGTACGTTAATAAGAGGTGTAAATCCAATGCATTGGTCGTAGCTGTTCATAAACAATCTGTGCACGTATTGCTTCACAGATGTGAAGACTGACTAATACATGGAAAACGTGCAACCTAACGACTGACTTAATTAACCTAACTTGATGGGGTGAATGAACCATAGATGGGCGCCCTAAAAAAAACATGCATTGCATTGATGGAAAAATTAGACAATTGAAAGAGACTAAACTGTCCACGTTAAGAAAAACTATTGTTGATTTGATGAGTGATGAAGACTATGTAAATTAGTTGAATGTATGTTTTGCAAGTTTAAGGTTTGGTGTGATGAATCAAAACAATGTCATGTGAATGTATTGGGGTTGTTACCTAAAGATGAAGCTGAAAAACATGAAGCAAAAACATGAAGCAAAAAACATTTTATTTAATTATTGCTATAAATAAGTGATTGTCTAAAAGTCAAAGTTGCCCTGCTGCTAATGACGGTGACGAGGGTAAAGAGATTTGTTCAATAAATCCTCTACTTCATCAGCACGCAAGCTCCTGGCTCGCAAACCCATTCAAAGCTCTCTTCTCAAAGCAATAATCATCAGAAGCTCTCTACAGTTTCTAGATATCAACGCTCCTTGTTCCAATGTTTCTGCCTCACAGGGAAATTCCATTCTTTGATGGAGATCCTCTGTAGTTTAAATCGTTCCTAAAAGCATTTGAACGTTGCGTTGAAGCAAAAGCCAACAGTAAAAGGGACTGTTTGTATTATCTCTAGCAGTTTACGATAGGACAGCCAAATATTCTTGTACGCTGTGGTCTTTTTATGACTAAAGGGAGAGGGCATGCTGTCGTCAAACTTCTGCTCAAGGAGCATTTTGAAAATGTTTTAACAGCAGCCTCCATGGAAAATATCCTTGAATGGCCAGGTGTTATGAGGACATAAAAGGACTCCAAGCATGTGCACTTTATCTACATAAATGTTCCAATGCTACGGAGGAGGTACAATACTCGGAAGAGCTAAACATGCCAGCAAATATGAAAACTTCTATTCAGAAACATCCACATAAAGGTGTGGGAATTATCCGACAGAGATCAAAGAGCTTGTTTTACATCTCGTGTGTTACTGATGAATTAAAAGCAGCTCACAATAATGATACAATTCAGAGGAAGTTATCTCCTGCTCATTTTATATTTGTTTTATCTTTATGATCCAACTTATTGGAAGTGTCGGACTCTGACTGAACACCAGTGGCAAAGGAAAGGCCATAATATATAAAGTAATGGGAATGTACACATGTCTAAACAACACAGATCAATTAGCAGTCAGTAGCAGCTAAAGCATACAATGTATAATTATTATACAGTGGGAAAAATATTTTGCATAATCCAAAGTGTTCCTCATGAAAAGACAGGACCTCCCATAGTCTGGCAGGCTTCCCATAGCCCCCGTCTGTGTGCCGATACACTCGAGTTCTCCTGACCAGCCCCTGAACCAGCGCAGCAGGGAGGAAGACAAACTATGCGTTGTCATTGAAGTATAAGCCCTGAGAGCCTGGACCCTGGAAGATCAGCAAATCTCAATCCAGTCCTGGCTGGGACACAGCAGAGTCAGTTACCAGAGGGGACTTATATTAGGACAATTCTATAAAAACAATATATTTTTTGTCAATTGGAAATCTTTCTACAAACAATGTAGTGAGCCAATATATAAAACAGACTTCGAAAGAAAAGAGAGATTTTATGTCATATGTTATTGATTGACACTCTTGGATGATGACTAATTTCATTGTCACTCCAGTTTCTGTCTCGGCAGGAATTAAGTCACATGAAGAAATCAGGATGTGAAAAAATGAACCTACATAATTGTGACTTTGAGTAATCTCTGGCTCTAAATCTTGTCAGGTCACAAAATCCTCAACAGTTTTCTGGAACTGCTCTGTTGGCATATCATTGACTCATTAAAATGTCTCATTGATACAAGAGAGGTACAACCTTCTGATCTGGCAGAGGAATATGTGCTAAAGATATAATTATTTGCTATATACTATAACAGTATTTATGGCAACTTATTTAACTTATCTTATTGCTATATCAACATTCCATTGGTGGTCATGTTAGCCAAAGGGTAAAACTAACTTTTTGCCCTTTAAAAAATTATATTATGATATAGTTTTGGATAATAAAGTGAGAGAACTCAGAGTTAAACCATTCTATAAAATAAATTAAGAAACTAGAAGAATCAGCACGACACACTAATATAATAGACTTTTGAGCTGACTCATCATCTGGTATGAGTAGCCTGCAGTAAATATGTGTGTGTGAAAGAGATGAAGCGGCCCTAATCCAGAGCTGTTACACTACAGATTCTACAGCACGTCACTGTTCCCCAAAGGTGCAATTTTCCGTCTGACTGGACGAGGACGGGGCGGGACAAGCTGAGGCAGGGGAATGGACAAGGTGTATCAGAGGCTTTGATGCCTCTCTCTGACACACGCAAGGCAAACCACAACACAGACACTACTTGTTGTTACCAAGATGATAAAAATGTGGACTTTGAAAAGCAATGTGATCTCTTCTCAAATGTTACCTGTCAGGTTTGGAAACCCAGCATGTTGATATTCATAACCATGGCATTTCACTTCAAGGTTCACTTAATTAAAGGAAGGGTCTTCTGTTATATATTTCATCACTGCAAATTATCTCTGAAACTACAAAAATGCTGTGAAAGACTTGAGTTGTTGTGGCATACTGTTTGTTCAATTGAGGATCGTCAAAATAAACGAGACATCATTTTAATTCAATACACAGTATGGGCTTCGTGGAAGACAAGTCATCTGAATTTTGTAAACGACTCTGCAACGATTTTGAAACTGACATCATGGGTTTATACATAACATTTGCCCTTGAAAACCCCTGCAGGGACAGTTACAAAGTTCAAACATTTCAATGAATTGACAACAGATTTGCCAGATGATTATTCATACAAGGTTGAAAACTCAGACAATATCTGTCTTTTGAATGTTTAGGATTATAGAATCATAATTTAAGTTGAGGGATCCCAACTGGCAACATAAATCTGATGGGTCAGGATATGACTGATGGGATAGGATGCTTTCTCAAATGTGTTTTGCCTTACAGAACCTGTTATGTTTTGTATGTATGAGTGCTAGTTTTGTGTGGAAAAACTAGCTGGTTGAGAAATTATTTTTAGTTTTAATGTTATTCTCCTTTCCATATTTATTCTCTGTGGAATTTGCTATAAGTATAGATTAAGAAGCATCATAAATAAATGAAAATAAGAATTGAATAAGATACAAAAGGCATTCCAACTTACAAACCTTTTATTCATATCTCATCATATCTGACTCCATACCATATATTGTTCTTAAGACCCTTAATAAGTCTCAGAGTATGAATGCTACAGTGATGTCATTTGAATGTACAAAACAATACATGTGTCATAACCAATAAACCCCATATATTAATATTAATATAATATTACAAATATTGTATTAAAATATTATTTTCATTAACATGAAAGAATAACCAAAACGGTAACTAAATCTTAAAGATTTATTCAAACCACACATAACAAAAAACTGGACCTTTTTGACCTCGACATTTTGGCAATCAGGGGAAAATATAGCAAAAGATCAAAAACTATTTACATTACAAAAGACAAACAAAATGTGTATACAAACGGAATAATGACTATAATGTATAAAGGACATTCAATGGATATGCCCAGTATGCCCTGGTTGCACGTTTGACAACACTATTCTGATAATCGACACATTATTGAGGATGCTCATAATAATATACTCCTTACTTCAGTTGCTGCCCAAACAGCATCGATCTACATGATACTAGGATGGGGTGAACGTCTTGTGATTCCATTGTTGCATATGTTACGCACATGCCCAGTTAGCAACACAGGCCCTGATTCATTGACCCAAGGCATCATGGGATACAACCCTCAGTAGGCTTCAGCTAACAACAACTTATTTTGGACACGGATAGAATAATAAATCAAGGAAGACCATCATTTTTTTAAAGTCTCTTAAAGAATACTGTTCCCTGCTCATCACCAATATCACCCATTGAGTGTCATCCAAACAGTGATAGTCCACGTTGCCAGATGTTAATGTTAAGGTAAACTAAACTTTTAAAATTAGCTTATTTTTAAGGATATTTGTCCTACACAAGTCATTACCTGGAGAAGAAAATGGTGAGTAATTTTACAAAACTCAAATTGAAATGACTTTTTGACATACCCACAAATTACCCACATCCCTTTATTTTTCTTTTAAAGCAAGCTGATGTAGCTATGATTTGTAGAAGGTGTGTGTGTGTGTGTGTGTGTGTGTGTGTGTGTGTTCATAAGTCAGTCAAAATTATTTGTAATAGCTTACTATTATAATATCAAACTACAAGACAGGACCAGGCCTAGGATGAACATTTTCCTGTAGACTTCCATTGAGAAAGAGACTGGACCAGACGGCAAACTTCGCTTCTGAAAAGTGAAGCTTGAAAAAAGTCATAAAACAAGTCATAAAATAGTTTGTCGGAAAAATTCATAATATCGTATAATATAGACATAGTATAGGATGTTGAAAAAATCATAGTATTGTAAGTCATGGGAAAGAAAAATATTAAAAAGGCATTGTATAATGTCAACAAAAGTCATTGTAAAACATGTTGAAGAAATTTGAAAATGAAAAGTAAATAACGAAATACCATACTATGACCTTTTTCTAACATTTTGGCATACTATAGTAAAAATAATTTTATAACTTTTTGCAATATAAACTATGGCTTTTCGAAATACTGTACTGTGTGTGTTTTATGATCTACACTATGATTTTCTTGGACCTCTACTATGGCTTTTATATACTATAACCTTTTTAACACAAACAGTAGCTTTTAATTACTTTTTCAACATAGCATACACAGATTTCTATCAGCATACTATACACACATTTATTTTTACACAGACATTTTTATGACTTTAATTTAATATACTATACCACCATACTAAATCATTACTTTTTTGACATGCTATACTATCAATTTCATTATCATTTGTTTTACATACTATACAATTTTCTTTTTAGAGAAATAAACCCTAGATGTCCGGTCCTGGGCTCAGTAAGGATTTTAAACTTCACTCCTGCCTGTCTCATATATATTTTAATGTCTGTCTACCTCTGTGAATTATTGCAATGCATGAAAATGTGCTCTGTCTCCCACGTCTTCCACCACTGACACATATTTGATTGACTTTTCCCAATGGAATACAACTTTAGATACTTGCATGTCGAACTATAGCAGTGTTATCATTACCTCTGTCCTTAAGATATCTTATTTACACAATTAAACCTGAACTGACTTTCGTATACTATATACATTCAGGAGTATGGTGGAGTAGTTTATCAGCCCCCCAGTCAGAGCAACATACATCCCTCATTAGGTATAAAGCTTTCTTACATTCTTTTCAATGTTTTTCTCATCAAACCTTAATCGTTTATATGCGAATTCTGGTAGTCTCTCTTGTGCCTTGATGTGGGCCAAATTTCACCAGGATTTGCAATATTGGCTTTTAAATGATGAATGTGGATTTGTTTTTCAATTAGTCTGTGAAAAAGCTTTCACTTCTGAACCAGTTTTAAAGTAGTTTTCAGACATAATAATAATACAGACATGATATATGTGGTATAGAGCTTCTCATCAAAATGCTGAACCATACCTAAAATTGTTATAAATGGTTTGCAAATGTAATAATTTCATGGTTATTTAAAGTTCCTATCAAAGTAATTGGACACTATTGGGAATTTATGAACCAACAAAATAAAGCACTGCCAATAAAGTTTATTCAGGGAAAAAAATCTCTTGCTCGATACATAATATTGATGTTTCTTGCACCTATACTTTCCTTGTTTATATTCTGCCATCTGCTTATGGTTTACACTGGATATTCCTGCAGGGTTCTGCTCAAGGATGAGAACACAAACCCAATCAAGTTCCCCTTTTCCTCGCTCTCACTGATTGGATCATGATGTGCAAAACGCAGGGAGTGGAGAGAACAGATGGTGTATAGCTGCTTGACTGAATGTGCCGGGTGCTGACACTTTCCATTTGAAGTCCCCCCCCCTTCTCCCCTTCATCGGGGGAGGAGTGTTGATGACATGAGATGTCCACTGTCAAGTGCCAACGTTTAAAAGAGGCTTCCAGATGGAGGGTCTGGTGTTGACGTGGAGGAGACATGACTCCATATGGATTCTGTGTTTCATTCTTGCCTGTCCTGTACACAGGTTCTCTGTGAGATCATCCACTTGTCACCCCCAAGGTATGAGTGGCATTAGGAGTCATGAAAAAAATTTCACTTTTCTGTACTTCCCAGCAGACATTTAAAGGAATACTCTGCTTTTAAAACAAATTCAATGATTGAATCCGATTGGAAAGACTATCTTCACATTTAGTTGCATACATCTTCGCAGGTGCAGCTGGCTATACAGATGCTCCCTTGCCGATGCACTTCCTGTATCTAATGAGAACTTCAGTTTATGTTCACGGTGCCAGATATTTGTGATGCTACATGCTGTCACAGACGGACCACAAAGCTGGCCCGATTCTTTTTTTTATATACAGAACGTAACACAGACACACACACACACACACACGCACGCGCACGCACACGCACACGCACACGCACACGCACACGCACACGCACACGCACACGCACACACACACACACACACACACACACACACACACACACACACACACACACACACACACACACACACACACACAGAGAGATCTTCTTAGAAACTGAACCCCCTGCCACCTGAAAACATTCAAACAATGTAATCATATACATAAAAAAAAGTATCACATTATTAATTTAGTTATTTTGTTTGTATCAGATTGATGTCAAAAGAAAGAAACAGAATAGGTTTTATAATTTGGAGTATGCATGGTGTCCTGTTTCTCATGCATCCTTTGCCTCAGGCAGTTGGAATAATCTGCAAAGAGGTCAGCCTGCTTGACCTGCTGCCTCCGCGACCCGACCCCGGATAAGCGGTGGAAAATGGATGGATGGATGGATGGATGGATTTAGTTTCCAGGGCAATGAAAGCAAGCATGCTGCAAACTACTCCAACCAGTTCCCATTAACACTGCAAACACTGCATAGTTTACACTGAGAGTGTGTGACTGTGACATTAAAGTCAGATCTACAGCACATAAATGAAAGACAAAGAAACATTTCTACTGCAATTTTACGTATAGTCTTACATCTAATAACTCAGTGGAAATAATAAGAGGTTCGGGGGTGCTGGTGAATTACATTCCACGCTGAACATCCTCAAGCTTTTTTTGCAGGCCTCCCAGCTGATAAGGGCTGGTGACAGACGGCCCCCAGTGAGACTGATAGCCAGACCCGTCTTTTATCTCACCTGGCTGAGAGGAACGGGACCCCTGACCTGGCCCGCTGAGGCTCAACAGAACCTTTGCTGTCAGCTTGGCATGGCCGCACCAATGGACAACAAAGGGGCCTTCTCTGTCAAACAACCACCTCCTCTTCTCATCAGAACCCTGCACTCTGAGGACAGGTACACCTCTGTCTCCGTAGCTAATGATGTGGGTAGAGGTGCAGTCTTTATCTACTCGTTTCTGGCAGGAGTTTGCACATCACAATATGGTATTGATAACAAACTATTACAGCAGGTAGTTCTCAAAGCAGAATGTGCAACAAGTCTTATAGGAAGGCATGGAGTAGTAAGGGAAGATTTAAAAAAAAGAAATATTAGAAACTTTAATGTCTTTCAGCTCACTGTTTTGGTTTTATGACCTGCAACTTTAATCTGTTGGTTCAGTCTAAACGCTCTCTTCAACCTGTTTCCAGATGCAACAGACAAATGTTTTCAACAAGCAAAGCTCTCATATACCCATTGTTTCATAGGTAGACAGACAAATGACAAGTTAATCTAGTCTACAGCGCACAATATTTCCTATAGCAGTTGGTAGATTTCTAGACCGTAGTTAAAAAGTAAGGAAATATTGCTCTGCTGGTCACAAACTCCAAATAAATGCTGAACCGTGCCTGTCAGATGTGTCAATGATTGCCACAACAACTTTACAGCCAGCCAGACTGAAACTGGAACAGAAGTAGGAACATCTCATTTGATATCATGTGGACATTTGTAATAAATAAGTATAAGAATATGAAAAGATAATCCTGTGGAGTAATCCCGGCAATCCAGCCAACATCCACACGGCAAAGACGGGGATCTCTGAGAATTCCTCCCTTTGTTGTTGTGACCTGAGGGTACATAACGTGATTTTGGGACTTAGATCATTTTCCATGACTAAGGAATGGTGAGTAAGCTGGTAATGATGTGTTGGGACTTGGGTTTATGAAGGCTGGTATGGTGTGCTATACACTAATGAAGACCTAGACTATGGTCACATTCCTGGAATAGTGTTGATGACTCAAATTGGCTCTCAGGGGGAACAACGGGTTTGTAGCACAGATGATTGTTGGGTTTTATTGCCTAATCCTGCCACCGGATTATCTTTCTCATGACATGTTTGTGTGTTACACATAAATATGTTGTATCAGCTATGGCTTTCTTTTGCTATTACATCTGCAGTATTATGAATAAAAAAGACAGGCCTAACTGAAGATGTCAGCTTGCATTCTGACCAATTCCTAAACTTATGGACACATCCGCAGACACACACTCACCTTGTGCGTTTGACTTCAACAGTATGGTAAATTATGTGAAAAATCACTTCTGAGGGTAGGGCAGAAGGGACTTTTCTTTTCTCCCATCGACCAACATCCGAAACCAGGAAGCTGTGAATGGTTTGAGAAAAAGAGACAGACAAAATGGCACCACATTGTTGTTTACTCTACCTGGCTGTTATTATCCAACCAAACATCAAAGCCGCATAACCGGGCCAACTGTGCAAACACAATGGCAGCCACAAGCAAATGCATCAGCGTTAAAAATAGAAGCGTGGCAACATCACGTACGGTGCAGGTAGACAATAACCTTTTAGGACATACATTGAGTTTCATTATATCATCGTCACCCGGGAGGTTTCTTCTCTCTCTTTCACACCAGGTTCCGGTTGAGGTGCATGGCTTTATTCCCCAGGGTGGGACAGAGATCGCTTTAATGCACCTAAATGCTTTGAAAAACACGCTTTCCATGGTGATGACATTGTTGTATGAAGGTACAGTCACGTCATACTTGAATTGTTGTCAAGCTTTGCAATAAAATAATGCACATCTATAGACCATGTCAAATAACTTAATTGTGCCTTTTGAGGATTACATCTACATTTATGACCTTTGACCTTTTGTATCTTTCTCAGGCATTATATTTAATCTGCGGTGGGTGGAAGAAGGAAAGTAGCAGATGTTGACACCAATTAGCAACGAGTAAACAGAGGAAAACAAAGGACTGTCACTAAGATCAGCGGAACGTATTGAATTCAGCACACACATGTTAACACTAAAAATGGACTGGTAGGGCTTACACAACACAATGGGAAGCTCTCAGTGCCACCAACAGTAGTCCGGTAATTACCGAACACTTGGCCTGACTCGAGCACGGCTGAAATGGCCTCAATCAAAGAGATTATACTTAAGTGGCAGTGCTCAATGAAGCAGCACAAATCTTTTACATTTGGAAATGAAATAAGACCGGATTATGGTTAACAGAGAGGTAAATCCAGCAGGGACCAACAAATATGTTTCCCATGAAAACTAGTAAAGACAGGTAGTCAGGCACTGTCTCCCAGGGGCATCATCAATTGCATTCATTTTGGTGGATTCTGCAACTCACACTGGTGAAAGGATGTGTTGCCTCTATTCAAGAAACCAGTGTTTGCGTCCTGTCACACAATTAACTTACAATTATGGTACCTATTAATTATTTTTTTTTTTGCCTCTCCTTCAATGTCCATCCTCTTTCAATGTGGTAAAGAGGAAGTTGTTCATGTATGTTTGCACAACATGTATGTTGGGGCTCTGATCTGGGGCTTTTGTCTGCGAGCTCAAAAAACTGTCGGCAAGCTGCAAATCAGGGAAAAAAATCACCCGGCCATAGCTAAACCAGTTAGTTTACCAAAAGCCTGATCTTCCGCTAACCTCAATCATACCATAGTTGCCATGTTGCATTGGATGCAAAGAACGTCATTATCGAATGAGCAAACATTGAGGCTACCATGTGGTGATACAACAGTGGTGTATCAAGTAGTTCAAGGTCAGCCATCAAACTGTTCGGCACAAAAGGAAATGAAAAAAATGCTTGTCTCTGGAAAATCTTTTTCAAAGACCTGTCTATATTCGTCCTATTTTTGTGCTCTATTCTAATACTACTACTCCAATATGACATTTGGACTTTTGGAATTAAGGCCATGGCAAGATTTTCCTTCAGCATATCACTTTAATACCTAAAATATAAAGGAGGGAAAGAGATGGCTGTCTGATATCTATCGATCGGACATATGGGATGTAGCCTTTGTTTTCAGGGGTGTGATTTAAAAAAAAACTTCTCACACAGCGTTGCAGTGCCTAGAGGGCCTTCACAAACAGCTGTTGATCATTTTGTCAAGTTTCAAAATGTTGGGTTTGCCATTCATACTGAGCACATCATCACATAACTCGAGGTGTGTCTAGACCAGGGGTGCCCAATACGTCGATCGCGATCGACCAGTCGATCGCCAGGGTAGCGCGGGTAGATCGCATGCCATTAAAAAAGAAAAAAAAAAAAGTATCTTCCCTACGACATTTGCCACTTGATTGATATACAGACCAGCCAGTGTGTAAATCAATGTCCATCACCACGGACGGTGCGCCCGCATGGTCGGACGCTTGAATGCATTATTTGCGCTTCTCTACTCCCGTGAGTTTACTCAACTTTATGTGGTTAATTTGCGCCATTTGCTTTACTCGCGGCTGAAAAGGGGCAGGGATATCTCCGTGGCTTATCTCCGTAAAGCGATACCATTTCCGCCATCCACCATTGAACTAACCACTAGTTCTGCTTTATAGTTATTGTGGAAATCCCTCAAACGTCGGACCATCAGACGCCCCGTGTCCATAATATCATCTGTAGCCGCACAACAGCGTCTGAATGACGGCTGCTTCCAGCGCTGCTTCAGGCGGACCAGCAGCAGTTTGATTCAGCACCGGCAGGACAGCAGTGATGATGCGGCGCTTCTCAACGCTGATTGGCTTTCACTACGCAAATCTTTCGCCCAAGTTATTCGCGTCATTTGCGCTGCCCGGCGGAAATTTGCGTCATTCGCGTCTGTGCATTGACTTTGCATGTAATCTACTCGCGAATAATACGTGCCGCATTCAGTGTGAACGCAGCATAACCCTGGCTGTTTCTATTCAGTGCAAGTCAGAGTAAAATGTAATGACCAAAAATGTACAGAATTATATTGTGTCATAAGTTATGCAAGGTACGCCAATATTGTAAATATAAAGTATACTCGGTATATTAATACATTAATAATGCTATTTATTAATATATATCTATATAGATTTATATAGATATATATCTATATAGATAGATATTTAGCATTATTAATGTAGGTATATCTTTTTGACTAGGTCATTTTAAAAGTAGCTCGCAAGCCAAAAAAGTGTGGGCACCCCTGGTCTAGACTATTCAGTAATCAGTTGGTAAAAACAGTTGCAAAAGATCCTTAGTATTGACTATCATGATATAAACAATCCAATGCTTTTTTAACCTAATCTCCACTTAAGTGTCCTGTGAGACCTTTTGAATAAATAACAACAATCAAATGTTGCCACTTTTCTGCTGAGTTCATTTTCCACTGTCAGCCCCTGTTCACTTTAATATGGAGTCTTCTTTGACATAAGAGTTCATAGACTTTTTCTCTTGTATTGTCCCCCTCCTGAGTATGCCAGGAGCTGAGCAGAGCTGAGCTCGTCGAGGGCTTTCATTACGATCTTGATACCCGCGTAAGCTCACCATTTATCTGATGCAACAGACTCTAATAGCTACTTCTGAGAGATTCATCATTAGATATTGTACTGCACTGCAATTCCTCCCCTCCCTCGCTCGATCTTTTCGTGAGAAGACAGCTGTCAGGGCAGAGCCGCCGCACGTGATGGTTGCGCTGCAACAATAACTCGTCGACAGCTCGTCTTACCTCTGAACAACCTCATGTGCTCCTGTCTACTGAGCAGCCAAGGCCTGCTATTCATAAATCACAGGGTTGGAAAAGGCAGCTCATAGTATTGACCAAAAAAATGCATTGCACCTGAATGCATTTTAGTCCTTGATCCTTGAAAAATTCCAACCCCAAATCTGGGGCATTTGAATGTGTTTGAAGCTGCAGAGCAAATCATCCGGCGGGCGTGTTTGTGTGTTTGCGTGCATACATGTGTGCCAGCAGGAGTCTGAAGGTTACCGAGCGTTGCGTGCTTCTGCCACTACAACCTTGTCCATCCAGTTTGGTGTGTTTCATTCAGTCTGGTGTACTCTCTCACACACACACACACACACACACACACACTTCCATTACCTGGTAACAAACAGGAATGTAAACGACACAGAAAGTTGATGCCAAGAAAAAAGAGACACGCAGTGCAGAACACAGAGAGACTTTTATGAATGGAAAACGCCTTTCTTGCATACCATTCATAAATCCAGCTGAATGTACATGCATCATGTGTGCCGGAGCAAACTGCCTGTTACAGAGGGAGCAACACACCAAACTGCAATGTTATATTCAAATGTGTCAACACTGATCTTTTGGTCTCTAAAGCTAAAACATGCACATAGCTCACACAGACAATAGGCTGAAGAGCATTTGCATATTTGTTCTCTTCTTCTTCTTCTTCCTGGAAAAGTTGCAATGAATGGACAGTGTCCTGTCCATAGGAGCCCATCCAAACACTGAGAGGAAGTGTATGTTCCTCCAGCTTGTAAAAGTTATCTGAGGCTGTCAGTGCACATCAAAGCCGTGCTGAGACAGAAGTAATCCAGAGTGACAGGCCAACCTCTCACCTCTCTGCCAGAGAACTGAAGCCACGACAGCACTTCTTTTTCTCTCGACCGTAAATCAGAGAAACAAAACAATCCCACACGATCCTGGCAGTGCTTTGTACACCTTGTTTAGTGTCCTGGCAACCAAGGAACCTGCCGTTAACACTGGCAGCGGCTATGCAGTGAGGTATCATGGGAAGGCTGCAGATGACTCCAGAAAGATGGAGAGTGAGTTTGAGGGCCTCAGTGAGAGAAGAATCGACAGAAGCTCTCCGTGGGTGGACAATGATGCATCAGGGCCGTGAGAGTTGGCGGCCCCTCTGTCAATCCAGACAAGAGGGAAGGACTCGATCCAACCAAATGGAGACATACTAAGGCTTGGATCTAATTAGAGTTCAGTCTGAGTTATCAGAGCATGTCTGTCTTTGTGCTGTCGACCTCTAGACACACCCAAACAGTGGCTGAAGCCTGGCTGCTACATCCTTTTGACCTCAATTAAACCTGTCAACATTTGTGTCGTCAGTTCATCAACATCAACAATCATAGACACGCATTCAAAATTAGCCCAAGATTTAGAGTAAAGGATTCAAATGGATTCTGTCTGAAACAGTTACAGAAACAATTGAAGACTTTTAAAGTGAATTCAAAAGAACATTTGGTTAAAGCAGTATTAACCGATTATTTTTGTCGCTTTAGGTCAGCAAAACACAACCTTGATTGCCATCTTATAGTTAAGTTGTTATATAAAAACACTTGCCTCTTACCATATCTAGCTGGCACAAAGCAATATTAGCATTCATTCTGAATAGTGTTTCATTCTACCTAAAACTCAGGTTTTGGTCTCCTCCAGCTTGCGAGAAAAAACATCTGGATTTCAAGCGGCAAAATGCTTTCATGCTCATCAGCTAGTTGCTAAGTTTGTCTGTCTGCTATTAGCAGAGTAGTGTGAGTTCATCAAAGCTTTTCCACTAAACAGAGCTGCCGTTGCTGAAAACAAAGCCAGTGAGAGCAGGAGAGTGAACCAACACAGTGTGCTGAAAGATGCTAAAATAGTTTGTATGGTTGAGGGGAATGTTCTATCTCCTTCCCCAATACATGTTATCATTTAATCAATTGTAAATCCCAGAAAATATATTTTTACGTGCAGCTTTAATGTTTGAAATTATGAAACTTCTCTTCGTCAATTCAAATGAGAGACACCTCGCAGTGGAGGCAGACTCTGCTAGGCGACCGTTGCTGCAGAGCACCAATGCCGGTGACGAAATAGTTCACTGCTCACCTCCCATGCCCCTCAAAACCCATCGGCGCTTTTCAGATTGATTGTCCAAGTGTGCCTGTACCCCCCATGTCACCTTTTTTTTTTTGACCTTTATTTAACCAGGTCGGTCCCATTGAGATACAATGACCTCTTTTCCAAGGGAAGCCTGGCCGTTACTGTAGACACAGTAACGGTGAGCAATTAGGGTTAAGTGCCTTGCTCAAGGACACAACAACCATGGAATGGCTGAGCGGGGTTTGAACCACCAATCTTCCGATTGAAAGTCAGACCTGCTAACCACTGACCCACAGTTGCCCCTGTGACCTTTATCTTTAACATGTTGAGGAGCTGTGACATTCTCACAATGTTGTGGCAACATGATTAGAACGTCATGCTTGAGAGATCTGTCGCCACTGTCTCAGTCAGTTTGGAGTCTTTGTGTGTGTGTTTCCTGCCAGCACAACAGGGGACTGTCACGCTTTATGGGTTATTTATTTAGCGGGGCCATTTCGTCATATAAGGACCAAATCACCACTATTCTAATGAACATGTTAACTCCCACAGACATCTGGGGGCATAGAGTGTGAGGTTGAAATCTGCTTTACCGCAGATATGCCAAATCAAATTGGATTTTGAACGACCGAAGCTCGAATTATTTAAGTCTCAGATAGTGATTCGAAAAGACAAGGGGGAGGTTATAAAAGGCGCCTCAGTCATTGACGTTGATAATTAATAGTTATTCACATTCGCTTGGTATCTTCTTCCAGTTGGTGCTCCAAAGTCACGGCCTGCATCTAAATATAATTGGACAAGCAGAAGTTCAAAAGCTGTACCTTGTACTGTGACTTTGTTTGTCTTTGTTTGTAGCGGTGTGTCATCCAAAGTAAACATGCATCTTCCTGCGTGACGTCTGTCCCTCTCGATGTGATAAAAATAAGGAGAACTAAAGAGACGCAGTTTTTAACAAACAGCTCACACCCTATAAGCATTGTGACACTAATGAATATATCATAACAACTATTAAACTACTTTAGTTTGATCTAATATGTTTTAAAGGTATTTAATGATACATTTAAAGGGATGCTTTTTGCCCCAATATTTAATTCTAAGCATATCTTGTCTGTTTATTTATTAACACACTGGTATTTATTGCTCTTCGTGGCCTTTTCTTTTAGCACAAAGGATCACCCATCTCTCTCCTTCATTATTTTCAATTAGACATCATTTCTACAATTATTCAGATTTGTGTTCCTACAGATTATACTGTATTTTGCATTGACATATGAAAGGATTATGATGATGAAAGATTATGAAAACCTGCAAGCGTTGGCTCAAATGAAAGACGGAGGTTGAGATGAACCACAATTAAATTCAAGAAAAACATGCCTTAAATTAGATTTTTGATTCATATTCCAATAATTATGTTTTTAGAATAAATACTTAAATATTATGGCCTACGTTATGGTATTCAAAATTGTATGGAAACTTAAAACTTTGTTTGAGCATGTTTATTTGCTTTTCACTGATGGTGGAAATCACTGAGGCTGTGTAATGTCTGCAAGATGCCCAGATGACATATTTCAAATCTAAACTATTAAGGTAAATTAGGTTTGAGATTGAAAGGGTCTAATAAGGAAAAGGTTTAAAGAAAGTTAATTCAAGTTTAATCTCCTTTTTACCTTTTCCAAATCTTTTTGTTGGAGTTGAATTGTGTTTCTCTGATAGACAACAATGGACAAAACAAAGGACACCTTAAAAGAATTCTAAGTCATGTAAAAAAAGTTTGCTCCAATTTTTAGTTAATAATTGTTACTTTATTATGGTTTGGTGAAAACACTGTGAGAGTCATGTTACTCAACTGTGTACATTGTGTAACAATAGTATATTGTCAAATAAAATACCATCTCCAAACTACAAATGTTGGTATTTAGTTCATTATGCTGTTGCACTGAAGCACTATTATTAAGCTATCAGAAAGAAAAGAATAAATCCCAAATGACAAAAATGCTTTTAGACAAAAAATGTCTGATGCCAGACCAAAGAAAACCACCTTACGTGACCTCTTCTGCTTCCATATGACACTATCTGAAGGACTATGAATGCCTCAACGGCAACAACCACGGGCCCGAAGGAAATACCAATCCTCCTGTGAAAATAAGCTGCGGACGTACAGTTCAGAGCCCGAGGAGATTCGTATGGGATCTCACGGGGCTTCCTGCTGCACGGCACATTGCCATACAATGTCCTCGATGAACTGCACACAACCTCTTTGTGTATGAGCTAAAAAGTTACAGTCGTCTGTGATAAAACCTGAATAATGAGGACCGTACCAAAGGTTTTGCATGTTTTACCCCATTGACTACAAGTAACTTATGCTTTAAATGGAAGCTCACCATTTTTCATTTGTGTATTATAATTTTGGATAAACATTTCTATTGATTTCAACTAATTTCTAAACAATATGAAAATGCCTTGAAATGTGCTCAAGTTAACTCAACTAAGTAATGCTAATAAAGGCAAAGTATATACTGTATTTTGTAGTTAAGGAGCTAAAACTTGCAAAAACCTTTAAAAGGTAATTTAAAAAAAGCTAATTAACATTTATTTGATCACCTTCCTCACCCATTTTACAGACTAAACACGTGCTCATGCAACACCCTTCCAAAGAAGCATATGATCTACTTTATGACGACAGCAAGCAGCACATTCAAAAATAAAAATCCATAACAGCGAACATTTTCAAACATAGCCTTTGTCAAATGTAGTCTTACTTCCAACAGACATTTGTCAAGTATTCCAGTATGATGGATGGATCGATGTATTCATTTCCAAGTGTTTCAATGGAGCAGCATCGACTGCAATGGGTTTCCTGTATCTCCATCATAACTCCGTGGAGGTGCGTTAAATCAAAACACCCAGGATGAAGTTAATTCACATTGCCTGTATATTACCCAAATGTTTGTATCCAGGATGTCTGGTAGAAGAACCATCAGAAAGAAACCTCAGGTGAGTGAATGCATGCAGTCAGAAGAACAGCTGAAGACCTCCGAACCTCTGGAGGCAAGATCTGTAGAAACGGCTCGGAATACAGTACGGTAGAAGACCTGTGAGTCGACCCTCTTATTAGACAAAACATTAAAGAAGGAAAAGGAAAAAAAGTACAATCATCTCCGTGTAGAACGCGCAGCCTGCAACACTCACTTTCTTGGGCACTAGGATCAGATCATCCCAGTGTTGTGGCTGGGCATTTTATACACTCTTTGTTTTCACATGACTGGCAAAATAAGTCACAGTTTAATGCTTCAGAGGACTGATGCTGGATTTGTTTGGGGTTTTCCAGCCATGAAGACACAAACACAAGACAGTAATTTGTAATGTGAGCTTTTTGCACAGTTGGGACATCCAAGTGCTTTTGTTTTTCAACCGTCTCTTTCATATCAAGAGATTCTAATAAAACTACAAATTATCGCCATTGTCGTTGTAACTCCAGAATCAATGTTAGTTTACCTCTCACAAGGAGTTGTTAGCCCGAATGATGTCATCAGGCTTATCTTTGATTTACAAAATACAAACAGGCTGGCATGGAGTTTGAAGGATAGAAGGGCATGTATGAGATAGGGAAGATATGCTTTATGCATTATGGGAAATGTAGGATGCAGTGTTTTTGGAGCTTGACCCATACTAGGAACTAAAAGTATGGATATCTCAGCCTCTGCTGCTTTGATTATGACTAATTTAATGTGTTTCAATATGTCTCTTTTGAGCTCCCCAATTTTATGGAAGTACATGATAAATTGCTGAACATTTTTTCAAAAGTTTTTAACTTGAGAGCAAGCCTTTGTTTTTACTACCTGTTGCAAGATAGACAGGTTGTATAATCTGAGGAGTTCTCCATCCTGAGATCATGTTGCCCCTGAGCTCTCTGCTGGGCTAATTACTTCTCATCACGCCTCCCTACTTTCTGTACGAACGTGGCTGCTTCCCTTCATGTGGTGGGTGGCAGCTCTGCCTGGGACACGACACAGCACCTCGCGTGACTTTCCCCTCTGCAAGGCAGTCCATCGCGCATGACTGTCCGTCATCATTATTTTCTTGTAAAAACACAGAAGACAGGCCTGGGAGGGGGTCACAGAGGAGAGGCCTCGCCTCCCTTTGAGCGCTGCTTCACCTTTGACCTCTCACAGGGAGAGAGAGATAAACACAAGGGGGGAGATAACTAAGCTTCAGTGACTTTTAATGACAGACCTGGTTTGTCCTGCAACACTGTCCTCATGCAGAGACCATATAAGATTAGGGCTCATCAGGGAAAAGCAACGGGCTCTGGAGCTCTGTCTTCTGCTGCATTTGTCTGTATGCGAAGCAGAATTTGACATATGCACAGGGTGCACTAACATCAGATGTGAATGCAGCTTCGTTCACAGTTTCCATTTAAAAGCACTTTGGGACTAAACTCACAAAGGGCAAAAATGTGTCTTCACCAATTTTTTATGTGAGGTCCTGATCACACTTGTCATCGACATTCATTTCCACATAATCCTTGGTTCATTCCTTTTACACAGCAATCCGCAAAAACAAAACACGTCCGCATTCATCAAAAGCTATTCACATTCTATTCACTGGTTCTTTTCCATGGGCTTCCTGTCAGTCTCTTCAATTAGGCCAATAAAAACAAAGACTGATGACAACAGCTACAAGGAAAGACGCAGGCAAGGCTTTTTTTTGAGTTGGCGTGGATTTGAAAAGCGCAGTCATGCAGGCTGAACAGTAATAAGCCTCCCATTCTTCCCAAAGAAGTGCAAACAGTTCAACTGGACTCCACAGACCCCTGAAAAGGTTTTCTTCCAGAAAGACAAAAAACATGTACGCCGATTCAGAATTCAGGGGGGAAATGCCATTTTAGTGTGAGAATGGAGGGGAGACGCCTTCACGGGCTGATGACTACGCTTTGGCAAGGGCCTCCGTAGCACTTGGCTGGACAAAAAAAAAAGACCATACAGATAGAGGTACGTCAATGAGCACTTAGTTAGGCCATTCGGATACTCGAAACACTCATTAGCATCATTCTCGTGAACTTAAATGGAGGACTGTTTTTTTTTTTTCCAGCGTCGGTAAAGAAAAGAAAAATACAGGATTTGTGAACTTCTGGGAAATATTGGGGTGAGGGTCTGGGGGAGTTGTTGTGGGACAGTTTGACATTTGGAGTCACTGGGGTCATTCAGTCGTAATGAGGCGCTCGCGGTGGGACCAAAGTAAAAGGGTTTGCCCCAGCGCTCAACTCTCCCTGATTCACCGCCAAGCCAGATGACAGTTCGTTTTAGTTGTAGTGAGACCAATCACACGGCGGCAGGTTGATTCATCTCTAATGGAAAGCAATTAACAAGACGGGGCAGTGTGGACAATCCTGACGTGTGTGTCTGTGTGTGTCTGTGTGTGTCTCTCTGTGTTTCTGAGTGTGTATCTGTCCGTGTCCGTGTGTGTGTGTGTGTGTGTGTGTGTGTGTGTGTGTGTGTGTGTGTGTGTGTGTGTGTGTATGTGTGTATGCACTTGTCTATTTGTACATTTCCTTGTCTGTTAAATGTTACAGATGGTAGAAGCAAACAAACGGTAGAAGCACAGACTTTGACAGTGAATGACAAGCAACACCATTTGTCTACTAATTTTACAATACATAGAGTGTTCTTTTCATATAGTTGATCCTTATTGGAATTGTGTTGTTAGCTGTGTAGGATGGTGGGATGTTCCAGTTGGCAATTTATGCTAACATATGCTAATTCAGGCAACCTTTGTTTACTTAAAAGCAGTATTATTGATTTTGTTGCCACCTGGAGGGAGTGGAACAACAACATGGACATTTGTATATAGACATTTATACAGTGACAACATATATATGTTGTCACTGTATAAAGTATTTGTGGCTAACATGCTAGCAAATAAATTATTTCACATCCAGCAGTTACAGAGGAACATAGGTTTTACTGGCCATCCAACAAAAGTCCAATTTGCACCCTCCCCCTTTGCTCTGGTTTGGTTTTCACCAACTTAAAAAAAAAACTCTGACTCATCAGCAGTTAAATTTTCCATTATGTTCGCCAGCTACTCGCCAACGTTGTCTTCCTGTCAACCTGTCGTTTGTGGTAATTGGCAATCAGTGTGACGACGGTTAAGCCTCTGTCATTGTTTATAGTCCATTTAGGAAATTGAGAAAAAAAAGATAATGAACAATCATAAATTGTCATCATATGAGATTGTCTTTCGGCCGAAGCGTCCTGTCTCTTTTGCCCTCCACATGGGCTGTTTACCTGCATGCAACAAAAGCCCACTCAAATGTGACTGCCAATACCACTCAAATCGGAAACCAGGGGGCTTCCGATGCCAAAATATTGTTGCCTATACAAATTTTGCATACATGCAAATGTATATGCGAATTTGCATGTATATAAACAGATATCTGTATACAGATATCTGTTTATAGAGATAAGTTAGTCTTCAGATGGTTAAATTATTCGTTTTGTTGTCGTTGTGGCTGAAAACAGCTGTCTGGATACAGAGTTGACATGAGCAATGAGACTAAATCCAGACGTAGAGGGCTCTAAAACCAAAGCAAACACAGCTGAAAGATGCTCAGATAACTTGTATGGGGTTATTACATGATGAGAAAAGAGTCATTGTTCCACTATATAATAATGCACAACCTGTATTTATGTTTGTCTTGCATTGGACTTTCGTGCAGACATGAATTATACTTTCATTCAAAATTTTAAGCCAATAAGTTAAGTTACTTATTTGGATTTTTCAAATGGTGTCTTCAAATGACCTTTTTGTCAGTAGTATTTGTTGAATCACAAACTTCTCCTCACACCTTCTCCGAACTTATGTTACCCATCCATCCATCCATTTTCCACCGCTTATCCGGGGTCGGGTCGCGGAGGCAGCAGGTCAAGCAGGCTGACCCAGACTTCTCTCTCACCCGCAACATCTACCAGCTCATTCTGGGGGATCCCGAGGCGTTCCCAGGCCAGCTGGGAGATATAATCCCTCCAGCGTGTCCTGGGTCTTCCCCGGGGCCTCCTACCAGTTGGACGTGCCTGGAAAACCTCTAAAGGGAGGCGTCCTGGAGGCATCCTAATTAGATGCCCGAACCACCTCAGCTGACTCCTTTCGACACGAAGGAGTAGCGGCTCGACTTCAAGCCTCCTCCTGATGTCCGAGCTCCTTACCCTATCTCTAAGGCTGAGCCCGGCCACTCTACGGAGGAAACTCATTTCGGCCGCTTGTATCCGCGACCTCGTTCTTTCGGACACGATCCAAAGCTCGTGACCATAGGTGAGGGTTGGGACGTAGACCGACCAGTAAATTGAGAGCTTTGCCTTTCGGCTCAGCTCCTTCTTCACCAAGACGGCCCGGTGCAACGCCTGTTTTACTGCTGCAGCTGCACCGATACGCCTGTCGATCTCCCGCTCCATTTTACCCTCACTCGTGAACAAGACCCCGAGATACTTGAACTCCTTCGCTTGTGGTAGGCACTCTGTCCCCACCCGGAGGGAGCAATCCACCGGTTTCCGGCAGAGCACCATGGCCTCAGATTTCGTGGTGCTGACTCTCATCCCCCGCCGCTTCACACTCGGCTGCAAAACGCCCCAGTGAATGCTGGAGGTCATGGTCCGAGGAGGCAAACAGGACCACATCATCTGCAAACAGCAGAGAGGCTTTCCTGAGATCCCCGAACCTGACATTCTCCGCCCCACGGCTGCGCCTAGATATCCTGTCCATGAAAGTCACGAACAGGACCGGTGATAAAGGGCAGCCCTGGCGGAGGCTAACACCCACCGGGAACGTATCTGACTTACTGCCGAGGATACGAACACAGCTCCTACTGCAGGCGTACAGAGACCGGATGGCCCGTTGCAACGGGCACACCATACTCCCGCAGCACCCCCCACAAAAAGCCCCGAGGGACCCGGTCGAAAGCCTTCTCCAAGTCCACAAAGCACATGTAGACTGGTTGGGCAAACTCCCAGGACCCCTCCAGTATCCTTGCAAGGGTAAAGAGCAAGGATACTGGAGGGGTCCTGGGAGTTTGCCCAACCAGTCTACATGTTACCCATGTTAACATAATAGGTTCACAATAATAACCATGTTGTTTCGACACATGCATATTTGAAATAACTTCTCTGACACGTCAGCATCTACCTAGAAAGCTGAACCAAATGTCAGTGGGTTAGCAGCTCTGTTCTGTCTATTACACGGACAAGCATGCAGCGGTAGACCTGTATTTAGTAAAGATGTCAGTGGCTTTCCTTTCAGATGTCACCCCTATGATGAAGCACATGTGCGTGACTGCTCGGCACCTTTAGAATAGCCTTGGGCAGTCCCTTCGGTTCCTCTGTTTTCCCCAGCATTGATTCAAAGAATAAGATAAGCCCCGTAAGTGCTGTAAAAAGCGCGCAGCTCTTTCGAGGTCCAGTGCATGCTTCCACTAATTACAGGCATGAATCAATGTTTACTTTATCATTCCTGTTTGTGGATGACGCAACTTCCTGATATGGCTTACTCTGATGTCCCCTGTGCGAAGTTATGCTCTGAATGTGAGTAATGTTGTTGGAATCAGACGTGATCGTTGCCTCGCCAGGCTGGAACTTTACAATGTAACTGTACCTTTACTGTCTGAGCAAATCATCACCTGTACACACCTTCCTGAGCTCCTCCCTGACTTCCATGCTCACTCACACGCGATGAGCAATTGAGCTGTCAATCATGCAGAAACGGAAACTATGGTGTCGAAACTGAACTTGCGAGCAGTGAGGAGCTTTGATGGCCCGGTTGTTTTGCAGCAGAAGTCACATCCCTGCACCTCTAAGAGGATTACAGACAAGGCTCCGCATCCAAACACAAACAAATATGTTGGAGGGCTATATTTAGAGGTATTGCACAGAGCTTGCTGGTTATTGAGCATGCATGAAGCATGCACTGATTTCTCTTTCACATTAATATTTGTATTCTAACAAAAATGTATGTCAAACAAGATCTTGGCCTATAGATGTTTGTTTTTCTCTTTCAATATAAACAGCTGACAAATAGTGGAAATAAAGTCCAAAAAAGTGAAGAAAAAGAATACCTGAATTTCATTGGATAGAACTCTAGATAATGAGGGGTGTGGAACACGACAGGAATGACTCATTGTTTCAGGGAATGAGTCAAAAAATTAGTTAGCATTTTAGCACTTCTGGTTACCTCGTTGGTTAAATGCCTAAAATACGGTCTGTGGTTAACGCAAGCTTAAAAGATTTTGTTCTGAGATGTAAAATACATCAGTAAATACCCAACTTGAGAACTTTGAGGCTTTTACAGCCGGTTTCTTATAAGTGGTTGGATGAGACTATAAAACGTCATCATGCCAACCGTAGTCTGCCTAACAGCCTTGTGAAGCTGAGTTTGACATTTTGGTCATTGCCATCTTGGTTTTTGACCATCGCCATCGTGGTTTTTGACCATCGCGGCTTTTGAAACCAGAAGTGACACCAGAAGGTGGAGCTAAGTATACCAGAATGCTCAACAAGACATTTTCAGGGAACCTGAAATGTTACAATGAACTTGTATGATCTGAAAACACACTGTGAAAGGGTTCAAATTGTAAGAAGAAAACTCTGAGGTTTATATTCGTTTATAGTCCAACATTAGCTTTTTATTTCTGCCAATTGCATTCACACTTCAACAATCATAAAAGTGGTGTTCATTTTGGGAAGATTGCCTTGCTGAATAAAATGTTTAAGTATTATACATTTGTGTTTGCCAAAGAGCTTATTTTCTGTATAACGCTAACTTCCGGAGTTGGCCTCAAAAATATGTCATCCCAGCAGCACTCTTTTTACAGTATCAAGTTTAAAAAATGTGAATAAAATGAAAACTACAAGTGGGTCAAGTTGTATTTCCGTTTTTTGGTCAGTCTTTGAATTAGAAAGATGATGTTCTACTTTTATGAGACAAAGATGCATTTCCTCGTCTTGTCTTTTAACAATGAACAACGTATCGAAGCATCAAGAACATTTGAGTATTGTGAAATTAATTTTGTATTGAGGAATACAGGGCAGTTTGTGTAGATAAGTTGAACGCAAATAAATATAATTTTGTTTGCAGTTTCCCATCAGTAAAATATCAGTTGTTTTTACAATATTTTGTAAATATATATATATTTACAAAAAAACAAAAACAAAGACCATGTGGATTAAAAAGGGTAGAGGGATCTGCTGGGGATTGGTCTATAAATGGAGTAAAGGAGGCTGGGAGTCGGTTTCATAGTTCTTCTCCACCCTCCTGGATCCAGTCATTACTGGAATAAAGCAAGAACACATGTTCATTGAGGGGAGGACAACTGGAGTGTCAAGATTCAGTAAGTGTCTTTACTTTGGTTTTATCTAATATATTTTTACAATCTGATTTACAATTTAAAACAAGGTAGAACTTCAGATTTAATTCTGTAATTGCATTCTTGACAATATAGTTATATTATAATTCAAATGCAAATTTGTAATAATCTGCTCTACCAATGTTCTGTAAAAGGCCAATTGCGACTGCTGGCGTTTTTTAGAAGCAATATATCATTATATATCTTTATTAATATTAAACAATGTAAAATATGCATAGAGTGTAGCAGTGTAGTAACCATGGGAAATCATACTTTGTTTGACTTTATTAAATCTAGTGAACATTATTTATATAGGTTATGATTATATTATATAAGTCAAAACATGATATTATGTGCAATAATAGCATTATGTTCATGTTCATTATGCTGGTACTCAGAGAGATTTTATCTTTTTTTGACTGAAACACACAATCATTAGTATCAAATGCGTCGGTAGTTTGTGTTCAAACTTGAGATGAGAAGTCACATAACCGGGGTAATTTGAGCCGCTGTCCGCGGTGCTGAAGCACAATCCCCGAATCCCATCCCACCCACACCAGACCTCCTGAGCAGAGAGGCCTGAGCAGAGGACTGACACCCAAATAGCATCTGCAGAATGAAAGAAAAAAACGGACAGAAAAACAAATAAACCGAGTTTGCTGAGACAGGTCTGAACCCCACATACACAGAGGAGAGAGGAACAATCATTATTGACATACAACCTACAGCGGATAACTGTTGATATTATGGATTATAATTATTTCTGTAATAATAATAATAATAATAGAAAATAAATAATAATACAAATACTAACAATATTGTAATAATGTATGTAATATGTATTGTAGTAATTACTTTTTTTCTGCAAGAACAGGTCTGAAGTTCACCATACTTGTTAATTATGGGGAATTAATGAGTTATAACACGGGGCTCTCCTCCTCCTGGTGGCTTGATAGGAAAGCGCACCTTTCATTTATAATTTCATTAAAGCAACTTCAGACTGTCATCAGAGGAAATACAGTACGCATTGCAAGTCTGCAATTTGGCTGGTCTTTCCTTTTATTGCAGCAAATAAATGCTCCGAGGAGAAGACGTGCAGTGACCTTTCTGTATTTGTTAACCATTTAAATGTAATTCGTACGTTTTGTATATACTGTTTATATTACAAACTATAGGCTATAGTCTGTAAGAGTAACACAAAAAACGGAATCACTGAAGCCAAAAGGCCTTTTCAAACAAATAAGAAAAGAAAAACATTATTATTATATTTCTTTTTAACTAAACATCTGATGAGGTTACATTGCGCTGTTTAGAAAAAACAATTGCGTCGTCAAACCTACGTCAAAGCAGTTGTTATAAATTGCTGTTTACGTTGGATCGGAGGTTATCATTTATCTTAAATAGTTTGAACTCTGTTGACTTGTCGGGTGTTACCTCCCCTCAGGCAGCGGCGCACGTTGTTACGCGCTTTGACTTCAAGTTTTGCTTTCTAGCGCCACTGAAAGCTGCATGTTGATATGGCGTATGATAATTATATGAATGTGAATAATAATATTCATAATAATAGCCTAGAAACGATTATTGTCATTATGTTTGCTTTAAATTTGCTAAGACAAACAAGATGCACATGCAGTAATACAGATACTAACATATCACCCACCACCATCAATAATAACCCCCTCCAATAGTAATAATAACACATCATCATAATAAGTTGTTTTACTAACTATTAAAGCGTTTATTGATATTCAAAGACATTTTTAAAAAAGTTTAATTATACCAGTATAACTGCAGCTGGATAGTCATATTTTTCTTCTCATGAAACGAATATTCAACAACTTTACCAGTTCACTTTTTTTTTCTGAACTTCGAATGCGCCCGTTTACAAGTCGGACAATAACGTCTGTTGCCTGTAAGTAAAACACCAAGGGAGGGATGGAGGTGGGTGGAGGAGGAGGCGATGATGGAGGGAGGGTGGGTTGACACCCTTTACAACAAACCTGCCCACTGTAACAAAGCCAGGACACAAGCAGACGCTGCCGCGCTGTGATGCTGCGCTGTTTTGGGGATAAATAACTTCACTTGCTGCAGTGGGGCTTCACAGCATAGGCAGGCTGCGGACTGGGAGCACGGGAGCGCGCACGCACCCTGCATTACGCACCAGGCTGCACACTTGACTATTTGTATCAAGCTGGTATTCTAGATTATGTTCTATATAGGGAATTATTTTTTTTAACACTAATTACCGAATATTTTTAAGGTTAAAAAAAGTATTTTTCTTTTTGCATTCAGTTCCTGGACAAACATATTTGAAGTTGTATCCGAAACGAAACTGCAGTGAATATGTTGGATGCGCTGTAAAGCCTGGTATTTGTTCGATGCACCAAGGAAATAAGTAGTTAGTAACCTTCTGATTCTACTGAATTTATTTTCTTTCTTTCTTTACATTCTTAACTTATTTTATTCCATGTACCCCACATTTATGTAAATATATGTAAATATACTATGTGCGTTTAATATCGTATTCCCCTGCAGGATCCCCATCATGGATCATACATTGGAGGGAATTAAACCGGCCAATATAAGACCTCTGTTACTGGCATGTGTGACTCTGCTGTTCTCCCTCCACTTGTGGCGCTGGCTCCAGCGGCAGCGCTCGAACCCCAGTCCGCCCGGTCCGCTCGCCTGGCCGTTCGTCGGGAACGCTCCGCAACTTGGCAACGCACCGCACCTGTATTTCGCGCGCATGGCAAAGAAATATGGCAACGTCTTCCAGATCAAACTGGGCTCTCGGGCCGTGGTGGTCCTGAACGGGGACTCCATCAAGCAGGCGCTGGTCAAGCAGGGACTCGAATTCGCCGGACGACCAGACTTCACCTCCTTCCAGTACGTCAGCGGCGGCGACAGCCTCGCGTTCAGCACCATCTCGAACTGGTGGAAGATGCACCGCAGAGTGGCCCAGTCCACCGTGCGCATGTTTTCCACCGGGAAAACCAAAAAAGCTTTTGAGCACCACGTCCTCTGCGAGGTCAAGGAGCTGCTGCAGCTGTTCGTGGAGAAGACGAGGCAGCACCAGTACTTTGAGCCCATGACGAACCTTGTGGTGTCCACGGCCAACATCATGAGCGCGGTGTGCTTTGGGAAACGGTACTCTTATGAGGACGAAGAGTTTCTGCAGGTGGTGGGCAGGAATGATCAGTTCACCAAAACGGTGGGGGCGGGGAGCATAGTGGACGTGATGCCCTGGTTGCAGTACTTCCCCAACCCCATCAAAACCATATTTGACGACTTCAAGAAGCTTAACCGGGAGTTTAGCACCTTCATTCGAGACAAAGTTATTGAACACAGAAAAAACTTCCAGTCGAGCACCATCAGAGACATGACGGATGCCTTTATACTGGCGATGGACCAGCTGAGAGACAAATCGGGGCTCTCATCAGGGAAGGACTACGTGGCCCCCACCATGGGGGACATATTTGGAGCGAGTCAAGACACCCTATCGACTGCACTGCAATGGATCACCCTCTTACTAGTCAAGTAAGCAAACGTAATCCCCTCACTTTTATAGAGAGCTTTTAGATCATGGGTGGGCAAACTACGGCCCGCAGGCCGGATTCGGCCCGCTGGGCGTTTTGATCCGGCCCGCCGAGTATTATGAATTATAAATTATAGTAAAGACCGCTGTAACGCTTCTCCGTCCCCGACTTGAGTTTCCCGAAGCACGATGACGGCAAAAGACCAGCATCGATGTTTCTTAACTCAAGTCGGGAACGGAGAAGCGTTACAGCGTTCTTTACGTGCCGTGCGGCAGAGGACAGCTGTGCCGTGCTTTCTGCAGCGCATCAGGCTGCGAGTCCAGCTGCTGCTGTCTGCTCACCTCCACCCCTCCCCCACAGGCCAGCGCGCCACGGAGACATGGTCCGTTTTATACGGCATAACGAACGCACATCAGACCCACGGGACTCATGTGACATATAGGGTTCTGCCTGCCAGCCTCCTGCCAGCTTCCTGCATTGAGCCCCTCTGCAACAGGGGGTCTTTTTTTAGACAAACTGCTAGTCAAGTATCAAGCACCAAGGCAAGTTATTTGCTAGCATTTAAATCAGCAAAAGCCAGCAAGCCTTTCTCTGAAGGGGAGTCTTTGAAAGAATGCATGGTAGAGACAGCAGGTCTCTTGTGTCCAGAGAGCAAAAACAAATTCGAAAAATTGAGTTTATCACGCAGGACAGTGACTCGGCGTGTATAACTAATTGACGAAGACTTAGCCAGCAAGTTAAACAAAAAAGCTGAGTCATTTAAGTTATATTCGTTAGTAAGTAATGTAAGTTCTCTTTACTTTTTAGTTATTGTCTTTTACTTATAATTTATATTGGTTCACACAAACACTCTATCCATCTGATACTGGCCCGGCCCGTCTGTCAAATTTTAAAAGTCAATGTGGCCCCTGAGCCAAAAAGTTTGCCCACCCCTGTTTTAGATGCACACAGACACATTATAATGGCAAGCAACATCAGATAATAAATCATCCTGCTGCTGAAGCTGCGCGGATTTGAGGAAGTTCAGGCCCATGTATTATGTAACAGCCATTTGTATTATTTATTTTGAAGATAGAAAGAGCTCTTTAGTGCTTTTCGACAACACTGTGTGAAATACTCAATAATTGTGCCATTTCATCACATCCTTACTAAGTTATTACGCCATGATGTAAAGATGAAAAACAATATGTGTGACCTCCGCCAGGGAGGGTGCCGCCTATAACGTATCTCTCCACCTGTGAACGCAGGTTCCCCAAGATGCAGGAGCGTCTCCAGCAGGAAGTGGGCAAGGTGGTGGACCGCAGCCGGCTGCCCTCCATCGAGGACCAGCTGCAGCTGCCGTACGTCATGGCCTTCATCTACGAGGTGATGCGCTTCACCAGCTTCGTGCCGCTCACCATCCCCCACTCCACCACGGTGAAAACTTCCATCATGGGCTACGCCATCCCAAGGAACTCGGTCGTCTTCGTCAACCAGTGGTCCATCAACCACGACCCGGCCCTCTGGGCCCAACCGGAGACCTTCGACCCCGAGCGTTTCCTGGGCCAGGACGGAGAGCTGAACAAGGACCTGACTTCCAGCGTGCTCCTCTTCTCTCTGGGCAAGCGGCGGTGTATCGGCGAGGAGCTGTCCAAGCTGCAGCTGTTCCTCTTCACTGCCCTGATCGCCCACCAGTGCCACATCACCAGGGACCCGGCTCGGCCGGTCAAAATGGACTACAACTATGGCCTGACTCTGAAACCGCACGCCTACTCCATAGCAGTGACTCTTCGTGAAGATATGAAGCTGCTGAATGCGGCTACCAGGCAGGCTGTGCCTGAGGAGGTCAAGGCCCAGCCCTCATTAGACTCATAAACAGAAATATATATATACATATATATACTCTAATAAGCAAAACAAATGAAGGTTGAAACACAAAAGACTAATGAACTATCGCTCATGTTTATGGGCTGAATACTATATTCATAAGCTAAAATCTCAGGCTAAATTCTCATCACTGATTACTGATAAATCTTTAAGCATTATTGTGCCAGGAAGAAACAGATCGTGGCTTGGATCTGTTTCATAGGATCATTGCTGCAAAAATCGATTGAAAAGCAGTCAGATTAAAAGGTCACCAAACATGTCAACGTTTCAGGAAGCCCTACAATTTTGTCCGCCATTTTAATGTTCTTCTCAACAAAGGGTTGCCATGTCAAACTTCCTGAAATGTGCGTGTGATAACAAGGTTGAACAATTAAAGCCAGAGACACTCATTGTGACAAAAGGTCAGACTCCTGACCGATGCAGTGATTCCGCACGAATAAGCTCATGCAGTGCATCACCCTTTTAGTCGAATGTCTGATCACAACATGTCTTTCATACTTAGAGTGTAAAAGCTTAGTTACTCAGGAACTTTATTCTATAAAATGTCAAACAACATAATAACTGGAAGGTCTTTCATCGAACACATTCTGAATCTACTGTAGATGCGTGTGGAAAAGGACGAGGCAAAGGGGAGCCCTGGTACGTTGAACAGACCTGCTGCAAGCAGGTCTTCTGCCCGTGTCATGTGATCTGCCGTCCAATGCCAGTGGGAGAAGACTAACATTACATCAGTGTTATTTAGTCACCTATTTCCCACTTATTTGTTGCTGTTTTTGGTTAAGTTTGAATGTTGTAGAATGCTGCTATATGGAAAAAAATTTCAGTCCGTAATTTAATTCCCTCCCTCAAGATGCCAGTAATCCCGTTCTCTATTCTACTTCCTCTTTGTGTTCTATTTTATTTACAGACATATTCATGCTGTTAGGTTGGGACACTGGGGGTAAATATTTGATATCTTCCGTAGACTCATATAATCGCCGCTTCAGCACGAGAGACTAATACACTGACAGTGAAGGCTTCCTGCCAAAACCTTTTGGAGTAATGTAATTCAGATGGATTTTTGAAATAACTGGTGACTTTAAGCAAATAACAAACCAGGTGTATGTACAGGTATATATCCATGTGATGGCCCTCAGTGAGACAACAACCCTGACACTGCTTTCTAGAGAAAACATGACTAGTCTAGGATGATCAAGTGAAAATATAATCTTAGTGAACTTGCATCACTGTCGGTAAGATCAGAAATGAATTGCATCCGCCGTGTGTCTTTTTTCCTCAATAAACCAAATGATACAATGTTAACTTCCACATACTGGTTTTGTCAACATTTTATGCTGTAAAATAACAGCGCTGAAATGACATTGTGCTGACGGGTGGCGCGGGGTCAAAGTCACCTCATGAAACACTCCATGTCATGTGTTGCATACCAGGGGCGGAGCCAGACGTTGTAAACATTCAGGGCTCAGCTCAAACCTAAGGGGATCCAGGGGTGTCCCCCTCCCTAGGGAGGTTATTTTTTGTTTTGTGCCATTTAAGCTATGCACTATTTTACAAGTTTTTTTCATAATAGAATGCCAAAAAATGTTTCTTTTTTTAGAAAACATTTGGGGTCGGAGCCCTGCTTGCCTGCACATTGATTTGAATGATATTGTACAGTTACATAACAAACAGACACGTTAACTATTCTTTTTTTTCTCCCTGATGTAGTTTTCTTTCAACAGGTTAAAGGTGATACAATAGACACGTTTAAAAACAGTTTTCAAAAGATTTGACCCAAACGTGACTCCACACTTAAAAAAATAAAAAATGGTATGTTGCCAGGTCAGGTGGGAACTAAAGGGAAGTGTTTAGGAGCATTTTTATCTCACCCTGCCAGAACATCCTGTACTTGATCAGCTAGCACCCAGCCGGCCAGACAACTTTTTGTGCGTGACAAATTCAGATGATTACATCTCTCTCCATGCTCCACTGGTTCCGCTTTTTGCAAGTACAAAATTGAACCTGAAGACAAAGCGGAGCCAATGAAGTCACGGGTGGCAACGATCCAAGAACAATCTGTTGGAGTCGGAAGCAAAGCACTCGGTTTGCTCCTGCACCTCTCTGCACAAAATCAGGAGTTGAACGGAGCTGACAGATCTTCAAAGACAAATGAGCCTCAGAGTTGCTGACAATTTCACGGGTAATATGCCTGTATCAGCAGGATAATGACTTGAGTTATGATAGCAGACAATATCAGCCTCCAAGGGTTATTGCTTTTGTTGTGTTTCCCTGCTTGCATTACAGGAAGCTGCAGGAGGAAGCAAATGTTACAGCACAGCCACAGAGTTGTGATATTCTGCTCATCTTGGTGCACAGAAAAACACAAAAGTAAACACATCTGAGGTACATGCTGATTAAAAAGATTGCAGGAGAAAAGTCACGTCTTGCATCGGTAAAGCAGGTCGAAAAAGCCAACTGAGAAGGACGACACATCGCACAAAGTGGTGGTGAGACGCATCCTATGTCATTACAGCGTACACCTGTCAAAGTCTGCATTAGAGCAAGATTACCGGGATTCTTTCTATTGAAGTGTGTGTCCTGCATGGGCCGAGGACGCAACATGCACACAGGAAGATCTGACTGCGAGTTGCGTAACTTAAGGCGAGCTTAGATTGGGAATGAGGGGATATATGGAGATCTGGATGAACGATAGCGAGGCTTTTAGAGATGTTGGGTTCAGGGAGGTTACACAGTCTGTTGGGACCGACCAGTGGCTCAGAAATGAAGGAACAATAGCCTCAAGTCAAGGCTCCCGTAGCTGAATCCTAAGCAGAGTGGCTGTGGTTCATATTGTGTTTACATGACCCAGATGAATCTGTGGTTTATGAAATTAGCCCAACCTTATTACCAATGCTATTGATCAGTACACAAAGCACAGCCACACCCCTCTGACGTCTTTAAGTGGAACAACAAGGCAGCCAGCATCTAGTTAGAGTATGTCAGCATAAAGGCGGGAAACAGCTAGTTTAGCATAGTTTTGGTTTGGAAGTTAAATATCTTTATGAATGAAGCCATACACAATGTGTGAGAATTACAATTAGCGAGATTTCCCAGAAACTATTGCAGAACATAACACCCCAACACAACCAGAATGTGTCTTAAAATGTAATGTATATATAATATTGAACAAACAAGAAATACTGTTTATATTAGTGAGTTCTAAAGGTGCCGAATATTGTTGACACTTGGACAAAGCCAGGCTAGTGCGTTCACGTTTCCTGTCTTTGTGAAAGCTATTTAGAGAGGTATCCATCTTCTCGTCCAATTCTGCCAGAAAACAAATAAGTGAATTTCCCAAAAATATCAAACTCAAACGTGTTTGCAGCGCTAAGGACCACAAAAACAAAACAAAAAAACACATTTGAGTGTCTGAGACGAAAACCAAGTGGCATAAAAAAAAAAAGGCAGAACTCCAGGAAAACCTGCTCTCTGGACCTCACGAGCAAGAACATCTGAAAGCGGCAGCCTTTGCAAAATCGGGTCCTTGTCTTTTAGGCCAGCGTGTACAGACATCAAGATCAGATGCAATCACCGA